>JBBDGP010001457.1:2177500-2873190 GCA_037952835.1 Lithobates septentrionalis | reverse complement strand
CACAGTGTTTAGCTAAGGCTACCTGTAGAAAGTTGGTGTTGTTTTCCTGATCCTATCACTACCGTAGGCAGCTACATTATATAAACATTAGTGTAGTGCGTCCTCTGCACAGTGTTCAGCTAAAGCTACAAGTTAGTGTAGTGCGACCTCTGCACAGTGTTCAGCTAAAGCTACAAGTTAGTGTAGTGTGACCTCTGCATAGTGTTCAGCTAAAGCTACAAGTTAGTGTAGTGCAACCTCTGCACAGTGTTCAGCTAAAGCTACCTGTAGAAGGGTGGTGTTGTTTTCCTGATCCTATCACTACCGCAGGCAGCTACATTATTTACATGTTAGTGTAGTGCGACCTCTGCACAGTGTTCAGCTAAAGCTACCTGTAGAAGGTTGGTTGTGTTTTCCTGATCCTATCACTACCGCAGGCAGCTACATTATTTAAACGTTAGTGTAGTGCGACCTCTGCACAGTGTTCAGCTAAAGCTACAAGTTAGTGTAGTGCGACCTCTGCACAGTGTTCAGTTAAAGCTACAAGTTAGTGTAGTGCGACCTCTGCACAGTGTTCAGCTAAAGCTACAAGTTAGTGTAGTGCGACCTCTGCACAGTGTTCAGCTAAAGCTACCTGTAGAAGGTTGGTGGTGTTTTCCTGATCCTATCACTACCGCAGGCAGCTACATTATTTACACGCTAGTATAGTGCGACCTCTGCACAGTGTTCAGCTAAAGCTACCTGTAGAAAGTTGGTGTTTTTTTCCTGATCCTATCACTACCGCAGGCAGCTACATTATTTACACGTTAGTGTAGTGCGACCTCTGCACAGTGTTCAGCTAAAGCTACCTGTAGAAGGTTGGTGGTGTTTTCCTGATCCTATCACTACCGCAGTCAGCCACATTATTTTTTAGTGTAGTGCGACCTCTGCACAGTGTTCAGCTAAAGCTACAATTTAGTGTAGTGCGACCTCTGCACAGTGTTCAGCTAAAGTTACACATTAGTGTAGTGCGACCTCTGCACAGTGTTAAGCTAAAGCTACAAGTTAGTGTAGTGCGACCTCTGCACAGTGTTCAGCTAAAGCTACAAGTTAGTGTAGTGTGACCTCTGCACAGTGTTCAGCTAAAGCTACAAGTTAGTGTAGTGCAACCTCTGCACAGTGTTCAGCTAAAGCTACCTGTAGAAGGTTGGTGGTGTTTTCCTGATCCTATCACTACCGCAGGCAGCTACATTATTTACACGCTAGTGTAGTGCGACCTCTGCACAGTGTTCAGCTAAAGCTACAAGTTAGTGTAATGTGACCTTTGCACAGTGTTCAGCTAAAGCTACCTGTAGAAGGGTGGTGTTGTTTTCCTGATCCTATCACTACCGCAGGCAGCTACATTATTTACACGTTAGTGTAGTTCTGACCTCTGCACAGTGTTTAGCTAAGGCTACCTGTAGAAAGTTGGTGTTGTTTTCCTGATCCTATCACTACCGTAGGCAGCTACATTATATAAACGTTAGTGTAGTGCGTCCTCTGCACAGTGTTCAGCTAAAGCTACAAGTTAGTGTAGTGCGATCTCTGCACAGTGTTCAGCTAAAGCTACAAGTTAGTGTAGTGTGACCTCTGCACAGTGTTCAGCTAAAGCTACAAGTTAGTGTAGTGCAACCTCTGCACAGTGTTCAGCTAAAGCTACCTGTAGAAAGTTGGTGTTCTTTTCCTGATCCTATCACTACCGCAGGCAGCTACATTATTTACATGTTAGTTTAGTGCGACCTCTGCACAGTGTTCAGCTAAAGCTACCTGTAGAAGGTTGGTGGTGTTTTCCTGATCCTATCACTACCGCAGGCAGCTACATTATTTTTTAGTGTAGTGCGACCTCTGCGCAGTGTTCAGCTAAAGCTACAAGTTAGTGTAGTGCAACCTCTGCACAGTGTTCAGCTAAAGCTACCTGTAGAAAGTTGGTGTTCTTTTCCTGATCCTATCACTACCGCAGGCAGCTACATTATTTACATGTTAGTGTAGTGCGACCTCTGCACAGTGTTAGGCTAAAGCTACCTGTAGAAGGTTGGTGGTGTTTTCCTGATCCTATCACTACCGCAGGCAGCTACATTATTTTTTAGTGTAGTGCGACCTCTGCGCAGTGTTCAGCTAAAGCTACAATTTAGTGTAGTGCGACCTCTGCACAGTGTTAAGCTAAAGCTACACGTTAGTGTAGTGCGACCTCTGCACAGTGTTCAGCTAAAGCTACAAGTTAGTGTAGTGCAACCTCTGCACAGTGTTCAGCTAAAGCTACCTGTAGAAGGTTGGTGTTGTTTTCCTGATCCTATCACTACCGCAGGCAGCTACATTATTTACACGTTAGTGTAGTGCAACCTCTGCACAGTGTTTAGCTAAAGCTACAAGTTAGTGTAATGCGACCTTTGCACAGTGTTCAGCTAAAGCTACCTGTAGAAGGGTGGTGTTGTTTTCCTGATCCTATCACTACCGCAGGCAGCTACATTATTTACACGTTAGTGTAGTGTGACCTCTGCACAGTGTTTAGCTAAGGCTACCTGTAGAAAGTTGGTGTTGTTTTCCTGATCCTATCACTACCGTAGGCAGCTACATTATATAAACGTTAGTGTAGTGCGTCCTCTGCACAGTGTTCAGCTAAAGCTACAAGTTAGTGTAGTGTGACCTCTGCACAGTGTTCAGCTAAAGCTACAAGTTAGTGTAGTGCAACCTCTGCACAGTGTTCAGCTAAAGCTACCTGTAGAAAGTTGGTGTTCTTTTCCTGATCCTATCACTACCGCAGGCAGCTACATTATTTACATGTTAGTGTAGTGCGACCTCTGCACAGTGTTCAGCTAAAGCTACCTGTAGAAGGTTGGTGGTGTTTTCCTGATCCTGTCACTACCGCAGGCAGCTACATTATTTTTTAGTGTAGTGCGACCTCTGCGCAGTGTTCAGCTAAAGCTACAATTTAGTGTGGTGCGACCTCTGCACAGTGTTAAGCTAAAGCTACACATTAGTGTAGTGCGACCTCTGCACAGTGTTAAGCTAAAGCTACAAGTTAGTGTAGTGCAACCTCTGCACAGTGTTCAGCTAAAGCTACCTGTAGAAGGTTGGTGGTGTTTTCCTGATCCTATCACTACCGCAGGCAGCTACATTATTTACACGCTAGTGTAGTGCGACCTCTGCACAGTGTTCAGCTAAAGCTACCTGTAGAAAGTTGGTGTTCTTTTCCTGATCCTATCACTACCGCAGGCAGCTACATTATTTACACGTTAGTGTAGTGCGACCTCTGCACAGTGTTCAGCTAAACCTACCTGTAGAAGGTTGGTGGTGTTTTCCTGATCCTATCACTACCGCAGCCAGCTACATTATTTTTTAGTGTAGTGCGACCTCTGCACAGTGTTCAGCTAAAGCTACACATTAGTGTAGTGCGACCTCTGCACAGTGTTAAGCTAAAGCTACGAGTTAGTGTAGTGCGACCTCTGCACAGTGTTCAGCTAAAGCTACAAGTTAGTGTAGTGCAACCTCTGCACAGTGTTCAGCTAAAGCTACCTGTAGAAGGTTGGTGGTGTTTTACTGATCCTATCACTACCGCAGGCAGCTACATTATTTACACGCTAGTGTAGTGCGACCTCTGCACAGTGTTCAGCTAAAGCTACTTGTAGAAGGTTGGTGTTGTTTTCCTGATCCTATCACTACCGCAGGCAGCTACATTGTTTACACGTTAGTGTAGTGCAACCTCTGCACAGTGTTCAGCTAAAGCTACAAGTTAGTGTAATGCGACCTTTGCACAGTGTTCAGCTAAAGCTACCCGTAGAAGATTGGTGGTGTTCTCATACTAATAATACTACAGGCAGGCAGTTGATTTTGCTAGCTGCAGTATCAAAATATATATATATATATATATATATATATATATATATATTGTAACCTGGGGGACAGGTAGCAGGTACAAAGCTCCCTGGGATGAGCAGTCTTTCAGGCACAGATACCAAATCCAGTGGAATAGTGACAAACAGTGCGGTGTTTATTTGTGATATATACAAGTCTATTTACAGGTGCTGTACAGTGTTCCAAAAGAAACAAATAGGAACAAAAATAGCCAAAACAAAACCTAGCCGTGTCTCGGCACTAACTAAACAATATTTACAGATCCTAACTACTAAGCTGAGCAAGCCTACAGCTTGCCAGTTTCCACATACCTTTTTGCACTCTTACACAGAAGTTCTCTGAGTATCCCAGGCCAAGAGCAAGGCTGTCTTGCTCAGGTGAGCTTTAAATTAGCCTGGGGGAGAGGACCAAGACCAGAACTGGACCATGGATCAGAGATCCCTGAACCTGTATGAGAGGAGCCTGGGAGATGTATAAACCCCGAACAGGACTTTTCCTGGCTCTCTCTGGGACGCTCTGCTACATATCCTCCCCCCTTGTTTCAACCCCAGGGTTGGAACACCTGTAGCCCAACAGGAGTGAACACGGGACAGGGCATCTACATTCCCCATCTCAACACCTGGCCTGTGTTTTACAGTGAATGAGTAATCCTGTAGAGCCAAAAACCACCGGTTCACCCGTCTATTAGTCTCCTTCTTTTGGGCCATCCATTTCAGAGGAGCATGGTCCGTTATTAACTCAAACTGGCGTCCTAACAAATAGTACCTGAGTGCATCCACGGCCCACTTTATGGCTAAACATTCCTTTTCAATGACTGCATACCTTTGCTCATGGTCGTTGAGCTTTCTGCTTAGGTACACCACAGGGTGTTCTTCCCCATTGTGTACCTGTGATAGTACTGCCCCGATACCAACATCAGACGCATCCGTCTGAACCAAAAAATCTTTGGAGAAATCGGGGGAGTACAGTACTGGCTGTGCACAAAGAGCCTTCTTCAGGACTTGGAAAGATTCCTCTGCTACTGAGGACCATTTCACCATTACAGAGTCTTTCCCTTTCGTAAGGTCTGTCAGTGGGGCAGCTATAGTTGCAAAATTTGGGATAAATCTTCTATAATACCCCGCAATGCCAAGAAAGGCCCTGACCTGCTTCTTGTTTGCAGGACGTGGCCATTCCTGGATGGCTTCTATTTTATTCACTTGAGGTTTTATGACACCCCGCCCAATAGTGTAGCCCAAATACTTGGCTTCCTCTAGACCAATGGCACATTTTTTTGGATTTGCTGTAAAACCTTCTTTGAAGAGGGAATTGAGGACAGCCTGGACACGGGGCAAGTGAGACTCCCAGTCAGTGCTATGTACCACTATGTCATCTAGATATGCTGCTGCATATTGTCGGTGGGGTCTTAGAGTCCTGTCCATGGCCCTCTGAAATGTGGCGGGGGCATTTTGCAACCCAAAAGGCATTTTTTTATATTGAAAGGAACCCTCCGGGGTCACAAATGCAGTCTTCTCTTTGGCGCTACCAGTCAGGGGTATTTGCCAATAACCTTTTGTCAAGTCCAAAGTGGTCAGATAGCGAGCCTTGCCAAGTCGGTCTATAAGTTCGTCCACTCTGGGCATTGGGTACGTGTCAAACTTTGTCACTGCATTAAGCTTCCTGAAGTCATTACAGAACCTCCAAGTGCCATCCGGTTTTGGGACTAACACGATGGGGCTAGACCAGTCACTATTGGATTCCTCAATGACATCTAGCTCCAACATTCTTTTAACTTCCTCGCTGATGTCCTTTCTCCTCGCTTCAGGAATTCGGTATGGTTTGAGCTTGACACGGACCCCAGGTTCAGTAACGATATCATGCTGAACTGCTGAAGTCGTGCCAGGTAACTCTGAAAATTTCTCTCTATTTCTTATCAGGAATTCTCTAGTTTCCTGCTTTTGAGAATATGACAGGGTGTCTGGAATCGTGACCTCAGGGATCAGAGGGGACTCAGTACCCTTAGGCGTTACCGGGAGGGACCTCGCAGTTAACGCCAGTCTATCCTTCCAGGGCTTTAACAGGTTTATGTGGTAAATCTGTTCGGGCTTCCTTTTTCCTGGTTGATATATTTTGTAATTGACCTCCCCAACTCTTTCAATTACTTCAAAGGGACCCTGCCACTTAGCCAGGAACTTGCTCTCAACAGTGGGAACTAACACCAGGACCCTATCACCAGGTGAGAAAACACGGAGTTGGGCCCCCCTATTGTATATCCTCTGTTGAGCTGTTTGGGCCTGCAGTAAGTGTTCTTTTACCATCGGCATGATTGCTGCAATCCTGTCCTGCATTTGAGCAATATGCTCAATGACACTTTTATGGGGTGTCTGCTCCCCCTCCCAAGTTTCTTTGGCTATGTCCAAGAGTCCCCGAGGGTGTCTCCCATAAAGCAACTCAAAGGGAGAGTACCCTGTGGAGGACTGGGGAACCTCCCTGATGGCAAACATCAAGTATGGTATCAGGAAGTCCCAGTTTTTCCCATCCTTGTCAACAACCTTTTTTAACATGCTCTTTAATGTTTTATTGAAGCGTTCCACCAAGCCATCCGTTTGAGGATGGTACACTGAGGTTCGCAATTGCGTCACCTTAAATAACTTGCACAGCTCTCTAGTTATTCGTGACATAAATGGGGTGCCCTGGTCTGTAAGGACTTCTTTAGGGATTCCAACACGACTGAACACCATAAACAGCTCTTTGGCAATGTTTTTAGCAGACGCGGTGCGTACGGGAATGGCCTCTGGGTAACGGGTAGCATAATCCATGATTACGAGGATATGCTGATGACCTCGGGCAGACTTGGGGAGTGGACCCACAAGGTCCATGGCAATCCTCTCAAAGGGCACTTCAATAATGGGCAAGGGCACTAAAGGACTTCGGAAGTGTTGTAGTGGGGCTGACATCTGACACACAGGACAGGATTGACAATAATTCTCAATATCCTTCTGTATTCCGGGCCAATAAAACCTGCGCAACACCCTTTCCGTAGTTTTCTCAACCCCTAAATGACCTCCTAGCAAGTGCCCATGGGCAAGTTCCAACACCACCCGTCTGTATGGCTTAGGGACCACCAACTGTTCAACCACTTCATCATTTTTTTTACATACACGATACATTAAATCCTCATTGCTGCTAAAATAAGGAAAACAGAGCCTGTCCCCTGATTCGACAGGTACATCATTAATCACCATTACATTTTCCCAGGCCCTGGCAAGGGTTGGGTCTTTTCTCTGCTCGGTACCAAAATTTTCCTTGTGTACATTAAGGTCAGCAAACTCCAACGTAGGCTCAGATTCAGCAGATGGCTGTCCAGCTCCACTGGTTGTGGGGACCTCCTCAGGCTCCTCCAGCTCTCCTGCCATAACTGAGAAAGGAAAACCTGGGGAGCCCTGAGAAGAGTCCCCTGAACCCATATTGTCAGTAGCGGCCAGGAGTTCTGGCTCTGTCACTGAGTCAGCTACTGCGACCGGGTCGGGACGATCCCACAGTTCCCAAAACTTAGGGAAGTCCCTACCAATGATGGCCTTGTGCACCAAGTGGGGCACAAGTCCGACCGGATGGGTCACCGTACCTAAGCCAGTTTTAAACTGAACAGTGGCTATAGGATACTCACGGGTATCCCCATGTACACAGATCACAGCAATTTTTTTAGCATGCAAATTCACAATGTCAACCATCTCAGCTGTAACCAAAGTCACTAGACTTCCAGAGTCTAGCAAGGCCGTAATAGGCTTATTATTAACAGTCATTTGGCACATGTGTTTTCCCATACTTGGTGCTGCAGCGCATGAAACAGCAGCAAACATAGACTGCCTTCTAATGGACAGATCGCACTGCATTGGTTCATCTGTCAATGGACAGTTTGCTGCAACATGTCCCAGTTCTTGGCAACGAAAACACCTGATGTTTCCCCAGTTGGGTTTGCTGACAGGCAGTAGCTTCCCTTGTTTGGGACGCCAAACTTCAGTCCTGGCACCAAAAATCCTCCCCCCTATTTCCTTGCCATGCTTACCACCCACTTCCCCTGGAACAGTCTTACCGGTTGCCTGGGGAGACCGTGGCTTTGGGCGGAAAGTCCGTGCGGCTGTAGGGGTGGTGACCAGGTTCTCTGCAGCAAAGTACCTTTCAACAAGTTCCACGAGGTTGTCCGCCGAGTTGGGGTCTCCTTGACTCACCCACTTCTGCAGGGGAACTGGTAGTGACCTCAGGAACTGGTCCATGACCACACGCTCCACTATTTGTGGCCCAGACAGGGACTCCGGCTGTAGCCATTTCCTCACCAAGTGAATTAGGTCGAACATCTGCGATCTTGGGGGCCTCTCGTCTTGGAAGAACCAGCTGTGGACCCGCTGTGCTCGAACTGCCAAGGTGACACCAAGTCGCGCCAGGATTTCCCGCTTGACCTTTTCATAGTCTCCTACTTCTGCTGACTCCAAATCATAGTAGGCCTTCTGCGATTCTCCAGACAGCAAGGGGGCGACCAGTCCTGCCCACTGGGTTTTGGGCCAACCTTCCCTCTCAGCGGTCCGTTCAAAGGTTAAGAGAAAGGCCTCTGGATCATCATCTGTAGTCATCTTGGAAAGAAAACGACCCACATGGATGGCTGAGGGCTTGTCTCCAACAACATTAACTTTAGCAGGTGACCACTGTGCTAGCGTCTCCACAATCGCAGCCAGGGTTTTCCTATCCTCTTTTGCATCAGTGGCTAGCTGTTCAAACAGCCTCTGCTGTGCAGCATTGGATTGTTGCTGTGCAGCATTGGATATCACCAATTGTTTTAGGATTTCCTCCATGTTTAGTCACTCTAGGTACTGGCCTTTTAAGTAGTAACTTACTACAGCTGCCCGCATTCTCCACCATATGTAACCTGGGGGACAGGTAGCAGGTACAAAGCTCCCTGGGATGAGCAGTCTTTCAGGCACAGATACCAAATCCAGTGGAATAGTGACAAACAGTGCGGTGTTTATTTGTGATATATACAAGTCTATTTACAGGTGCTGTACAGTGTTCCAAAAGAAACAAATAGGAACAAAAATAGCCAAAACAAAACCTAGCCGTGTCTCGGCACTAACTAAACAATATTTACAGATCCTAACTACTAAGCTGAGCAAGCCTACAGCTTGCCAGTTTCCACATACCTTTTTGCACTCTTACACAGAAGTTCTCTGAGTATCCCAGGCCAAGAGCAAGGCTGTCTTGCTCAGGTGAGCTTTAAATTAGCCTGGGGGAGAGGACCAAGACCAGAACTGGACCATGGATCAGAGATCCCTGAACCTGTATGAGAGGAGCCTGGGAGATGTATAAACCCCGAACAGGACTTTTCCTGGCTCTCTCTGGGACGCTCTGCTACAATATATATATATATATATATATATATATATATATATATATATATATATATATATATATATCCCAGCTTAGTGCAGCTACATCTCACAAGGAGAATCAGACAGTCACAAGTCAATAAAAGAGGGCAAGCAGGCTCTGTGTCTAGAGGCAACAGTGCTGGTCATGGACACGGTGCATCTTCATCAGCACGTTGCCGTGGGACATGCTTGGCCTTTTTTTCGTCAGATGGCCGTGTTGAGCCGCAACATGCGGAAGACTTGGCCGAGTGGATGGCCAAGCTGTCATCATCCTCCTCATCCTCTCTCACCTATGCTCAGGGTACTTTGTCTGGCAAAGCAGCTGCCAACGCGGCCTCTTCCCTCGGCTCAATGGCATCAGTGACTCCTTCCCTAGCCCCACCATGTCCTCCTGAGGAGTCCCTTGAACTGTTTGACCACAGTGTTGGGTACATGCTCCAGGATTATGCCCAGTGTTTTGAAGGCTCTGATGGTGATACTGAGCTAGATGAAGGCAGTAACGTGAGCACGGACAGAGGGGGTGCCCAAGAAGGACAGCAATCTGGCAGTCATGTTCCCCCTGCTGCAGCATACTGCCAGGTTTGCTCCAGTGATGAGGAGGGAGGGGATGATGAGGTCACTGACTCAACGTGGGTGCCTGATAGGAGAGAGGAGGAGGAGGAGGCACATCACTGACGAGGCAGGATGCCCTCTAGGGGCCAACCTAAGGGCAGCACACTGACTGCATCACACCCCAAAGCTCCGCATGTGCAGGGCGCTGCTGTCTCTGCGCATTATTCCAAAAGTTCTTTGGTGTGGGCCTTTTTTGAGACGAGTACATCAGATGGCACCGCTGCTATTTGCAACATATGTCTCAAGCGTATCTTGCGTGGCCAAAACATCTCCCGCTTGGGCACCACATGCTTGACCAGACATATCTTGACCTGCCATGCAGTTCGTTGGCAAGAGTACCTAAAAGACCCATACCAAAAAACAAAGAGGACCTCTCCTTACTCCTCATCTGCTGGGATCTCCAACCCCACTATACCTTCAGTCCTCTCTGAGACCTGCACTGAGAGGAATGAAGGTGTAGAATTAGGTGTGTCACAGCCAAATACTTGCAGGCAATCTGCTATTGGTAAATCGACATCAGATTTTACCAGGCAAATTTCCCTGCCCCAGCTGCTGCACCGCAAAAAGAAGTTCGCTCCCAGCCATCCACATGCCCAGCGGTTGAATGCTAGCTTGGCAAAATTGCTAGCACTTCAACTGCTACCTTTTCAGTTGGTAGACTCTGCCCCCTTCCGTGAGTTTGTGGAATGTGCGGTTCCTCAGTGGCAGGTTCCCAAAAGCCACTTTTTCTCACGGAAGGTGATTCTGGCTCTCTACCGGCTTGTGGAAGGCAATGTCTTGGCCTCGCTGGACAGGGTGGTCAGCGGTAAGGTGCATATTACCGCTGACTCATGGTCCAGCAGGCATGGACAGGGACGTTACCTAAGTTTCACGGCGCATTGGGTGACTCTTCTGGCAGCTGGGAAGGATGCAGGACAAGGTGCAGTAGTGTTGGAGGTTGTTCCGCCACCACACCCCAAAAATGCCACTACTAGTGATTGTGACACACCTCTCTCCTCCACCCCCTCCTCGTCTTCTTCCTCCATGGCCTCTTCCTGTGCTTTGTCCTCGGAACCAGCGGTGCTCCATAGGCGTTCAAGGGGCTACGCAAGTACGCAGGCCAAAAGATACCATGCTGGGCTTGAGCTGGTGTGCTTGGGGGACAGGAGCCACACTGGGGCAGAGGTTCTGTCAGCTCTGCAGGGGCAGGTTCAGAGGTGGTTGACGCCACGCCAACTTAAGGCAGGAATGGTGGTTTGCGACAATAGCACCAACCTCCGCTCCGCCCTCCGACAGGGACAAATGACCCATGTGCCCTGTTTGAAGAAAAAAGAGAAAGGTCTGGTGTCCCCAGTAACACACTTCCATCCCTATAACATATAGTAAAACGAAGGATTCGCCCTGGGACTTTAAATGAAGTGGGTACAGTTTCCGCCAGTAAACATAACAGTAATAAATACAGTATATGGTTTATTCAAGTAAAATTGTTTACATGCATAGATAACACCAACAGTTGCCAAAAAAGGATATATAAACAAGAAATATTGGTACATGTATGTAATAGCAGTCATAGTACACAGGCATCATACTACCCGACTAGTTTCGCGAGATCCAGCTCGCTCTTCAGGGGTGGATGTGTGTAACATTGTACCTAAGATAAAAAAGTATATAGTTGGCAAAATGGCACAATATTAGTTATAAAGGCACAGGGTAGGAGGGGTTATGGGTCCCCATACTCACCACTGAGCTTGACCATGGCTACAGGTGTGCGGCTTCAAGATAGCGGCAGCAGGTGCCTCACCAGGGAGCTGAGGGGGCGAATTCAGATGGGACCCCACCAGGGGTCAAACGGAGAGCAGGCATGGCATAAGTGTAGTGATGTAACCCTAGAGACCTCGTTAGTTTATAAAGAGTGTAGGTTGTAAACATAAGTATGTTTGTCAGGCATCTAAAGTAGTAAAGTAGAATCAATAAGTATTAGCATAAAGATATGTTTGCATGAAATGAGAGGCCTGGACCCAAAGATGGTAGGGAACATGGAGATGGTAAGAAACATAGAATAACAGAGGGATACTAACAGGTGAAAAGATAGAAAAGAAAAAGAAGTGAAAGAGGTGGACTGTGATTGTGTAATAGTAGGGTAGTGATGTATCCCTAGAAACCTTGTTAGTCCATAAAGAGTATAGGCTATAGACATGAGTATGTTTGTCAGGCATCTAAAGTAGTAGAGTAAAATCAATGAGTATTGGCATACAGATATGTATATATAAGTAAAAGACCAGGGCCAAGGATGGTAGGGACATGGAGTTGGTGGAAAACATAGGATATCAGAGGGATACTAACAAGTGACAAGATGAAAAAGACAGAGAGGAAAGAGGGGTGGATTGTGATAGTGCAGTGAGATGTGTGATATCAAAAATCAAAAATAAATAAAAATAATTGCTCAAAAAATAAATAAATAAAAAATAAATAAAAATGAATAAATAAAATAAATAAAGCTATGTATGAGTTATGCAAGTATGCCTAAATGTAACAAGTATCAAAAGGTGAAAATGGTAAATACCTGAGTGTGGTGAATATCTTAACTTGGTGGTGAAGCGGTTCTTGGGCAGGTACCGGGGCTTACAGGATGTCCTGAGGCAGGCCAGGAAAGTCTGTGTGCATTTCCGCCGGTCATATAATGCCAGTGCTGGGCTGGCAGACCTCCAAAAGGAATTTAACCTGCCCAAGAACCGCCTAATCTGTGACATGCCCACCGGGTGGAACTCAACTTTGGCCATGCTGCAGCTGCTGCACACACAGCAGAGGGCTATCAATGAGTACCTGTGCAACTATGGCACCAGGACAGGGTCAGGGGAGCTTGTTTTTTTTTTCCCACGCAAGTGGGCCATGATCAGGGATGCAGGCACTGTCCTGTCACCATTTGAGCAGGCCACGAGGATGGTGAGCAGTGACAGTGCATGCATCAGTGACACTGTCCCCCTTGTCCACCTGTTGGAGCACACGCTGCATGGAATAATGGACAGGGCACTTGAGGCAGAACAGAGGCAGGAAGAGGAGGACTTCCTTAGCTCTCAAGGCCCCCTTTATCCAGACAGTGTTCCTGCGTACCCGCCGATCACACAGGAAGAGGAGGAGGAGGAGGATTGTGTCAGTATGAAGGTGGAGCCTGGCACTCAGCATCAGCAGCAGTCCCAAGAAACCCATGGACTTATACGTGGCTGGGAGGAGGTGGCTACGGATCATGTCGTCCTTAGTGACCCAGAGTACTCCGGACTGAATGCCTCAGCAAACCTACGCTGCATGGCCTCCCTGATCCTGCAAAGCCTGCGGAAGGATCCTCGTATTTGTGGTATCAAGGAGAAGGAACAATACTGGCTGGCAACCCTCCTTGATCCACGTTACAAGGGTAAGGTTGCGGACCTTTAGTCTGCAGCCCCAAGGTATGATTGGTTCCAGCAACCATCGCCAGCATCTGTTTTACATGGTGCAGGAATACCTAGGGGCAAGATTTGACTTGGACACCTTTCCTACCAAAACTCCTCTGGGTTACTGGATCTTGAGGATGGATCACTGGCCAGAGCTTGCACAGTATGCAATTGAGCTACTGGCCTGTCCTGCATCCAGCGTTCTTTCGGAACGCACATTCAGTGCTGCTGGAGGCTTTGTAACCGATCACAGGGTGCGTCTGTCCACCGACTCAGTCGATCGACTGACTTTCATAAAAATGAATCAGTCTTGCATCACTACCAGCTACCAAGCACCTGATGCTGATGTAACCGAATATTTTTTTTTGAAATGTCAGATCCCTTCAAAGACTGCCTATGCTGATGCTGAATGACTATCCTGTTTTGCTGAGTAATTATCCTCTTCCTCCTCAATGATCATGCTGATAGCTTGTAAGAACATTTTTGGTTCTGGACGCCGCCACAAGTGCCTAAGGCCCAATTTTTCAGCCCCTGTTTAACAGGGGCGTGTAATTACATTTTTTGATGCAATTCTTTGCAGCAGGACTAGTTCCTGTGCTCCAACTAGAGTATCTGTGAGGGGTTGCAGTGTTGTGGCACCAGCACCAGTGCCTAAGGCCCAATTTTTCAGCCCCTGTTTAACAGGGGCGTGTAATTACAATTTTTGATGTAATTCTTTGCAGCAGGGCTAGTTCCTGCGCTCCAACTAGAGTATCTGTGAGGGGTTACAGTGTTGTGGCACCAGTGCCTAAGGCCCAATTTTTCAGCCCCTGTTCAACAGGGACATGTAATTAGAATTCTTGATCTAATATTTCATAGCAGGGCCCGTTTCTGCGCCCACCAATAGTAACTGTGAGGACTTACAGTGTTGTGGCACCAGCACCACCACAACCACCACCAAAGGCCCAATTTTTCTGCCCCTGTTCAACAGGGACATGTAATTGCAATTCTTGATCTAATATTTCACAGCAGGGCCCTGTGAGGGCTTACAGTGTTGTTGCCCTAAGGCCCAAATTTCTGCTGAGTATATAGGGCAGGCCCCTACTTTCAAATATCCAACTTACAAACGACTCCTACTTGCAAACGGAAGGAGACAACAGGAAGTAAGATGAAATCTACCCCTAGGAAGGGCAATTCTCTCCTGTAAGAGTTAATATGGGAAAAGCTTTTCTCCTTTACACTGATGCTTTATCACCAATCCTTGTTTCACTAAAAACCCCAAATTTACAAAAAACATTTGTCATTGGGACAAAAAGTGAGGTGAAATCTTCTGAAGAGGAGCACAGACAGCAAAACAAATGTCACAGGGGTGATAACCCTTGCCTATGTTTTCCAAAAAGCTTAAATTAGATTTTTTGGTTGGAGCTAAACACGTTGAAAATGTACCAGTTCAAATTACAAACAGATTTTACTTAACACCAAACCTACAATCCCTGTCTTGTTTGCACCGCCTGTATACTGCTGTTCAGAGTATATAAGGCCTGGGGGCCCCACACCTTTCCTTTTTTAATTTGGATGTGGGGTTCCTCTTAATATCCATACAAGACCCAAAGGACCTGGTAATGGACTGGGGGGTACCCATGCTGTTTGTCTCACTGATTTTCATCCATATTGCCAGGACCCGACATTACATTAAAGCCGCAAGCAGTTTTAAATTACTTTTATTTATTTAAAAATGTCATTTTGTGCAGGGACTGTTCAAAGCACGGGAAACACGCGCCACTTTATAGGCATACTATAGACACCACCCAGGTATGATATTAAAAGCAATATTTCACTTTTTTTTTTTACTTTAGGCATCATTAAAATCACTGCTCCCGAAAAAACGGCTGTTTTTAAAACTGTCCCCTGGGGCAGGACCCGGCTCCCCAAACCCTTTTTAGGACAATACCATGCAAATTAGCCTTTAAAATGAGCACTTTTGATTTCGAACGTTCGAGTCCCATAGACGTCAATGGGGTTCTAACGTTCGAGCAAATTTTCGGTCCGTTCGCATGTTCTGGTGCGAACAGAACCGGGGGGTGTTCGGCTCATCCCTATTCAGGACATATCACAGGAATCACCCTCATGGCTAACAGAGGATAAAATTAGAAATAGACTTGAAAAACTTAACATTAATAAATCACCAGGACCAGATGGCTTGCACCCGAGGGTCCTTAGGGAACTCAGTCAAATAATTGCCAGACCATTGTTCCTAATTTTTACTGACTGGAATGGTACCAGCTGATTGGAGAAAAGCCAATGTAGCACCAATATTTAAAAAAGGGCCAAATTACATCCCTGGGAATTACAGACCAGTTAGCCTAACATTAATAGTATGCAAGCTCTTGGAGGGGGTGATAAGGGACTATATACAAGATTTTAGTAATAAAAACGGTATCATTAGCAGTAATCAGCATGGATTCATGAAGAATCATTCTTGCCAAACCAATCTATTAACCTTCTGTGAGGAGGTGAGCTGCCATCTAGATAAAGGAAGGCCCATAGACATGGTGTATCTGGATTTTGCAAAAGCATTTGACACAGTTCCCCATAAACATTTACTGTACTAAGTAAGGTCCATTGGCATGGGCCATAGGGTGCATACATGGATTGAAAACTGGCTACAAGGGTTCAGAGGGTGGTGATAAATGAGGAGTACACAGAATGGTCAGGGGTGGAAAGTGGGGCCCCCCAGGGTTCTGTGCTGGGACCAATCCTATTTAATTTGTTCATAAATGACCTGGAGGATGGGGTAAACAGTTCAATCTCTGTATTTGCGGATGATACTAAGCTAAGCATGGCAATAACTTCTCTGCAGGATGTGGAAAACTTGCAAGAAGATCTGAACATAATTAATGGGGTGGGCAAATACATGACGAATGAGGTTGAATGTGGAAAAATTAAAAATAATGCATTTGGGTGGCAAAAATATGAATGCAATCTCCTCACTGGGGGGAGAACCTCTTGGGGAATCAAGGATGGAAAAGGACCTGGGGGTCCTAGTAGATGATAGGCTCAGCAACGTCATACAATGCAAAGCTGCTGCTAACAAAGCAAACAGAATATTGGCATGCATTAAAAAAGGGGTTAACTCCAGGGACAAGCAATAATTCTCCCACTCTACAAGGCTCTGGTCCGGCCGCACCTGGAGTATGCTGTCCAGTTCTGGGCACCAGTCCTCAGGAAGGATGTACTGGAAATGGAGCGAGTACAAAGAAGGGCAACAAAGATAATAAAGGGTCTGGAGGACATTAGTTATGAAGAAAGGTTGCGAGCACTGAACTTATTCTCTTTGGAGAAGAGACGCTTGAGAGGGGATATGATTTCAATTTACAAATACCATACTGGTGACCCCCCAATAGGGATAAACTTTTTGCTGTGTTTTTACCTTGTTGCCCACATTGACCTCTGGCTCTATCTGACTATGCTTATCCCTGCTGTGCTGAATTCCTGCCGGATTCTGCACTCGTTGCTTCCACTTGTTGCACTGCCCTTGTTGTTCCCTTTCGCCTGTACCTATCTACATGACACTGGTTCAAGGACAGATGTTCCAGCTCCAGCACTCATTTTTTTCTGTTTTTCTGTTTCCTTTATGTCATTAGTTGTCACTTTTAGTTTTACCGGGGCCAAAGACAGAAGAAAGGCTACCCTCATCACTTTGAAAGACATGCTTTTTCTACATTCAGATATGATGTCTTGCATGCAACAATTTTAAGTTGAAGGGTAGAACATATTGATGATAGGGTTGAACACATTCAACAAAAAATAGAAGAGTTTGCTACCTCATTCAATACTTTTGTAGATGCACATAAATAAAAAAAGAAAAGGGTGCCTGTTTTGGAAAAAGTATAGACTTCCCAGAAATTTAGTGTGAGGGAGTTGCCATCATCCCTAAACAATATAGAATAGGAACCTCAAGAGATTGGGATTTTTAAGGCAACAAAAAGCAAAAGTATTTTAAAAAAATAGAATAAATTTTATTTATACAAAAATTGTTAAAAAGTGAATTAAACACATGAACATATACATTAGAAAAGAAAACAATATGATATACTACAGACGTGGCACAAAATCTTATAAACCGACGCGTTTCGAAATAATTAAATTTCTTCTTCAGGGATAAATTTTTGCCATTATCTGAAAGGCACAAAATTAACATAAGTATACATACATATATGTTTACAATACCAGAGGAAAAATAATATATGAAGAAGGCTTACAGTAATCATGATTGACCCAACGAATTCTCAGCGTGACACTCCAAAGATTTCCCCATCCAGTTAGTAAATGGTCTTTTATCGTGCAGAAGAGCCCTTTTTCTGTTTATATGTATGATTTATGAATTTTTTATTCTTTCTTTATATAATGATAGCTCATGGGCTGGTTGGGAGAATTTTACACCTTGTTCTTTTCTCCCTTTCCCGTCCATGATAATATTTTTCAGGATTTATTCATTTATTTAATTGTATGTATATAATCTTTAGCTTCAGTTCTCATGATATGACGGTTTTTTTCGGATGGCGCTCCAATCCCCCCCATTCGGATCTGTGGTCATATCGTGCACCCGGCACAGGGGGGGCCCAAACTTCAGTTTAGGGGCCCCTTCTCTCCATTGCCACTCAATGGTGCCTTTTTGATGCCATCTTCTGGCTTATAATGGATTTTCCTGTGTCGGGGGCTTTTGTTCTCTACCGGAGGATTTATTCCCTTTTTTGGGATTGTTCTCCTATAAATGAGTCTCTGCTTCAATACTGGACACAGGGTAATTTCTCTCCCAGATGTCTAGTTATATATGACAATTTTTGATTTTTGTTATTATGTATCTATTTGAGATTATGCTGTACACTTCATTAAAAAATTTCCTTTCGATCAACAACGGGTTGGAAACTGTCTCTTGACATGTCCCCCTGTGTGTGTAGATCTGGTAGAGGATGTCTCTGCCCCCTCCGGGATCTGCTGTGGATATTTTCTTAGCGGTACTGGTAGTCTTCGTCTTGACACGCATCCTTTGATCATGGAGATTGAAGGGCAGGCGGAGCGGAGTGTCGGCCTGTCCTCACTTCCAGACAGGCGGGCGCTTTTTTAGTGTCAGCAATGAATGTTTCTTCTACAGCGCCCTTCCGGTGATTGACGTAGGGGAGGAGGCGGATTTCCGGCCTGTCTTTCCCCACGTTCCGGTCACATGGGCGCTTGTTTGACCAGTAATGTGAGCGGGGGAAGTGACGTCACTTCCGTTTGTCGGAGCGGCGTCACCGCCCCACGCTCGTTAAGCTAATTGGCAGCACGGACTCATAAGGAGAACGCCGGGAGCCCCTGAGCTGCCAGCGTCATTTCTCTGTCACCTACTGATGAGATTGGACAATCTTTGGGCTTGTGCTTAGGCTCGGGACGGTTTTTTGTCCCTCCTGGACCTCTCTTGGAATTTATGTTCATCTATTGGAGATATGCTGTAAAACTGTGGTAAGTCCTAATCATTATCCTTTCCTGTTCCTTGATTGAACAACACACCCCATCTTCAATTACCTCTCCTTTCCGGATTCCTTTTTTTTCCCTATATTGTGGATACTATCTGGGAAGTGAGATACCTTTCTCTTCCTTTTTTTTTTGTGGGGTCATCTTTATATGACCATAATATGTATGGCCAACAGGGGTATTTTCATTCACTATACAGAATTTAAATTATTGAAGAGTGGAATGATTATCTCCCCTTGGGGCGATTTCCGCTTCTTCACCGTATCCTTAGGCCTTTGCGCCCACACACTGCTTGGTTATTTGCTATTTTAGTTTTCATATTCCTACTTACATACTTTATTTTCATGTTTTGTATTTTTTCATTTTTTCTTTTATAGGAAGGAAAACTTTCCTTCTCTATTGAATACGGAAAACAATCTCTTCATAATTGAAGACATACTCAACCCATATCTTCCATACAAGGTTGGTTTTGATTTCCACAGATGTCATACCTCCCGTACAGATGATATAAACATATAAACATATATATTTTTCAGATTTCACATCCCCTCTCTCCCATAGCGTTTTCCTTTCGCTTGGGGTAATTTGGCGTCTCTCCTTGGATCTCAATTTCTGGGGGCTCTTCTGCACGATAAAAGACCGTTTACTAACTGGATGGGGAAATCTTTGGAGTGTCACGCTGAGAATTCGTTGGGTCAATCATGATTACTGTAAGCCTTCTTCATATATTATTTTTCCTCTGGTATTGTAAACATATATGTATGTATACTTATGTTAATTTTGTGCCTTTCAGATAATGGCAAAAATTTATCCCTGAAGAAGAAATTTAATTATTTCGAAACGCGTCGGTTTATAAGATTTTGTGCCACGTCTGTAGTATATCATATTGTTTTCTTTTCTAATGTATATGTTCATGTGTTTAATTCACTTTTTAACAATTTTTGTATAAATAAAATTTATTCTATTTTTTTTAAATACTTTTGCTTTTTGTTGCCTTAAAAATCCCAATCTCTTGAGGTTCCTATTATAGGGTGCCTGTTTTGGCTTAAATATGGCAGATTTAGAGGATAGATCCCAACTTTAACAACCCAAACATTTTTGGCATTCCTGAATCTAAACAACCTGCAGAACTGCACAAAATTGCCTGTGACCTTTTACACTCTATTCTACTTTTGATTACTGAATACACCATATTACTAAACCACCACATTTTCCATATAACATACCCTGAGATGTGCTTCTGCATATACAATTATACCCTGTAAAAGAAAAAAATGTTGGAAAGCTTTCAGAAATCTGATCAAATTCTGGAACAATATTCAGCATCACACATTCTCTCTGACTTTTCACAGCATACTTTACAGATGCTCAGAAACCTAATGCCAGTTACCAAAAATATAACATTTCACTATACTACACCTAAAAAAATCACAAAGTTCTCTACAGTTTAGGATACCCTACCAAGTTTATCACAAGAAACAGCTCGACATCATAGATTTATACCATGGAGGAAGGACTCTGTTGAGTGAGTGTAGGATCCTCCTATTTTCCTCTTTAAAATCTGAGATAAAAAAGCTCATAAGGTTTTCTCAAAAAAAAAATTTGCAATTCATAAAAAAATGCTACTAAATAATTATTTTGGGGCGTGGCCGGCCGCGGGGTCTGCATGTCAGCAGAGGCAGAGTGAGAGAGCTCCAGCACTGAGGTTCTCCCAGCGACCATCCACAGCGACAGGAGTGACCCCTTTTTCCCACCGCCCCTGCCGTCTACTGCCCCAGCATCTCTCCGCTATGTCCAAGCAGTGGAATTCCCACTCAGGCCCGCAGAAGCTGACAGATTTCTACCTGCCTGCCAGGGATCAGCTTCACCAACATGGCGGCGGCAGCCTCTCTCCACACAAGGCACACAGACTCCCTGCAGTGGGAAGACACACAGCGGCATCCCTGCAAAGCACTGGCACTTTCATCTCAGGCCAGACAAAGGGTGTAAGCCACATTAGCGGATCTTTAGGATCGCTCACGCCACAATAATATACAATTCTGTGGCATACACGGAACAATTACACAACCAGTACTGAATGATTTTCCCTATCAACTAATGTCTGAATTAATACCATCACATCAGAAATGGAGCTCCGTATAGATAGGCTATATGGGTAGAGATTAGTGTTTACAAACGTTTTTTATGTGTGTACCATCATCCCTGAAGTAGTAAACCAAAAAATATGTAGAAAATGGGATTTTAAAGGTACTCCTAATATAGGAAAAGACATTATCTACTAAAAATATATCAAATATTTATAAAAGCAGGTTTACAAAAAAATATACGATAAAATGTGAGAACAGTTTTACATTCACAGTCAAAGGTATACATCCGGTATACATCCTCAGCCTAATATTGACAATGAAAAAAACTGTGGTCACCAAGAGTTCAAAGCATAACCATGTCCACATAATTTCAACATGTTTCGCCCAGAAGGCTTCATCAGGAAAATGGACGAGGCTTTTCAATTAATCAACAACAATATTCATGATAAAAACAACCTTGGATGTTCAAAAGAGAAAGAGAAAAAAAAAAAAGGTAAATACACAGAAAAAATACATAAAACATTCACATTTATGTAGCTTGAAAGCTCTTTAACTTGTGCAACCATAACTCCACCAAAACCACCCTCCAAAAACAAAAATAGGAGCAAACACCAACCCACCCCCCATCCCACTCCCCCCCCAAAACAAAAAAACACCGAACAACCCCCATCACACAGGCTCACACCCAACCCTCCCCCAGTACTCCCACCCAACACAACCACCGCGTCAACTCCATACCTCTGTTATAGAGTTCTGGGGAAGTCGCAGGATACGAGGCTTCAACTGAGAGAAGAGGGGAAGAGGGGGTGCCCACAGAAATGACTCCCCCCTGTGTAGTCCAGATGGATCCCTGATCACCAATAGGGAGGGATGTATATTCTCATGGATGAAGATCATCACAAGCAAAAAAGATAATTACGGTATCTGTAACAGATATCATAGATAATAAATTTTCACACATATTGCGGGTGAACAGAGAGGTAGACCACAAGACAAACTAGACAGTGGACACCACTCACCAACCCCCCTAAGAGTAGAAGAGTATTTGTATTGGGAGCTCATGAGGACTGAAACATCACCCCCCTTTTGTGATCTGGTCACTCCTGTCTCCTTGGGAGTATATGCCCCATTGAGTGTCTTCCCTTCCCTTGTTTTGTTAACATTTACTGCGTTTGAATATCATGGGATTACCAGACGTTTACGATTTCTCTCGCGACCTATTCTGGATTGGTTGTCTAGGCCAGAATTGCCTCTATTAGAAACAATACATCTTTCAGAAAAGGGACACTAACATATATTGAGTCAGCTGCAATGATGTGCATATTGATACAGCTTTTCATATGTAGATGTAAATTAGTGGTACAATGTTGTAGACGAATCATTGTAATGTGCAATCATGACCACACCCAAACCTTGGGGAACCCCTCTTCCCTTTTTTTTTTTTTAATCCTCCCCAGGCTCTATTTTCCCTTGTTTTTACCCCCCCGTTCAGTGCCATTTGATCCCCGTATGGACACCCAAGGGTGTATACTAGGTTGGACACACATCCCCCTTGGGCTTTTCTTTCCTGGGGGTTGCCAACCCGGTATACACCTGCCTTGAGGTCTCCTTATATTCCTTGGCATACCGGTATAACCGTATCCCACAGCCATCTTTCCAACTGTCCAAGTTTTCCTTCTTGGCTCAGCACTGTCTCCAAAGAGAGTCTAATGCCCCGTACACACGGTCGGATTTTCCGATGGACAATGTCCGATCGGAGCGTGTTGTCGGAAATTCCGACCGTGTGTGGGCTCCATCGGACATTTTCCATCGGATTTTCCGACACACAAAGTTGGACAGCAGGAGATAAAATTTTCCGACAACAAAATCCGATCGCGTCAATTCCGACCGTGTGTGGCCTGTTCCGACGCACAAAGTGCCACGCATGCTCAGAAGAAATTCCGACACGGGACAGCTCGTTCTGGTAAACTTAAACTTAAAAGCACTTTCGTCACGCTGCAATGTTCAAAATGGTTTAATACAGCGCACTCTCTTCTTCTTTATAATGTGACAAGAATTAAGTCGTTTTGATGCTCATATTCACACACACTTCTCACAAACTTTTTTCGTTACTATTTATCGGGATTCCCTCAATATATTTTGATTTCTCACATCTGACAACATATTTTTTTTTTTTTTTTTACTTTAATGTAGAATCTTTTTTTGTGTTTCTCTTTTTATTTTATTTTTTTTTGGTGATTTTGATTTGTACTCCCGAAAATGTTTGTGTGTTTTTTGTGACAAGTTCCCACAACACCATTGATATGTTGTTCTATTTAATCTGTAGGAGGAGATTGTTTGTTTGGTGTTGTTGTCCCTTGTTAATTTCACATTGTACTTTAGAAATGTACCTGAATACTCACCAACAAACTGTCCTTTTTGGATGAAAACACACACAGGAGAGTAGAATTTACCTAAAAATATTTTATTAAGGGGTCACAACTATAAACAAAGAGGGAGGCAACGCTGGAGAAACTGCAGAAGTGGGCGAAGCCTTGGACCCCCAGGGCACACATCAATTATTTAAAAGCAAAATTGGTGGCCTGAGGAGTCCTTATCTTAGGGAGGGCAGTCTGGTCCAGAAGTCCCAGAGATCCGGAAAGCAGCAGATAACATCTGTGTCCCCAGGCTGTGGTCATACGAGAGATGCATCTTCTGTCAGACCAGACTGAACCCAGGGCAATCACTCTTTGGTCTTCCTTCCACGCTTCCTTACAGGCTTTGGCTGTGGTGGTGGAGTTGTGGCAGCAGGAGGAGGAGGAGGATGGTCCCTCTCCATGACATCCGTCTTGGGTGTCAGTTCCCCACTCTCCCCCTTACGAAGGACTTTATAAATCAGGTCCTCAGAGAGCCTGCGTTGGCCCTTCTGCATGCCCTGCAATTTGGTGGCAGCCATGCAGGCAAAGGCCTCTTCAGGACTGGGGAAGGCTCGGAGGGACGCCGAAGCCTCCTGGATCAGCCTCTACGCTGAATCCTGCACAGGACTGGGAGTGGCCTTCCTGGCCCTTTTATATGGCAGGCGGAGGGGAGGGACCTGAGACTCAGTCAGGCTGCGACTTGTCCCAGGCTTCTCTTGGCTGCCACTTAGCCCCGCCTCCTCCTGGCTGCCACTAATCCCCGCCTCCTCCTGACTGCCACATTCCACAGCCTCCTCCTGGCTGAGGTCTTCCTGTGTATGAAAAAGAGACATAGTTTTAGTATTTTTTTCATCAATCACACACAATTTTCACCTCCTGACTGCTGCAAATTCAATGTTAACAAATATAACAGACTATCCTTCTGAGCCCAGCATTTTGCATTCTTGTCCCAATTTTGGGTGCCCACTACTGTGTATTGATATGTAAAACACTTTCAAGCAGCAATTAGTGATCAATAATAACATCTAATAAACATCATTTATTTATTGCCCAGAAATCTGTAGAAGAATGCTATACCTGACTCCAGCTGGGCTCCTCCACTTCTTCCTGGCTGGAAGGCCCAGGTTGGACATCAGAAGCCTCAGATGGTATGGAAGGAAACGTGGAAGGAAGAGTAGAGAGGGATTCCCTGACTTCAGTCTGGTCTGACAGAAATCACAGTCTCTCATAGTACCACAGCCTGGGGACATAAACGTCATCTGTTGCAGCTCCGGACCTCTGGGAATCTGTGACCTTCTTGCGCTCCCTAAGATAAGTGCTCCTCAGGCCACCAATTTTAGCTTTTAAATAAGGGATGGTTGCTGTGGGGACCACCGGCTTCACCAACTCCAGCAGTTTCTCCAGCGCTGCCTGCCTCTTCTGTTTGTGGTTATAGTGGGGGTGTCTGACCTGCCACAGACAGGGCAGCTCCCTGTACTTGTCTATGAACAGGGGAAGGAAGTTGTGGTCATTGAAGCCATCCATTTTCTCTGCAAGACACAACACAAGACAAACCCTAATGTCAGGCCAAACTCCCCTAATCTTGTTACAATATAGGCTTCCATTTCGAAGCAGTATAGGCCCAAGTTTAGATCCTACCTTCGTTAGCACGATCGGCGTCTCCGATGCTCCTTCCTCCGCTCACAGATCGTATGTAAGACGCGCGCGTTACGATTTATACACACTGCGCATGCGTATAACTCCGCCTGCCCCTGATGTTCTTTCTATTCTATTCCCCGCCCCTTTTTGTTCGGCGCAGTGGAGGAAGAGCACATGGCGGATAGACAGCAGGATCGTGCTAATTACAGCAACGAGGAGGAGGAGGAGGAGGAAAGGCCGGAGCCTGAAACGTCCCCATCCAGAAGGAGATTAAAGGACTCAAATATGTCCTTTGGGGAGATGTTGGAGATGGTGGACATCCTGAAGAAGGCCGACTATGATGGAAAGTATGGGCCTTACCCCAACCACAATGTCAGAAAGGCCAAGATCATGGCGAAAGTGGTCAGGAGTCTGCACCAGAATTTCGGGGTACGACGATCGAAAGATCAGCTCAGGAAGCGGTGGTCGGACCTGAAATTACGAGAACATGAGCAGTACAGAAAGATCCGGAGAGTGCTGCAAAAAAGTAAGTAGTTGTGCTGTGTTCCTATTGTTCTTGTGTGTATTACGTTCGTGCTGCTCCATGTGCTTTTAGGAACTGTTGTACAGTTTAAAATGGCAACTTTCATGTTCATGGGCACATTATTCGTTCGGATCACACATTTTTCTTTCGGACTATAAAATACCATTGTTTAGCCCATATGCATTTGGCCACCCTGTTCGACCCATATGGCGAACATTTGTAGGTTGTATTTTGTTACCTTTTTGATCTTTCTCCCGTTATGCAATAAGAGCTTCTTATTGCACATGGAGCTCAGTGTTTGATCTGAGTTGTTTTTTAGTTTTCTTTCTGTTATCCAAATGTTCTGGATCCATTCCTACATTACCCCATGATGGCACTCTCCTATTGCAACCGAACTATATGCTGCGGCTCACCAGGACACTCATCATGACTTTGGAGAAATTCTTTTTATACTCTTGGCAATTTATCACAAAGTCTGGAATCTCATGCTATTCAAGCTGTCACCTGCTACATCCTCCTTGACTATGGGCCCTAAAATTGTGTCACTCAACGTGAAGGGGCTTAATAGCCCTCATAAGAGAAGAGCTCTGCAGAAAGCAATTCAATCTCTTTGCAGAGATATTGTGACAGACTCACCCAGGACAGAGGCTTTTGGAGGGGACTGAATGCTAGCCTCTTGCCTACCGACTATGGGCCCTGGCATTTGAGGGAGCTACAAGCATTTAGGAAGGTATTCTGCTATGTAATGCAAAAGGACATTATTAAGGAGGCCATTATGGTCTCTGCATGCTTGGAACCCATAAAGCAGATGTGTGTGAAAGGAATGCTGATTAATGAAATGCTGATTAATGGGTCTCCTGTTGTCTATTAGTGTGGCTTCTAAGAGCATTTCACCCTATGTTGTTTGTGCTAATTAACCCTGCTATTGTATGAAGGAGTTTAGTGTTGATGTTTATGATAATGTGTATTCTATATCATTGAATGACACCTATGGAGAGTCTGATAAGGCTCACACCCCGAGACAAGTATTTGCAAAAAAGTTGAGAATTCCCCATGGGGTTTTTTAGCAGCGAATGTAAATCAAAAAGAAGTTTTTGCATAAAAAATATCAATTTTATTATCAAAGGACATTGGGCATAAATAATACAAAAGTTAAAACATGAGCTCCGGTGTACACAATATGAGACAATTTGGATTGGATGAAAAACCAAACAGTTGATAATATCATATAAAGATTTTGAGAAGTATACATCCGAGGATGTTTACCCACAGTATTGGTTATGGTTATACTGTCCGATCTTAGGAAAAGCCCCAATGCATTTCAACCTTTAGGGTTATGGTCTTCTTCTTCAGGGGGTTCTTACATTTCTATAAGTACATCAGAAGAAACCAATATTTCAATATTATATAATATTCCTTATGCATATGTTAAACTTAGGTAATCACATTATATTTACCCTTTCCACCAAATGGGCTAGTTTATGCGGAGACTTCTTTTTATAAAAAACACAAAAGAAACGGAAGATTCCCTGACTTACTCGATGATCCTGGATACTGCTGGGGAGCCGTCCCTGCCTCCACCCCAAAGGGGGGCAGCCCGTGAGACTTACAAGTGGTCACAGATTGGTATGTCCCCCCACACAAAGAGCCAGAGGAGAAAATGTGGGGACCAGAGCATCTGAAAATTATTATGATTGTAATAATTAGTATACTATATATATGTTAAATTGTATCAATATTATAACATGGATTAAAGAGAATTGCTGAGGAAAAATACTGAAATCTTGGGGACACGTATTGGACCTGACGAACATAAAGTTTCGGCGTATGCCGATGACTTATTATTTTACCTCTCTTCCCCTCAGATATCATTACCGGCCCTGATGACAGAGGTATCTAAATTTGGAACTCTATCCAATTTCAAAATCAATTTTGAGAAGTCGATACTTCTACCCAGCCATGTACCTCCAGCAATGGAGACTATTTTGCAGGGCTCCTATCCGTTTATCTGGGATAAAAATGTATTGGTATACTTGGCAATACATATTACATCAGATCCCAAACTTTTGTATGAATTAAACTATGGCTCTTTAGTGACAGGTATAATAGGGGACCTGCAGAAATGGAAGGGCCAGTTTTTAACATGGTTTGGAAGGGTGAGTGCTATAAAGATGACTATACTGCCTAAAATAATTTACACTCTACACACAGTACCAATTATACTCCCACAGAGCTTTTTCAAAACTATACGGAAGGCTTTTATATCATTTGTATGGAATGAGAAACGGCCCAGATTGGCCCATGACATTTTATGCAGAGGTAAATCTGAAGGAGGAATGGGATTATCAGACGTAGCCTTATATTATTATAGGGCAATATCTTTGGTGAGGATTTTGAACTGGTGCCATGACTCATCGAATAAAATATGGGTCTCTTTAGAACAGATAATGGCAGGTAGGAAGTTGGTGGGAATTCCTTGGATCCCGAGTGTAGATAGGGGCCTTTCAAAATGGACATAACCTTTAACTCAGAGTACATTAGCGACCTTGGATAAATTAAATCACCTGGGAGATTATACCCCCCGGTTATCACCCCTGACCCCATTGGAGGGGTACCATGTTTCCTCCGGGAGAAGAGGTGGGATCTTTGAGATCATGGGGCAGGGATGGAGACATGACATGTGGCAAATTTGCTCCACATGGAATGCTAGCCCCCCTCCAGGATTCGACGTTAAGGCTGGGAAAGGTACCTATGCTGGAGTGGAGATACCATCAATTGGTGTGTTTTTTCAATAAGCTGAAACCATTAATGGGGCCATTAAACTCTCTTACTGTATTTGAATCTATGTGTGTACATATATCAAGCGCTAGACATTTGCTGTCGCAAATGTATAGACTAGTTCTCGGCACACAAAATAAAACAGTTCCCTTTTTCATTAGAGAATGGGAAGGGGAGTTAAAGCAGGGGCTCTCTAGGGCACAAATTAAAAAGATTATTGACCTAACACACTCTACATCTATAAGTTCACGGATTCAGGAGATGTCATATAAATTTCTAGCTAGGTGGTATCGGACTCCAGTAAGGCTGGCACAGATGTACCCGACCGCAGATGCTAGGTGCTGGAGGGGGTGTGGGCAAAAGGTTACTTATCTCCATCTATGGAGGTCCTTTCCCAGGATTAAGGTATTTTGGGAAGAGATCGCTCCATGGGTAGAGAGGTTATCCTCTCGACCCATGGAATTAAAGCCCTTAAATTTTCTATCTCATTGGACACCAATGTCGATTAGATCATATAAGAAAAGTATTACTCCACATCTATTGAATGCAGCCAAATTGTTAATACCCAGGCTATGGAAACAGACTAGATGTCCAGGGAAAAATAAAAATATGATCCTCTTACGGGACTTTGAAGGGAACACCTACTCATGAGTAATAGAGTATAATAAGGAGTATAGATAGTATAAGTTTGTTTGCAAAGGTTAAGGTATTTATTGGGGTATTGGTTCGGGTAGGTCTAGGGTACAACAGATGAGCTTACATAGGGTACAGGATACATGATACAAACATGAAAAATAGCAATACAATATGCAAAAGATCCACAATCATAGAACTCTGGTATATATGGAACACACATACGGAGAGTACCGACGCGTTTCGAGATAAACTCTTCCTCAGGGGTGTCTGATTGAAAAACAGTAATAAACCAATTATACAGTAATATATATTAGAAATCTGTGTAAAACATGAAGAAGTATAGCTGTAATGATATAGATGTGCAATATGCATGCATGATAAGAAACAGTGAGATACTGACCATATCGTATTGCTTGGAAGGCATGTGTTACGGTATTGTATCCATAAAAGCATTCAAGTGGAGGGGGGTTGTTTGAGGGGATAAAAACACACCACTGGACTTCAGTAGATTGCTCGTTCCCAGTCCACGCCAGGCCCGTTGCACCCAGACCCAGCGGAGCAACCTAAACTAAACTGCCCAGCAAAGGTCGTCAGGGAGCCACCATGGAGTAGAGTAGTCCTGGGTAAGCTCCAATCTATAGGGGGCCAAAAGGTGAGGAGGGGAGTGTTACAATCAGGTAAGGGGTATGTCCCAAGGAGGGGTGGGTTATGTGCGTACCCCAGGTATGAGACAGAACAAGTATGTACATAATATGTGGAGTAAGTATTCAAAAAGGTATACCTGGAGGGGGCCGAAAGGGCATATGCAGGCAGGAGACTGTAGGTCTTTAAAGGATTTGGCCCGGTGAGCAGGTGCAGTGATCCTATGTGCTGCCCCAGATTGGGTGCCACCCAATCTCCATAAAGGTTCAGGTGCCCCAGGAGGGGGGGTAAATTGGGGGTTGCCGGCTGTGTGGGGGCAGCGGAGATGCGTGCTCAACCAGGGGGTCCAGGCCAGGGATGGCCTGGAAGGTCCGGCCTGCAATATGGTAAGAGGAATAGGTAAGGAGAGAGGGAGGGTGAGATAATAGTGTGTCTGCCGAGGGGGACCTAGGGCGATGCAGGATAGCTGGTTACCTTGTTGGTTGTAAATAGTGGTGAGGAGCAGCGTGCAGAGGGTGCAGGATGCCGTAAGGTAACAGGGTAGATGGAGCGTCAGAAATAGTATGGCCGCGCCCGCGTTAGGTCATGGGCGCAGCCAATGGGTGGACAGGTAGATGCCCCCTGGGCCTGGGGCACGCGCGCCGGTCCCCCCGGAAATCATGGCCGGAGAGTGGCTGAAACCCCAGGTGCAATGACGCAGAACCCCGGCGTGATGACGCAAGTCGCACGGGGGCGGAGAACCAAGACCCGCGCCGAAGGCCCGCGGTGCAGTGATCGGAGGAAACCGGATCAAGACGTCGATCCAAGTCCTCCGGTTAGGAGAGGGCCGCCCGCAGCGAACAATGTCGCACCAGGCGATGTTGGTCCGTTCCACACAAGGAGGACATCATCAATGTAGTGGTACCATAGGACGATGTTCTCCACGTATGGAGCGAGGTGCGGGGATTCGTGTATCATGTGTTCCCACTCCCCCAGGTACAGATTGGCGTATGATGGGGCACATGAGGTCCCCATCGCAACGCCCTGCACCTGGAGGTAGTGGGAACCATTGAATGTAAAGTAATTGTGCGTAAGAATAAATTCCAGTGCGGCCAGTAGGAAGTCATTGGTTTTATGGTTGTACTGACTATTGAAAGAGAGGATGTGTTGCACACATGAAAGGCCTTTATCGTGCGGAATCGAACTGTACAGGGCCTCCACATCCACTGCCACAAGTAATGACTCGGGAGGGACGCAGAGGCCATCGATGTTTTGTAGGAGATGTGGTGTGTCCCGGATGTCTGAGAACATGGGGGCATAAATATCCATCTACAAATTGGCTGAGTCTCTCTGTGAGGGAGCCATTGCCCGAGATGATCGGTCTTCCTGGTGGGCAGGTGAGCCTTTTTTTTACAAAATTTTTGTATTTTTTTCTTTTTTGTTTGTCTCCCCCTTCCAGTGTCCTGGCCCTGTCCCCCTCACTTCTTTTTGTGTACTTCTCCTGGCATGATTCCTTACATTCCACCCACTGGCCTCTACAGCTCGTTCCTCCCCCTCATCCTGGGCCACCCCACCCCTGGCAGCGCGGCAGGTTGCTCCCCACTCGGCGCAGGGGGGCCGTCTGGTGCGACATTGTTCGCTGCGGGCGGCCCTCTCCTAACCGGAGGACTCGGATCGACGTCTTGATCCAGTTTCCTCCGATCACTGCGCTGAAAACCTCCCCGCCCCCGTGCGACTTGCGTCATCACGCCGGGGTTCTGCATCACCACACCTGGGGTTTCAGCCACTCTCCGGCCGCGGTTTCTGGGGGACCGACACGCGCGCCCCAGGCGCATCTACCTGTCCACCCATTGGCTGCGCCCGTGACCTATCGCGGGCGCGGCCATACTATTTCTGACGCTCCATCTACCCTGTTATCTTACGGCATCCTGCACCTCTGCACGCCGCTCCTCACCACTATCTACAACCAACAAGGTAACCCTCTCTCCTTACCTATTCTTCTTACCATATTGCAGGCCGGACCTTCCAGGCCGTCCCTGGCCTGGACCCCCTGGTTGAGCACGCATCTCCGCTGCCCCCACACAGCCGGCAACCCCCAATCTACCCCCCCCTCCTGGGGCACCTGAACCTTTATGGAGATTGGGTGGCATCCAATCCGGGGCACCACATAGGATCACTGCACCTGCTCACCGGGCCAAATGCTTTAAAGACCTACAGTCTCCTGCCTGCATAGGCCCTTTCGGCCCCCTCCAGGTACACCTTTTTGCATATTTACTCCACATATTATGTACATACTTGTTCTGTCTCATACCTGGGGTACGCACATAACAGACCCCTCCTTGGGACATACCCCTTACCTGGTTCTAACACTCCCCTATTCACCTTTTGGCCCCCTATAGATTGGAGCTTACCCAGGACTACTGTACTCCACGGTGGCTCCCTGATGCCCTTTGCTGAGGAGTTTCCTTTAGGCTGCTCTGCTGGCTCTGGGTGCAATGGGCCTGGCTGGACTGGGAACGAGCAATCTACTGAAGTCCAGTGGTGGGTTTTTATCCCCTCAAACAACCCCCCTCCACTTGAATGCTTTTATGGATACAATACCGTAACACATGCCTTCCAAGCAATACGATATGGTCAGTATCTCACTGTTTCTTATCATGCATGCATATTACACATCTGTACCATTACAGCTATACTATTACTGTACAATTGGTTTATTACTGTTTTTTTGATTTATAGACATACGTCTTTGTTTGCTGATTCCAATCAGACCCCCCTGAGGAAGAGTTTATCTCGAAACGCGTCGGGTACTCTCTGTATGTGTGTTCCATATATACCGGAGTTCTATGATTGTGGATCTTTTGCATATTGTATTGCTATTTTTCATGTTTGTATCATGTATCCTGTACCCTATGTAAGCTCATCTGTTGTACCCTAGACCTACCCAAACCAATACCCCAATAAATACCTTAACCTTTGCAACCAAACTTATACTATCTATACTCCTTATTATACTCTATTACTCACGAGTAGGTGTTCCCTTGAAAGTCCCGTAAGAGGATCAAATTTCCATTTTTCCCTGACATTTTGGGATGTGGGTCCACCCTACTCACTAGACCAACATCGCACCACCACCCCATATTCAGACTAGATGTCCAACTCTGTTGGACTGGAAGAGAGAGGTCAATTTAATAATGGAGGCTGAAAGATGGGTACATACAATTAAAGATAGAAAGGAAAAATTTAGGGTAATATGGGCAGGTTGGGAACAATGCTCTATGAAGATCATGTAGAATAATAATATATAAAGCCGCATGGTCTCTGGGCTCGGATGCGGTTGCCTCTGGGGGGGAGGAGGAGAGGTTTTTTTTTTTACTCTCCCTTTCCCCTTTCACCTCCCTATCCCCCCTCTTTCTTCCATTTTTCTAGGTGATATAGGTAGGGGGAAGGAGTGATGCACTTGATGTTGAGGAAGGTGGGATTAATAATGGGAAGAGGGGACAAAGCACATAGGGGGAAGGGTAAAGGAAGGTGGATATATAGGATGGGGGGGTAGAAGGAGTAGATATGGTTAAAGAAAGATGAGGTGTATATTCACTATAGATAGGTAAGGGGTGAAGTATGGTTTATAGAAGCCTAGTAATTATTTTTTTTGTGTGTTTGTTTGTTTGTTTTTTCTTTTTTGGGTGTTAAAAGTAATATGGACATGGCACATAGAAGCCTCTTAATTGTTTTTTTCTTTCTTAGTTTGGATGAATTGGGAACACATTTAATATAAGGTATTTGGAGAAGGGAGGGGGGGGGTGTTATGAAGGTGGTTTTAATGGATATGTCAAATTTAATAAAAAATAATAATTAAAAAAATAAAGAGAATTGCTATACACTGGGAAAATGAACATTTTTAGTTATTTAAAGAGGGGAAAATCTCACAGACTCAGTATGTGCTCATAGAGATATATAATTACCTATATGTCTTGGTTTTAAATAGATTAACATGTGGTAAGTATTCATTTGGGCTCCAATCAAATCAATTGTGCCCAAAGAGGTTGATCACTAAAGCCCCATACACACTATCAGATTTTCTGCTGAGTTTTTCCTTCAGATTTACCAAAACCATGTAGTGCAAGGGCCTGTCTGATTGCATACAAATTGAAACTCCTAAGGTTTCACCTCATATTATATGGTTTTGGTAAATCTGAAGGAAAAACTCAGCAGAAAATCTGATAGCGTGTATGGGGCTTTAGAGTGGTGATAAGTAAGACTAAGCGATAATGTGATTAAAATGCAAAGAGACTGAGTAATAAAAACAGGGGTGCTTGTGGTGTATGTCACCCCTTTTCCTTTGACAATACTAAACTTAACTGTGATATACTTTAAATTTTAAATTTTGTACATATGCAGAAATTTAATCGGGTAAGAAATAGGAAGCCTGCTATGAACATGTATAGTGGAAAAAACATGCAAGAGAAGATGAAAGCAAACAAAAACAAAGCAAAAGCAAAAACAAGTGCACCAAAATTAATAAATTAATGTAAAATTGATGAGAGTGAAGAACATGTATTAAAAATAATTAAAGGTAAAGCCACGTGTGTGAGGTGAACAAAAGGTGAGTGCTATAGTGTGGGTCAAAGTGGAAAAATAATATAGTCCCACAGCAGATGTCAAAAAAACTGCTGGAGATACATGCTAATGATGTGAAGGTGAATCAATGAAAAGCAATAATAAATACCTGATTTCTATATTAGAGTTGTTAGACCACTGTAGCATCCATAGAGAGATGCATGGTGTCTAGTTACCAAAGTTAAAAAACATATAGATTTGGACTCTGAATAGAGAAAAGATGTAAGCTGTATTATTCAGCAAGAAGATTAGCAAAAAAATTTGCAATGGTGCAGTATAACCTTCTATTATTGTGCATTCTTACCCGATAGCTTTGAAGTACATGTCACCATACTCACGTCAGGGATCAACTGAGCAATCCCGGCATAGAGCATCTCCTAATATACCCATGTGAATGAATAGGTAATCGCTAACAAGTGCAGATGATTGATCCCAAATTAATCCCCCCAGGGAGGGGCCATCGGGCTGCAAAGAGCATCCCTTCTGTGGCCACCTCAGCGTTTGGGTAGGCGGAAGTGCCCCGGATTCTTCCGTCGTCTCTGATGTAATCCACGTGACTGGGGATAGGCCGTGCGCATTCGCGGCAAAGACGCTCCCCGCAATGCAATGGCCCCGCTCCCCTCGGACACACTGGGAAAGCCATATGGAAGTCCCCGTGCGTCAGAGGGTGCGGGGTCACCCGGGAACGTCACCATGATGAGTAAGCATTTATCGACGTGAAATGCGTTAGCTACTGCTATACACTGTTCCTGTGAGATGGCTTTTGTTGGATTTTAAGAATTTACAAATAAAGATGTCTCTCTTCAGAGTGCTGCAGTCCAGGATTTCTTCATTTCCGTGGCCGTGCCCTCAGTTATAAAAGAACTGCCACCTGCGAGGACACGTCATACGGCGGGTGCTTCCCATGGAGGCGGGTCGGTCGTGGCTTTGTTTTTTTTTCTTTTTTGGTCTGTCAGCAGAGCGAGAGAAGATGAATGGACTTTGTGGGACATTTTTTTTTTACTTTTTAATAAAGGACTTGTCCCAAGCTGTGTCTTGTCATTTGTACCATTTTGACACTTTCTTTGTGAAATGGTAGGGGTACATTTGTACAACGTTACCATTTCACACGGGGGGGGCGGGATCTGGGGGTCCCCTTGTTAAAGGGGACTTTAGGATTCAGATAAGCCCCCTGCCCACAGACCCCCACAACCAACGGGCAAGGGTTGTGGGGATGGGGCCCTTGTCCCCATCAACATGAGGGCATGTGGCCTGACACGGTCCAGGGGGGCGCTCTCTCGCCCCCCCTCTTTTCCTGTGCCTGCCAGGTTGTGTGCTCAGATAAAAGTCTGGTATGGATTTTTGGGGGGACCCCCACACAATTTAAAAAAAAAAAATTGGCTTGGGGTTCCGCTTAAAATCCATACCAGACCTGAAGGGTCTGGTATGGATTTTGAGGGGGACCCCCACGCCATTTAAAAAAAAAAAATGGCACGGGGTTCCCCTTAATATCCATACCAGACCTGAGGGGCCTGGTATGGAATTTGGGGGGACCCCCACGCAATTATTTTTTAAATTTTGATTCGGGGTTCCTCTTAAAATTCATACCAGACCCAAAGGGCCTGGTAATAGACTGGGAGAATCCCATGCCATTTTTTTCAATGACTTCTTTTATCTGTATTTCTGGGACCGACAATTCATTATAGCCGCGAGTAGTTTTAAATAACTTTTTTTTCCTTTAGAAATGTCATTTTGTGCAGGGACTGTTCTAAACACGGGAAACATGCGCCACTTTACGGGCATATTATGGACACCCCCCAGGTACGAAATTGAAAGGAATATTTCACTTTTATTGTTTCACTTTAAGCATTGGAAAGAAAATAAAGTAGATATGGCGCTGTTCTATATTTGTGTTGGAGGTTAAATAAATAAATTAGTTGGTGAATGTACACGTGAAAGTGCAACTAGCGTGTACCCTACATAGCTTCACATGTATTCTTTCATCAAGAAAAGGAAAAAATATAGTGATTTTGAAAAGTGTAAAATAAATATAATATGAAATAAAATAAATATAAATAAATAAAGTACCAATTGGTTAATCTCTGTGCAAATATGCCAAGTGCTAAACCGACAACAGGACTGGTTAATCCCTATATATACCCCAAAGAAATGTGTTCAGAAAATGAATATTCCCATTAGTATTTTAAAGTGTTTCTGTGCAAAAAAACTTTATGCATTTAAAATTAAAACATAATATGTGTATAGTCCAAAATAAAGTGCTTCTGTGCTGGTGAGAACAATAATTGTGTTGGTATTTGCACTTTGCAAAGGTGATGACAGCATGCGTGCTTTATCCGTGCTCTTATTGTGGCTGCACTCACCAGAATCCCCCCCCTCTTGGGGTATGGAGCATTCACAGTATCTGCCACTGTGCAGCACTCTGGAGGCTGGATAATCCCTGATGTATTAGTAGTTTCCACTCTTGTCCCATAAATCATATAAAGCATAGGAGAGAAGGATTCCAATAGTGTATTATTGTTTCCACTATTTATTGCTTAAAACTATGAATAAGGTACTCGCATTCGGTGAAAGACATAAAAGCATTTGTTGCTGACACAAAAGCCGGTGACCGGAAGTGATGCAAGAGCGTGTGCTGACCCCGCCCGAGCGGGGTCAGCACACGCTCTTGCATCACTTCCGGTCACCGGCTGTTGTGTCAGCAACAAATGCTTTTATGTCTTTCACCACTCTTGCATCACTCCCGGTCACCGGCTTTTGTGTCAGCAACAAATGCTTTTATGTCTTTCACCGAATGTGAGTACCTTTTTCATGGTTTTAAGCAATAAATAGTTGAAACAATATTACACTATTGGAATCCTTCTCTCCTATGCTGGGGAGGGGGAATTCCGGTGAGTGCAGCCACAATAAGAGCACGGATAAAGCACGCATGCTGTGATCACCTTTGCAAAGTGAAAATACCAACACAATTATTGTTCTCACCAGCACAGAAGCACTTTATTTTGGACTATACACATATTATGTTTTAATTATAAATGCATAACGTTTTTTTGCACAGAAACACTTTAAAGTACTAATGGGAATATTCACTTTCTGAACACATTTCTTTGGAGTGTATATAGGGATTAACCAGTCCTGTTGTCGGTTTAGCACTTGGCATATTTGCACAGAGATTAACCAATTGGTACTTTATTTATTTATATTTATTTTATTTCATATAATATTTATTTTATACTTTTCAAAATCACTATATTTTTTCCTTTTCTTGATGAAAGAATACATGTGAAGCTATGTAGGGTACACGCTAGTTGCACTTTCACGTGTACATTCACCAACAAATTTATTTATTTATTTAACCTCCAACACAAATATAGAATAGCGCCATATCTACTTTATTTTCTTTCCATTCACATACTCCACCTAGTGGTAGTAACTAGTAGAGGCAGCAGTTCTTTTAGTCTTTTTAGTTTTTTGTTGTTAGTATTTACTTCCTTTGCGTGGAATCATTTACATCTTCTTCACTTTAAGCATTATTAACAACTTAAGCCCTGGACCATTTGGCTGGCCAAAGACCAGAGCACTTTTTGCGATTCGGCACTGCGTCATTTAACTGACAATTGCACAGTCGTGCGATGTTTCACCCAAAGAAAATTGACATCCTTTTTTTCCCACAAATAGAGCTTTCTTTAGGTGGTATTTGATCGCCTCTGCGCTTTTTATTTTTTGCGCTATAAACAAAAAAAAAGCAAAAATTTTCAAAAAAACGCACTATTTTTTACTTTTTGCTATAATAAATATCCCCCAAAAATATATAAAAAAACATTTTTTTTTCCTCAATTTAGGCCAATACGTATTCTTCTACATATTTTTAGTAAAAGAAATTGCAATAAGTGTATATTGATTGGTTTGCGCAAAAGTTATAGCGTCTACAAAATAGGGGATAGTTTTATGGCTTTTTTTATTATTAATTTTTTTTTACTAGTAATGGCAGTGATCTGTGATTTTTATTGAGACTGCGACATTATGGTGGACACGTCGGACAATTTTGACACATTTTTGGGACCATTGGCATTTTTACAGCGATCAATGCTATAAAATTGCATTGATTTCTGTAAAAATGTCACTGGCAGTGAAGGGGTTAACCACTAGGGGGCAGTGAAGAGGTTAAGTGTATCCTAGTACATGTTCTACCTGAAGGGGGGAGGGGACTGTGCAGGGGAGATGACAGATGTATGAACAGGCTATCTGTCTGTTCTCCCCTCAGAGTACCGGAAACTGTGTGTTTACACACACAGATCCTGGTTCTCGGTGTGCCTCGAGCGATTGTGGGAGCCCGGCAGTGATCGTGACCGCCGAGCACACGCATCGGCTCCGTGGGCGAGCAGGGGGCATGTGCGTGCGCCTCCAGCAGCGCGCACGTGCCCCCTAGTGGCCGTCTATGGTACCGACGTACCATGACGACAATTCGCACAGCCGAGCCATGTTGCCGCAGTACAACTGTGGCAGCTGGTCGGCATGCAGTTAAAATCACTGCTCCAGAAAAAACATCTGTTTTTAAAACTTTTTTTTTGCACTGATACATGTCCCCTGGGGCAGGACCCAGGTCCCCAAACACTTTTTATGACAATACAAAGCATATAAGCCTTTAAAATTAGCACTTTTGATTTCTCCCATAGACTTTGCCGTGAACACCCCAAATTGTTCACTATTCGGCGAACACCCGATGTTCAAGACAAACTTACGTTCGACTCGAACATTGAGCTCATCCCTACTATAGACCAATCTCTTTTAAACTCCAACCTAAAAATCTATGCAAAAGCACTACCTTTTCTGATCCACCCAGATCAAGTGGGATTTGTTAGACCATAAATTTTGTGAAAAAAATGCCTTTTTCTTTGTTTCTGTCAAAAATGTTGCTAATTAGTAATTTCTCTTAATACATTTTGGCCAAAATTTATACTGCTACATATCTTTGTTAACAATAATAAAAATGAGTGTATATTATTTGGTCTTTGTGAAAGTTATAGAGTCTACAAATTATGGTCCCAATCACTGAAAATTGATCACATCTGATCATGCCTTCAGTACATCAGGTGAATCTCATTTCTTGAGACACTAACAAGTCAGGAAAGTACAAATGACCCCTTATTAGAAAGTAGACATTCCAAGGTATTAAGTAAGTAGCATGGTGAGTTTTTTTAAGTTGTAATTTTTTTCCACAATTCTTTGCAAAATGAAGATTTTTTTTTTTACAAAATTGTCATATTATCAGGTTATTTCTCACACACAGCAAATGCACACATCAAATTACACCCCTAAATACATTCTGCTACTCTTCCCGAGTATGGCGATACTACATGTGTGAGACTTTTACAAAGCCTGGCCACATACAATGGACCAACACTGAAGTAGCACCTTCAGGGGTTCCACAAGCATAAATGGCACATCTCATTTCTCAACCACCTATTACAATTTTAAAGGCCCTGGAGCACCAGGACAATGAAATTGCCCACAAAATGACCCCATTTTGGAAAGCAAACACCCCAACGTATAATCTATGAGGCATAATGAGTCTTTTGAATGGTTCATTTTTTTCAAGAAGTTTTTGGAAAATGTGGAAAAAAAATGAAAACGCATTTTTTTTACACAAAGTTGTCAATTTTTTAAGATATTTCTAACACATAGCATGTATATAGAAAAAAATTACACCCCAAAATACATTCTGCTACTCTTCCTGAGTATAGCAATACCACATGTGTGAGACTTTTATACAGCCTGGCCACATACAGAGGCGCAACATTGAAGTAGTACCTTCAGGCGTTCTAGGAGCATAAATTAAACATCTCATTTCATTCCTACCTATCACATTTTTGAAGGCCCTTGAGCACCAGCCCAGTGGAATTACCCACAAAATGACCTCATTTTGGAAAGCAAACACCCCAACGTATATTCTATGAGGCATGGGCTGCAAATAGGTACTCAGGTACTCTGATGGGCTGGAGACAGGTACTCGGGTAACTTAATGAGCTGCAGACAGGTACTCGGGTACTCTGGCTGGTAACAGGTACTCGGTTACTCTGATGGGCTGGTGACAGGTACTCGGAAACTCTGATGGCCTGGTGACAGGTACTCGGGTACTCTGATGGCCTGGTGACAGGTACTTGGGTACTCTGATGGCCTGGTGACAGGTACTCGGGTACTCTGATGGGCTACAGATAGGTACTCGGGTACTCTGATGGGCTGGTGACTGGTATTCGGGTACTCATATGGATTGTGACAGGTACTCAGGTACTCATATGGACTGTGACAGGTACTCAGGTACTCGGGTACTCAGATGAACTGTGACAGGTACTCAGGTACTCATATGGACTGTGACAGGTACTCAGGTACTCGGGTACTCAGATGAACTGTGACAGGTACTCGAGTACTCAGATGGACTGTGACAGGTACTCGGGTACTCTGATGGACTGTGACAGGTACTCGGGTACTCTGATGGACTGTGACAGGTCCTCTTTATTGTGGGGGAAATCAGTGTGATTGGTGTACACTGTAAGGGGTAACGAGATGTTACCGCAATCTCCTTCTCACACACGATCAATGTGTGAGATGGAGAACCCGGTAACATCTCGTTACCGCAGTTTGTAGACATTTAGGGATCGGCTGTGAAAGGATCACAGCTGATCACGTGGTAAACAGCCACCGGCCAATGGCTGTTTACCAGCGTCGGTGACAAGCAGTGTTCCCGGGAACACACCGCCACCAACGTGCACACGCAGCGTGCACACGCAGCGTGCACACGCAGCGTGCTCGAGATTGAGCACATGTGCCGTGCAAAGTGGGGCGGTACCACCTGTGATTGGCTGTGACTTCATCACGGCCGATCGCATAGTAAACAGCCATGCCCAATGGCTGTTCACCCCCCTCGGTGGCGAGCGGTGTCTCCGTGATACACCACCACCAAAGGAACAGGGATGCGTGCACACGATTGCGCGCATTCCCTGTTTACATGGAGGGATGTCATATGACGCCCGCCCAGAGCGAGAGCCGCGTCATCTGGCCGTCATATGAAGGGCGGCAAGCGGTTAAAGGACGCCAAGCACCAGATGCAGCTAGGCTCATGCTTTACATACTTAAGAATATTGAACTTAATAAAATACTGGCAGTATGTTTGGTGTTAGATGCTGAAAAGGCATTTGACCGAGTTCACTGGGGGTCCCTCAGGGCTGTACTACAAAAGTTTTGGTTCCAAAGCCCAATACTTTATGCTATTATGGCACTATACACACACTCCTCTGCCAAAGTCTATTCCTCTGGAGCGTTATCGTCAGCATTTGCCATAGCCAACAACACCAGGCAGGGTTGCCCATTGTCGCCACTCATATTTGCTCTAATTATGGTACCCCTAGCGCACTCAGTCAGATCCTCTCCAAATATTACAGGCATTCAAATAGGCCATATTGACAACAGAATAGGCCTCTTTGCAGATGATGTAATACTTATTATATCAGATCTGCTCAGTTCATTACCAGCGGTCCAACTGCTCCTAGTTCAGTTTAGCGTCCTATCCTACTACAAAGTCAACTATATCAAATCGCAAACTTTAGGCCTAAGAATTTCCCCCCCGTCTCCAGCAACTTATTTAATCTGGCACCCATTTAAAATACACTTCTCAAATCAGATCTCAATGGGGTAAAATATAATGCTGGATATCTATACTGAGGTGGACTGGGTAATGTGTTAGGAACGAAAGGATGCCACATTGTTGATAGAAATTAAAGTGATCAACGTACAGAGGTCTGAATTCAAAGACACCCCAACAATCAAAGTGAAAAAATTATGCAGTAGGATAGTCCATTTTGCTGAAATTTCATTACAGCAACTCAAAATGGTACACAGTAGTTTGTATAGCCACCAGTTGCTTGTATGCATGCCTGCCAACATTGGGGCATGTTCCTAATGTTCCATTGTCTAGCCTGTAGAGGTCTGTGCATCCCTCAATGGTTATGCCTCCCCAAACCATCCTCACCATCAAACCTGTCATGTTGAACAATGTTACAGGCAGCATAACATTCTGCACAGCTTCTCCAGACCCTTTCACGTCTGTCACCTGAAAAGCACAGGTCTCCAATGGCGGACACTGCTGATTCTGCTGTTCAATGGCAAATGGCATTTGAGCACCACGGTGCTGGGCAGTGAGCAAAAGGCCCACAAGAGGATGTCAGGCACTCAGGCCACCCCCATGAAGTCTGTTTCTGATTGTTTGATCATAGATATTCACAACAGTGGCCTCCTGGAGTTCATATTGTAGGGCCTGACAGTGCTCATCCTGTTCCTCCTTGCACAAAGGAGCAGATCTTTATCCACGGCAAAGATGGCCTTCAGTTCCAGCTTACAGGGACTGTACACCCGGAATATAACGTTCACCTCACCCGCCTAGGACGGGTCCCGTCCTAGGCGGGTGAGGTGAACGTTATATTCCGGGTGTACAGTCCCTGTAAGCTGGAACTGAAGGCCATCTTTGCCGTGGATAAAGATTCGCGCTGGTCGTGAAGATGCAAATCCTGTGAAAATCCTGTGAAAATTCCATGAAATATTTTTTTTTTACAAGAAAAAAATTCTATGAAATATTACATCAGTGAGCGGACGCGCAAAAAATCTGAACAACTCCAGGTTATGGGTATAGCCTTCTCTGCATCCTGGTTTCCTTTGTGGAGGATAGTGAGCCATCCACGGTCTGAGGAAGTGTCTAAACGGTGTTCCCATCTCAGGAAAGGCCCCGACCGGGTTAAGGTCACAAGCTTTTTAAGCTTGCCATTTGGTAAGCGCCCATTTTATTCGTAACACTGTGGTGTGGTGAAGGTCCATCCAGTCCCATCTGTATTTGCCTATTAAGGGACTCAGTTGTCCGGTTTATCCATTGCACCTTTGAAGATTTCCTTCCATTTATTGGACTTTATTTTGTCACTTGATTGTTTATGAACTTTATTCATCACTATTCACTACTTGTGATTCTACCTACACATATTTGATTCATAGCGCTGCTTCTTTTTGTTTATTTATTGTATAGTGTGTGTATCTCACATATAAGCGGCTGCTCCTTTTTCAATTGCTTGTCATTTATTTATTTGCTTGATTGTTTACTGTACAGATCATATAGCGCGGTGGTTTCCTCCTATACAAAGGAGCAGATACCAGTCCTGCTGATGGGAGACATTAAGGCAAACTTTCAGAACCTGGGAGCCAGGATGGAGGCAATTGAATACAAGCTGGACTCCACAGTTGCCAGAGCCAACCAAAACACAGATCAAATCCAAGTGTTACAGGACCAGCTGGACCTAGCCCTTTCTAGAATTGATGACCTCGAGAACAGGTCAAGGAGGTATAATTTTAGAAATAGGGGTCTCCCAGAGTCCATCATAGGTACCACAGCAGCAATCCAGGGGTTCATTAAGGATCTTCTTCCGGACATTCCATTACATAGGCTGGAACTGGACCGTGCTCATTTTATGCTGTGAAGGAGGAGATCATGAAGAGGTTCGATCAGGCACTAACCTAGCCAAGTTCCATACAAGAATGTTTTCTATCTTTTACTGTTTGTTACCTAGAACATTTACTTTACATCACCCTTTAACCTCAGTTCAAGTTGCAGGACTATCTTGAAAGCTCTATCGACCGAGGGAGGTGCATGGGCAGAGCCTAGCGGAGCAGACATGCATTGTTAGAGCTCCGCACCGCTGAGGAGAGAAGAGAAGGACAAAGCGGAGCCTGCAGGCTCAAAAGGTATCCATTTGAACCTTTTTGCCCCAGGGAACAAACTGTGAAAGTTTGGGCAGGAAATATGGTACTGGGAGGAAGCCGTGGCAGAAATAAAAATCACCTCACAAAGAGCTCACAGGCACTCACTGCAACTAAAGCAGCTCCAGTCACCTCACAATATACAGCATCAAGGCGCTCTCACAGACAGAAAATGTCACAGCAAGACTCTCCATTTGAGTCAGATACAGAACAAATCCTCTCACAAACTTCTCCACAAGCCTCCTTAGCATCCCCCGTAATATTATTACAATTTGAAAAGATGCTTCATAAGGCTTTAAAACAAACCTCAGACCAAATAACAAACAGCCTAACCAAAGAAATAAGAGTGCTGGGAAACCGCACCGCAGCCTTAGAAATAAAAATGGATGAAATTGAAATTACAACCCAAGAAAATATAACAGAATTGGAACAATTAAAAGAAGAGAATTTAATACTTCAAACTAAGCTCGAAGATTACGAAAATAGAGCCAGATGTTCAAACTTGCGCATAAGGGGAATACCTGAAACTGTGACAGACCTGCAATCTACTATTACTGCTCTATTACAAGAACTAAAGCCAGATATCCCTATTGAACGTTTAGAACTGGACAGAGTACACAGAGCCCTCACAGCCAAAAAGAAAGATGGACCCCCACGTGATATAATCACAAAATTTCATTATTACAGAACGAAAGAACAAATACTAATTGCTGCAAGAGATAAAAAGGAACTTATTTTTCAAGGACACAATTATCAAATTTTTGCTGACCTAGCCCAACTTACTATTACTAAAAGACGATCCATGAAACCCCAACTAATGGAACTGCAACGCCACAACATTATGTATCAATGAGGCTTCCCCTTTTCAGTCAGATTTAACTACCAAGGTACAATTTACAGAAGCAGATCAGCAGATGAACTACAACAAACCCTTTTAAAATTAAATCTGACAGAACCCACAAGCAGCAACTCTCCCACACGCAGAAGAATGGCATCATCTTCACCTTCAGGCAGCACCCAGAAAATTTCAGAACAAAATGGGAATCATCATTCTCACAAAAGAGGCCGTTATGCCACATCATGGACCAAGAAGATTCAATGGACTGACATCCTAATTCCTGATATCTCTTCATTTATTATACTAAGAGATGGTTCTCTATAAAAAAACCTGTATTTATAACTGAATGTAACTGCATTCTGATAGTCACACACTGTGTGGGATCATGTTACATTCCAGTTATATTTCTTATTACTTCTGATTCATATGGCCTCAGAATATATAAGTGAAATAAGGAAATTCTTGTTCAGTTATATATTTTCAGGTAATAACAATAGATTTATTACTTTTTAGGACAAATATGTTCAATAATCCAGAAGTATTGGAAGTTTTTTTCTTTCTTTTCTTAAAACAAATATATTATTACCTAACTAGTTCCTAGAACTATGTTTTTGTTTATTCTAATCTGAAGCAATACAACCTCAATTTTATGAGTTAACATATCTAAACAGTTACATATGAATAAAATATGTAATTGTTTACTCTAAAAGGGTTAAAATCCCAAAATAACTATCTTCATCAATAACAAAATTATTAACAGTACCTTTCTAACTGAATTATTTAGCCTAGGGCAAGACTAACCATATACAACCACCCTGGAATAAATAATTTCAACAAAAACTATATTCTGCACTCCAATTAATGAATCATCATTTTGATGTCTTTTGACATAGCACTTCTCTCCTGTAAGCGGAAGATCCGTGTACCCCCATTAGCCCTCCTCATTCTCCCAACCATATTATGTGGGAGTGTGACGAAGGCACTTATTCCCCTGAGAGAGATATTTATTCTCTTTCACGGGTAAATTGTGATTACTTGCAAAAAATAATTTATACAATGTATCATCTAATCTCATATGTTTTTTGTTTACTCTTTACTCCAGAATTCACTGGTTTCTTTTCTATCTTTTCATCTCTTCAGTCCACACAGGTTGATCTGCGCAGTCAGCTCTGCATAACAAAAAGTAAGTCAAAACTATTTGATCTGTTGCCATGGCACCACTGAATATACTTTCCCTGAATGTTCAGGGAATAAATGTCCCTCAAAAAAGGACCAAAGCCTTCCGTACTTTCCATAACAAGAAGGCTCACATAGTATGCCTCCAAGAAACACACTTCACCAAAGATTCTACTCCAAAATATATTTCTCCTTTTTATCAACAAATTTACACGGCTTCTGCCTGTACCAAACAAAGGGGTACTCTAATTGCATTTCATCGATCCACACCATTCACCTTATCATCAGAAATTAAAGACCCAGAAGGTAGATACCTGATACTCATGGGTTATATAATGGATACAGCAATCACGGTGATTTCCTACTATGCTCCTAACAAACAACCTACACCATTCCTCTCACATATATTACAAGTGATTAATACACACAAAATAGGAACAGTGAAAATGTGTGGGGATTCGAACCAGGTCCTCCTCCCATTTCTAGATAAATCACCTTTTACACCATCCAAAATAACCTCTAGATTACCTTTTTCTCAACTTCTTTCCAAATACAATCTGGTAGATTCGTGGAGAGAAAGTAACCCAATGAAAAAGAAATTCACTTATTTCTCGCACCCTCATCAAACCTTCACCAGAATAGATCATATTTTTCTAACAATAGGAATGATACCAGAAATTATTGCATCAGATATAATTCCGATTCCGTGGTCTGACCATAATGCAGTATACACTACTATAGCCTCAGCCATACCAAAAGCGCATGACCCAACGTGGTACTTACCGGACATAATGCTCAAACACCCACTACATCAGATGGCCATTGAACAAGCTTTAAAGGAATACATATCAATTAATAATACAACAGACATTTCCCCAATAACACTGTGGGAAGCTCATAAGCCTGTCTTGCGTGGTACAATACAAAGACAAATGGCACTATTTAAACGGGAACGCAAAAATCTAGCAAAAAAACTAGAACTCAATTTTAATGCAGCCTACATATCATTCCAAGATAATCCATCTCGGAGTACAAAATCTCATCTGGAAAAATCTAGATTGGAATACGATCTATTTCTCACTGAGTCAGTTGATAAATCCCTCAAACGCTCCAAACACAATTTCTACATGAATACAAACAAACCAGGTACATATTTGGCTCGGGCATTAAATTCAACTAACAAATCTTTCAAACCAATACGTTTGAAATTATCAAAAAATGTTTATACTTGTAATCCAGTTAAAATAGTCCATAAATTTCACTCACATCTCGCAACTTTATACAAGACAAACAATGAATTTAATCCTACAGAGGCTGAATCCTTCTTCTCAAAAATAACCTTACCTGAGTTATCTCAGAATCAAAAAAGCAGTTTGGATGAGCCTATAACTATAGATGAAGTTGCTAACGCCATAAAAGACCTAAAACTTAACAAAAGACCAGGCCCAGACGGCTACTCGGCTTTATACTATAAAACATTCTCAGAAATACTCTCTCCCATTCTCACTGAAACTTTTAACAAACTTCTAGATGGACATTCTTTTCGGCAAGAAACACTAATGGCAATTGTTTGTATGATCCCAAAACCCCTTTCTGATGATACTTCCTGTGTGAATTATCGGCCTATCTCTCTGTTAAACCTCGATATTAAATTATTAGCAAAAATAATAGCAAAACGCCTCAATAGCATTATAGGAAAATTAATACATAGAGATCAAGTAGGCTTCATGCCAAATAGACAGGCAGGCGATAATATACGCAGGGCAGTGTTATTGGCACATATTGCTAAAAAACGGAAAATCCCTTTATGTTTTCTATCTCTCGATATTAAGAGGGCATTTGACACAGTATCCTGGCAATATATGCAATATTCATTACAAAAATGGGGTTTTGGACCCCACTTTTTAACATGGATCAAAGCATTATATAATAAACCCAAAGCCTATATAAAATATGCTGGATACAAATCTGAAGCCTTTAAAATCGAAAGAGGTACCCGACAGGGTTGCCCATTATTTCCCTTATTATTTGCCCTTATACTCGAACCCATGGCCCAATACATCAGAACAAACCAAACTATAACTGGCATTGAAGTAGGAGGTATTACACACAAACTATGTATATTTGCAGACGATATATTACTTTTTCTATCATCACCACAGGTCTCTGGTCCTAACTTAATACCAGCTCTTGATGGATTTGCAGCCCTATCCGGCCTTATGATTAATCCTAAGAAATGCCTAGTGCTTAATATTTCACTCACAAACATGGAATTGATCCCGGCTAGGGCTGCACTCCCATTCACATGGGCAGAAAAATCAATCCCATATCTTGGAATTCATTTAACAGCATCTCATTCTGACTTATTCTCAACCAACTATCCTCCTGTATTAAGACAGATCACAAATCTAATAAAACAATGGTCGCAACTTCCTTTATCCTGGATAGGGAAGATTAATGCAATCAAAATGACTATTCTACCCAAATTGCTTTATCTATTCAGAGTCCTCCCTATTCCAATTCCTTCCTATTTTTTGAGAATAGTACAAAAAAGAGCAACTTTGTTTATATGGGGCTCTTCTAAACCACGTATACCTATACACACACTACATCTTCCCAAAAATAAAGGAGGCCTGGGATACCCTAATTTTACTAACTACTACAGAGCAGCACATTTGGCCAGTCTGTCCAAATACCATGCAAAACAGGAAATCCCATTATGGGTATTTATAGAGGCTTCAGAAAATGACCCTCTATTAATATCAAATTTATTATGGCTTGATCCTAAAGACCGCTTTAAAATTCATAATCCCATAACTAAACACTTCTTATCTCTCTGGGATAAACTAAAAACCAAATATCAGTTACAATCTCCACACAATCCTCTCCTTTCTTTTATCAGAAATCCGGCCTTTTATCCGGCATGGATCTACCCAAATTCTTTTAAAGCTTGGACAACATCAGGCATTCAGACACTAAATGACTTCATAGCATCTAAATCATTCCTTTCATTCCCATCGCTTAGAGAAAAATATAATCTACCAAACTCTGAGATATTTAGATATCTCCAAATCAAAAATTTCTATACACCATTCCTAAAGGGGGATACACCATTATCCCAATTATCCATTTTTGAATCAATCTGTACAAAAGATCCATTTGCTAAAGGTACAATTTCATCACTTTATAATCAATTATATGGAGTAGCAAATCTTAATAGACCCTCTTACGTTCAGAGGTGGGAGGAGGACCTGGGACGAACTTTAGAAGACACGGACTGGTCTAACATATGGCTCACATCTAAGTCATCTTCACCCAACATCTTAGCACTGGAGACAAATTATAAATTCCTAACTCGCTGGTACCTTGTACCCGCTAGAGTGGCAAAATATTCACCTAATACCTCAGCTCTTTGTTTTCGAGGATGCCCAGAAATAGGCACATATTTACACATATGGTGGACGTGCCCAGTAATCCAAACCTTCTGGAAGGAAGTCTTCGTGATTGCATCTAAAATATTTAAAAAAATAATACAACCAGATCCATATTTAACTTTACTTAATCTAAAACCGGAATGGTTAACACTCTCTCAATTCAAACTTATGATCCAACTAATAACGGCTGCAAAACAAACAGTGGCCAAGGCATGGAAATCTCCTACATTGGTACTAGCAGAAACAATTCACAGAATGAATAATACAATGTCCCATGCTAAGATGGTAGCCATCGATCAAAATCAAATTCCAAAATTTGAAAAACTTTGGCATCCTTGGATAAAACAACAGTTCCTGTCAAACTTCAATGACTCTGTCCTGTTGCCATGGTAACAGATTAAATGACTTACAGAGACACCCATTCTAAGGCTTCAAAGAGAACTAAAAAGAATAATAAACTGACGAGCGGGACAACCTTGTGGACCATACCTCTACCTTTCAACCCTTTTTCTTCTTTCTCTTTCCTTTTCTCCACCTTACGATTAAAGCTCATTATCAGAATTTATTTGACCTATATACACTCTACTTGTAAACAATATGTATAGTAGGTATAAATCATTTAAATACCTACAAAAGTAACTAAGGAAATTATATATATCTTTAATTTAGGTTTACGTGAACCCGATGTTTAATATTTGAAATTCCATGATATTTACCTATATAAACCCTCCTGTAAAACAATGAGCTTACTTTATAGATCCTTGTAAACTTACTTTATGTATCTTTATAACATTGTATACTCAATAAACTTCTTTTGACAAGGAATAATATACCGTATGACAACAAGAGTGAAGCTGTGGGCGATAGCCATTGGGCTGACTCATCATATATGTTTACTTGCGATTGTAACCAGACTGTAACTTTATACATAGTTCCTTGTATTTTCTGTTAAACTATCAATAAATATATTTTCAACCCTAAAGGCTTTTAAAAATGTACATAGTTTGTCGTCACTGCACGGGCGTGTGCAATTTTAAAGCATGTCATGTTTGGTTTCTATGTACTCGGCATAAGATCGTTTTTTATATTTTACCAAAGAATTTGGCAATATATTGTGTTTATCTGCACAAAAATGCAAAAAAGTGTTTTTTCCCCAAAAAATTGCATTTGGAAAATTGCCGCGCAAATACTGTATAAAAAAAATTGCTTCACCCACCATTTTATCCTGTACGGCCTCTGCTTTAAAAAAATATATAAATATAATTATATAGATATAGATATATAATGTTTGGCGGTTTAAGGTAATTTTCTAGCAAAAAAATTTTTTTTATGTAAACATAAAGTGTCAGAAAAAGCCTGGTCTCAAAGTAGTTAGAAGAGTGGGTGATATGTGGCATAAGCTTCTAATGTTGGGCATAAAATTTAAGTACAGCGTGGCTTGGCGTGCGGTTCGGATGGAAGCACACTAGCAGAGCTCCGTAGGTCACACAGCCTTACAGCCTGACACCCTGCCGCAGAGCCCTCAATGCCGGGCAGAAAGCTCTACACCACCCCGCAGACACGATCCCGCCGTGGAAAACTGCCATCCGCTGCCAGGAACCTCGCCGATTTCTTGAAACAAAAGCCGGCGGCGAGCAGCAGCAAGGCCGGTCCCAAGATGGCGCTGACGCAACAGACCGAGCTCCACGAGGAGACAGAGAGACAAGGCCCTACACAGACTGGATCAGGTCACTGTCTCACATGCCCATCACTTCATTGACTTGAAAAGACATGTGGAAGACCTGGACAACAGGGGCAGGAGGAACAACATCAGGGTGCGGGGGATCCCCGAATCAGTGGAGGCAGACCAGATAACTCCTGCCCTCCAGAGGGTCTTTAACAGCCTCCTTGACAGGCAGGAAGAGACAGAAATAGAATTTGTCAGGGCTCACAGAGCTCTCCGGCCTAAGGGCCCTGATAATGCCCCGCCGCGTGACATCATATGTTGCCTACAGAACTCTCAATTGAAGGAAGATATAATGCACAGAGCAAGAAGAAATGACAGGATCATCTTTAATGGTGAAACCATAATGCTATTTCATGACTTATCACAAATTACTTTAAAAAATCGCAGAGCCCTACGACCGCTTTTGGATAAGCTCAGGGAAAGGGATCTCAGATACACTTGGCGCTTCCCTTTTGCGCTCATTGTATCGGTGAATGGTCACCAACATGTGCTCCGCACTCCAGCGGACCTTCCTGATTTCTGTGCAGGACTAGGCCTTGATCCAGTGGATCTTCCAGATTGGTACGCGGACTTTGCACTGCCACCACATGACAGAAGCCCACCTCGGTCGCCATTTTCCACACCTGAGAAGAGATTCTCTAAGAAGATGAAGCAGGGGAGATCTGGAGGTTCTAAACAGGACACCCCGAACTCGAGATCGAGAGTGGATCGTGATCAGGCAGAAGACTAAAGATCTGGTTGAACTCCCCCTCATTGGTCATAATGACTCAATTCCACGCACTAGTTCACTGACAGTCGCAACCCCCCTTTTTTTTTTTTGTCTCAGCTCGGGCTCGTCTCCAAAACTAACTTCTAACAAGTTACTGTAAACGCAAAGAGACCCAGAGCACAACGGAGGTTGTTGGCAAATGTTACCTAAATATTGCATAATAATTTTGTCCGGTAGTCAAAAGGGTACGGGTGGAATAAAAGTTGCAGGTGGTCACGACACTTTGAAGGTGATGACCATGAGGGGTGATGAGAGCGTATTATTGCAGTTATTGTCTGAGATTCTATAACAGTTTGGCTGCCCCGCAAATTTTGGGGAGTTTGGACCCTCTGTTAGTCAGGGTGAATTCATCACATCCTTTTTATTATTGCAGTTTATATGTAAGGCTGTGTGTTACATGGAGACACGGTTAGCCAGTTATACTTCCAGTTTACACGCTGTTTTTCTGTGCACTGTTGCAGACACAGGATAACATTCTCATTTTTGTTATCACACCAGGCGGCCGCCTCCCTTTGCCCCACAAAGTGATCTGGTGCTATCAGTAGACCACCAGACACACTATTTCTCTAGATAGGGCCCTATCTAGAGGTTAACCTAATCTTGTCTGTTGTTCATTGTTCTTTTTTCTCCTTTTTTTTTCCTTCTCTCTCTATTCTTTCTAACTTCTTTTTTTTTTGTAGACCTTGATCAATCGCGTTGCACGCTTCACGAATTCACTGATTGTGTGTAAGTTCATTTTTCGAGAGCCTAGTTCACGACACAACCTCTGAGTCTGCATCATGGCCTACTCATTCCTGGGACGTAAGCCTACTGTAATATCACATAACGTTCAAGGGTTGAACATACCCGAAAAACGTAGCACGTTACTCAGAGAAATGAAAAAGGTAAGCCACATTTTATATTGTTGCAGGAGACACACTTTAAGACCGGGCATGTCCCCAGGCTCACCGACTCAACCTTTACTAGGGCATTTCATGCCACTAACGATCAGGCAAAGACGAAGGGGGTTAAAATTCTAGTCAATAGGAGTGCCCCCTTTGTTTTGTCGGAAAAACTGATAGACCCGGAGGGAAGGTACATTTTCCTGAAAGGGACATATGGAGACTTACCCATCACTATAGCGAATGTCTATTTCCCAAATAAAGCCCATTTAACCTTCTGCACTCAAATGGTTCATAAATTGCAGGATTTCACTTCGGGATGTCTGATCATGGGAGGGGATTTCAACATACCCTTGAATCCCCTGACAGACACCTCTAACGGGTCGACTAGTATTAGATACAGGACACTGAAGAGCATCAAAAACCTTCTCCACTCCCTTAAGTTGATAGATTCCTGGAGATTCCTAAACCCGACCGGTAGAGATTACACATTTTACTCAACGCCCCATGAGAAGTACGCACGGTTAGACTACCTTTTTATTACACACAATGACCTCCACACTCTCACAGAGGCATACATAGGCACACAATCCATATCTGATCAGGCCCCTATTGCCCTAACCCTAGACTTGACTAAACAGACGCAAAAATCCCAGATTTGGAGACTTAACTCCTCCATACTCTCAGACCCTACTTATGTACAAGATCTGAAGGACTCCCTGAGAGACTTTTTTGATCGAAATACTACGCCGGGGATGGACCCAATAACACTCTGGGAGGCCCACAAGTGTACAATTAGGGGGGAACTGATCTCGATACGCTCGAAGCGGAAAAAACAGAGAGCAAAAGAGACTACACGTTTGATAAACCGCATCCACTACCTAGAAACTCTACACAAACAGTCCCTGTCGGCTTCTACGGCCTCGGAACTATTAGACACTAGGAAATCCCTGCAGAACCTCTTTGACACTAAGGCAAAATGCTTCTTGTTCTTCAAGAAGAAGATTTATTACGAGGGTGGTAACAAACCTGGGAAGACACTAGCTAGGGCTTTACGAACACACACCCATAACACCAACATCTCGGGTATCAAACGAGCAAACGGCTCTTTAGATGTCTCCACAGAAGATATTGCAAAACATTTTCACGAATACTACACAAACCTGTACAATTTACCACTACAACATAAATTGCCAGGATTGACAGGTGACAGACCCCAGATCATCAGAGAGTATCTAGTAAAAAGCGGGCTCCCATCTTTGGAAGACGTAGAGGCAAATACATTAGAATGCCCAATTGACACATCTGAGATCAAACTTGCCATTAAAAATCTGAAACAAGGCAAAAGCCCGGGCCCGGACGGGTACACGGCAATTTACTATAAAACATTCACAGATCTTCTGACGGCTTCCTTGGCGGCGGCGGCCTTGAACTCCATGTCTGACTCCAAGGAGATACCACCTGAATTACTCTCGGCATTTATTACGGTCATCCCAAAAGAAGGCAAGGACCCTCATGAATGTGCTAGCTACCGTCCTATATCTTTGTTGAATATAGACGTGAAAATTTTTGCGAAAATACTTGCCAACAGACTGAAACCCATCCTCCATAAACTAATTGGCCCCGAGCAGGTAGGTTTTATGCCCGGTCGGGAGGCCAAGGATAACGTTATTAAATCTCTGTTGCTAATAAACAAGATTAGAACAAGCGATACAGAAGGCCTTCTCCTATCCACGGATGCGGAGAAGGCCTTCGATCGAGTGGCTTGGGACTACATGCTGGCCACCTGCAAACATGTGGGTCTGGGCACGAAGATGTTGGCTTGGATTTCAGCACTTTATCAAAAGCCTACGGCTAGATTAAAAATTAATGGCACACTTTCCGAGAGAGTTCACATTGCCAACGGTACAAGACAGGGGTGTTCTCTATCCCCTCTCTTGTTTATACTGTCCTTGGAACCATTTATCAGACAAACCAACTTAAATCCCTCGGTAAAGGGCTGGCGGGTGGGGGATAGGGAGTTCAAGATCGCCGCATATGCGGATGATCTGTTGTTTTTTGTCTCGGGGCCGCATATTACTCTCCCCAACCTCATGAAGGAATTTGGACTTTATGGTTATGTTTCTAACTTAAAAATAAACTATTCCAAGTCAGAAGCTCTGAACATTTCGCTTAACACCCACTCACTTTCATCTGCAATGGCCAACTCTCCTTTCAAATGGGATCCCAAAAAACTGAAATATTTAGGGGTTAATTTAACGCCACAGATCTCGTCATTATATGACCAAAATTTCCCTTTGCTATTGAAAAGTATTGACAGAGACCTACACAACTGGCACTCAGGAACCTTTTCGTGGTTTGGCAGGGCGGCCATCATTAAAATGACCGTTCTGCCCAAGCTCCTCTATGTAATACGCACATTACTGATTAAGTTACCACCAAGCTTGTTTAAGACCTTAAGAACCCTGTTCGTGAGATTCATCTGGGCTCACAAAAAACCTAGAATCAAGTTCGAAGCATTAATGAAAGTAAAAAAAACTGGGGGGCTTGGAGTTCCCAACCTGAGAGATTACTATCTAGCATCACACGCTGCTAGGATCATTGATTGGCATTGTCATCGGGACAGTAAGGACTGGGTGGGGTTGTAGATGGCCCTCTTTTCCACTCCACTTTCTTTCGCCCCTTGGTTACAATGGTCCAATTACCCTGACGACCTAAAGCGCCACCCCATAACAGGTACCACTCTCAAATTGATGCATGATTTACCCAGAGGTAAAGTGATCACTTCAGCGTTAGGCTCATTAACACAGATGAAAGACAATCCAGGTTTTATCCCAGGGCTTGATAATTCCCACCTTCAGTCACCTAACACTGACAGACCTTTACTGGCGGGCGAATGTTATCATCAGGGTAAAGTCAAGGAGTACCAGGCCCTAAAAAGGGTCGACAATGTGACAGAGCTGCCCTTTTGGGTTCCTCCCACAAGGGGGGAGACTTCTCTAGACCCCTGATGGAGTTTGAGTCGGTGTGCCGTAAGGGAGAACCGGTTAACAGAACAACTTCCATGGCGTATGCCTGGTTACAAGAAGCAAAGGGACCAGCAGATGACAGACTTAGGGGGAGGTGGTCTGACGCCCTACAGATAAACATAACCTCTACACAATGGAAGAACGCTTGTATTTTAGCACATAAGTGCTCCATAAGCACTAAGGTCCAAGAAACTGCGTACAAATTGATGACACGGTGGTATCTAACACCAATGAGACTAAACAAATGGTTCCCACAATTGTCGGACCGCTGCTGGCGTTGCATGAAAGATAAGGGATCGTTGTTGCATATTTGGTGGCAATGTCCTTTAATCGCTAACTACTGGAATGAAGTTCTTGACCTAATTAAACTGATAACGGAGACAACTCTGCCTCTTGACGCAGCGTGCTGCCTAATTCACATCTCCAACTGGCCTCTAAAAAAATACAAGCGTTCTCTCACAAGACACTTATTAAACGCTGCCAAATCATTGATCCCAATTTACTGGAAGTCTACACGAGTTCCAACAGTCTCTGAATGGTTACACAGAGTAGCAGACTTCCATGAAATGGAAGATACGCTTGCTCAATCCAATGAACAGGTAGAAAGCTTTCTTGAGACCTGGCGTCCCTGGAACCTTTTCAAATATTCCAAGGCTTTCAGTGATATTAACGATGCCCAGACATCTGGACCTGTATGAGACAGGATAGCATGCATTTACATCAACAGGCTCCTCTTGGATGCAGTCAGCTGGGCAACGCGATTGATTGATTATCTGCTAGACATCTACTTGACTAGGTAATGGTCATAAATTTCTTTTTTCTGTTTACTTTTTCCCTTTTTTTTTATTTTTATTTTTCTCTCTTGACTCGTATTGTTTTTCTTGACTCCGACATGCAAGTCAGATGATTATCTCCTTTGCTTTATTATTGAGGATAACTGGTCATGACAAGGTTAAGTGTAAAAGACAAGGGAACTATAACAATGTCATAGTATATATCAAAGGTTGCACTTAACAACACTGTTATCTTTTCATATTATAACAGAAATTGTTTATTCTTGATAACATTGTAAACTAGCGAGGACCAAACATGGCATTATGTGGATCTTTGCTGTGATTACAGTTAACTTGATTTGTACTGTCTTGTCAACTTTTGAATAAACTTTTTCTTGATGTAAAATAAAAAAAAATGTAAGTACAGTTCAAACACCCCACAAATTACACCTTTTTGGAAAGCAGACACCCCAAGCTATTTGCTGAGAGGCATGTTGAGTCCATGGAATATTTATTGTTTTGCCACATGTTTCTACAAAATTACAACATATTTTATTTTTTATTTTTTACACAAAGTTGTCACTAAATGATATATTGCTCACACATGCCATGGGTATATGTGTAATTACACCCCAAAATAGATTCTGCTGCTTCTCCTGAGTATGGGGATATCACATGTGAGAGACTTTTTGGCAGTCTACCGGCATACAGGACCCTGAAAACCAATCCCTGCCTTCAGGCTCTCTAAGGGCGTAAATTCTCATTTCAGTTCCTCACTACCTATTAGAGTTTTGGAGGCCATGAAATGCCAAGATAGCACAAAACCCCCACAAATGACTCCTTTTCAGTAAAAGTAGACACCCAAAGCTCTTTGCTGTCAGCGGCAGTCTTCAAATTAAAGTGCATCACTTTTCATTCAGTAAAGTGCTTCCAATCACCCATTTCCCAGTATCTATGAAATTTGGGTAATAAGCCTCCCCCTTTATGTCTGAGAGGCCAACAAGGAGAGTCAGACGTTCCCATGCCACTATGAGAGGGCCAGCAGCATCTGTGTCCACAGGCAAGGTGGACGTGGTCTATCCTCAGGCAGGGCATGATTGTCTCTATTTAGTGATGTTGTTCTTGCTATCCAGCCACAGCATGCAGAGGAGGTGGTAGACCAGCTTACTAAACCATCCTCATCCTCTATCACTCAAGCTGGCACTAGTTCACAGTCCATTGCAGCTGCCAGAGCGGCTTATTCTGCTTCCTTGTCCACAGCTATTTCTGTTATTGCCACAGCATCATGCACGGAGGAGTCAGTTGAATTATTTGAACACAGCATCAGCTTGCTTCTTGAGGATGCACAGGCATTACTTGATTCTGATGTTGGTTCTGAGGTTGAGAAAGGGAGTAACATGAGCCTACATAGAGGGGAGAACACTCAAACAACAAATTGGCAATCATGTCCCCCCAGCGTATTGCCAAGTTGGCTCCAGTGATGATGAGGATAGAGGGGATGATGATGATGAGGTCACTGACTCAACTTAAGTGCCAGATACAGCAGAAGTGAAACTTGAGGAGGAGGCACAACCTCAGCGAGGCAGGATGTCCTCCAGAGGCAGCCATTATGAAAGAGTAGAGAGCAGCCACCCTATCCCATCAGATTGTGGAGCTCTTATCTTCTATCCCACTTCCCACAGATCAGCTGTGTGGCCTTTTTCTAGCACATGTGCAGCTGATCGCACTGTTGCAATTTGCAATCTCTGCAAGCAGATTAACCATGGCAAAAAAACACCAGCCATTTGGCTACCACATGCTTGCAAAGGCATTTAACCTCCCATTACTCAGCCCATTGGCAAGAGCACCTGAAAGCCACACAAAAGGGACACAATTCTTCTCCTCCTCACTCCTCACCTTTCATTTCTACCCCTGCTATATATTATGACCTCTCAGCAGCCTCCACTGATAGGGATAATGGTTTAGCAAAGTTTAGCAAAGTGTGTCACAGGTCCATGCAACAAGTCTGCTAGCAGCACACCACCAGCTGTAGAGTATAGCAGCTGCTGCAGCAACAAATATATATATACTCCCTGCCACCCACATGCTCAGCATCTAAATTCAAGCTTGTCCAAATTGCTGGCTTTAAAGCTCCTGTCTTTCTGTCTGGTGGATTCTGCCCCCTTCTGTAAATTTGCAGATCGTGCTGTACCACAATGGCAGGTTCCCAGTCCCTATTTATTTGCATGTAAGACCATTCCAGCTATGTATCATCACATGGAATCCAATGTTTTGGCATTGTTGGGCAAGGCACTCAGCAGTAAGGTCCACCTTTCTGCTGTCACGTGGTGCAATAAGCATGGTCAGGGGCAATGTATTTTGTTCACAGCACACTGGGTAAATCTGCTTGCAACTAGGAAGGATGCAGGACATGGCTCAGTGCTGGAGCTTATTTTGCCGCCATGCTTCCATACAGCTGGTGGTGATGATGCAAGATCTGTCAGCTCCACCCCCTCCTCCTCCTCCATGCCCTCCTCTGCTGAATTGTCCTATAAATCACCAGTACCCCCTAAGCAATCAAGGGGCTATTTAACAAGTCAGGTGCAATGCAGTGAGTCAGCTGGTCTGTCTAGGGAACAGGAGCCACACCAGAGCAAAGATTATTTTAGCTTTGCAGGGGAAGGCACAGAGGTGGTTCACACCACTGCAGCTTGAGCCAGGAATGGCGGTGTGCGATAACGGCACTAACCTTCTGTCTGTCCTTTGACAGGGTAAGTTGACACATGTACCATGCCTGGCACATGTCCTGAATTTGGTGGTGCAGCGTTTCTTAAACAGGTACCCAGGGTAGCAATATCCTATAAGGCAGGTCAGAAGAGTATGTATTCATTTCAGGTGGTCATACACAGCCAGTGTTCGGTTGACTGAAATTCAGCGGGAATTCCACCTGCTCGTAAACCACCAGATTTGTGACATGCTCACCAGGTGGAACTCAACTTTGGCAATGCCGCAGTGGCTGCATATGCCAGAGGTCCATCAACGAGTACCTGTGTGAGTATGGCACAAGGACAGACTCAGGGGAGCTCAGTTTTTTCCCCACAAAAATGGCTGCTGATTAAGCATGCATGCACTGTATTGTCAATATTTGAGGAAGTAACAAGGATGCAATGAGCCGTGACAATGCATTCATCAGTGAGACTATCCCTCTTGTATTCCTGATAGAGCATACTCTGCCTGACATTATCCACAGGGCACTTGAGGCAGAGCAGCGGGAAGAAGAGGAGAACTTCCTTTCCTCTTAAGGCCCGCTTTATGCAGACACCATTCTTGTGATGCCTCAGAACACACAAGAGGAAAGGGAGGAGGAGGATTCTGGCAGTTTTAGAGGCATTAAAGCATAGGAAAACAAATGTCAATCTTTAGGAGATGGTTTTCAGTCCCCAGAAACCTTGGGAGTAGTACATGGCTGGGAGGAGGCAGTTCCAAAGAACTCTTGTGAACCCAAGTTCCAAGAACTCAGTGACCCCGAGAACTCTGCTTCTCATGCCTCTGAAAACTCATGGTGCATGGGCACCCTTATTCTCGAAAGCCTGCCAAAGGACCCGAGAATTTGTGCCATTAAGGAGAAGAATCATTATTGGTTGGCAACCCTCCTTGACCACCATTATAAGGGTAAAGTCTCGGAACTCATCCTGCCCTCGCAGAGGGAGCACAGGATGAAATATCCTGAGGGCACCTTAAAGAGGAGTTTCTGTAACAACTCTCCAAACTCTGGTACAGTCTCATGGAAAAGGAATTTTTGAGGCTTCTGTTGGTTAAATGAGGAGCGGTGGAGAAGGGGGCTGCCTAAGTGATGCATTTAAAAAAATGTTTAGTTCTCAGCGCCCAGGGCTGTCAGCTTCAACATCTTATCGGCATCGTCTGCATCATATGGTGGAAGATTATCTAGGGGCGAAAACAGACATGGAGGGCTTTCCAGTAGATGATCCACTGGGTTTTTGGGTCATGAGAATAGACCACTGGCCAGAACTTTTCCAGTATGCAACTGAGCTGCTGGGCTGCCCTGCATCCAGCGTGCTTTCCGAATGGGCATTCAGTGCTGTCAGAGGTTTTTGTGACAGATAGAAGAGTGTGTCTGTCCTGGATTAGCAACAGCTATCAAGCCCCTGATGCTGATGTCACTGATTAAATGTGTTTGGAATCTGGAATCTCTGCAAGACTGTCTAAGATGTCTGGCTTTGTGGGTGTTGATTTTATCTTGAAGTAATTTTTTGGTATAGGTTTCATGAGCACAATTTACACCCAAGGCCCAATTTTTCCTCACCTGTTTAACAGTTTCATATAATTTAAATTTTTACAGAAAGACCAATTCTTGCTTTTATCAAGAGCACCGGTGTGAAGGCACTACCAACACCCAAAGCCCAATTTTTCCCCATCTGTTTGACAGGTACATATCATTTTTTTTTTTTTTACAGAAAGGTCAATTCTTTCTTTCATCAAGAATACCTCTATAGGGTTACAGTGTGAAGGAAACAACAACACCCAAAGACCAATTTTTCCACACCTGTTTGATAGAAATGGGCTGAACACCCCCTGGTTCGGTTCACACCAGAACTTTCGAACATTGCGAAAGTTTGTGGCCGAATAACGAACCACATTGAAGTCTATGACATCCGAACTGGAAAAATCAAAATTGCACAATTTGAGGGCTTGAATGCAAGTTATTGAGCTTTCTAAGGGTATGGGGGTCTGGATACTGCCCTGGGGGACATGTATCAATGGAAAAAAAGTTTGCAAAAAACATACATTTTGAATGAGCAGTGATTTACTGATGCTTGAAGTGAAACAATAAAAATGATAAATTTCTTTAATCACTTGCGGACCAGCTGCCACAGTTTTACTGAGGCAGGTTGGCTCCGCTGCGCGAAATCATGTTATACTACGTGATTTAGCGGGGCTTGCATAGCAGGCGCACGCCCACCACGAGCTCCGTGAGTCGGATCTTGGGTTCCGTGGACTCAATGTCCACGGGGATACCCGCGATTGTCTCACGGAGAGGAAGAATGGAGAGGTGCTAATGTAAACAAGCATCTCCCCGTTCTGCCTAGTGACACTGTCACTGATCACAGCTCCCTGTGATCGGGAGCATGATCAGTGATGTGTCAGACACAGCCCCTCCCCCCACAGTGAGAATCACTCCCTAGGACACACTTAACCCCTACAGTGCCACCTAGTGTTAACCCCTTCACTGCCAGTCACATTTACACAGTAATCAATGCAATTTTAATCACACTGATCGCTGTATAAATGTGAATGGTCCCAAAAATGTGTCAAAATTGTCCGATCTGTCTGCCATAATCTCGCAGTCATGATAAAAATCGCTGATCGCCGCCATTACTAGTAAAAAAAAAAAAATATTAATAAAAATGCCATAAAATGATCCTTTCCTGACAGACTCCATGGCAGCCTACTTGTGGGTTTACCCCGCCTCCTCTCCAATGCTATAGGACCCCATTCCCATAAATGAGTACTCAGCACTAGCTACTGCGTTCCTTTTTTGTCCTCCTCCAATGGACCTACACAAGATGTTCGCGTCCGGTCAGACGGATCCAGGATCATGGCATACCTTTTGCGGTGCAGCTCAGGGCCCAGCCACGGGCGGGCTAGTAGCAGGTAGAGGCTGATGTTTACCCTTTTGGTGGAAGGATGTTCGCCTCTGTATGCCGGACGTCCAGGGACATCATTGGCTGGCAAGGTCAGAAGCTTAAAGTTTTTCTCCATGGCAGTTTTTTCTGTGTTCTGTCCGTTTCCCCCCCTAGGTCTCCTGGCTCTGGCTATGACCGTCGCGGTCTTTGTTGGGACCGTTTTCCCCCTCATGGCGGCTGGAGCGCTTGTGCGTTCCAGCTCGCCTCAGCACTTCTGGGTTCGGCCGTCCGCATTGCTCGCGCATGCGCGGTAGCCTCCTCGGGTCCGAGGCTTGGCTGGCACGTGCGCAGAGCGGCGGAACACTCGGCAATCCGCACATGCGCAGTACGGTCACCGTCCGACGGCGCAGGCGCGAGGTCGGGTGGTGACGTCATGGGCGGGGGGTTTAAATTTGGCTCATAAACTCCTTCACAGTGGGAATGCCCTCACAGTGAGTAGGAGTGGAGCGTTTTTTTTCCCCATTTCCAGCCCTGGTCTGCTTAGGTGAGTGCCTGATTAAACTTTTTGCATTTAAAAAAAAAAAAAAGGGGAGTAAAAATGCAATTTTTTATATATTTACTTTAAAAAAAATTTCTTTAAAGGGTTGAATGAGTTATATTTTTACGTCCAGGTATAAGAAGGGTTTTTTCTTCTGGACGCACGCTGCAAGTGTACTTTGTATGTATTTATGGGGCAGAATGACCCTTTTTTCTTACTGGTATCTCGGCCCGTTCAGGCCGCCTTTTTCTGCAGACTAACCGTACTGTGTCGCTCTTCATATGGAAGTCATGGACAATTCCCCGCCTTTAAGTGGCCAGCCCTCACGCACAAGGTATGTGTTTATGAGGGGTGGGGTTGAGAGTCAGTCGCATTGTGAATTGCGTTATCTGATGTTGGTCTCGCCTTTTTCCCCCTCCCTACTGTGTTTTTTCTCCCAGCCCTTCCAGATCGGACCCTCAGATCGTGGTCCAGAATGACAGAGACCTTTCCAGGCCACAACACCAGTCACCTTCAAGATCCAGGCCTGACTCTACGTCTGGAAACCACCACCAGGGGAGACGCTCTCATTCTTCCTCCAGACACCGCTCTCACCGTCACGACAGCCGCTCTGATCGTAGAGCCTGCTGGGGATGTGGAACACGAGTTCCGGAGGGCAAGTCACTGTGTGACCGTTGCTATGCCCGGGCGACCAGGGAGAAAGAGTCGGAGAACCAGCGTCTGGAAACTCTCGTCAAACGTGTGGTACAGCAGTCCCTGAAGGAGCTGGATCCTCCCCACACACTGAGCCAGTCTACTACACTGTCTGGCCCCCCGGCCGATGAAGCCCGTGAAGACCCGGGCACTTCTCAGCCGTATGTGGCCTCCCTTGACTCCTCAGATGATGATCCTCAGGAAGAAGAGGAAGTCGGAGGTTTTGACTTCAGTATGGTGTCACCTTTAATTAAGGCAATCAAGGAGGCTCTTAAATGGGAGGACCCCTCTACTCCCCCGGCCAAGCAGAAGAAATTCTTCAAGCATTTGGGGAAAGAACGCGCAAGTTTTCCGCTCCTTTCTGAGCTTAAAGAAATCATTGATGAGGAATGGAGTAAGACGGACAGGAAGTCCTCTATGACAAATAAGACCTCCAGATTATATCCCTTCAAGTCAGAGGAGGTGAAGTATCTGGAGAATGCTCCCCTTGTAGACGCAGCTCTAATGTGTCTAGCTAAGCATATTACATTTCCCTTGGAAGATGCAGTGTCCTTCAAGGATGGTCTTGAAAGAAGGATCGACCAAGACTTGAAGAGGATTTACGGGTTGGCCGGAACGGCCTGCAAACCTGCTTTTGCTCTGGCAGCCATGTCAAAAGCCATGGAGGCCTGGACGGAGAATGTGGATTCCTTCCTTAAAGGGGTTTCAGAGGAGCTAGCGGGAAGTTCAGCAGCTGCAGAATTAAAGCTAGCGGCGGTGTTCTTGGGGGAGGCATCCATTGATTTGATTTGCCTATTGGCGCAAATTATGCTGTCATCGGTCACGGCCAAACGGGCCTTATGGTTACGTCCTTGGCTTTGCTGACCCTGTTTCCAAACAAGCTTGATGTAAAATTCCCTTTGAGGGATCTTCGCTGTTTGGCAATAAACTAGACGATGCCATAACACGAGCCACGGGTGGCAAGTCGGGGTTTTTCCCCCAGGACAGGCGCCTTCTTGGTCGGAAGAAACCGCAGTTCAGAAGACGCTCTCCGGAGCACTCTAGGGAAGCTCGCTCGTACAAGCCCGGTAGGGACTTCAGAAAGAATTGGAGCAGGGGCCAGACATCTTTTCGCAAGTCTGCTAAAGGCCAGACATCCAGCGGCCGTGAACAGGCGAGGTCTTTTTGAGATTGCGCCCGCCCAGGCGGGTCGGGTAGGGTCATGGCTGCGCCTCTTCCGGCACGTCTGGGTGGCCTCGATCTCGGACTTTTGGGTAATAAAGACGGTCTCGACAGGTCACAGATGGACCTTCTCCAGTGCTCCGCCCCCCAGATTTGTCCCCACTCTTCTGCCTCGGTCCGAAGATCAAAAGCAAGTGCTACTGTCCTATGTGGATATCCTGAAATCTCAAGGAGCAGTGGTGTGCGTCCTGAGGGACGAGTGGTTTCAGGGAATATACTCCCCTCTCTTCCTGGTTCAAAAAAAGAGTGGCTCTTGGCGCCCGGTCATAGACCTGACCTACCTCAACGAGTTTATAGAGCCAGGGAGATTCAAGATGGAAACGCTGTCGACTATTCAGCAAGCTATTCAGCCAGGCGATTGGATGATTTCCATCGACTTAAAGGACGCTTATTTTCACGTCCCGATAGAGGAAGGGTTTCACAAATACCTCCGCTTCCAAGTAGGGCAAGATCATCTTCAGTTTATCTGCCTCCCCTTCGGATTGACAACGTCCCCCTGGGTCTTTTCAAAAATCCTCTTGGCCACGGTGGCTCACATAAGACTGAAGGGGATACGTCTTTACCACTACCTCGACGACCTCCTGGTGTTATCGCAAAGCAGGGAACAGCTGCTGGCCCACCGAGAACAGGTGATCTCCACCCTTTCCAGTTTTGGGTGGCTCCTGAACTTGGCAAAAAGTCATCTAAAACCAGCGCAACGCCTAATATACCTAGGAGCTCAGTTCAACACTGTAAGAGGCACCATTTCCCTTCCACTACAGAAAATTCCGGTGGTACGGGACAGGATTTCTCGGGCTGTACATGCCTCACACCTAAAAGCCTCTCAGTGTCTGGAAATTATCGGCACAATGGTTTCTACGACGCCCATGGTCAAGTGGGCCTTGTGGAGGTTACGTCCCTTCCAGTCGGGGTTTCTGCAGCAGTGGAGAACAGGGGACAAGAATCAAGTCATCCGGGTGACTTCGTCAATGAGGAACAGCCTCTTTTGGTGGCTTTAACGCAAGAATCTCCTGGCATGTCATTCCATCGTCCCCATCTCCTGGGTCACGGTGACGACCGATGCCAGCGGGACGGGTTGGGGGGCCCTCTGCGGCTCGAACCTCGCCCAAGGCAAGTGGAATTCCTGCCGTACAGTCCCAGGTTCGAACGTTCTGGAACTCAGGGCGGCCTGGTGTGCTCTACAGGCCTTCTCTCACCTACTGAAAGGGAAGTCAGTACTATTAAGAATGGACAACACAACGGCTGTCACCTACGTCAAGAGGCAGGGGGGCACCCGGAGTCCCACTCTCCTTCGAGAAGTCGAGCCCATCCTTTCATGGGCGCAGAAGAATCTTTGCAATATCTCGGCAGTGTTCATCCCAGGAGTCCAGAATGCTCAAGCGGACTTCCTTTCATGCACCGAACTGGACAACAACGAGTGGTCTCTTCATATGGAGACGTTCAGATGGGTCTCCTCACTAGGGATCAACCCCGAGGTAGATCTGTTCGCCTCTCGCCACAACTTCAAACTGGAGAAATTTTACACCAGAGGCCGTTGCAGTCAGGCTCTCAGGTCAGATGCACTGACGGACCTTTGGAAGTTCAGCAAGGCGTACGCCTTCCCGCCGCTTCCAGTCATCCTGAGATTCCTGCAGAGACTCCATTCAGAAACTACCGAAGTGTTGATCATAGCTCCATACTGGCCGAACAGACCCTGGTTCCCTCTCCTTGTCCAACTCAGCTTCAGGGACCCGGTGCCTCTCCCTCTCAGGCCGGACCTTCTTTCTCAGGGGTCAGTCCTGCACCCGTGTCCAGCAGTGCTGAGACTGATGGTCTGGTTCTTGAGAGGGAGAGGCTAATCTCGCTTGGCTGCGCTCCTACAGTAATATCAACTCTCATGAGTTCAAGAAGATCCAGCACAAATAGAGTTTACAGTAGAATCTGGTCTAAATTTGTGGATTTTTGCTCCTCTAGCGGCAGGTCTTTTAGACACCCGGGGGTGCAAGATATACTCAGCTTCCTTCAAACTGGCTTAGATCTACCATTATCCATCAGCTCACTTAGGGTTCAGGTCTCTGCACTGTCGGCCTTCTCTGGGTCCTCCTGGGCAACTAATCCACTAATTCGACAATTTTTTTCGTGGCGCTTCAAGGCTCAAGCCCCAAAGGAAATCCAGGTTCCCCAAATGGGACCTGCCACTTGTCCTAGACTCAATCTCCGGACTCAGTACTTCTGGGCCTTCCCCGCTCTCTATCAAGGATTTCTCAGCTAAAGTAGTCTTTCTAGTAGCCATCACATCGGCAAAAAGAGTTTCTGAGATTGGCTCTCTGGGTTGTGAAGAACCCTTCTTAACATTCTTCCCGGATCGGGTAGTCCTTATCCCAATGCTGGGTTCTAACCCAAAAGTGTCCTCGGTGTTCCATGATAATCAAGAGATAGTCTTGCCCACGTTTAGGTCTCTGGAGTCCTCTGAGATTCATCCTCTGGATGTAGGGGAAGCAATTAAAGAATATCTGAGAGTGACTTCTCCCTTCAGACGTTCTGACCATCTATTCATCTTACACTCGGGAAGTAACAAAGGAAAGAAAGCCTCAGTTAGGACTTTGGATTGTTCAAACTATTCAACAAGCATACAGGGCGAAGGGCTTGGCTCCTCCACAGGCGGTGACAGCTCACTCCACCAGGGGAATGGCAGCTTCATGGGCGGCAGCTCGACATGTGGCCCCAGACACCATTTGCAAAGCAGCCTCGTGGGCCTCTATTAACACTTTCATGTCTCATTACTGTATTGAGCCTGCTTCATTATCCTCTGTAGACTTTGGTTTGAGAATCCTATCGGTTGATAGGACAAATTAAAATTTTTGTTTGATTCAGCATACCCACCCGTGTGGTCGGCTAGTTATTTCCCACATGTAGGCTGCCATGGAGTCTGTCAGGAAAAAGGAACATTTATTATCAAATACTTACCGTAATTTTCCTTTCCTGATGGACTCCATGGCAGACGGAGTTCCCACCCATTGGTCAAAGAGTAGGCTAGTTACGGAACGCAGTAGCTAGTAGTGAGTACTCATTTATGGGAATGGGGTCCTTTAGCATTGGAGAGGAGGCGGGGTAAACCCACACGTAGGCTGCCATGGAGTCCATCAGGAAAGGAAAATTACGGTAAGTATTTGATAATAAATTTTCCTTTATTTTGTAGACGCTATAACTTTTGCACAAACCAATCAATAAATGCTTATTGCGCTTTTTTTTTACCAAAAATATGTAGAAGAATATGTATCGGCCTAAATTGAGGAAAAAAAATGTTTTTTTATATATTTTTTGGGGATATTTATTATAGCAAAAAGTAAAAAATAATGAGTTTTTTTCAAAATTGTCGCTCTTTTTTTGTTTATCGCACAAAAAAGAAGAACCACAGAGGTGATCAAATACCACCAAAAGAAAGCTCTATTTGTGGGAAAAAAAGGACATCAATTTTGTTTGGGAGCAATGTTGCATGACCGTGCAATTGTCAGTTAAAGCCACGCAGAGCCAAATCACAAAAAGTGCTCTGGTCTTTGGCCAGCCAAATCCTCCAGGGCTGAAGTGGTTAAAGAGGAGTTCCACCCAGGGCTCCATTAAAAAAAAAAAAAATTAAAAGTCAGCAGCTACAAATACTGCAGCTGCTGACTTTTAATTGGACACTTACCTGTCCCTGGGTCCAGCGATGCGGGGGATCGAAGCCCCGCTCGCCCCCCCCTCCGCTCGTCGGCGCCGGCATTGCAACTGTGGGCGCCGAGCTGTGGCTTCACAGCCTGGCACGCACTGCGCATGCGTGAGCGGCGCCACGTGCCGTGATTGGATGCTCAATCACCTGGGACCTGTAATGGGTCCCAGATGATTGACAGGAGGGAGGGAGCAGAGCCGAGCCCTTCCTGTGCCGAGGGGGAAGTGATGTCACCAGCCCAGGCAAAAGAACAGGCAGACTACGAGGGACCACCTAGCAACAGGCATTTAGAGGTAAACAAGGTGGTTGCCACCGCTCCAGGTGACCGGGTTCAAATCTCCCGTCCTCCGCTGGGTGAATGATTGTGAGAGCTCCAGGTGCCGGCAATTGCTATTCCAATGATGTATGTGCAATGAAAAAATCTGGACAGCCGCACTCCGGATTGGAAAAGTGAAAATAAAATCTTCTTTATTGAAAAAATAACATGATTTAAAATCCGTACATGGCTCTGTTGGAATAATGCAGCATAACCGCTAACGCGTTTCACGCTCCCATAGAGCGCTTACTCATAGCTGGTTTGTACGAAAGTGATGGCCACTTATATACACATTATATGTCTCACACGTGACCCCATGTTAATTGTGTAACTCTGAACAGCTGATCGTTGAATTATATGGGATCTTGACATAGATGTGATTGGGTGTGTGTCTTATAGTGGAATCACTATTGAAGACATGAGTGTGTAAACAAAATGTTCATATGGACAATGCAAATATCTATGAATGATTAAAAAATTTTTGAGGCAAAGGCATTTAGAGGTAAGTGAAAAAAAAATATCCAAATGTTTTTTTTTTGTTTTTTTTTCCAGGTATTTTTTTTTTTTGGGTGGAACCCCACTTTAAATATAGTGCCTTGGGGTCCCTTTAGTCTGTCTGTAAGGTGTCACATCTGTACTGTGCATAGAACCTGCTGCAGCAAAAATTACATTTATTAAGGCAAAAAATTACATTTTCCCTGCAAGCTTTCTTTATTTTATAACCAATGGCTTGGGGAGCCAGTCTATATGATAAGGCCACAACTTAGTGCACTCGGCACAAGATTAGATATTTTTTGGGATAAATTCTGGTGTCTGTTTCACAGACTTTGGATAATAAAAGTAACAGGTGTAGAAAAATTGGGCTTTGGGTGTTGCTGGTACCTTCACACTGTAACCTTTTAGAGGTACTCTTGATGAAAGCAATAATTGGCCTTGCTGTTGAAAATTAAAATGATATGCCCCGGTCAAACAGTGGTGGAAAAATTGGGCTTTGGGTGTTGGTGATTCCTTCACACTGCAACCCTATAGAGATACTCTTGATGGAAGCAAAAATTGGCCTTGTTGTGAAAAATTGAAATGATATGCCCCGATCAAACAGTGGCAGAAAAATTGGGCTATGGGTGTTGGTGGTGCCTTCACACTGTAACCCTATAGAGGTCCTCTTGGTGAAAGCAAGAATTGGTCTTGCTGCAAAAAATTGAAATGATATGCACCTGTCAAACAGTTGCGGAAAAATTGGTCCTTAGGTGTTAATTGTGCCCATGAAACCTATACCAAAAAAATTCTTCCAGATAAAATCAACACCCACAAAGCTAGCAAGTGAGAACAGTCTAGCAGAGTTTTCAGATCCAGAAAACACTTAATGCTGCTAATCCAGGACTGATTAATTTTGATAAATGTCAGCCGGTCAACAAAGTCTGTGGACAGACGTGCTCTTTTATCTGTCACAAAACCTCTGGCGGCACTGAATGCCCATTCGGAAAGTACTATGGATGCAGGGCAGCCCAGCAGCTCAATTGCATACTGTGCAAGTTCTGGCCAGTGGTCTATCCTTATGATCCAGTAACCCAGTGAATGGTCAACTGGAAATCTCTCCATGTCTGTTGTCACCCCTAGGTAATCTCCCACCATATGATGCAGATGCTGCTGATGGGATGTGGAAACTGACAGTGCATCACTGAAGTGCATCACTGAAGCGCCCCCCTTCTCCACCGATCCTCTCTTGACCAAAAGAAGCCTCAAAACTGGCCTTTCCTTGAGACTGTAACCTAGCAGAGTCTGCAAAGGCATTACATAAACTCGTCTTTCAGGTGTCCTCAAGATATTTCATCTGCTCCCTCTGTGAGGACGGGGTGAGTTCTGAGACCTTCCCCCTGAAATGGTTGTCAAGAAGTGTTGCTGCCACAAATTCTTGGGTCCTTTCCCAGGCTTTGAAGAATGAGGGAGCCCATGCACCGAAAGTTTGCAGAGACATGAGCAGAGTCCTCTGGGTCACTTAGATTACAGTATCTATAAACTGACTTCTCCCAGCCAGATATGATTCCCAAGGGTTCTGGGGATGGAAAACCATCTCTTAAGGTTTGACATATGTCTTTCTCTGCTTCAATGATTCCAAAACTGCCATCCTCCTCCCCCTCCTCTTGTGTGTTGTGTGGCGTCACAAGAATGGCGTCTGCATAAAGTGGGCCTTGACAGGAAAGGAAGTCCTCCTCTTCTTTCCTCTGCTGTGAGCGCCCTGCCCATAATGCAACACAGAGACTGCTCCAGCAAGAACACAACAGAGATTGTGTCACTGATGCATGCATTGTCATGGCTCACCATCCTTGTCACCTCTCCAATTGTTGACAGCACAGTGCATGCATCCTTTATCAGTCTAAACCTGTCATTGTGCCATACTCACACAGCTACTAATCGATGGCTGTTTGCTGCATGTGCAGCTGCTGCAGCATTGCCAAAATTGAGTTCCACCTGGTAGGCATGGCACTGGAATTTCAGCTGAGTTTCAGCCAACAGAGCACTCTTCTGACCTGCTTTAGCAGATCTTCCAACTCTGGGTACCTGTTTAAGAAACACTGCACCACCAAATTGAGGATATGTGCCAGACATGGCACGTGTGTCAACTTTCTCTGTCTAGGGGTGGACAGGAGGTTAGTGCCATTATCGCACACCACCATTCCTGGCTTCAGCTGGCATGTGTGAACCACCTCTGGCCTGCCCCTGCAGATCTGAAAAAATCTCTGCTCCAGTGTGGCTCCTGCCCGCTAGAGAGACCAGCTGAAACACTGAATTGCATCTTTTAGCCTAACTCATTGAATGCTGAGGGGGTACTGGTGGTTCATAGGACAATTCAGCAGAGGAAGAGGGGGTGGAGCTGACAAATCTCACATCATCACCACCAACTGTATGGAGATGTGGCGGAAAAAACAAGCTGCAGCACTGGGCCCTGTCCTGCAGCCTTCTGAGTTGCAAGCAGAGTTACCCAGTGTGCTGTGAACAAAATATATCATCCCTGACCATGCTTGCTGGACCACGAGTCAGCAGAAACGTGGACCTTTCAGCTGATTGCCTTGCCCAACAATGCCACAATATTGCCTTCCACGTGATGGTACAGAGATGGAATGGCCTTATTTGAAAGGAAGTAGCAACTGTGAACCTGCCATTGTGGTACAGCACATTCTGCAAAATTACAGAATGGGGCAGAATCCACCAGAATCCACCAGATAGAAAGGCAGGAGTTTTAAAGCCAGCAGCTTTGACAAGCTTGAATTTAGATGCTGGACATGTGGGTGGCAGTGACTGTATTCTTTTTTTTTTGCTGCAACAGCTGGGTAGATAAATTTGCCTGCTTTAGTCTACAGCTGGGGGTGTGCTGCTAGCAGATGTGTCATCATCCCTGTCAATGGAGGCTGCTGAGAAGTCATGAAATATAGTGGGGGTAGACCTGAAAGGTGGGGAGTAGCCGAATTGAGACCCTTTTGTGTGGCTTTCAGGTGCTCTTGCCAACAGACTGGGCGGTGGGAGGTTAAATGCCTTGTCAAGCATGTGGTACCCAAATGGCTTGTGTTTTTGCCATGTTTGATCTGCTTGAGGTAATATTTGTACGTGTGATCGGCTGTACATGTGCTAAAAAATGCCCAGACAGCTAAGCTGTGGGAAGTGGGCCGGGAGATAAAAGCTGCACAATGTGATGGAATAGGGTGGCTGCTCTCTACTCTTTCATGATGGCTGCCTCGTTGGGGTGGTGCCTCACCCTCACTTTCCTCCTCTGCTCTATCTGGCACCCTAATCGCATCAGTAACATCATCATCCCCTCCATCCTCATCATCACTGGAGCAAACTTGGCAATACGCTGAGGCTGGGGGAACATGACTGCCAATTTGTTGTTTACCAGTGTTCTCCCCTCTCTGTAGGCTCATGATCCTACCTTCCTCAACCTCATAACCAACATCAGAATCAGGTAATGCCTGTGCATTGTCTGGCAAGGGGCAAGTGGCTGACTATGTGTTCAAATAACTCAGCTGACTCCTCCATGCCTGATCCTGGCGCTATGGAGGAGTAGCTGTGGACAAGGAGGCAGAATAAGTCACTCTGGCAGGTGCGGTGGACTGCACACTAGTCTCTGCTTTGGTGACAGAGGAGGATGAGGATGATTTGGTATGATAGTCCACAACCTCCTCTGCATTCTGTGGTTGGATAGCATGGGCAACATCACTAAACAGTGGAAGTGGTGCTCTGCCTGAGGACAGACCACATCTACCTTTGACTGTGGATACAGACACTGATTGCCCCCTCACAGTGCCATGGGAATGTCTGCCTCTTCTTGTTTGCCTCCCAGACATAACGGAGGGCTTATTACTGAAACTTGAGTAGTCACAACACAGACACACTCCACTGATGACATACTACAATATACTGCAGTAAAGATTCACTTTGAACATACTGCAGTAAAACTACACTGATGCAATTCAATATACTGCAGTAAAACTGCACTAATGAATTTCAATATACTGTAGTAAAAGCTCACTAACGCATTTCAATATACTGCCGTAAATTTGCACTAACCCACTTCAATATACTGCAGTAAACATGCATTAAAACACTTAAATATACTGCAGTAAAAGTACCCTGACTCACTACTACACTGCAGTAAAACTGCCCTGGCACTTTATACTGACACACCTCAATATGCTGCAGTAAACCTGACCTGAAACACTAAACTGTCACTATAGTAAAAATGTACGGTCGCACTACACTCACACTGCACTATCACTATATTCACACTTCACTTATGCCGTGTACACACGGTCGGAATTTCTGATGGGAAATGTTCGATGTGAGCTTGCTGTCGGAAAGTCCGACCATGTGTATGCTCCATCGGACATTTGCTGTCGTAATTTCCGACAGCAAATGTTTGATAGCAGGTTCTCAAATTTTCCGACAAAAAACTTTGTTGTCAGAAATTCCAAGCGTGTGTACACAAGTCCGAGGCACAAAATTCCATGCATGCTCTGAATCAATTACTAGACGGAAGCTCTCGGTCTTGTAAAATTAGCGTTCGTAATGGAGATAGCACATTCCTCGCGCTGCAAATTTTTAAATCTTTCAATGCAGCGCATTCTCTTCTTTTTTTATAATGCTAGAATAATGAAGTTGCTTTGCTGCCAATATTCACACAGAGTTCTGACAAACTGATTTCTTATTATTTTTCGTGATCTCCTGAATAATCTTTTTTTTTTTTTTTTGCCAGATCTCCAGAATAATGTTTATTTGTTTTTTTTATAGTGATCTACTTTTTTTTTTTTCAAGATCTTCCGATTTTTTTTTTTTATAGTGATCTCCATATTTTTTTTTGTCGTTTTGTGTGTCAAGTTACTACAACACCATTATTATCTTGTATTTTTTTTACATCAAAAGAGGTTGGTTGGTGTTGGTGTCCCTTGTTAATTTGACATTGTATTTTTGAAATGTACCTGCCTACTCACAAACAAACTGTTCTTTTTTAACTAAAATACATAGCCAAGTATTTCTTAATAAAAATTACGAATTTATTAGGGGTCATAACAAAATGAAGAGGAAGGCAACACTGGATAAACTGTTTCAATTGGTGAAGCCTTTGTACCCCAGGGCAGACATCAATTATTTGACAGGCAAAATTGGTAGCCTGAGAAGTCCATTTAATAGGGAGCACAATCCGGTCCAGGACTCCGAGAGATCGGGAGCAGCAGCAGATGACATATATGTTCCGAGGCTGTGGTCTTGCAACAGCCTGCGTCTTTTGCCAGACCATACCGAACCCAGGCCATCGCTCTCAAGACTTCCTTGCACGCTTCATTCCAGGCTGTGGCTGTGGTGTTGGAGGTGTTGCAGAAGGTGGAGGAGTCATATGGTCCAACTCACATACGTGACTTTTATTGGTGAGTTGGCCTCTCACCCCCTTATTTAGGGCCTGAGATATGACCTCCTCAGAGATGAGGCGTTGGCCCTACTCCATTTCTTGCATTTTGCTGGCCGTCTTACACGCAAAGGCCTCCTGGACATTAGGGGTGTTTGTGAGGACCGCAGTAGCCTGCCGAATCAAAGCAGCCGCTGACTCCTCTACGTTCCTCCCCTTCCTGGGCCTTTTTGTTTTTAGGCAGAGGGGAGGAACCTGGGATTTGGTCAGGCTACTGGGCACGGCCACCTCCTGGCTGCCGCTTTCCCCCGCCACCTCCTGGCTGCCACTTTCCACGGCCTCCTCCTGGCTGAGACTTTCCTGTGTATGAAAATGGGACATCGTTTTAGTTTTTTGGTCATAAATCACACACAAATTTGAGCTCATGACTGTTGCAAATTGAATGTTAACAAATAGAAAAGACTATCATTCTGACCCCAACATTTTTTATTCTTGTCCCAATCATTTTTAGCTACTATTGTTTTGTAAAACACTTTGTTAAATCAGAATTTAGTGATCACTAATAACATCTACTTAACATCATTAATTTTTTGACAAGAAATATGTTGAACAATGCTATACCTGGCTCAAGCTGGGCTCCTCCACATATTCCTGGGTGGAAGGCCCAGGTTGTACGTTGGAAGCCTCATCTGAGGTGGAAGGAAGAGTGGAAGGAAGGGTTGAGAGTGATGGCCTGGGTTCACTCTGGTCTGACAAAAACCGCAGTCTGACGTAGTACCAGAGCCTGGGGACATATCATCTGCTGCTGCTCCTGATCTCATGGAATCCTGGACCTTTTTGCGCTCCCTATTATATGTGCTCCTCAGCTCACCAATTTTGCACTTCATATAAGTGATGTCTGCCGTGGGAATCACAGGCTTCACCAATTCCAACAGTTGATCCAGCGCTGCCTTCCTCATTATTTTGTTGTTATAAAATTGGTGTTTCATTTGCCACAGACAGGGCAGCTCTCTGTACTTATCAATGAAGTTGGGGAGGAAGTCATGGTCATTAAATTTATCAATTTTCTCTGCAAGACACGACACAAGACAAACTCTAATGTCAGGCTAAACTCACCTAATCTTGTCCCAATATAGGCCTCAATCTATAAGCCACTAACCACTGATCCCCCAAGTTAAAATGGTACCTTTGTTTGCATGATCGGCGCTTACGCTACTCCGTCCCCCGCTCACATATTTATGTACGACGCACGCGTGTTATGCTTTATCTACACTGTGCATGTGTGAAACTCTGCCCCTGACCTTCTTTCTAGTATATTCCCCCACCCCTTCTCTTTCGGCGCAGTGGGAGAGCACATGGCGGAGAGACAACAGGTGGATACTAAAAGCAGCAACGATGAAAGCCCGGAACCACAAACGTCTCGATCCAGTAGAAGATTTAAGGCCTCAAATATGTCCTTTGTAGAGATGGTGGAGATGGTGGACATCTTGAAGCGGGCCGACCATGATGGGAAGTATGGACCGTACTCAAACCCAAATGTGAGAAAGGTCAAGATCATGTCTAAAGTTGTGAGAAGTCTGCTCAGGAATTTTGGGATACGATGAACCAAGGAGCAACTGAGGAAATGCTGATCAGACCTTAAATTGAGGGAGCACAATCAGTACAGAAGGATCAGGAAACTGCTTCTAAAAAGTAAGTATTTGTCCTGTGTTCTTATTATTATTATTACTTGCATGCTGCTCCATGTGCGTTTCTTTACTATTAGACACTTCCAAGCAATGTTTCATATTCATATTTCTTGCCTCAAATATCTGTGTGCTAAGAATCCCTTTTTTTCACATAGGGGAGAAAAGACTCGGGACATCTGAGGACACCAAAGAACCCCACACCTCCTAAAGAAGGGGAAATCACCACACACCCTGAAGAAGATGTGAAGGGAGAAGAGGTTCAGGAAATGGGCGAAATAGTGACCACAACAGGTCAGTGTCTGAGACCACAGCTTCAGGTAATAGATGTATGCCTGCATATTTATAATACATGGTGTGTTTTTTATTGTTAGGTGATGTGGATGTTGTGGAAGAAGAAACTCATTTCACCAATGCAAGTGCACAGATCCTCATTGGGGAGATCATGGTGTGCAATCAGGATTTAGAGAAGATAAAGGAAAATATCAAGATGTTGAAAAAAGACTCAACAACATCATTGATGTTTTAGGCAGAATATAAAACACCCACAATTTTTTACAGTTTGTTGTTATATTTTTTAATTTTAAAAAAGTTTTAAAGTTTGAAAGTCAAATTTTAAAGGTGCACAGAGTGTGTCAACATGTGCCATATGCCATCACGGGATATCAATATACGCATTTTGTGGGTGCAACCCCTTCCTCGCAACTAAAGTAGATGAGAGGAAGGGGTTGCACCCCCGAAACACTCCCGGAACACGTCCAATGATCCTCCACGATGGGAGCTAGCACATGTTGACATTAGACATGGGATCAGGAGGGAAATCCACATTTTGACTCCCAATTTGTGTGCATCTTCAAAATTTGCCTTTTACAGGGGTGACATCACCCCATCTGATCAAGGCAAGATCAACACAGTTTTGGCATACTAATGTCACATATTGCCTTCAATTTATCAAAGTCGAACTTTGTAAGTTCCTGAGTTGTGTATGTTATGGTTATATACATGCCTGTTTAACCAAGAAAAGGATATTTCTACTGTCAAACATAAAAATGTTATACACCAAAGATGTTGGTTTGTTAAATAAACCCTTTTCTAACGTACATGTGAATGTGCACAGAGTAAAATGTTTTATACTCAACAATGTGTGGCTTCTTCTTTCAATGCTCAATACCAGTTTTTGGAGTGGGTGTAGTTTACAGTGACAATGGGGGTATTTACTAACACGAGATAAACATGAGATTAGCAGAAGGAGCCCAAAGGGTGGCACACTGGCTATTGAACTTCCTTTTTATAGTCACATCGTACATGTTGTACGTCATTGCATCCTTGACGTTCGGAATTTCTGACATCATTTGTGTGAAGTGTGTATGCAAGACAAGCTTGAGCCGACATCCGTCAGAAAAAAATCCATGGTATTGTTGTCGGAATGTCCAATCGTGTGTACAGGGCGTTACACGCTACACTCACATAAGAATCACTATAGCACACTAACTCGCTACTAGCAATGAATAGAGCCCTGTTCTATCCATCTCTACTCCAATAGTACACTGCAAATGTCTGCTCTGCGAAATACATTTTTATAGTGGGGGGTGGGTCCATGAGCAATGAGCCTAGATTGGGCAGGGTCATCATTACTTTCTCCAATCATGGCTCTGACAGTGTTCTGTGCACTGATTGGGCAAATCCTTCATTGCTTCAGCCAATCAAGGCCTCCAATGTACTGTGCAGCCCGCAGTGCATTGTGGGGCACTTGGGGGCCGAACAAACGGTCGAATGGCCTGACAATTTGGGTGTTCGTCAAATGGGCAAACAGCCAATATTCAGCCCAAATTCATGCTCGAACCAAAATGTTTACCCAACATTACTGTTTGACAGGTGCATATAATTTAAATTTTTTACAGAAAGGCCAATTCTTGCTTTTATCAAGAGTACCTCTATAGGATTACGTTGTGAAGGTACCACCAACACCCAAAGCCCAATTTTTCCTCATCTATTACTTCTATCTAAAGTTTGCAAAAGAGACACCAGACTTTATCTAAAAAAAAAATGTTCATCTTGGCCTGAGTGTACTATCATTTGGCTTCTTCGCATACTGTAAGGCTTGCAAACTGTGGTTAAAAACTTTATTATTTCCACTAGAATTTAACCAAAAAATCTCTAATATTATTCAGAATGCATTAAACTGTGGCCTCATCATACAGACTAGCTTCCCAAACCGCCGTTGTTTACAAAATAAAGAAATATTGAAGTTAAAATCAATCTAAATGTAATTATATTTTTCTTTATATATGTCAGTTTTGCTGCAGCAGGTTCTATACACACATACAGATGAGCCACTTTACAGGCAGACTAAGGGGACCCCCGGCACTATATTTAAAATATATTTTAACTTTAAGCATCATTAACATCACTGCTCTTTTAAAAACTTTCTTTTTAAAAAACTTTTTTTGCATTGCTACATGTCCCCAGGGCAGTACCCGGGGCCCACATAGCCTCTTTTGTCCAATAACTTGCATATAAGCCTTCAAAATTAGGACTTTTTATTTTTCAAGTTCCGGCCCCATAGACTTTATTAGGGTTTGTGGTTCAATCTGAACTTTCTCTATGTTCGAGTGTTCTGTACATTGGTGGGTGTTTTTAGTTCAATACTGTCCTATTATTTTTCTGGGCTTTGATTAGAATGCTTAACCCTATGTTCACATCTATGCGGTTGATGCGTTTTTAAGGCTCGTTTTTAAACCTGCATGTTTGATGCATTTTTACATGTAGTTTTCATACATTTTGCTTTTTTTCTCCTTAACAAACTGTGAATAGCTGGTTGTAAGAAGCAGGCCAGGAAGCCAGCTGACGCATCCTTGACATCCGATGGTGTAGGGTACCCCCAATCCACACCAGGCCCTTATCCAAGCATGCAGCCCAGCAGGCCAGGAAGGGAGGGGACGAGCCCCCTCCTGAAACATACCAGGCCACATGCCCTCAACATGGGGCGCCAAAGCCCCCCACCCCAAGCACTTTGTCTCCATGTTGATAGGGACAAGGGCCTCTTCCCCACAACCCTGGCCGGTGGTTGTTGGAGTCTGTGGGCAGGGGGCTTATTGGAATCTAGGAGCCCCTTTTAACAACCCCCTATGTGAATGAATATGGGGTACATAGTACCCCCACTCATTTACCAAAAGAGTCCTTTATTAAAAAAATGAAAAATATAAAAACAATGTCCCCCAATGTAGAGCTATCATCAATCACAATGCCGCCACCACCAACCTGAAAAAAGGAAAAAAAACGCTCCCGCCCTCTGCCTGCTCCACCGTCAGTTTTTAAATCGCTCCCTGTGACATCACCAACCCAACATGCACTGGTCGATGAAATCACAGGGGGGTGGTGTTGTGTGAATGGCTAGGGGTACTATGTACCCAAAACTCAATCACATGGGGGGTGAGATCTGGGGGCCCCCTTGTAAAAGGGGGCTTCCACATTCCCATAAGCCCCCTGCCCGCAGACCCCCACAACAACCAGCCAGGGTTGTGGGGAAGAGGCCCTTGTCCCCATCAACATAGGGACAAGGTGCTTTAGGGTGGAGGAGCCCCCTGCCCCAAAGTACCCATCCAGGTTGATGGCATGTGACCTGGTATGGTTCAGAAGGGGGGGGCTTGCTAGTTTCTTCCCTTTCTTGGCCTGCCGGGCTGCATCCCCGGATAAGGTCTGGTATTGGTTTTAGGGGGCCCACACCATTTGTTTTTAAAATTTTGGTGTGAGGCCAAAAGTGCCTGGTATGGATTGGAGAGGGGGACCCCACACCCTTTTTCCCCAATTTATTTATTGCCAGCAATTCTTTTTTTACATTCAGCTGTCAGCGGGGAACCCCTTGATAGCTGATGACTCATCGGTTGTTAAGAACGTGTCAGCCGGCTATGCGGTCAAATCTTAACAACCAGCTATACCCAGTTTGCTATGGAGAGAAATAAAATAGCAAAATACAAAATGCATGCAAAAACGCATCACAAAACACAACCGCTCCAGATGACGTCCCATTGACGAAACGCGTAGGGTGGGACTATACAGCGTCATTGCATCACTTCCGGTTTCGAGCAGCTTCCTGTTTTTAAATACTGTTTTCGCTTTTAATGATAAATGTGAGTACCCATCAGTATTATTAATAAATGTTTGGATATTTGTACGGTATCACACTATGGAGTCTCTTTCCTCTCTACATGTGTGCAACATCTAAGAGGTTACCAGTGAGGAGACCACTTACATCGCAGACAAGGAGGCACTTGGAGAACACAGGACAGGAAGTTTCCTCCCACTCCACAGGCTGCACAGTGGCTCATACTGTGAAGGTGAAATACCTCCTTGTGGGGTGAATAATAGCGGTAAGTGAGTTTTTTATGGGGCACTGTTTTGAAAGAAGCACAGAACAATTTGAAGGAGCACATTGTCACTTTATTGGACTTTTTTATACACCAGGGTTTAAGGACGGTATATGCATATTTCTGAACCCAGTTTCACAGCAACAATATACACCAGTATGTTGGATTTTTTTTGCACAGAAATGTCACTTTGAATTGCAGGTTTTGCACAGGATTTTGTTTATTTTATTTTCGTTTGAACATAACAATATGCATTATATATAAGCGGTTAGGAAGTTTACACAGTAGGATTTTTTTGTGGATTTTTGTGAATATACAATTATTTATTTTCTGCACTTTTATTGTCACTTTTTGCACTAAATGCACCCGTGACACACATCCCTCAAGTATTTAGAGATTGTAGGTCACCTCTTAATAAGAGCAGCGCCACACCTATCCCCTTTTTTCACTTGTGTTTTTGGTGAGGGTTCATTGAAGTCTATTACACGCAAAATGCAATCTGCTGCAGGAAAAAAGTCCCTGAGCCTTTCCAAAAACGCACGTGTACCATAGGAAACCATGTTAAATGGCCTGTAGTGCATTTCTGCAAACTGTAAAACGCACTAAAAATTCATAGGTGTGAACCTAGGGTAAACTTTTTCCTTTTGTCTTTGGTTATTTTCTCCACCCCTTTTTGTGTTCCCTTCTATTTCCTCTTCAGCATGATTTGCTTGTGTGTCCCCATACCTTCCCCCTGGGGGTGTTTTGCGAGTTCTCCATCTGTTTCCCACTCCTGGACCCCTTTGGCTCAAGGATGGTGAGCCAATATACCCTGTAATATGTTATTGTTATTTGTATTTTTTTTGTATATGTTTTTGCATTTTTGATACTTTCTATTATTTCTTTATTTTTATTTGCCATTTGTTCACACTGTTCTAAGGTTCTCTTCCGTTCCTCCTGATGAAACACCTTGGGATCAATATCTCCCCATCTGGACATTTCGAAAAGTGACATCCTATTTATATATCCATAAGTTAACATATGGTTGAACAGCCATATAGGTGTACATCTATAATAGTGTGCTATAGCCATTCAATGTGGGATTTATGAGAGATACCTTGAACATCTCAGCATGTAGCAGGTTCATGTCTGTTTTAATTACACTTGCGTTTTTAAGTTTTTGGCCTTTTTAAAATAAACTCCAACAGTACATTTTGAAGGTATAGATTTATAATGGAATACGCAGTCCGTACATCAGGATTGATCAATTTGCAAATTTATACAGTATACCATAGTTTGTAGACTCTATCATTTCCACACAGTCTAAATAATATACATTGATTTGGATTGTTTTTACCAAAGACATTTAGCAGAATATAGGTCGGCCTAAGTCTATTTATTTGCAAAATATTTTAACAAAAACTAAGAAAAAATGTTTTCTCAAAAATGTAAGTATTTTTTCCTTTAACCACTTGACGACCGCCACACGCCAATATAAGTCGGCATATTGGCAGCAGTGGGCAAATGGGTGTACCTGTACGTCCCCTTTAATTGGAGGGGCTAGAGGGCGCACGCCACGTACAGGGTGACCATGCCCACAGGACCGTTCTCCCGGTGATCGTTTCATGGAGCCGCAGAACGGGGAAGTGCCTATCTAAACAAGGTATTTCCCCGTTCTGCCTTGTGACATGACAGAGATTACTTCTCCCTGTCATTGGGAGCAGTGATCGCTGTCATGTGAGTTGAAGCCCATCTCCCCCACAGTTACAATCACTCTCTAGAAAAAAAGGGGAGAAAACAAAGGAAGCGCCACCTAAGTGCAATATTAGAAGCTGGTTTTTAATGGCAAGGCATACATAAACACTCACAAGAAGTAGGTAGGGTACAGGCTCATCTGTGTTTATGTATGCCTTGCCATTAAAAATCAGCTTCTAATACTGCACTTAGGTGGTGCTTCCTTTATTCTCTCCCCTTTTTTTCTGTGTACAGAGCCAGCTCTCTGAGGCCAGCAGCCGCCCTAATTACTTCATCATTATCTGTATTCTTGGACTACCACTTTGCATTGCATTGAAAACCCGTGAGACTTCATCCAATCACGGGACAAGCAGAGAAGAAAAATAATTGGCTCTGCTAATACTTAAGATGCATGCGTGAGATTTCATGCAACACAGACAGAGAGGGCGGAAGTAACAGACAGCACAGTGGAGAAGGACAACAGTTAAAATGGCGCCAGATTTAGATATGAAGCAGGAAAGCAAAAGTAAGCTGAAAAAAGTAAGAAAACACAGAGGGGGTAATTAAGAAGGCATAATGAGGCCTAAAACTGTTTTGTAATGTCTATAATGCTTTTTACAAGTTGGGTGGCTGAGTTAACTACCTCTTTAACTTCCCCGTTTCCTGTTTAATTGCTAGATAAATGTGCTCCACACATAATCCTGCTTGCTGCCTTGTATTACTTCAACTACTACTTGTACCTGGTCCTGGCTTTTGATTTTCTGCCACCTGCACTGCCTCTTGCTTCTGACCCTGCCATTGATTCTCTGTTGCCTGCACTGATGTCAATTTGTTGATTTGCATCTTTTGATTGCTAAACAAGCAATTTTGTAAGTCATTGCTGCCATTCTGCTAACAAACAATTGTCAGCATTTTTTCAAATATATTAATACTCATATCATACAGCTATTGTCATACATACGAGTATGTATAAAATAACAGCATTTTTGCCCCCACCCCTTTTAAAATGCTTGCTTCACCACATAACAGTGGTATACCATCTTGCAGAATTACACAAGTACTGGGTATTCTATTTTTTTATCCATTTAAATTCTATCTTCGAATAGCAAACTCTGTTTTATCTATATCATTTGCTACAGTGCTCAAACTCTGCAGTGTGATTGTGAATTTTAAACCAAATGAATGCTGGCAATGAGTTACTGATAAGATTGATTAGGCCCACTGAAAAACCCTGACTTCTTTTGACTTGCTTGCTGAATCATACCAGCATCTACAATTAGTGAAGAATAAAATTAGGTGTTCTATATGCTTTTCTCACAACTTTAATATATTAAGATTAAGGAAGATTACCTGTTACCATTTGCTGCAGCTTTATCTGCCTTCCTAATGTTATGCTCTGTGGATTCCTATTAAGTTGGTATAGGAGCCAAGGCTATCTGCATTTTCTGTTAATTAGTTTTCAGACTACTTTGGAGATGCAGCAGCAGTAGTTTACTATTCCAGTATTCCATGTGTATAGTCTGAACATATAATTTTTTTACATTGCAGATTATATTATTCATGCTTTTACTGAGCTAGAACTGTATAGGAAATGCAAAACACAGAAATATATTTTACATCAATATTCCAGATCTACATGTGCTGGATTGGGGACCAAAAACAAAAGGTTATGAGGTATTATTAGATACTTCATATTGATAAGGGTATTGGTAAAACCGATAAAAGCCAAAAACTCAGAACGAGTGTACAAAAAGTATCACATGGACAGTAAGACCAGCAAAAAATTATGAGTTATCAAAAAAGGCATTTAAGTCAACATCCACATTTAAGCCATAAGGAACATATGACCTAACTCTATGTATCCATGACATTTCCATTCTAGATAGCTCTCTAACCAACAAACTACCTCTCCAATGGGCCCTAAATTTATCAATACCCAGAAAGATAGTTTTACTGGGATCAATATTGTGGTGGATGGCATAATGCTTTGATACTGAATGGTATCTAAACCCTTTTCTAATGTTGCTGATGTGTTAATTTAAACGTACTTGCAGGGCCTGCTTGCCGCTGCCCACGTATTGTAGCCTGCATGGGCACTGCAACAAACACACTACACCAGTAATGGAGCATGTCTGTCACTAATGTCACGTCTACCCCAACGCAGGTGGTTAGACACTACAACTAAAAAAAGGGGAAGAAGTCTTGCGAGCCACAATAACCCTATGCCCTATTGCAGAAATAAATCAAATATAAAAATACCCAGCTGCAAACGCAGGTCACGTATTCATAACCGTGCGTTAAGTGTAAATGAAAAAAATGCGTTGCGCTTAGGTATGAACCAATATATGCATTCACCTTATCAGTATAAAGGTGCCCAATGCCTGTGCTTCGAATCCCAAACCAATCCGTATAACCCGAAAATAGTCCTACTATATGCCACATCCAAGAGCACAATGTACTAAATATTAAATAGTTCTGTATATTAAATATACTGTGTTACTGGATATCAAACTTCAAGTATATTGTGCTTAATGGTAAGCGATCTATTCATACACAAAAAATAAATAAATTGTTCACATACTAATCAATAAAATAGGAAACTAATAAATGTGCCTAAAAATTGCATCAAAGTGCCATGCGTGTATTCAATCCAAGGTGCAGTGTGCAAATAAAACCTTCTTATAATCAATAATAGCAAGTGAAAAAAACATGCACTACAAATATAGAAACTATTACATACAAACTGCAATAAATCATACAAGTGATGAGTGATAAAAAAGCATATATAAATAATATGTAATGCTTAAGGTAATAATAGTCCTTTAAACGTGAAAAAAATCTTCCAAAACCGTATCACACAGCGATGTGTAGTGGAAAAGATTCCAAAGGTGAACTACAGTGCATAGAGGTGCTTCACATGAAAAACGAATCGTAGAACCACAGTGCCCAGATGTGCCTTGGTGACCCCCAAAGTTGTTGCGCTCACCTCAGAGCGTGTGACACAGGGTTTAGCTGTGTCCAAACACACTTTGGAGCCACCCCTGGGTTCAGTATTAGGACACCAGATGATCTCCCACCAAGCTCTTTAAGACTCCATAGGCATCAAACCAAAAAAGAGAAGGGACTGCATAGTGTAATATCGCCAAACATTTAATAGTAACTATGTATAAAACAATCCCCACACTGGGGTACTCACATTGCATAGGTGCTTAATGTGCACCAAACAGTATAAGCAGGGTATAAGCCGAGTAATGCTATCCGACGTGCTGTGGGGTGTTAGGGATTCCCAGCCCAGCTCAGTGCTGCTCGCTCCGTCCTGGCCCCTCCCCTACGCGTCTTCGACACAGGGAGTCACGTGTCTTCATCAGGGGGATATGATTGGACGGGCGCTCTGCAGTTTAAATACCCTAACGGCGGCCATTTTCCCTGTGATCGCAGACTATTCTGTATTAGGCTCCGCTCCTCTATGCATAGCACAGCACTTATCACAGGCTTTCTATCATTATAGCCATACTAATCCATACTAATCAGGTTAATCATAAGGGGAATCAATCGCGCAGATTAACTATAGCTATATCCAGGACGGAGTCACGGAGGGAACGGAACTAAGACACCACAGCACTCCCATAGCAAACATCACAACAAATATAAAGGACAATCCCACATATATCTACTATAGCGATCCCATCTTTAACTCAAAAAAACCCCATACAAACCACATTACAAATAATGTCAGTGTTCCATTTATACATATCTAACTTAAAAGCGAATGATAGTGTGTATGGTAATTAAAAAAAGTTTAATTATACATAATACCTGTGTACGGAGCACCCTCCCAGCTGTTGTTCATCCCATATTTTAAACCAACAGCGCATGCAGGCATCTATATTCAAAATTCCTTCCTATGCATGTAGATCACCTACTAACATAGAACCCTATATATTTGCATAGGCGTAAAGCTTACATAAGGATCATTCATAAATTAAAAACTGCTTACCAATATTAAAATCAACCCTCAAAATTGTGTATTAAACAACGTAATATAAAATATTTATTTAAAATTCTTTAAAATTAAACAATTAAAAAATTAAAAATTAAAAAGTACATAAACCAGTGGACACCTAAGAAATCAGTCATATGTATCTAATTAAAATCCTCAGAAGGGAGGGGAGAATTTAATTTGTTCTAGTTGGAATTTAGAGAATAGGAGAAAGAGGGGTAAAAAAATGACATCCTTCTTTGGGACCTCCAGAGTCCCCCCAAAAACTTCCAAAATGACAAACATCAGAGCAATCTTGTCATAAAATTACATACAAGCGGCCTGAATTCCACAGATATATATAATAAGAATTAAACAATAATGTTCAGACAGGGTGGGGTACAGAGTGCTGTATATCAATCTCCCGGCTAATCTAAGCAAGGGTGGTATATATAGAAAATAAACGTATAATGTACAATATGAGACTAAAAATTGCTCAAGAAGCATGCGAGATCGAACTCTTTATTCAACCCACCTGGTGATAAAGAGCCGAGCTGGTAAATCCACCAGGATTCGCGCTTACTAATATCTCTGACATAGTTGGAGCCTCTCCAATTTCGTTTCGGAGCTTCCAAACCCCAAAATCTCATGCCCTGCGTGCTCTGGTTGTGCTCATTCTTAAAATGCACATACAGGAAATGGCTATCAGACCCTTTCCGTATGTTCCTTACATGCTCCTCCATACGGTCTTTCAGGGCTCTAATGGTGCGACCAATATATAACAAATTGCAAGGACATTGAATCGCATACACCACTCCAATGGTGTCGCATGAGATAAAATCCTCTATAGTATGCATTTGCTTCCTATGGGGGTTGTAGAATTCTTTAACCTTCTTAATATTGGATGGTACTCTCACACAGCTATAACACCTCCCACAACCGAAAAAACCTTTTAGATCCCAGAACATCTTTGGTTTCGGTGGGGGTGGTTCCACCACATTGTGCACCAGTCTATCGCGCAAACTTGGTGCTCTTTTGTAAACGACCTTAGGTTTATCAGGTATTAAATCTCTCAAATGACAATCCTGTTTAAGTACGTTCCAATATTTTTTAAAAATCTTCTCCACTTCTTTACTTTGCAAACAATAGTCTAAAACTATACATGTACCATCATACTCATCATTAACCACATCAGCATTTTTTTCCTTTAACAAATCTTCCCTCTAAAAGCTCTTCACCAAGTTTTTTTTCTCTTTCTAAAAATTCTTTCTGGTAACCTTTATCTAAAAACATTTTCTCCAATTTATCTGATTGTGATTCAAAATCGCCCTCTCGTGTACAGTTCCTCCTCATTCTGGTAAATTGGCCCCTGGGGATATTACTGAGCCATGGTTTGTGATGGCAGCTGGTTGTGGGAATGTAGGAGTTTCGATCAGTAGTTTTAAAAAAGGACCTGGTGATAATACCACTAGTTGTAGCTAAAATTTCTAGATCCAGAAAGTGTATACGGTCCCTACTGACATCCCAAGTTAGGGAGATATTCCGATCGTTAATATTCATGGACTCCAATAATTCCATTAGAGATTCTAAATTCCCTTTCCACATAATCAGGAGATCGTCTATGAACCTCTTGTATAACAATTTAGCGCCCATAGCGACACCCTTTGTCTGTAAGAAAATCTATTATTGTACCAGAAAAAATTATGGTGCAAACAAAAATCCAGACATTTCAAAATAAATCCACATAGGCCCCTATCAATTCCTTCCTCTTTATCTAGGGCCCATTCCACGGCCTCTAGAGCGCCATCATGGTTAATATTTGTATATAATGATGATACGTCGCCTGTAGCCATGATGATGTTATTATCCGTAACATGTTCCTCTAACAATTGGAGAGCATGCTTAGTGTCCTTAAGAAAAGCTCGTGTTCTTCTTACCAAAGGTTGCAGATGGAGGTCAATGCATTCTCCTAATATGGAAGTTAGGGACTCAATCCCACTCACTATGGGCCGTCCAGGTGGATTCAGACTGTCTTTAAGAATCTTCGGCAGATAATATATTACTGGAATCCTGCTGATTGTGGGAATTAGATATTTGACTTCTTGTTTATTTAAAAATTAATTTTCAACACCATACTTTATAATCAGATCCAGTTCATTCCTAAAACTCCTGGAAGGATCCGCATTTAATACCTGATATGTGCTCCCATCATTGAGGATCCTCTCCATCTCATCCTTATATTGCTGTAACGAAAGCACCACAATGCCCCCTCCTTTGTCCGCCGGTCTTATAACTATATCCGTTCTCTTCTCCAATGAGTCTAATCCCTTTTTAAAATCCCTATGCTCATGTACTCTTTTTATGGGTAATGATTCAAGCTCTGCATTAACTAACTTTTTGAAAAGGTCCACATATTTGTTATTGGCCACATATGGATTAAAAGTTGAATTATTTCTTAAACCTGTAAATTTTTCGTTAACAACAATTTTCTCAACTGGGTTCAAGGCATAGTATTTTTTGATGTTCAATTTCCTTATGAACTTTTGTACCCCTACATAAGTTTCAAACTTGTTAAGACCCTTTTTGGGTGCGAATTTTATGCCCTTATCAAGTATCAGAATTTCTTCTCTTGATAAATCTTTACCACTTAAATTGTAGATCCCTTCACCTAATCTTCCCGCCTTCTTTTTTTGCTGTAACCTTCGTCCGCCTCTTCCTCCTCTCTTCCTTGGTATCTTGCTTCGCGGGCGTGTCCATCCTGGATCCTCCCTAAAAAAGGCTCATATCATCGATCTTCATTGTCTGTAAGCGGTTGATAGCTATTACCATACACACTATCATTCGCTTTTAAGTTAGATATGTATAAATGGAACACTGACATTATTTGTAATGTGGTTTGTATGGGGTTTTTTTTAGTTAAAGATGGGATCGCTATAGTAGATATATGTGGGATTGTCCTTTATATTTGTTTTGATGTTTACTATGGGAGTGCTGTGGTGTCTTAGTTCCGTTCCCTCCGTGACTCCGTCCTGAATATAGCTATAGTTAATCTGCGCGATTGATTCCCCTTATGATTAACCTGATTAGTATGGATTAGTATGGCTATAATGATAGAAAGCCTGTGATAAGTGCTGTGCTATGCATAGAGGAGCGGAGCCTAATACAGAATAGTCTGCGGTCACAGGGAAAATGGCCGCCGTTAGGGTATTTAAACTGCAGAGCGCCCGTCCAATCATATCCCCCTGATGAAGACACGTGACTCCCTGTGTCGAAGACGCGTAGGGGAGGGGCCAGGACAGAGCGAGCAGCACTGAGCTGGGCTGGGAATCCCTAACACCCCACAGCACGTCGGATAGCATTACTCGGCTTATACCCTGCTTATACTGTTTGGTGCACATTAAGCACCTATGCAATGTGAGTACCCCAGTGTGGGGATTGTTTTATACATAGTTACTATTAAATGTTTGGCGATATTACACTATGCAGTCCCTTCTCTTTTTTGGTTTGATGCCTATGGAGTCTTAAAGCGGAGTTCCACACAAAAATGGAACTTCCGCTTTTCGGAACCCTCCCCCCCTCCGGTGTCACATTTGGCACCTTTCAGGGGGGAGGGGGGTGCAGATACCTGTCAAAGACAGGTATTTGCACCTACTTCCGGCATAGACTCCCATGGGAGTCTATGCTTCTTCCTGTCCCGACCGCGCTGTCTGCTGGGAACACACAGCTCCCAGCAGAGAGCGGGGACCACTAGGGACGCACAGCGCGACTCGCGCATGCGCAGTAGGGAACCGGGAAGTGAAGCCGCAACGCTTCACTTCCTGATTCCCTCACCGAGGATGGCGGCGACAGCTGCCGAGAACCGAGCGGGTTCTCGGCGTCCCCTGCCGACATCGCTGGACCCCGGGACAGGTAAGTGGCAATGTATTAAAAGTCAGCAGCTGCAGTATTTGTAGCTGCAGGCTTTTAATATTTATTTTTTTTGGCGGTGTGGGTGAACCCCCGCTTTAAAGAGCCTGGTGGGAGATCATCTGGTGTCCTAATACTGAGCCCAGGGGTGGCTCCAAAGCGTGTTTGGACACAGCTAAACCCTGTATCACACGCTCTGAGGTGAGCGCAACAACTTTGGGGGTCACCAAGGCACATCTGGGCACTGTGGTTCTACGATTCGTTTTTCATGTGAAGCACCTCTATGCACTGTAGTTCACCTTTGGAATCTTTTCCACTACACATCGCTGTGTGATACGGTTTTGGAAGATTTTTTTCACGTTTAAAGGACTATTATTACCTTAAGCATTACATATTATTTATATATGCTTTTTTATCACTCATCACTTGTATGATTTATTGCAGTTTGTATGTAATAGTTACTATATTTGTAGTGCATGTTTTTTTCACTTGCTATTATTGATTATAAGAAGGTTTTATTTGCACACTGCACCTTGGATTGAATACACGCATGGCACTTTGATGCAATTTTTAGGCACATTTATTAGTTTCTTATTTTATTGATTAGTATGTGAACAATTTATTTATTTTTTGTGTATGAATAGATCGCTTACCATTAAGCACAATATACTTGAAGTTTGATATCCAGTAACACAGTATATTTAATATACAGAACTATTTAATATTTAGTACATTGTGCTCTTGGATGTGGCATATAGTAGCACTATTTTCGGGTTATACGGATTGGTTTGGGATTCGAAGCACAGGCATTGGGCACCTTTATACTGATAAGGTGAATGCATATATTGGTTCATACCTAAGCGCAACGCATTTTTTTCATTTAGACACTATAACTAGCTACTGTGTGCTTCACCTATAGCAGCTCCCTTTCCCTTAAGACAAGCAGGCCTACCAGTACTTAGTTGCCCCCAGGACTTTATACATAATGCTATAGTGTCTGGCCACCGATCAGAAACCATGAATCAAACAGACAGAAGTACAGTTAAATCACACTTGTTTAATAATAGTAAAAAAAAGGTAAACAGAGTAAACAAAGTCAAAGCATAGCCAGAGTTCCGGAACCGTAACGGATAGTCAGACAAGCCAAAACATCAGAGAGCCAGAGATGAGCGTAGTAGAACAGCAAGCAGGTTCTGGAGCCAGAAGGAATGTCAGCCACGCAAGTGTTTAACAGGAACACAGGAGAGCGTCTCTAGAGATGTGACCAAGATGAAGGCAGACATAATCTGGACTGGATGGCTTAAGTAGCAGGACTGATGAGCAGGATATCATCAACAGGTGAGTCACTGTGGAGAGATAGGAGCTGGCAATTAGCCGACAGATGAGCGGCCAGCTTGGAGAAGGAAGGGCTGAGTCCAACCCTGACAGTACCCCCTCCTCAATGACCCTCCCCCTCGGAGGACCACCAGACTTGAGGGAAAAATGTCTATGGAAATCACAGAGGAGGACAGGGGCATGTACGTCCGAATATGAGACCCAAGAGCGTTCTTCCGGACCGTACCCTTTCCAATGCACCAGGTACTATATGCGCCCACGGAACCTATAGGAGTCAACAATGGACTGTACTTCATACTCCTCATGGTTCTCAAGGAGACATGAAATAATTTTGAAATACGCATATTAGAAAGAAGGTCTAATGCGTAAGCCACTGGGTTAATTCTGCGAAGAATACGGAAAGGCCCAAAAAACCGAGGTGCAAACTTGAGTAAGGGAACATGAAGTCTGATGTTGTGAGATGATAGCTAGACCCTGTCCCCAACCTGGTAGGAAGGTGCAGGCAGGCGTCTGGGGTCAGCATGGAGTCTGTACCTATCATTAGCATGTCACAAAGCCTCCTGGACTCCTGGAGATGCTCCTCTAACACAGGAATACTCTGCGGAACAAATGAGTCAGGCAACATGGAACATAGTTCACCAAAAATGGGGACAATCGAAAGCAGAATTCAAGGCACTATTGTGAGCAAACTCCGCCTAAGGTAAGAGGTCTGACCAGTTGTTATGATGGTCAGAAATATAGCAACATAGGAATTGCTCCAAGGACTGATTGGCTCATTCTGCTGCCCCATTAGACTGTGGGTGATACGCAGAGGAGAAAGCAAGCTGAATTCCCAACTGTGCACAAAAGGCTCGCCAGAACTGGGACACAAACTGACTACCCCTGTCCGAGACAATCACCTTGGGTAGCCCATGTAAGCAAAAGATCTCTCGAGCAAATATGGAAGCCAGTTCCTTGGGACATTTTCAAGAACCAGTCAACCACCATAAGGATAACTGTGTTGCCCTGGGAGTTGGGTAACTCCACAATGAAATCCATAGACAGGTGGGTCCAGGGCCTCCCTCCGTTGGGTATGGGTTGTAGGAGGCCCACTGGAAGGTGTCGTGGAGTTTTACTCTTAGCACACAAGGAACAGGCAGCTACGGAGGCGGTTACATCAGCACGTAGAATAGGCCACCAGAATTGTTGGGAAATGTCCCAAAAGAGTTGATTCTTCCCAGGGTGACCAGTAGCCTTGGGAGAATGGTAAGTCTGGAGTAGAGATGAGCTTCGAGTTCGAGTCGAACTCATGTTCGACTCGAACATTGGCTGTTCGCAAGTTCGCCGAACAGCGAACAATTTGGGGTGTTCGCGGCAAATTCGAATGCCGCGGAACACCCTTTAAAAGTCTATGGGAGAAATCAAAAGTGCTAATTTTAAAGGCTTATATGCAAGTTATTGTCATAAAAAGTGTTTGGGGACCTGGGTCCTGCCCCAGGGGACATGGATCAATGCAAAACAAAGTTTTAAAAACGGCTGTTTTTTCAGGAGCAGTGATTTTAATAATGCTTAAAGTCAAACAATAAAAGTGTAATATCCCTTTAAATTTCATACCTAGGGGGTGTCTATAGTATGCCTGTAAAGGGGCGCATGTTTCCCGTGTTTAGAACAGCCTGACAGCAAAATGACATTTCGAAGGAAAAAAAGCCATTTAAAACTACCCACGGCTATTGCATTGCCGACAATACACATAAAAGTTCATTGATAAAAACGGCATGGGAATTCCCCACAGGGCAACCCCAAACCAAAATTAAAAAAAAAAAAAATGACGTGGGAGACCCCCTAAATTCCATACCAGGCCCTTCAGGTCTGGTATGGATATTAAGGGGAACCCCAGCCAAAATTTTAAAAAAAATGACGTGGGTTCCCCCTATATTCCATACCAGACCCTTCAGGTCTGGTATGGATTTTAAGGGGAACCCCGCGCCAAAAAAAAAAATACGGCGTGGGGTCCCCCAAAAAATCCATACCAGACCCTTATCCGAGCACGCAACCTGGCAGGCCGCAGGAAAAGAGGGGGGACGGGAGTGTGCCCCCCCTCCTGAACCATACCAGGCCACATGCCCTCAACATTGGGAGGGTGCTTTGGAGTAGCCCCCCAAAACACCTTGTCCCCATGTTGATGAGGACAAGGGCCTCATCCCCACAACCCTGGCCGGTGGTTGTGGGGGTCTGCGGGCGGGGGGCTTATCAGAATCTGGAAGCCCCCTTTAACAAGGGGACCCCCAGATCCCGGCCCCCCCCTGTGTGAAATGGTAAGGGGGTACTTACCTCTACCATTTCACTAAAAAACTGTCAAAAATGTTAAAAATGACAAGAGACAGTTTTTGACAATTCCTTTATTTAAATGCTTCTTCTTTCTTCCTTCATCTTCTTCTGGTTCTTCTGGCTCTTCTGGTTCTTCCTCCGGCGTTCTCGTCCAGCATCTCCTCCGCGGCGTCTTCTATCTTCTTCTCCTCGGGCCGCTCCGCACCCATGGCATGAGGGGAGGCTCCCCCTCTTCTCTTCATCTTCTTCTTCATTCTCTTCTCTTCTTTCTTCTTCTCTTCTTCATTTTCTTCTCCGGGCCGCTCCTCACCCATGCTGGCATGGAGGGAGGCTCCCGCTGTGTGACGGCATCTCCTCATCTGACGGTTCTTAAATAACGGGGGGCGGGGCCACCCGGTGACCCCACCCCCTCTGACGCACGGGACATGACGGGACTTCCCTGTGGCATTCCCCGTGACATCACAGGGAAGTCCCTGTCAAGTCACTGTGCGTCAGAGGGGGGCGGGGTCACCAGGTGGCCCCGCCCCCCATTATTTAAGAGCCGTCAGACGAAGAGATGCCGTCACACAGCGGGAGCCTCCCTCCATGTCAGCATGGGTGAGGAGCGGCCCGGAGAAGAAAATAAAGAAGAGAAGAAGAAAGAAGAGAAGAGGATGAAGAAGAAGATGAAGAGAAGAGCGGGAGCCTCCCCTCATGCCATGGGTGCGGAGCGGCCCGAGGAGAAGAAGATAGAAGACGCCGCGGAGGAGATGCTGGACGAGAACGCCGGAGGAAGAACCAGAAGAGCCAGAAGAAGCAGAAGAAGATGAAGGAAGAAAGAAGAAAGAAGAAGCATTTAAATAAAGTAGAGGAAAAAGCTGCTGCGCCCACCAAACAAACCAAATATATATATGGAATACAAAGTGTAGTGAAAACGATAAGCTGCCAACACCACCAATTAGACTAATTGTGACAACAAATATAAGAAAAAAAGTGTAGCGCTATAATATGTCAGTCAAAAAACGTTAGGATGTGTTGATTGACCAGTAGTGCATATCCCAAAAGTTAAATAGTATTGGATCACATATACAAAAGCAATAAAACAGTGAAAATTCCAAAATTTGCAAAGAGAACCACTCTTATTAAGGCCTTAAAGATATAACAATATAAAGAGTGTGCATCACACGGATTAAGCCCAAACCCTTATAGCCGACCACAAGCATATAGGGATGGGAACAAGTGATAAGTCTCTGAAGTGAGAGAAGTTCTTTTAATCAGGTAGAGACCTCTCAGAACATGGATCCAGATCTCATAGAAATAGTTGTTAATGGTGGACTCCTCCACTGATCAGCCTGATGCAAAGAGTAACATAAAATGCCCTTACCAGACGCGGTGGACTCACAAGCCATACAGCGGTGAGTCGTACGAGCTTGAACCGTGTAGCACGGTAGGGTTATAGTTGTTCCTGGTCTGCAACCGGATGGTCTTGAGAAGGACTCCAGTCCTGAGCAGTCTCTCGGTTCGTCCTCCAGCACTCTCTTGGGTCTCAGGTAGTTAGAGATAGGGAAAAAGTGGACGAAAAGAAGCTCCACATAGTGTAAATCCAATCAATCAGGAGATTTATTGTATAAAAAATTTCCAACGAAAAAATTCCAGATAAAAACAAACATTCATAAAAACGTAATTAGCGCAGTAGACAGATGGTATAAGGTAGCGTCCTACACCCGACGCGTTTCGTCTGAGAAGACATCAACTGGGGTACAGCTAACCTCTCATCTGCTGCGCTATTTAATAAAAAGTGCTCAAATCAGCATTGGGGACACCTGCGCGGCGTGACTTCCGGGTTTGCGTCATGTGATGGTGTTCAATGTCAGCTGACTCGCTGTCTGGCCTATCAGGGATTGAATTCAGGATCCAAACCAAGCCTCGGTTTGGGTCTCGTATACAACCAATTCTAATTGGGCAATGAGGACATGTGATCCCCACATCCAAGCGTCACAACGTGGTGACGCGGAGCCCAATCTATTAGTCCTAGTTAGCTGGCTGATTGTGGACGTATGCGTCACCGCGTATCCATGCGGCGACGTCACACGTCCACTATACCCTCTCATTTTTCAGAATAATGCAGGCGGCGAAGAACCGCTCGCATTGCGCAGGCGCAGCAGCGCGGAATCGAAAAGTCCATCCCACCTAAGATTATCAAGGGATAGTGTTTATGGACCACCATCAGTCGAAAACACTTCCTCACTCCATTTACCGCTCATGTAATTCTCCATAACTACTAGGATTGTCGGACATAGATTTTATGCCATCCAAAGAGAATATAATCACTGGGGCAAAGGAGTAATATAGGTGCATGGACTAATGAAATCATTGAGGAGAACTCTGAATGCGAAACCATGATAGTCATGACACACATGTTCCCCCATGTTTACAAACATTGTTCTTGAGCCGAATAGTACAATTTCTTACACAACTGTATATTACAAACTATCTATTTATTTAAAAAATTATATAAAAAATATTGAAAAAGAAAATATATATAAATATATAATCGCAGGGAATAAAAATCCACCTGATATGTTGGTCATAACGACCAAAACCATCTAGCAAGAACGAATGTCTAAGACAGGAGATGTGTAAGCTTCCTATTTGACCCCCTGTACTGGGTCTTGGGTGTTTCCTATTTCAATGTGAACAGAAAAAAAAGGGGAAAGTGGGGAAAAAAATGCAAAAACAAGTAAAAAATATATTGAATCAAATGGACGTTATATATATTGTGAAGTCAGTGTGGTAGAGATGGTAAAATCCAATACAAATTGGAGTACCTACAGTCAACCAGAAAATATGTGTAGACATTTCCAGAATGGAGGGAGGGCGTAATGAGGGTCCTAAGACTGATTTATAAACGCGTTTATGTCCCACTCGATGTTTAAACCGTGGGGTACATAACATTTAATTTGATGTATCCACCAGGTTTCGAGTCTAGAGACTCCCCTTATGCTGGATTCCCCTCTCCAATGTGGAATGAACCTATCTATAACCTGGAAAGTGGTCCCTGATGGGTTGCGGTCGTGATATGATGCATAGTGTTTGGAAACGCTATGATTAGTTTTGCCCTTCTTGATTGCTGTGATGTGTTCTTTCACCCTAGTGGTGAAATTACGTATTGTCCGACCAATATATTGCTTTTTGCACGGACATGTAATGAGATATACAATGTATGGAGTTTTACATGTAGCGAATTGTTTCATATTGTATATTTTGCCTGTGGTAGTAGAATTGAATGTATCCATTTTGCGTGCTTGGCAAACATTCCATTTGCAAACTGTGCATCTTCTACAAGGATAGAATCCCTGCATATTGTGAAAGAATGAAATTTTCTTAGGAGGATCTATCACATTCGGTGCGATTTGTCCTTTAATTGATGGAGCACCCCTAAATATAGTAGCAGCTTGTTCGGGTAGTACAGGGCCCAAAATGGTGTCACTCTTCAATATTTTCCAGTGTTTTTTAATGATGTCTCTAACTTGTCTATGTTGAGTGGAAAAATTCGTTAGAAAAGACCATTTGTGCTTGGAATCTCCCTGTTTTTTAAGTTTGCCTGATTGGGCTGTCAGTAAAGAGGCCCGATCCATTAAGGCTACCTGTTGAATCTCCTTTGTGATAAGGGAATTATCATATCCTTTTTCGCAGAAGCGTTGTTTTAAGATCTCGGCTTGTAGAAAATAATCAGAAAGGTGAGAACAATTTCTCCTTATTCTCACTAGCTGGCTTTTCGGAATGGATTTAAGCCATACCTCGTGATGACAGCTATCGGTCGGAATATAGCCATTCCGATCCGTAGCCTTAAAATATGTTTTGGTTTCCAAACGACCGTTATTCGATATGATCTCCAAATCCAAAAAATGGATCTTAGACAGGCTGGCTTCATATGTCAAATGAATCCCTCTCCGGTTTGCATTCAAGGTAGTAATGAATGCATCCAACGAGTCCATAGTGTCCCTCCATAGGAGGAGGATGTCGTCTATGTACCTCACCCACAGAGCTAACTCTGGGGGGTTTAAAGCATAGACGACATCCTCCTCCCATTTGGCCATAAAAATGTTTGCCAGACTGGGGGCAAACTTAGCCCCCATGGCCACCCCCTTTGTCTGCAGAAAAAATTGATCATTATACCAAAAATAATTGGCACCTGTAGCGAATTTGAGTAAATCCATGATAAACTTTTTCTGTATTTGGGGGATGTTGCCCTCTCTCAAAAGGAAAAGCTCCACTGCTTCTAGGCCCTGATCTTGGGGTATACATGTATATAAGGACGTAACGTCCGCAGTGGCTAGTATTAAGTTCCTAGTGTCTGTAACTTGCTGTAATTTCATAATGGTATCTCTTGTATCCTTCAAGAAGGAAGGAGCAGCTTGGACTATCGGCTGGAGGAAGAAGTCGATATATTTCCCTACCCGGGAGGTTATAGAATTAATCCCGCTGACAATCGGGCGTCCTGGCGGATTTGTCGCATTTTTATGTACTTTCGGCAGATAGTACATGATGGGAATGCGTGGTGCCACTGGTACTAGGAAGTGTTTTTCTTTTTTATTCAGAATGCCAAGTCGTGACCCGGTGTCAACCAAGCCAGTTAATATCTTTTTGTATTCTGAAGTTGGATTCTTTTGAAGGCAGCGGTAAGTCTCGGAATCACTGAGGATCCTGGTCATCTCGCTATGGTAGTCACTTTTGTCAAGGATGACCACCCCTCCTCCCTTATCCGCAGAGCGGATAATAAGATCCTTCCTTTCACATAGGGACTTTAATCCTATTTTAAACTTCGGATCATTGTATGTCCTTTTAGGGGGAAGGTCTTCAAGGTCCTTTAAAACTAGGTCCCTGAATACCTTAATCGGAGGTGCTACGGGGGCTGGTGGATTGAATAAGGACGGATTGCTCAATCCTGAATGCACAGTTTGGGTAGTGATCTGTGGACCAAGGGGTCTATTAGAATTTGACATAATATATCTTTGGATGTTTAATTTACGCACATATTTCTGTACGTCAATAAAAACAGCAAATTTGTTCAATTTTTTGGGGGGAGCGAACTTTAAACCTTTCTCTAGCACGATCTTCTCTGCTTCTGAAAAGGTTGTTTTACTCAAATTGAAGATGCCTTTGTTTTCTATACCTGCTTTCTTTTTACGGGCACGCCTCCCCCCTCTGGTGCCCCGTTTTGATTTCCATAGTGTGGGGGGTTTTTGTTCTGTTTGTGAAAACCCTCCATCCTTGGAGCCCTGGGAAACCTTTGATTGTAATTATACGGAGACCTTTCTGGGTAGTCATTATCCCTAGTTCTATAGGAATATTGGGAATTATATTCTTTGTTTTGTTCGTCTCTTAGAGGGGAGAACCTATTGTAGGTCCTTAGGGGTGTCCTATGGGAGTATGGTTCATAGTGATGATAATCATCACGTCCCCTATGTCCACCCTGTACTGAGGAGTCACGAGGACCTTGCTCATAATATGAAACACGATCATCATTCCTCCTACTCCTGCCCCTACCTCTTTTGCCTCTGCCCCTATGTTGGGGGGCTGGACTCCTATATTGGTACTTGGGTGTATGGGGGTCAGGTGGATATTGGGCCCTGTGATCTTCCCCTTTGAATGGGGGGGGGGGCACTGGTGCTTCCAAAGACCTTGTGTTGGATGAGGTTGTCACCTCCATCTCATTTTGTTCTGTAGACCCAATGGTCTGTTCCTTGTTTTGCCAGTTGAATACATTCCCTGTTTTGTAATCATTCATATCTCTACTATATTTTTTCTGTTTTTTAGTTTTCTGTTCCCGTTCTTCTTTTTCTAGATGGTTCTTTAGATTTGTGGATAAATTGATATATTCAGCTGTAGATTTATGTGGAAGTAATTTATCTCTAATTTCCTTAATCTCCTTGTCTAATACACTTCTCCTTGCCCGTTTCCTGTCCATAAGGAAACCCAGCAATGAGATCCCTGCCTCATTGAAATAGTGAAACCAAGTTTCAATGTCTGTATCTCCTTGTTGTGGGTGGATGGTCCATCGCAGCCCTCTTGGGACCATCCGGTCTTTAGAGTACTGTTCTAAGAATGCAATATCCCATTCTAAGTGGATTTCTGAAACCATTAGGTTTTTCAACCTTAGGAAGAGGCCTCCCATTTCAGAGTCTGCATTTAGAATTGAAAAAACACCTTCTATATTAAAAGTGCGGCTAGTGCGATATTCAAATACGTCCATATCTTTAAGTGATGTGGAAAGTGAAAAAAGGCGGAAGGCTGCAGCAGTAGTGTCAAGAAATAGCACAAAAATAAAATAGAGGAAAAAGCTGCTGCGCCCACCAAACAAACCAAATATATATATGGAATACAAAGTGTAGTGAAAACGATAAGCTGCCAACACCACCAATTAGACTAATTGTGACAACAAATATAAGAAAAAAAGTGTAGCGCTATAATATGTCAGTCAAAAAACGTTAGGATGTGTTGATTGACCAGTAGTGCATATCCCAAAAGTTAAATAGTATTGGATCACATATACAAAAGCAATAAAACAGTGAAAATTCCAAAATTTGCAAAGAGAACCACTCTTATTAAGGCCTTAAAGATATAACAATATAAAGAGTGTGCATCACACGGATTAAGCCCAAACCCTTATAGCCGACCACAAGCATATAGGGATGGGAACAAGTGATAAGTCTCTGAAGTGAGAGAAGTTCTTTTAATCAGGTAGAGACCTCTCAGAACATGGATCCAGATCTCATAGAAATAGTTGTTAATGGTGGACTCCTCCACTGATCAGCCTGATGCAAAGAGTAACATAAAATGCCCTTACCAGACGCGGTGGACTCACAAGCCATACAGCGGTGAGTCGTACGAGCTTGAACCGTGTAGCACGGTAGGGTTATAGTTGTTCCTGGTCTGCAACTGGATGGTCTTGAGAAGGACTCCAGTCCTGAGCAGTCTCTCGGTTCGTCCTCCAGCACTCTCTTGGGTCTCAGGTAGTTAGAGATAGGGAAAAAGTGGACGAAAAGAAGCTCCACACTCCCATAGGACACCCCTAAGGACCTACAATAGGTTCTCCCCTCTAAGAGACGAACAAAACAAAGAATATAATTCCCAATATTCCTATAGAACTAGGGATAATGACTACCCAGAAAGGTCTCCGTATAATTACAATCAAAGGTTTCCCAGGGCTCCAAGGATGGAGGGTTTTCACAAACAGAACGAAAACCCCCCACACTATGGAAATCAAAACGGGGCACCAGAGGGGGAGGCGTGCCCGTAAAAAGAAAGCGGGTATAGAAAACAAAGGCATCTTCAATTTGAGTAAAACAACCTTTTCAGAAGCAGAGAAGATCGTGCTAGAGAAAGGTTTAAAGTTCGCTCCCCCCAAAAAATTGAACAAATTTGCTGTTTTTATTGACGTACAGAAATATGTGCGTAAATTAAACATCCAAAGATATATTATGTCAAATTCTAGTAGACCCCTTGGTCCACAGATCACTACCCAAACTGTGCATTCAGGATTGAGCAATCCGTCCTTATTCAATCCACCAGCCCCCGTAGCACCTCCGATTAAGGTATTCAGGGACCTAGTTTTAAAGGACCTTGAAGACCTTCCCCCTAAAAGGACATACAATGATCCGAAGTTTAAAATAGGATTAAAGTCCCTATGTGAAAGGAAGGATCTTATTATCCGCTCTGCGGATAAGGGAGGAGGGGTGGTCATCCTTGACAAAAGTGACTACCATAGCGAGATGACCAGGATCCTCAGTGATTCCGAGACTTACCGCTGCCTTCAAAAGAATCCAACTTCAGAATACAAAAAGATATTAACTGGCTTGGTTGACACCGGGTCACGACTTGGCATTCTGAATAAAAAAGAAAAACACTTCCTAGTACCAGTGGCACCACGCATTCCCATCATGTACTATCTGCCGAAAGTACATAAAAATGCGACAAATCCGCCAGGACGCCCGATTGTCAGCGGGATTAATTCTATAACCTCCCGGGTAGGGAAATATATCGACTTCTTCCTCCAGCCGATAGTCCAAGCTGCTCCTTCCTTCTTGAAGGATACAAGAGATACCATTATGAAATTACAGCAAGTTACAGACACTAGGAACTTAATACTAGCCACTGCGGACGTTACGTCCTTATATACATGTATACCCCAAGATCAGGGCCTAGAAGCAGTGGAGCTTTTCCTTTTGAGAGAGGGCAACATCCCCCGAATACAGAAAAAGTTTATCATGGATTTACTCAAATTCGCTACAGGTGCCAATTATTTTTGGTATAATGATCAATTTTTTCTGCAGACAAAGGGGGTGGCCATGGGGGCTAAGTTTGCCCCCAGTCTGGCAAACATTTTTATGGCCAAATGGGAGGAGGATGTCGTCTATGCTTTAAACCCCCCAGAGTTAGCTCTGTGGGTGAGGTACATAGACGACATCCTCCTCCTATGGAGGGGCAGTATGGACTCGTTGGATGCATTCATTACTACCTTGAATGCAAACCGGAGAGGGATTCATTTGACATATGAAGCCAGCCTGTCTAAGATCCATTTTTTGGATTTGGAGATCATATCGAATAACGGTCGTTTGGAAACCAAAACATATTTTAAGGCTACGGATCGGAATGGCTATATTCCGACCGATAGCTGTCATCACGAGGTATGGCTTAAATCCATTCCGAAAAGCCAGCTAGTGAGAATAAGGAGAAATTGTTCTCACCTTTCTGATTATTTTCTACAAGCCGAGATCTTAAAACAACGCTTCTGCGAAAAAGGATATGATAATTCCCTTATCACAAAGGAGATTCAACAGGTAGCCTTAATGGATCGGGCCTCTTTACTGACAGCCCAATCAGGCAAACTTAAAAAACAGGGAGATTCCAAGCACAAATGGTCTTTTCTAACGAATTTTTCCACTCAACATAGACAAGTTAGAGACATCATTAAAAAACACTGGAAAATATTGAAGAGTGACACCATTTTGGGCCCTGTACTACCCGAACAAGCTGCTACTATATTTAGGGGTGCTCCATCAATTAAAGGACAAAGGATCCTCCTAAGAAAATTTCATTCTTTCACAATATGCAGGGATTCTATCCTTGTAGAAGATGCACAGTTTGCAAATGGAATGTTTGCCAAGCACGCAAAATGGATACATTCAATTCTACTACCACAGGCAAAATATACAATATGAAACAATTCGCTACATGTAAAACTCCATACATTGTATATCTCATTACATGTCCGTGCAAAAAGCAATATATTGGTCGGACAATACGTAATTTCACCACTAGGGTGAAAGAACACATCACAGCAATCAAGAAGGGCAAAACTAATCATAGCGTTTCCAAACACTATGCATCATATCACGACCGCAACCCATCAGGGACCACTTTCCAGGTTATAGATAGGTTCATTCCACATTGGAGAGGGGAATCCAGCATAAGGGGAGTCTCTAGACTCGAAACCTGGTGGATACATCAAATTAAATGTTATGTACCCCACGGTTTAAACATCGAGTGGGACATAAACGCGTTTATAAATCAGTCTTAGGACCCTCATTACGCCCTCCCTCCATTCTGGAAATGTCTACACATATTTTCTGGTTGACTGTAGGTACTCCAATTTGTATTGGATTTTACCATCTCTACCACACTGACTTCACAATATATATAACGTCCATTTGATTCAATATATTTTTTACTTGTTTTTGCATTTTTTTCCCCACTTTCCCCTTTTTTTTCTGTTCACATTGAAATAGGAAACACCCAAGACCCAGTACAGGGGGTCAAATAGGAAGCTTACACATCTCCTGTCTTAGACATTCGTTCTTGCTAGATGGTTTTGGTCGTTATGACCAACATATCAGGTGGATTTTTATTCCCTGCGATTATATATTTATATATATTTTCTTTTTCAATATTTTTTATATAATTTTTTAAATAAATAGATAGTTTGTAATATACAGTTGTGTAAGAAATTGTACTATTCGGCTCAAGAACAATGTTTGTAAACATGGGGGAACATGTGTGTCGTGACTATCATGGTTTCGCATTCAGAGTTCTCCTCAATGATTTCATTAGTCCATGCACCTATATTACTCCTTTGCCCCAGTGATTATATTCTCTTTGGATGGCATAAAATCTATGTCCGACAATCCTAGTAGTTATGGAGAATTACATGAGCGGTAAATGGAGTGAGGAAGTGTTTTCGATTGATGGTGGTCCATAAACACTATCCCTTGATAATCTTAGGTGGGATGGACTTTTCGATTCCGCGCTGCTGCGCCTGCGCAATGCGAGCGGTTCTTCGCCGCCTGCATTATTCTGAAAAATGAGAGGGTATAGTGGACGTGTGACGTCGCCGCATGGATACGCGGTGACGCATACGTCCACAATCAGCCAGCTAACTAGGACTAATAGATTGGGCTCCGCGTCACCACGTTGTGACGCTTGGATGTGGGGATCACATGTCCTCATTGCCCAATTAGAATTGGTTGTATACGAGACCCAAACCGAGGCTTGGTTTGGATCCTGAATTCAATCCCTGATAGGCCAGACAGCGAGTCAGCTGACATTGAACACCATCACATGACGCAAACCCGGAAGTCACGCCGCGCAGGTGTCCCCAATGCTGATTTGAGCACTTTTTATTAAATAGCGCAGCAGATGAGAGGTTAGCTGTACCCCAGTTGATGTCTTCTCAGACGAAACGCGTCGGGTGTAGGACGCTACCTTATACCATCTGTCTACTGCGCTAATTACGTTTTTATGAATGTTTGTTTTTATCTGGAATTTTTTCGTTGGAAATTTTTTATACAATAAATCTCCTGATTGATTGGATTTACACTATGTGGAGCTTCTTTTCGTCCACTTTTTCCCTATCTCTAACTACCTGAGACCCAAGAGAGTGCTGGAGGACGAACCGAGAGACTGCTCAGGACTGGAGTCCTTCTCAAGACCATCCGGTTGCAGACCAGGAACAACTATAACCCTACCGTGCTACACGGTTCAAGCTCGTACGACTCACCGCTGTATGGCTTGTGAGTCCACCGCGTCTGGTAAGGGCATTTTATGTTACTCTTTGCATCAGGCTGATCAGTGGAGGAGTCCACCATTAACAACTATTTCTATGAGATCTGGATCCATGTTCTGAGAGGTCTCTACCTGATTAAAAGAACTTCTCTCACTTCAGAGACTTATCACTTGTTCCCATCCCTATATGCTTGTGGTCGGCTATAAGGGTTTGGGCTTAATCCGTGTGATGCACACTCTTTATATTGTTATATCTTTAAGGCCTTAATAAGAGTGGTTCTCTTTGCAAATTTTGGAATTTTCACTGTTTTATTGCTTTTGTATATGTGATCCAATACTATTTAACTTTTGGGATATGCACTACTGGTCAATCAACACATCCTAACGTTTTTTGACTGACATATTATAGCGCTACACTTTTTTTCTTATATTTAAATAAAGGAATTGTCAAAAACTGTCTCTTGTCATTTTTAACATTTTTGACAGTTTTTTAGTGAAATGGTAGGGGTAAGTACCCCCTTACCATTTCACACAGGGGGGGGGCCGGGATCTGGGGGTCCCCTTGTTAAAGGGGGCTTCCAGATTCCGATAAGCCCCCCGCCCGCAGACCCCCACAACCACCGGCCAGGGTTGTGGGGATGAGGCCCTTGTCCTCATCAACATGGGGACAAGGTGTTTTGGGGGGCTACCCCAAAGCACCCTCCCAATGTTGAGGGCATGTGGCCTGGTACGGTTCAGGAGGGGGGGGGGCGCACTCTCGTCCCCCCCTCTTTTCCTGCGGCCTGCCAGGTTGCGTGCTCGGATAAGGGTCTGGTATGGATTTTTGGGGGGACCCCACGCCGTTTTTTTTTTTTTGGCGCGGGGTTCCCCTTAAAATCCATACCAGACCTGAAGGGTCTGGTATGGAATTTAGGGGGAACCCCACGTCATTTTTTTTTAAAATTTTGGCCGGGGTTCCCCTTAATATCCATACCAGACCCGAAGGGCCTGGTATGGAATTTAGGGGGTCTCCCACGTTATTTTTTTTTTTTTTAATTTTGGTTCGGGGTTGCCCTGTGGGGAATTCCCATGCCGTTTTTATCAATGAACTTCTATGTGTATTGTCGGCAATGCAATAGCCGCGGGTAGTTTTAAATGGCTTTTTTTCCTTTGAAATATCATTTTGCTGTCAGACTGTTCTAAACACAGGAAACATGCGCCCCTTTACAGGCATACTATAGACACCCCCCAGGTATGAAATTTAAAGGGATATTACACTTTTATTGTTTGACTTTAAGCATTATTAAAATCACTGCTCCTGAAAAAACGGCCATTTTTAAAACTTTTTTTTGCATTGATCCATGTCCCCTGGGGCAGGACCCAGGTCCCCAAACACTTTTTAGGACAATAACTTGCATATAAGCCTTTAAAATTAGCACTTTTTTGGGGGGGGGCGTGTCCGGATGTGAATGCAGGCAGACGTGCTAGTGAGGAGCTCCGAGCATCCGATAATCAATCATTAGCCATCTGCACATTTTATCAGCCAAAAATGTGGAAATATCTGCCTGCTGACTCATATATATTCCCTGCTGCAGCCTGTTGGGATATTGTGGAGGTTCGGCCGGTGATCAGCCGGGAAACAACCAGGCCTTCACATCCGTGGCCGCCGCCATCTTCCCGGCCTGTGCCCTGCTAAAGTGAGCCATTCCTGGACTGCATCTGCGAGGTAAGGGGCTCCTCTCATCCTCCAACTTGCCCCTCTGTGTGCCTGGTGGGGTCCGGTGATCCGTGGGGCCGCTGGGACCAGCCGGCGCAGACGCGGCCTATTCCGGCCTAGTGCGGCCTAGTGCAGCCTGCCGCCCATCGCACTTTCCTGTTCCGCTGGCCGGCCGAGGAGCATCGCCACCGGCCTGATCTCAACTTGGGAACACGGACTCTGCCGCTCACGGCCCCCTGCCAGCCCTCCACCTTTCTGCTGAGCCATCTGGGCTGAACTGGCTCTGTGGGCAGGCTGAAGTGCTCTGGGGTCCAGCATCCTTCTCACCCTCCTACATCCATCCAGCTCCCTGGGCCTTCTGCAGGGTCCCCCTGGCCTGCCCTCCTCATTAGACAGCCTTTTACCTACAAGTCAGCGAAGGACTGCTGGCGATTACTGCCCACCTTTACTCAATGGGCCCTAAGAACCGGCCCAAGAGCTCATCCACACCAGGCCGCCTGGCCCCTACACGGGCTGCACAACTACCTTCACCGGCTGCACAACTAGATCCTTCTCTCATAGGGAGACTGCAAACCTTGCTGACAGAATTAGCCATGGAGCCCGAAGCGCCGAGTGTGGCTCTCTCTGCTCCACCCTCTCAGGATAGTAATGCAGTGATCCTGGCCGCCATTGAACAGAGTAAGACCTCCATGCTAGTGAGAATAGACCGCCTCGCAGAGGAATGCAATCTCATTAGAAATGACCTGGATAAGATCAGGGGTAGGCTGACTGAATCAGAATCTAGAATTTCTGCCACTGAAGACCTTACAGCTACCCACACCAACACCATAGCGGAATTACAGCGTACGGTACAACTGCTTGTCGCTAAATCTGATGACGCAGAAAACAGAGCGAGACGCAACAACGTCCGCGTTTTGGGTCTCCCAGAGGGGGAGGAGAGTGACCGACCGGCGGAGTTTGCGGAAGAATTCTTCAAAAACTGCTGGACCTCGCGGATACCTCTCCGACCTATGTCGTCGAGCGTGCCCATCGTGTACCCACAGGACGCAGTATCCCTGGTGCAAATCCCCGACCCTTCTTGGTCCGCTTCCTCAACTTCAGGGACCGGGACAGGATCCTTTCCGCAGCTCGCAAACATTCCTCGCTTTCATACGGCAGTGGCTCTGTCCTTCTGTTTCCAGATTTCTCGGCAGACCTGCAGAGCAAGAGGAAGTCCTTTAACGATGTTCCTAAGCGCCTACTTGAAAAGGACATAAAATACAGCATGTTGTATCCCAGCCATCTTTGGGTCCCTCACAATGGCACGGTCAGATTCTTTGATTCTCCGGCTGACGCAGACAACTGGCTGAACAACCTACGGTAAACACAAGATGCTATCCCCCACTATAAGTCGCTATCCGAAATCAGCACAAAGATCCCATCTTCCTTCCGGATCCATGTTCGAGGGGGTAGTTCATCCAGCTATCAGTTCCTGTTGTATAGCTTCTTAGACTTCATCATCAGATGTTGTTGCTAGTTGGCTCCTGTGCCCCTCACGCAGAATTGTACACGTTATTTTTTTGGGAACATTCATCATTAAAGATCCTTCTAGTTCGAGACTACATGTGCTTTTATTATACATTCTTCTACCATGGAGCCACCTTGTTAGAAGTAACTCACTGAAGTATCAACCCCCCCCTCCCCAGTTCTTTTGGGGGTTTTTTTTTATTTTTTTGGGGGGTTTTTTCCCGCCAATTGAAGAGGCGTCGGCGACACTGAGTCGCTACACTTTGGAACTTTTTTTTCAGAAGTCTGAAGATCTAGAAGTTTGAGTTCAGGTTTCGGGTATTAAACTGACCATAGTTATTATTGTTTTCTGTTCTGGTTTTTTTTTTTCTCTTTAGGGGTAATTCATGGTCAGTAGGGAGTTTACAGGCTATTGTTTGTTTTTTTCTTTTTAGTACGCTCTACATCCACTGACTGATGCTTACATTTCATGTGTCCTATTAATGCTCACTATGTCCAGTGCAAAATTTGTTATACTTTTGGCATTCCCCCTTGGTCCCGTGGGGGCTTAGCCCCTACATGTAGGTATCATTATGTTGAATCATAATCTGTCACTGCATTAATGGAGTTAAAACTGGTATCATGGAATGTAAGGGGTCTTAATGACAAGGTAAAAAGGGCATTAATGTTTAAATATCTGAATAATCACAAACCCCATATCTTGTTCCTACAGGAGACTCATCTTTTGGGGAACAAGATCCTGGCGCTACGCAGAAACTGGGTACGGCAATCTTTTCATGCAACATACTCCAGTTATGCAAGGGGAGTGGCCATTCTATTGAACAAATCCCTTGCATATAAGGTCGTGCATCTACAAACTGATCAAGAGGGCCGATTCATAATTCTATTACTGGAGATCAGAGCGGTGGTCTATGCTTTAGTGAATATATATGTGCCTCCTCCCTTTAACCAACGGGTCCTCTACAAGGTATATGAGCTTTTAGCTACATTACATTTCTCCAGACTATATATAGCTGGAGATTTTAATTCTACCTTGGATCCGTCCCTGGACTCGTCCAATCCAAATAGGGCGTATTCGCCAGACCTGCTTCATTGGGCACAAGCTTTTAATTATACTGAGATTTGGAGATGGAAGCATCAAACCACTAGGGCTTACTCCTTTCAATCTACTACTCATAAATCTGGTTCCAGGATCGATCTGGTCTTTGGCAACACCTGTGCCCTGGCGGCGGTGAGAGGGGTCTCGTACTTACCGGCGGGCCTCTCTGATAATGCACCTCTGGAGGTCACCTTGGAGTTGTCGAACACCAGGAGTCGAGACTGTTGGCGTTTAGCACCCAAATGGGTGCAGGACTCGAGGGTGGGGGAGGAGGTCTCTCCCAAACTACAACAATACTGGGAGATTAATGAGAATTCAGCCTCAGCGCAGATAGTTTGGGACGCTTTTAAGGCCAACACTAGAGGAGAATACATTTCAGCTATTAAAGCGGTCCGTTCTGAGATGTCCTGTCAGGTCCAGGCACTTGAGGAGGGAGAGGCTAGAGCAGCGGAGGCTTTTTCTGGCTCCCCGACTCTGGATCACTTTAGCCAGATAGCCGAGGCAAAAAGAGCATTGTCTCTACATCTTGTCTCGGCCACACATCTAGATTTAAATTCCTTGGCAGGGAAAATCTTTGAATCCGGAGACAAAAATAGCAAACTCCTAGCGAATTTAGTTGCAGACTTTAAAATGAAGACGGTGGTGTCAGAAATCTGTGGTTCAGATGGTCAGGTGATCTCTACCCCCGAACTAATTATAGAGGAATTCAGATCCTTCTACGAAAACTTATATAAGGCGGTCCCTGGATGGCCTGAGGATCGGCGTAGGGAATTTTTGCAGTCCCTGCATCTACCCACTCTTTCGCAGGAGGATTTAGAATATTTAGACAGAGAGTTTACCACTGAGGAGATAGAGGAGGCGATTTGCTCATTTCCTAGTGGTAAAACACCAGGGCCCGATGGCCTACCTGGTGAATGGTACAGAATGTACGCCTCATTAATTGCACCAAAATTGTTAAAAGTCTTCTCTGAAAGTAAAAAACAGATGTCCTTACCCCCCTCAATGTATCAGACACACATAGTCCTCATCCCTAAGCCCGGTAAAGACATATCCCTCTGTACTTCTTATAGGCCAATATCCCTGCTAAACTATGACCTCAAGATTTTGACAAAAATACTAGCGACCAGACTGCGGACGATTCTTCCATCCCTGATTAATATAGACCAGACTGGTTTCATGCCAGGGAAATCAACAGATATAAATTTACGTAGAGTGTTCACCCATCTTCAGTTACCTCCCACTGAGTCCTCTACGAGAGTAATGGTGACACTGGACATTGAAAAGGCATTTGATTCAGTGGCATGGCCTTTTATGTTCACGGTCCTAGAAGTTATGGGTTTTGGAGAAGTACAGTCAGGTCCATAAATATTGGGACATCAACACAATTTTAATCTTTTTGGCTCTATACACCACAACAATGGATTTGAAATGAAACGAACAAGATGTGCTTTAACTGCAGACGTTCAGCTTTAATTTGAGGGTATTTACATCCAAATCAGGTGAATGGTGTAGGAATTACAACAGTTTGTATATGTGCCTCCCACTTTTTAAGGGACCGAAAGTAATGGGGCAATTGGCTGCTCAGCTGTTCCATGGCCAGGTGTGTGTTAGTCCCTCATTATCCCATTTACAAGGAGCAGATAAAAGGTCCAGAGTTCATTTCAAGTGTGCTATTTGCATTTGGAATCTGTTGCTGTCAACTCTCAATATGAGATCCAAAGAGCTGTCACTATCAGTGAAGCCAGCCATCATTAGGCTGAAAAACAAAACAAACCCATCAGAGAGATAGCAAAAACATTAGGTGTGGCCAAATCAACAGTTTGGAACATCCTTAAAAAGAAAGAACGCACCCGTGAGCTCAGCAACACCAAAAGACCCGGAAGACCGTGGAAAACAACTGTGGTGGATGACCATAGAATTCTTTCCCTGGTGAAGAAAACACCCTTCAGAACAGTTGGCCAGATCAAGAACACTCTCCAGGAGGTAGGTGTATGTGTGTCAAAGTCAACAATCAAGAGAAGACTTCACCAGAGTGAATACAGAGGGTTCACCACAAGATGTAAACCATTGGTGAGCCTCAAAAACAGGAAGACCAGATTAGAGTTTGCCAAACAATATCTAAAAAAGCCTTCACAGTTCTGGAACAACATCCTATGGACAGATGAGACCAAGATCAACTTGAACCAGAGTGATGGGAAGAGAAGAGTATGGAGTATTCCGCAGATGGATTGATATTTTATATAAAGATCCAACGGCGCAGATTAAGCTTGGTGGTGCTCTGTCAGCGCCCTTTTCTGTTGGAAGAGGCACGGGGCAAGGTTGTCCACTGCCCTTTTTGCCTTGGTGATGGAGCCACTTGCCTCGGCCCTCAGACAGGCAGACGGGGTTAGGGGCATACAGGTGGGATCCATACATGAGAAAGTTGCTTTATATGATCTTATCCTTTTCTTGAGTGACTCTGCCCAATCCCTTCGGGAGACATTGACCATTCTCTCCAATTTCACTAGCTGTTCGGGGCTCAAAGTAAACTGGGATAAATCCCAAATTTTGCCGATAGATGGGGCCGAAAAGGATGTAGCGGATCCTAATCTACCTTTAATATGGACAGACAAAATTAAATATCTAGGTATTCACATCTCCACATCTACCTCTGACTATTATACCCCTAACTTAGAACCACTGGTGCAGAGGATGAGAAAGAGACTGAGGGCGTGGGCAAATCTTCCCCTCTCTTTAATCGGGAGGATCAATTTATTTAAGATGAAGCTTCTGCCTGCCTTTCTCTATGCTCTCAGACATGCACCTGTCTGGATCCCCAAAAAGATATTTCGCCTAATAAATACTGTTCTATTATCTTTTCTCTGGGGATCCGGTCAGCCGAGATTTAAGCTGACGGTGCTGCAGAGACCTTGGGGAGAGGGGGGTTTGGCTTGCGCTGACCTTCACTCTTATTTTGTGGCGGCCATGCTATCACACGCCCACAACTGGCTGGTCTCTGATGAGTCCAACGCAGCAGTGGTTCTGGAAGCAGCACATTTGGGGTCTTATGAGGCGCTAAGGAACCTACTTTACCGGGGCTCTAGAGCTCCCTTACCTCTTACATCAGCAATTAGAGCGGTAATACGGGCGTGGTCAGTGGCAACTTCACTACGCCCCATCCCCTCTGGACACATTTCCCCTTATAGCCCTCTTTGGTTCAATCCGCAATTACCAGAATTCGGGTCCATTCCCAACCCTGGGGTATGGGCATGCAAGGGCAATAAATATATAAATCAAATTTGTCTTGAGGGCAAAATACAGACTTTTGATAGGTTGAAACAACAATATAATTTACCTAACTCACACCTGTTTAGATTCCTGCAGCTTAGGCACGCTTTCAACACTCAGTTTGCAAATGCTCCCGTGGCCTTTTACACCTCGAATCTAGAGTCTCTGCTCAGAGATGAAGCTTTATCTAAACCCTTATCTTCCATATATAAGGCACTACTCCCTAATGTACACACAGGACTAGAAAACCCTAAGGCAAAGTGGGAGGTAGATTTCCCTGCATTGGACACAGAAGATTGGGAAGAAATGTGGGAATACCCCTTCTCACAGCTAGTATCAGCCAGAGATAAATTGGTGCAATTTAAAATAGTACATAAGGTATATTACACGCCTGAGCACTTACATAGAATCTATCCATCTATTTCTGCCTCTTGCTGGAGGTGTAACTCAGCCTCAGCGGATTTCATTCATACTTTTTGGAATTGTCCTCAGATTGCAATTTTTTGGGTTGAGGTAACCAAATTTATTTTGACTGTCACCAACGTTCCTGTGGCACTGTCTGTAGAGGTATGTCTGCTGGGACTTGTTGATTCACTGGCCCCACATCGGGCAATCAGAACCCTGCTAGGATTATTACTTTACTATGCCCGTAAATCTATAGTACTCAGATGGAAGGCCTCATCTGCACCTTCAATAAATTTCTGGAAGAGGTTGGTGAATGCGGCCCTACCATTGTACAAAGCTACTTACCTGTCACGTGGTTGTGGAAAAAAATTCCACAAAATATGGGATATTTGGACGGAATCCCTGTCTACTAATGCAGACTCGATTGATGATTAGTTCACTCTATTAAGTACCGGGAATGGCTCAAATGGCGTTCCTGATCTCATAAAAGTCCCTGGGCTGTTCAGTCGATAGTTATGGGAAGGGGGGGAATATGAATATGTTATTATATTGCACATCTCATTCCATAAATGAATAAAATGGGTATTGCAGCGTACACATGGAATTGGAGGATTGCTTTGAATAGTCTGCACAGGTGGTTGAGCGTACAATGGTTTAGTTAGGAATATATATAGATTTCTATGTGTATGTTTTATTTTTTAATTTTTTTATATATATATTTTTTTTTAATGTAGTTGTTGACCGAATCTGGGTTTGCCCAATAGGCTCTGTTTTGTTTTGTATTTACATTGAAATTATAATAAAAATAATTTACAAAAAAAAAAAAATTAGCACTTTTGATTTCTCCCATAGACTTTTAAAGGGTGTTCGCCGAACACCCAAAATTGTTTGCTGTTCGGCGAAAGAGCGAACAGCCAATGTTCGAGTTGAACTCATGTTCGACCCGAACATAAAGCCCATCCCTAGTACCGGGTAAGAATTTGACAATCTAATTGAAACTAGACAAGAAGAGAGCCCATGGTGCCCTTCTGGGGGGGAGGCATTTAGCCTCAGACAGAATGTGAGATTCTTATGGTCAGTAAGAATGAGAACTGGCACAGTGCTACCTTCGAGAAGATGTCTCCATTCTTTCAGGGCTAAAATGATCGCTAACAGCTCTCTGTCTCCAATCTCGTAATTGCACTCCACAGGTGACAATTTCTTGGAAAAGTAGCCACAACGATGCATAGCGCTCTCTGAGGAAGGACGTTGAGAAAGAAGGGCACCATCTCCAGTCTCAGAAGCATCAACCTCAAGGATAAAAGGTAACGGAGGATCAGGATGTGCCAACACAGGAGGAGAAACAAAGGCAGCCTTGAGACTCTCAAAGGCCTTAATGGACTCTGGAGACCAACTCTGTGGGTTGCCGTCCTTTCTGGTCATATCAGTCAGGGGCTTGACCAGAGACGAGAAGTTACGAATAAACTTCGATAATAGTTGGCAAAGCCAAGAAAACGCCACAGAGGATGTAAACCCACGGGTCGGGGCCACTGTAGGACTGCTGAAAGTTTTTTTGGGTCCATCAAAAAAACAGCAGTGGAAATGACATAACCCAGGAATTTAACCTGTTCATGATGGAATTCGCACTTTTCCAATTTACAATAGAGATTGTTCTCTCTTAGTTTATGAAGCACACGACAGACATTTGTGTGGTGGCTCTCCAGTGACTTGGAAAATATGATGACATTGTTGAGATAAACCACCACACAACTGCAACAAATCTCAGAGGAAATCAGTAATAAATTTCTGGAAAACTGCCGGGGCATTACAAAGGCTAAAAGGCATTACGAGGTACTCATAATGGCCTGTTCTGGTATTAAACGCAGTTTTCCACTCGTTGTCCTCCTTAATTCTCACAAGATGCCCCTCTCAAATCAAGCCTTCGTGAAAACCATTGCTCCCTTGAGGTGGTCAAATAACTCCGTAATGAACGGAATAGGCTAGGCATCATCGGATAGGCATTCCTAGTGGTGAAACGATTGAGACCCCTATAATCAATACAAGGTCTCAGTTCACCACTCTTCTTCTTCACAAAGAAGAAACCAGCACCAGCAGGAGATGGGATTTGCGGATGAAACCTCGAGAAAGTGCATCAGAAACATACTTCTCCATGGCCTTATCCTCCAAGACTGACAAAGGCTAAACCCAGCCACAAGGGGGTATGGCACCAGGCAGAAGGTCAATTGTGCAATCATACCAGCGGTGTGGAGGCAAGCTATCGGCTTGACCTTTGTCAAAGACATCCCTAAAATCGCGGCACTTCTCCGGCAGGGAGGAAAGTGAAGAGGTGCGCAGGACCTTGGCTACCTTCTGGAAGCATGTCTTACTGCATTGTGACGACCAGGAGAGAACCTCAGCATGGAGCCAATCAAAAGAGGGGTTGTGCCTCTGTAACCAAGAATAACCAATAACCAGTGGAAACTTAGGTGAGGAAAAAACTTGGAATTGGATTATCTCATGGTAAAGAGCCTGTCACGTACCTGGTGATGGAGCCTGATATGCAGAGGATGGCCTCTCTTACAACTCTGACTTGGAGCCCCTGATAGAGCTGACAGGAAGCACCGAGATGCAGAGTCGCATGAGTGCCTGGCGGGATCGCTGAACCTAGAGCTGGATCAGAGCACTCGGCCGGGCTGTAGAGGTGTCTGTAGGAATACCAGAGCAGTGGTAGGCAGGTAGCTGGAGTGAGTAGACAACCGGTCCACACAGGCAGAAGTGCAGGTGCAGCAGAAGGGATGGTGGCACCCTCGAGGCTGAAGAGAAGGCAGGTACAGGCAGGCCGGTCATACACAAACGGGCATGTCAGGAACAGAGGCTGAAGCGGAAGCGGAATCAGATTACAGGCCGGGTCGACAGCAGACTGGAGCGAAGTGGCAGAAGGAGCAGGCAGATGCAGAGTAGAGGACAAGCCGGGGTCAGATGCAGGCAGGAAACAGGAACGTCAGGAAGCAAACCGGGTCACAACAGGAACGGAAGTCAGGTAGGTAATTGCAGGATACACAGGGAAAGCTGTAGAGCAGACAGCACTAAGTCTGGAAACTGACTGAGTTTAAGTAGCCTGTTCTGGTGTCAAAAGCTGTCACAGGGTGTGTGTGCACCAATGGCATTCTGACAGGGGCAGAGGTAACAGGTCATCTTCTTCGGCAGCCATCTTGGGTGTTGGCATGCCCTTCCTGACAGGCAGAGGTAACAGGTCGTCTTCTTCGGCAGCCATCTTGGGTGCTGGCATGCCCTTCCTGACAGAGCCCCTACGGCCAAGGACAATGGAACAGTCTCATGAGTCACATGGGCAGGCTGTAGAGGTCTTCCGTCAAGAGCCTCAATGGCATGTGGAGTGTGACGCAGCTGCAGCGGAATCTATTGCTTCGATACAAAGGCAGAATCAATGAACAGGCCTGCAGCCTGAGTCGAGTTAGAGCCTGTATCTCGACGGACGACTCAGCCCAAGAAAGGGTAACTGAAACCAGGGGCTTATCCTTCTTGTCCTACCCTGGACAGGTAGGACAAGACTTCAAAAAGTGACCTGCCTGGTCACAATAAAGGCACAATCTCTCCCTCCTCCTAAGTGTTCTCTCATCCACAGAGAGACATGTGAAGCCCAAGTGCATGGGTTCATCTCCACAGACCGACTCGGTACCAGGAGGCATGTGAAGTGAGGGAGGCAAGGGTGGGACTGCAAAGTTCAGAGAAAAATGTACAGGAGGTTTCCGCAAACGCTCCTTAAAACTGAGTCTTTCTCTGAATCTGGAGTCAATGAGGATGGCAAATGTGATCAACCTCTCTAGCTCAGTGGGTATATCTCGGGCTGCTTTATCCTTGATGGTATCCGAGAGACCATGAGAAAGAGGCAGCCACGAGGGCCTCATTGTTCCAAGCAACCTCTGCTGCCAGAGTACGGAATTCAATGGCGTAATCGGCAACAGTTCTCATACTCTGTTTGATGGACATGAGGCACTTGGCAGCAGAAGCGTAGAATGCAGCAACGTCAAATACCCTTTTAAAAGAAGTCACAAACTCAGGGTAACTCAAGACAACAGGTTTTTGCGTCTTCTATAGAGAGTTTGCCCAGTCCAAGGTTCTCTCAGAAAGCAAAGATATCACAAAACCTACTTTGGTTCTGTCCGTGGGAAACGCCTGGGGCAGCATCTCAAAGTACATCTCAACCTGGTTGAGAAACCCTCTGCATTGGACTGGATCACCCCCAAATCACTGGGGAAACGAAGCGGAACCAGACATACCTCTTATAGAGGTAATACTCGAGGTGGGTGCCTGCACAGAGACTGGAGCAGCAGCGGGGATGGCCTGCAACACAGGTTGTACCGGAGCAGCCACAGTGGAAGATTCCAGGTGAGCCGTGTGACTCAGGAGATGTTTGTAATGCCATGGTAAACTGATCCATGCGGTGATCCTGCTCATCCAATCTGGAAAAAATATTACCAACAAGTGGATTGACTGCGTCTTCTGAATTCATGGCTTTCGCCTACTGTCAAAAGCCATAAATCAGACTGAGACAGAAGTACAGTTAAATCACAGTTGTTTAATAATAATAAAAAAAGGTAAACAGAGTAAACATAGTCAAAACATAGCCAGAGTTCAGGAACCAGAACGGATAGTCAGACAAGCCAAAACGTCAGAGAGCCAGAGATGAGCTTAGTAGAAGAGTAAGCAGGATCTGGAGCCAGAAGGAATGTCAGCCAAGCAAGTCTTTTACAGGAACACAGGAGAGCATCTCTAGAGATGTGAACAAGGCGAAGGCAGAGATCATCTGCATTGGACGGCACATGTAGGCAGGACTGATGAGCAGGATATCATCAACAGGTGAGTCACTGTGGAGAGACGGGAGCTGGCAATTAGCCGACAGCTGAGCGGCCAGCTTTGAGACGGAAGGGCTGAGCCCAGCCCTTACACCACCATGCCAAGGCAGATGCGAATTGAGCAAAGCAAACAGATACTTGCAGTTTAGCAGATAGTGTGGTTCAAAGACTGTTCAGGTAAAGGCAGGCTGAGTTCAGGGAATAATCCAGTATCCGTTCCAGGTAAAAAGGCAGGCTAAGTTCAGGGGATAGTCCAGTCCAATCTGGGTCATACACTGGGGATCCAACAGCACGCAAGGCAGACTAATGGAGGCTTGATCTAGAACAATGCAGGTAAGTCTGTCTCTATCACAAGCGAGGGATAGAGTGTTCGGTTTGCTTATATCAGGTGACTGACCAGATTAATCAGTTAACAGGTGAACACAGACAGCGAGGAAAAGCAACAGCCAACACCCGGGTGCTGGAATGAGGAACAGGGGCACTAAGTGATCATGACAATGTAAAGAAATGTCTCATGCTCAACATAAGAGGATGAAGTCCTACCAAGTGGACATAGAAAATCCATAGCCACTGGATAGGGGGGTGCAAGATGGTCACCCCGGCTGCAACACACCCATATTTATAAACAATGAAAAAAGGGGAGGGGGGAGGGAGGGATAGGGTTATAGGAGGAGTGAAGGGTAACGGGGGCAGGAGGGTGATGGAGCAAGGCTGGGGGGAAGGAAGCTCAATAGAGGCAACTGAAGACATGCCCTTGGGATGCTACAGTATGACTAAGTAAGGTGTAATCTCTTTGGATCTACTTTAGTCCTGTTCAAGATGACCTGGCAATTATCCTAGGTCGATAGAGCTTTCCTTGTCAAAAGAAGTTTATTGAGTATACAATATTATAAAGATACATAAAGTAAGTTTACAAGGATCTATAAAGTAAGCTCATTGTTTTACAGTAGGGTTTATATAGATAAATATCATGAAATTTCAAATATTAAACCTTGGGTTCATGTAAACCTAAATTAAAGATATATATCATTCCCTTAGTTACTTTTGTAGGTATTTAAATTATTTATACCTACTATACATATTGTTTACAGGTAGAGTGTATATAGGTCAAATAAATTCTGATAATGAGCTTTAATCGTAAGGTGGAGAAAAGGAAAGAGAAAGAAGAAAAAGGGTAGAAAGGCAGAGGTATGGTCCACAAGGTTGTCCCGCTCGTCAGTTTATTATTCTTTTTAGTTCTCTTTGAAGCCTTAGAATGGGTGTCTCTGTTAGTCATTTAACCACTTAAAGACCAGCCTCGTTTTGGATTTTAGGTGTTTACAAGTTTAAAACAGGTTTTTTTGCTAGAAAATTACTTAGAACCCCCAAACATTATATATTGTTTTTTTTCTAACATCCTAGAGAATACAATAGCGGTCATTGCAATATTTTTTTTTGCACCGTATTTGCGCAGCGGTCTTCTAAGCGCACTTTTTTTGGAAAAAATTCACTTTTTTGAAAAAAAAAATAAGACAACAGTAAAGTTAGCCCAATTTTTTTTATATTGTGAAATATAATGTTACGCCAAGTAAATTGATACCCAACATGTCACGCTTCAAAATTGCGCCCGCTCGTGGAATAGCGTCAAACTTTTACCCTTAAAAATCTCCATAGGCGACGTTTAAAAAATTCTACAGATTGCATGTTTTGCGTTACAGAGGAGGTCTAGGGCTAGAATTATTGCTCTCACTCTACCGGTCGCGGCGATACCTCACATGTGTGGTTTGACCACCGTTTTCATATGCGGGCGCTACTCACGTATGCGTTCGCTTCTGCGTGCGAGCTCGTCGGGACAGGGCGCTTTAAAATTTTTTTTTTTTTTATTATTTATTTTATTTTATTTATTTTTTCACTGTTTTTTTAAAAAAAAAAAATTTGGACCACTTTTATTCCTATTACAAGGAATGTAAACATCCCTTGTAATAGAAAAAAGCATGACAGGTCCTCTTAAATATGAGATCTGGGGTCAAAAAGTCCTCAGATCTCATATTTACACTAAAATGCAAAAAAAAAAAAAAAAAAAAAAGTCGTTTAAAAAAATGACACTAAAAAAATTTGTGCCTTTAAGAGAGTGGGCGGAGCCGTCGAATGACGTCGCTCCGGCCGTCACATGGTATGGAGACGGGTGGGGGCCATCTTGGCCTCACTTGTCTCCATACCTCAGCAGGGAAAGGACCCGATCGCCTCCGCCGTTACCGACGGCTCCGGTAAGCGGCGGAAGGCGCGGGAGAGCGGCGGGAGGGGGGGTGGCACCTCTCCCGCCGCCAATAACGGTGATCTCGCGGCGAACCCGCCGCAGAGACCACCGTTATCGTGTACAGAATCGCTCACTGTAAAGATGGATATCTCGGTTGTGGCAGCAGCTGCTGCCGTTACCGAGATATCCATCTCCAAAAAAATGACGTATATATACAGTGAGCGGGGCTTCTGTTACCATGGCAACAGGACAGAGTCATTGAAATTTGACAGGAACTGTTGTTTTATCCAAGGATGCCAAAATTTTTCAAATTTTGGAATTTGATTTTGATCGATGGCTACCATCTTAGCATGGGACATTGAATTATTCATTCTGTGAATTGTTTCTGCTAGTACCAATGTAGGAGATTTCCATGCCTTGGCCACTGTTTGTTTTGCAGCCGTTATTAGTTGGATCATAAGTTTGAATTGAGAGAGTGTTAACCATTCCGGTTTTAGATTAAGTAAAGTTATATATGGATCTGGTTGTATTATTTTTTTAAATATTTTAGATGCAATCACGAAGACTTCCTTCCAGAAGGTTTGGATTACTGGGCACGTCCACCATATGTGTAAATGTGTGCCTATTTCTGGGCATCCTCGAAAACCAAGAGCTGAGGTATTAGGTGAATATTTTGCCACTCTAGCAGGTACAAGGTACCAGCGAGTTAGGACTTTATAATTTGTCTCCAGTGCTAAGATGTTGGGTGAAGATGACTTAGATGTGAGCCATATGTTAGACCAGTCCGTGTCTTCTAAAGTTCGTCCCAGGTCCTCCTCCCACCTCTGAACGTAAGAGGGTCTATTAAGATTTACTACTCCATATAATTGATTATAAAGTGATGAAATTGTACCTTTAGCAAATGGATCTTTTGTACAGATTGATTCAAAAATGGATAATTGGGATAATGGTGTATCCCCCTTTAGGAATGGTGTATAGAAATTTTTGATTTGGAGATATCTAAATATCTCAGAGTTTGGTAGATCATATTTTTCTCTAAGCGATGGGAATGAAAGGAATGATTTAGATGCTATGAAGTCATTTAGTGTCTGAATGCCTGATGTTGTCCAAGCTTTAAAAGAATTTGGGTAGATCCATGCCGGATAAAAGGCCGAATTTCTGATAAAAGAAAGGAGAGGATTGTGTGGAGATTGTAACTGATATTTGTTTTTTAGTTTATCCCAGAGAGATAAGAAGTGTTTAGTTATGGGATTTTGAATTTTAAAGCGGTCTTTAGGATCAAGCCATAACAAGTTTGATATTAATAGAGGGTCATTTTCTGAAGCCTCTATAAATACCCATAATGGGATTTCCTGTTTTGCATGGTATTTGGACAGACTGGCCAAATGTGCTGCTCTGTAGTAGTTAGTAAAATTAGGATATCCCAGGCCTCCTTTATTTTTCGGAAGATGTAGTGTGTGTATAGGTATACGTGGTTTAGAAGAGCCACATATAAACGAAGTTGCTCTTTTTTGTACTATTCTCAAAAAATAGGAAGGAATTGGAATAGGGAGGACTCTGAATAGATAAAGCAATTTGGGTAGAATAGTCATTTTGATTGCAGTAATCTTCCCTATCCAGGATAAAGGAAGTTGCGACCATTGTTTTATTAGATTTGTGATCTGTCTTAATACAGGAGGATAATTGGTTGAGAATAAGTCAGAATGAGATGCTGTTAAATGAATTCCAAGATATGGGATTGATTTTTCTGCCCATGTGAATGGGAGTGCAGCCCTAGCCAGGATCGATTCCATGTTTGTGAGCGAAATATTAAGCACTAGGCATTTCTTAGGATTAATCATAAGGCCGGATAGGGCTGCAAATCCATCAAGAGCTGGTATTAAGTTAGGACCAGAGACCTGTGGTGATGATAGAAAAAGTAATACATCATCTGCAAATATACATAATTTGTGTGTAATACCTCCTACTTCAATGCCAGTTATAGTTTGGTTTGTTCTGATGTATTGGGCCATGGGTTCGAGTATAAGGGCAAATAATAAGGGAGATAATGGGCAACCCTGTCTGGTACCTCTTTCGATATTAAAGGCATCAGATTTGTATCCAGCATATTTTATATAGGCTTTGGGTTTATTATATAGTGCTTTGATCCATGTTAAAAAGTGGGGTCCAAAACCCCATTTTTGTAATGAATATTGCATATATTGCCAGGATACTGTGTCAAATGCCCTCTTAATATCGAGAGATAGAAAACATAAAGGGATTTTCCGTTTTTTAGCAATATGTGCCAATAACACTGCCCTGCGTATATTATCGCCTGCCTGTCTATTTGGCATGAAGCCTACTTGATCTCTATGTATTAATTTTCCTATAATGCTATTGAGGCGTTTTGCTATTATTTTTGCTAATAATTTAATATCAAGGTTTAACAGAGAGATAGGCCGATAATTCACACAGGAAGTATCATCAGAAAGGGGTTTTGGGATCATACAAACAATTGCCATTAGTGTTTCTTGCCAAAAAGAATGTCCTTCTAGAAGTTTGTTAAAAGTTTCAGTGAGAATGGGAGAGAGTATTTCTGAGAATGTTTTATAGTATAAAGTCGAGTAGCCGTCTGGGCCTGGTCTTTTGTTAAGTTTTAGGTCTTTTATGGAGTTAGCAACTTCATCTATAGTTATAGGCTCATCCAAACTGCTTTTTTGATTCTGAGACAACTCAGGTAAAGGTTATTTTTGAGAAGAAGGATTCAGCCTTTGTAGGATTAAATTCATTGTTTGTCTTGTATAAAGTTGCGAGATGTGAGTGAAATTTATGGACTATTTTAACTGGATTACAAGTGTAAACATTTTTTGATAATTTCAAACGTATTGGTTTGAAAGATTTGTTAGTTGAATTTAATGCCCGAGCCAAATATGTACCTGGTTTGTTTGTATTCATGTAGAAATTGTGTTTGGAGCGTTTGAGGGATTTATCAACTGACTCAGTGAGAAATAGATCGTATTCCAATCTAGATTTTTCCAGATGAGATTTTGTACTCTGAGATGGATTATCTTGAAATGATATGTAGGCTGCATTAAAATTGAGTTCTAGTTTTTTTGCTAGATTTTTGCGTTCCCGTTTAAATAGTGCCATTTGTCTTTGTATTGTACCACGCAAGACAGGCTTATGAGCTTCCCACAGTGTTATTGGGGAGATGTCTGTTGTATTATTAATTGATATGTATTCCTTTAAAGCTTGTTCAATGGCCATCTGATGTAGTGGGTGTTTGAGCATTATGTCCGGTAAGTACCACGTTGGGTCATGCGCTTTTGGTATGGCTGAGGCTATAGTAGTGTATACTGCATTATGGTCAGACCACGGAATCGGAATTATATCTGATGCAATAATTTCTGGTATCATTCCTATTGTTAGAAAAATATGATCTATTCTGGTGAAGGTTTGATGAGGGTGCGAGAAATAAGTGAATTTCTTTTTCATTGGGTTACTTTCTCTCCACGAATCTACCAGATTGTATTTGGAAAGAAGTTGAGAAAAAGGTAATCTAGAGGTTATTTTGGATGGTGTAAAAGGTGATTTATCTAGAAATGGGAGGAGGACCTGGTTCGAATCCCCACACATTATCACTGTTCCTATTTTGTGTGTATTAATCACTTGTAATATATGTGAGAGGAATGGTGTAGGTTGTTTGTTAGGAGCGTAGTAGGAAATCACCGTGATTGCTGTATCCATTATATAACCCATGAGTATCAGGTATCTACCTTCTGGGTCTTTAATTTCTGATGATAAGGTGAATGGTGTGGATCGGTGAAATGCAATTAGAGTTCCCCTTTGCTTGGTACAGGCAGAAGCCGTGTAAATTTGTTGATAAAAAGGAGAAATATATTTTGGAGTAGAATCTTTGGTGAAGTGTGTTTCTTGGAGGCATACTATGTGAGCCTTCTTGTTATGGAAAGTACGGAAGGCTTTGGTCCTTTTTTGAGGGACATTTATTCCCTGAACATTCAGGGAAAGTATATTCAGTGGTGCCATGGCAATAGATCAAATAGTTTTGACTTACTTTTTGTTATGTAGAGCTGACTGCGCAGATCAACCTGTGTGGACTGAAGAGATGAATAGATAGAAAAGAAACCAGTGAATTCTGGAGTAAAGAGTAAACAAAAAACATATGAGATTAGATGATACATTATATACATTTTTTGCAAGTAATCACAATTTACCCGTGAAAGAGAATAAATATCTCTCTCAGGGGAATAAGTGCCTTCGTCACACTCCCACATAATATGGTTGGGAGAATGAGGAGGGCTAATGGGGGTACACGGAACTTCCGCTTACAGGAGAGAAGTGCTATGTCAAAAGACATCAAAATGATGTTTCATTAATTGGAGTGCAGAATATAGTTTTTGTTGAAATTATTTATTCCAGGGTGGTTGTATATGGTTAGTCTTGCCCTAGGCTAAATAATTCATTTAGAAAGGTACTGTTAATAACTTTGGTATTGATGAAGATAGTTTGAATTATTTTGGGATTTTAACCCTTTTAGAGTAAACAATTACATATTTTATTCATATGTAACTGTTTAGATATGTTAACTCATAAAATTGAGGTTGTATTGCTTCAGATTAGAATAAACAAAAACATAGTTCTAGGAACTTGTTAGGTAATAATATATTTGTTTTAAGAAAAGAAAGAAAAAGCTTCCATTACTTCTGGATTATTGAACATATTTGTCCTAAAAAGAAATAAATCTATTGTTATTACCTGATAATATATAACTGAACAAGAATTTCCTTATTTCACTTATATATTCTAAGGCTATATGAATCAGAAGTAATAAGAAATATAACTGGAATGTAACATGATCCCACACAGTGTGTGACTATCAGAATGCAGTTACATTCAGTTATAAATATAGGTTTTTTTTTATAGAGAACCATCTCTTAGTATAATAAATGAAGAGATATCAGGAATTAGGATGTCAGTCCATTGAATCTTCTTTGTCCATGGATGATGTGGCATAACGGCCTCTTTTGTGAGAATGATGATTCCCATTTTGTTCTGAAATTTTCTGGGAGCTGCCTGAAGGTGAAGATGATGCCATTCTTCTGCGTGCGGGAGTGTTGCTGCTTGTGGGTTCTGTCAGATTTAATTTTAAAAGGGTTTGTTGTAGTTCATCTGCTGATCTGCTTCTGTAAATTGTACCTTGGTAGTTAATTCTGACTGAAAAGGGGAAGCCCCATTGATACATAATGTTGTGGCGTTGCAGTTCCATTAGTTGGGGTTTCATGGATAGTCTTTTAGTAATAGTAAGTTGGGATAGGTCAGCAAAAATTTGATAATTGTGTCCTTGAAAATTAAGTTCCTTTTTTTCTCTTGCAGCAATTAGTATTTGTTCTTTCGTTCTGTAATAATGAAATTTTGTGATTATATCACGTGGGGGTCCATCTTTCTTTTTGGCTGTGAGGGCTCTGTGTACTCTGTCCAGTTCTAAACGTTCAATAGGGATATCTGGCTTTAGTTCTTGTAATAGAGCAGTAATAGTAGATTGCAGGTCTGTCACAGTTTCAGGTATTCCCCTTATGCGCAAGTTTGAACGTCTGGCTCTATTTTCGTAATCTTCGAGCTTAGTTTGAAGTATTAAATTCTCTTCTTTTAATTGTTCCAATTCTGTTATATTTTCTTGGGTTGTAATTTCAATTTCATCCATTTTTATTTCTAAGGCTGCGGTGCGGTTTCCCAGCACTCTTATTTCTTTGGTTAGGCTGTTTGTTATTTGGTCTGAGGTTTGTTTTAAAGCCTTATGAAGCATCTTTTCAAATTGTAATAATATTACGGGGGATGCTAAGGAGGCTTGTGGAGAAGTTTGTGAGAGGATTTGTTCTGTATCTGACTCAAATGGAGAGTCTTGCTGTGACATTTTCTGTCTGTGAGAGCGCCTTGATGCTTTCATTTTTTTTAGCACTTTTACTGTTATCACAGGGTATATAATTATCCCCTATTATAGCAATAATGACAGGTACTCTTTTTTGAAAAATTTGGGGTCTATTAGACTCTAGATCTCTCCCCTGCCCTTAAAGCATCTGACCACACCAAGATAGGTGTGATAAGATGCTGTCCTAATTTTAAAATGACGCTGTTTATATCCGGTGAAACCGAAGTGATGAAATGTTTGTAGCTTTCAGTTTCTTAGACCATAGAGATGATTGGTGAAAAAGAGGGGATAGGTATGCCGCTCCTCTTATTAAGAGGTGACCTACAACCTCTAAATACTTTAGGGGTGTGTGTCACAGGTGTATTTAGTGCAAAAAAGTGACAATAAAGGTGCACAAAAATCCGCCAAAAAATCCTACTGTGTAAACTTCCTAACTGCTTATATATAATATATATTATTATGTTCAAACAAAAATAAAATAAAACAAACACAATCCTGTGCAAAACCTGCAATTCAAAGTGACATTTCTGTGCAAAAAAATTCAACACATATGACTGGTGTATATTGTTGCTGTGAAACTGGGTTTAGAAATATGCATATACCGTCCTTAACCACTTGCCCACCGCCTAACGCAGATATACTGCGGCAGAATGGCACGGGCAGGCAGAATCACGTACCCGTACGTGATCTGCCTCTCGTGGGCGGGGGGTCCGATCGGACCCCCCCCGGTGCCAGCGGCGGTCGGTATTTGTCTGGGAGCATTGAGAGGCGAGGGGGAGGCCATCCGATCGTGGCCCCCCCCCTCGCGATCGCTCCCAGCCCATGGGAATCCTCCCCTGCCTGTGTGTAGTACACACAGGCAGAGGATGTGATGTCATCTCTCCTCGGCTCGGCAGTTTCCGTTCCGGCGCCGAGGAGAGAAGACATGTGAGTGCACAACACACACACACACAGTAGAACATGCCAGGCACACTTTACACACTGACCCCCCCCGATCGCCCCCCGATCACCCCCCAATCACCCCTCCCTGTCAGACTGACACCAAGCAGTATTTTTTTTTTTTTCTGATTACTGCATGGTGTCAGTTTGTGACAGTTAGAAGTGGTAGGGCAGTGAGTATTAGCCCCCTGTAGGTCTAGGATACCCCCCTAACCCCCCTAATAAAGTTTTAACCCCTTGATCACCCCCCGTCACCAGTGTCGCTAAGCGATCATTTTTCTGATCGCTGTATTAGTGTCGCTGGTGACGCTAGTTAGGGAGGTAAATATTTAGGATCGCCGTCAGCGTTTTATAGCGACAGGGACCCCCATATACTATCTAATAAATGTTTTAACCCCTTGATTGCCCCCTAGTTAACCCTTTCACCACTGATCACCGTATAACCGTAACAGTTGGCGCTGGTTAGTTCGTTTATTTTTTATAGTGTCAGGGCACCCGCCGTTTATTACCGAATAAAGGTTTAGCCCCCTGATCGCCCGGCGGTGATATGCGTCGCCCCAGGCAGCGTCAGATTAGCGCCAGTATCGCTAACACCCACGCGCGCAGCATACGCCTCCCTTAGTGGTATAGTATCTGAACGGATCAATATCTGATCCGATCAGATCTATACTAGCGTCCCCAGCAGTTTAGGGTTCCCTAAAACGCAGTGTTAGCGGGATCAGCCCAGATACCTGCTAGCACCTGCGTTTTTCCCCTCCGCCCGGCCCGGCCCAGCCCACCCAAGTGCAGTATCGATCGATCACTGTCACTTACAAAACACTTAATGCATAACTGCAGCATTCGCAGAGTCAGGCCTGATCCCTGCGATCGCTAACAGTTTTTTTGGTAGCGTTTTGGTGAACTGGCAAGCACCAGCCCCAGGCAGCGTCAGATTAGCGCCAGTACCGCTAACACCCACGCATGCAGCATACGCCTCCCTTAGTGGTATAGTATCTGATCGGATCAATATCTGATCCGATCAGATCTATACTGGCGTCCCCAGCAGTTTAGGGTTCCCAAAAACGCAGTGTTAGCGGGATCAGCCCAGATACCTGCTAGCACCTGCGTTTTGCCCCTCCGCCCGGCCCAGCCCAGCCCACCCAAGTGCAGTATCGATCGATCACTGTCACTTACAAAACACTAAACGCATAACTGCAGCATTCGCAGAGTCAGGCCTGATCCCTGCAATCGCTAACAGATTTTTTGGTAGCGTTTTGGTGAACTGGCAAGCACCAGCGGCCTAGTACACCCCGGTCGTAGTCAAACCAGCACTGCAGTAACACTTGGTGACGTGGCGAGTCCCATAAGTGCAGTTCAAGCTGGTGAGGTGGCAAGCACAAGTAGTGTCCCGCTGCCACCAAAAAGACAAACAGGCCCGTCGTGCCCATAATGCCCTTCCTGCTGCATTCGCCAATCCTAATTGGGAACCCACCGCTTCTGCAGCGCCCGTACTTCCCCCATTCACATCCCCAACCAAATGCAGTCGGCTGCATGAGAGGCATTTTCTTTATGTCCTCCCGAGTACCCCTACCCAACAAACCCCCCAAAAAAGATGTTGTGTCTGCAGCAAGCGCGGATATAGGCATGACACCCGCTATTATTGTCCCTCCTGTCCTGACAATCCTGGTCTTTGCATTGGTGAATGTTTTGAACGCTACCATTCACTAGTTGAGTATTAGCGTAGGGTACAACATTGCACAGACTAGGCACACTTTCACAGGGTCTCCCAAGATGCCATCGCATTTTGAGAGACCCAAACCTGGAACTGATTACAGTTATAAAAGTTACAGTTACAAAAAAAAGTGAAAAAAACAAAAAAAAAACAAAACACATACAAAAATATATATATAAAAAAAAAAAAATAGTTGTCGTTTTATTGTTCTCTCTCTCTCTATTCTCTCTCTATTGTTCTGCTCTTTTTTACTGTATTCTATTCTGCAATGTTTTATTGTTATTATGTTTTATCATGTTTGTTTTTCAGGTATGCAATTTTTTATACTTTACCGTTTACTGTGCTTTATTGTTAACCATTTTTTTGTCTTCAGGTACGCAATTCACGACTTTGAATGGTTATACCAGAAGGATGCCTGCAGGTTTAGGTATCATCTTGGTATCATTATTTTCAGCCAGCGGTCGGCTTTCATGTAAAAGCAATCCTAGCGGCTAATTAGCCTCTAGACTGCTTTTACAAGCAGTGGGAGGGAATGCCCCCCCCACACCGTCTTCCGTGTTTTTCTCTGGCTCTCCTGTCTCAACAGGGAATCTGAGAATGCAGCCAGTGATTCAGCCAGCTGACCATAGAGCTGATCAGAGACCAGAGTGGCTCCAAACATCTCTATGGCCTAAGAAACCAGAAGCTATGAGCATTTTATGACTTAGATTTCGCCGGATGTAAACAGCGCCATTGGGAAATTGGGAAAGCATTTTATCACACCGATCTTGGTGTGGTCAGATGCTTTGAGGGCAGAGGAGAAATTTAGGGTCTAATAAACCCCAATTTTTTCAAAAAAGACTACCTGTCACTACCTATTGCTATGATAGGGGATATTTACATTCCCTGAGATAACAATAAAAATGATTAAAAAAAAAAAAAATATGAAAGGAACAGTTTAAAAATAAGATAAAAAAGCAAAAAAAAAAAAAATAATAATAAAAAAAAAAAGCACCCCTGCCCCCCCTGCTCTCGCGCTAAGGCGAACACAAGCGTTGGTCTGGCGTCAAATGTAAACAGCAATTGCACCATGCATGTGAGGTATCACCGTGAAGGTCAGATCGAGGGCAGTAATTTTAGCAGTAGACCTCCTCTGTAAATCTAAAGTGGTAACCTGTAAAGGCTTTTAAAGGCTTTTAAAAATGTATTTAGTTTGTCGACACTGCACGTTTGTGCGCAATTTTAAAGCATGTCATGTTTGGTATCCATGTACTCGGCCTAAGATCATCTTTTTTATTTCATCAAACATTTGGGCAAAATAGTGTGTTTTAGTGCATTAAAATTTAAAAAAGTGTGTTTTTTCCCCAAAAAATGCGTTTGAAAAATCGCTGCGCAAATACTGTGTGAAAAAAAAAATTAAACACCCACCATTTTAATCTGTAGGGCATTTGCTTTAAAAAAAATATATAATGTGTGGCTGATCAAAGCAATTTTCTTGCAAAAAAAAATAATTTTTTCATGTAATCAAAAAGTGTCAGAAAGGGCTTTGTCTTCAAGTGGTTAGAAGAGTGGGTGATGTGTGACATAAGCTTCTAAATGTTGTGCATAAAATGCCAGGACAGTTCAACCCCCCCCCAAATGACCCCATTTTGGAAAGTAGACACCCCAAGCTATTTGCTGAGAGTCATGTCGAGTCCATGGAATATTTTATATTATGACACAAGTTGCGGGAAAGAGACAATGTTTTTTTTTTTTTTTTGCACAAAGTTGTCACTAAATGATATATTGCTCAAACATGCCATGGGAATATGTGAAATTACACCCCAAAATACATTCTTTTGCTTCTCCTGAGTATGGAGATACCACATGTGTGAGACTTTTTGGGAGCCTAGCCACGTACGGGACCCCGAAAACCAGGCACCGCCTTCAGGCTTTCTAAGGCCGTAAATTTTTGATTTCACTCTTCACTGCCTATCACAGTTTCGGAGGCCATGGAATGCCCAGGTGGCAAACCCCCCCCCCAAATGACCCCATTTTGGAAAGTAGACATCCCAAGCTATTTGCTGAGAGGTATAGTGAGTATTTTGCAAGCCTCACTTTTTGTCACAAAGTTTTGAAAATTGAAAAAAGAAAAAAAAAATTTTTTCTTGTCTTTCTTTATTTTCAAAAACAAATGAGAGCTGCAAAATGGGGTCATTTGGGGGGGGGGGGGGTTGTGCCACCTGGGCATTCCATGGCCTCCGAAACTGTGATAGGCAGTGAAGAGTGAAATCAAAAATTTACACCCTTAGAAATCCTGAAGGCGGTGATTGGTTTTCGGGGCCCCGTACGCAGCTAGGCTCCCAAAAAGTCCCACACATGTGGTATCCCCGTACTCAGGAGAAGTAGCTAAATGTATTTTGGGGTGCAATTCCACATATGCCCATGGCCTGTGTGAGCAATATATCATTTAGTGACAACTTTGTGCAAAAAAAAAAAAAAAAAAAATTGTCACTTTCCCGCAACTTGTGTCAAAATATAAAACATTCCATGGACTCAACATGCCTCAAAGCAAATAGCTTGGGGTGTCTACTTTCCGAAATGACGTCATTTGGGGGGGGTTTATGCCATCTGGGCATTTTATGGCCTTCAAAACTGTGATCCCTAGGCTCCCAAAAAGTCCCACACATGTGGTATCCCCATACTCAGGAGAAGCAGCTAAATGTATTTTGGGGTGCAATTCCACATACGCCCATGGCCTGTGTGAGCAATATATCATTTAGTGACAACTTTTTGTAATGTTTTTTTTTTCGTCATTATTCAATCACTTGGGACAAAAAAAATGAATATTCAATGGGCTCAACATGCCTCTCAGCAATTTCCTTGGGGTGTCTAATTTCCAAAATGGGGTCATTTGTGGGTGTTTTGTACTGCCCTGCCATTTAAGCACCTCAAGAAACAACATAGGCAGTCATAAATTAAAGGCTGTGTAAATTCCAGAAAATGTACCCTAGTTTGTAGGCGCTATAACTTTTGCGCAAACCAATAAATATACACTTATTGACATTTTTTTTACAAAAGACATGTGGCCGAATACATTTTGACCTAAATGTATGACTAAAATTGAGTTTATTGGATTTTTTTTAGAACAAAAAGTAGAAAATATCATTTTTTTTCAAAATTTTCGGTCTTTTTCTGTGTATAGCGCAAAAAATGAAAATGGCAGAGGTGATCAAATACCATCAAAAGAAAGCTCTATTTGTGGGAAGAAAAGGACGCAAATTTCGTTTGGGTACAGCATTGCATGACCGCGCAAATAGCAGTTAAAGCGACGCAGTGCCAAATTGTAAAAAGTGCTCTGGTCAGGAAGGGGGTAAATCCTTCCGGGGCTGAAGTAGTTAAACCCTGGTGTATAAAAAAAACTCCAATAAAGTGACAATGTGCTCCTTCAAATCATTCTGTGCTTCTTGGAAAACAGTACCCCATAAGAAACGCACTCAGCGCTATTATTCACCCCACAAGGAGGTATTTCACCTTCACAGTATGAGCCACTGTGTAGCCTGTGGAGTGGGAGGAAACTTCCTGTCCTGTGTTCTCCAAGTGCCTCCTTGTCTGCGATGTAAGTGGTCTCCTCACTGTTAACCTTTTATTTGTTGCCCACATGAAGAGAGGAAAGAGACTCCATAGTGTGATACCATACAAATATCCAAAAATGTATTAATATTACTGATGGGTACTCACATTTAATAAAAATCATTAAAAGCAAAAACAGCTACTTCCGGTTCCGGCGCCACATGAGGAGGAGGTGAGCAGCTTCAGCTCCCGCACAGCTCCTCACAAAACCGGCATTTAAGCCAGTCACAGCACCGGGGGAAACCCCCACCGCCTCTGTTCCATCCCAGGCAGGCATGGATCGCTTCGTGGAGCGATCATACGCTCGGGCGCTGTCCTGGCCCCCCTCCACAGCTCCGCCGGCAGGAGACATAGCGGCCGACACAGCCAAGATGGCGGCCGCTCTGGACTTAGCAGAGTGGCCTCAGCAGCAGCCACAACCTCCCCCTGCCCCAGCTTTGACAGAAACCGACCCCACATCCCCTGCCAACATTGCCCAGGCTGTAGTTCAACTACTGGGGCCATCCCTAACAGCCACTGTGGATGCAGCGGTGCACAGAGGGCTGGAACAGCTGCACATAGAACTCCAGGCTCAGGCCCAGCGCATCACTCAGGTGGAGGAAAGGATTTCAATAATAGAAGATGACTGCACTGCCTCATCTGCAGCACTTGCACGCATAAATGCTTCACATAGAGACATATGGGACAAGCTGGACGATTTAGAAAATCACTCAAGAAGAAACAATCTGCGCATCATTGGCCTGCCAGAGTCGATCCCAGCCTCCCACCTTACAAACATTTGTGCAAAAACCATCCCAGTGCAACTTGGCCTCCGCATACCATGCACGGTTGAACGAGCGCACCGTATGGGTCAATATTCTGACACACGCGCTAAACCTCGGCATGTGATAGTGAAATATTTAAACTACGCCGACAAAAACGCCATAATGCAAAAATTTTGTCGCACGCGCTCACTGGTGGTAGATGGCGCAAAACTGCTACTCTTCGCGGACTATTCCATAGAGGTAATGAAACAACGCAAGGCATTCTCCTCGGTATGCTCCACTCTGCATCACAATCAAATCCGATTCTCCCTAGCCTATCCAGCTGTCCTCCGCGTTCAAACACCTGAAGGAGAGCAACTCACCTTTCATACACCTGAAGAGGCGGAGACCTACCTAACCAACAGAAGCTCCGAAATGGAACACAGTGCCGCGGCAGAGGGATCACCATCGTCATCTTCACAGCATGCGTATGGACCCCCTAAATACCCCCGAAGCCCGACCAAACCTCCATATAAGCGCAGCCGCTTCACCAACCAGGAAGATCGCTCTGGGAATCGTTGAAGGAATTGTCGATGGACTCAACATCATCACCCTTTTTTCACATCGTCATCTTCGGACGGGTAGTATCAACCCATCTTATACTTTTTCTTTTTTTTTCCTTACATTTTTATCGTTAAGATGAGGATGCTTTTGATGCCTCTATAAACTGCCGTACATGCTCTCTATAGAGCACTACCCCTTCCAACCTGTAGCTGAAAGCTACGCAGCTAAAAGTTATGCAGTTATAATGTTATGGTCATGTTATTCAATAACAGTCATAGTCCCCCACTACCTGGGAAACCTTCCTTTTCAGGGACACTTGCAATGTTATGATTACCTGTATTTTCTATTTTCTGGTCTACTTAAGCCTAATTTTAAGAGGGGGGCCCTCCCCTGTGTTCAGCATACCTCGCCATTGATTAATTTAAACCTGCACTACCTCCTCAGGGGATCCCCCCCCCTAGACCACCCTCCCTTCCTATCCTGTACCCCCCCTATACCCCTTTCCTCTCCCCTACCATCCCTATCCCCACCCCCCGTTGCTACCACCCTGCCCCTAAGTGAGGAGCTGGCAATCAATGGGAGCTATGCTAACTAGATAGGTGAGACCTCATGTGGAAAAAAGAGAAGTCCACAACTCAAGTTATGTATTTCCTTATACGATATACTGCCTTATTAATGTTTACAACTTATTTTTGCTTAGAGAAGTTTAAGTTCATGTTTGCCAACCTAGTTCATATGTCTTCAGGGGTTCTGAGGTGCTTTGGCGGCTCCCAGGAGGTAGATAGCACATCTACACAGGGGTTTCTAAGCAAACCCCTAAACCAAAACACTTTCAAATATCAAGTATGTCACAGTCTGCACTTGGGAGTCACCTAAAGTTTGTCTCGTGGAATGTTAAGGGGCTGCGTTCCCCAAACAAACGTATGTCCATCCTCAGACACCTGCGTCGTCTCCGGGCTGATGTGGTTCTACTTCAAGAGACACATCTGGCTGCAGACGACCTGCAACGTCTCCGTAGATTGTGGGTGGGCTCTGTTTATGGTTCACCAGCAGTGGGCCATAAAGCGGGTGTTGCTATCCTTCTGCATAAGAATCTACAGCACAAAGTCAGAGAAGTCAAGGTTGACTCGGAAGGAAGAAAAATGACTCTACATCTGACTATAGATGACAAACCTATAGCACTTACTAACATCTATGCTCCCAATTCTCCTGACACCTCCTTCTTTCAAGGTTTAGTGAAATGGGTGCTAACTACACCAGAGACGCTACACCTATTGGGTGGGGATTTTAATTCAGTCATGTCCTCCCTAGCTGATCGCACAGGCCCCCCTACACATAGAACACACACCCGTACCCCCTCATCATCTACATCTACCCTACTGTCACAAGCCGTCGCCTCCATGCAATTTGTGGATGTCTGGCGCTTAATGCACCCAACGGAATGGGAATACTCCTTTTTTTTCACCCCCGCACAATACGTTTTCACGTATAGACTATTTTTTTGCCTCCCCGGCCCTAAGCTCCGTAACCAGTGCACCAGACATACAAGACGCAGTGATCTCAGACCACAGCCCAATCGTGATTCATCTCACCCAAGCAGCTCGCTCATCTCCCTCCCCTACTTGGCGCTTCCCCTCCTATTTAGTTGACAATGAGGACTTTCAACATACACTATACTGCGCCTGGGAGGAATACATCTCCACTAATGGAGCTCACATTACAGATCCTAACCTATTCTGGGAAGCAGGCAAGGCCTTCTTAAGAAGAGGTAAAATAATTTCATACACAGCCCAGTTTAAAAAAAAAGCCAAGCAACAATATAGTAAATCAAGCGAAGCCCTACGCCTGGCCCATGGGCAGCTCACATTAAACCGCACCATAGAAAACATACAAAAATGGAGACAGGCCAAAAGCACCTTTGACCTATGGGCAGAACAGCATGAAGCGGCCAAAACATCATACTCTCAGCTACATTTTCATAGATTTGGAAACAAGGCTGGTAGGCTCCTGGCCAAGATATGCTCAGGCCCCAGACGTCCTACCCGTATCTCAGCTCTTAGAGCTAAGACAGGTTCTTTGGTCACCTCCCCAGCTGAAATTAGTAACCTACTCGTGGAATACTATACTAATCTATACAAAGCTGACCCGACTGACTTGCCTACCACTGACTTACTGCTCGACAAAATACGTTTATCCAAACTCCACCACACACAATTAGAGACGATTAATGCCCCCATCACTGTTGATGATATTCGATTCACAATCAAAAACATGGCCTCGGCCAAAGCCCCGGGACTCGACGGATACACCGCTGAATTCTATAAAATGACCAAAGAATTTATCCCTGACACCTTAAAATATGTTTACGCAGCTATGTGGGACGGAGGGCCCTATCTTCCTACGGGAACACAGGCCCACATCAAATTAATCTCTAAGAAAGGGAAAGACCCCCTATTACCGGGCTCATACCGACCGATATCATTAATCAATGTTGATGTCAAAATTCTTTCCAAAATAATTGCGTCACGGCTAGCTCCCCTACTGCCATCTTTATTACACCCAGCCCAATCTGGCTTTGTTTCGGGCAGATCGGCTACCCTAAACATTCGCAAAGTGTTAATGGCTCTGGAATACGCCAAAACTCACCCTAACCAAGACATTGCCATCATGTCATTAGACGCGGAAAAGGCCTTTGACAACATCAGTTTCTCTTGGCTCTTTAGAGTGATGTCACAATTTGGATTCTCAGGACCAATTATGCGATTCCTGCTACAAATGTACGCATCCCCTACCGCACGTCTTGTCACCCCTGACTTTATCTCGGACACGATTCCATTAACAAAAGGAACAAGACAGGGCTGCCCCCTGTCTCCACTCCTGTTCAATCTAGCAATCGAACCCCTGTCCAGAATACTAAATTCAGCTGATGGAATCAGTGGCATCACTCTAGAGAACCACACTCTTCGTTCGGCACTATTTGCAGACGACATACTACTATTCTCCACTGACCCTATAACAGACTTCGACAGACTCAAACGACTTTTTTCAGACTTCAGACTTTGCTCGGGATTCAGAATCAATTTTGATAAAAGTGAGATCCTACCATTACACCCCCATCTCTCCAGTAAATGGAAACACCTATCCCCCCTGGCCATAGCCAACCAACATATTACATACTTGGGCATTAAAATAGGACGTGAACCATCCTCTTTGTACTCTTTGGATTACCCCCCTCTGATAACCAAAATTGTGAAGGAGTTGGAGGCTTGGGGGTCCCTACCTCTCTCGCTCTTTGGGAGATGCCACCTTTTCAAAATGGTGTCCTTCGCGCGCCTGCTCTACCCAATGCAGACCATACCTCTTCTAATTAAACATTCAGACATCCAAAAACTCCAGAAGGCCCTAACTACCTTTATATGGTCTCACAAAAAACCTTGCATAGCGCTACAGAAACTATGTCTCCCGAAGGGCGAGGGTGGGGCGGGACTGCCCAATATGCGTTTTTACAACCTGGCATGTTTATTTAGACAGGGCTTAGACTGGCTAACTGGTGGTTCTAAATATTCTAACCTATACTTAGAAGAGGCTACGGTACACCCATATACCCTCTCGGCCATCCTCCACTCTAATCCCAATACATTACCCCCCCACCTCAAAACAAGTGTAATAATTAAGGATACGGTCGTTGCATGGAGAGAAGTAAGAAAATTGCTCAAAGTGCCATCCAACATCTCCAAATACCTCAAAATACAAGGCAACCCTATGTTTCTTCCATCTATCATCCATAAAGCTTTTGGCCAATGGAAACTTAAAGGCCTCACAGATGTCTCGTCTTTTTATCTCAGCAAGCCGGGCAAATTCAAACCATTTCATACCCTGATGCGGGAGTATTCCCTACCACCAACTCATGCTTTCTTTTATCACCAACTCATCAATTATCTCAAATCATGCTCTGGTCCTAATACCAACCCACTTGAAACATCCTGCATTGATACTCTCATCAAAAGCAATAACTACTCCATCTCCAATATTTACTCCTGTCTCATACAACATCAAACATGGAAGTATGCCCTCAAACCCTTTCAAAAATGGTCACACGTATTAGACGACGAATCTCTGCCAGAAAAAATCCTTGAGGGGTACAAGACAGTCCGCAACCTTACTACTTCTGAATCTTGGAGGGAAACACAATTCAAGATCATTCACAGAGCTTATTTCCCTTTCCGCTTCAACAAGAAGGACCCCACCCAAGCGCAATGTTCCTGGTGCAACATACCTCGCCCCACTTTACTACACAGACTCTGGGACTGTAACAAGATTGATGCTTACTGGACTAAGGTGATCACTTACATAAACGAGGTCCACAAAATTCAGTGCACTAAGGACCGCCTACTATGCCTGTTCAGCATACCTGCTTCACCCTCATCGCCAACGAGGGTCTCACAAAATATTCCACATTGGGCTCACCTGTGTCTTCTAGTGGCTCGCAGGACTATCATGTCTCACTGGATATCAGCTACTCCTCCTACCCTAACAATGTTTAAAAAAGCCCTGGCATCACTTTTCAATCTAGAAAGGCTGGACACCATCACCCTTAATTTCCGATCAACTTCCCATTTTTTCAAAAGATGGAGGAAATACATTGAAGCTACATTCGCTCCGCAGGCACTGATCGAGATAATGAACCCATTTCGCTACACGAAATGGTACTTGACAAAAGATGTCACCAATTCTCTAGGCCGACTCAAAATACCCCCCACCCCAGATTCCTTTACTTTTAACCCACCGTAGGATATCCACAAATCCATTGTGCCCCTTGGCATCCACCCCCTCACGTTTAGTCAGACGCTGCCTCCACTCCTGAAGGTATTTAGATGTTAAGATTTCATATGTCGAGCAAAGTTACACTCCATAATGTTGATGAGTTGGCAAACATGAACTCCCCCGTCTTCCCTTTCCCCTAATTTTTATTTTTATTTTTATTTTTATGTTTTCTGTTACTTCTCTTTTGATCTAACTGATATGACAAGATTGTATTTCAACTACTATGAGAAGTCATTGAACTTTATAGATTGTAACGATTAATACTCTGTAACTTTTGTGACACTAAGTTTTTATACTTTTGTATGCCATAAAACCCAATAAATATTTTTCAAAAAAAAAAAAAAAGCAAAAACAGTGTTTAAAAACAGGAAACCAGAGCAATCTACGCTCCACGGCTCGAAACCGGAGATGATTGCATTGTGGTCTCCGATCAACTCTATGGTCAGCTGGCAGTGCCACCGGCTGCATTCTAGAGTTCCCCAGTGGGACTTGAGAGCCTGGGAAAACCGTGGAAGGTGGCGGGGTGGGGGGGGGGTGCTTGTAAAAGCAGTCTATTTAGCCACTAGGATTGCGTTTACATAAAAGCTGACATCTGACTGGAAAAAACAATACCAAGATGATGTCTAAACCTGCAGGCATCATCCCCGTATAACCACTCAAAGTCCAGTGACATACCAGTACATTGCTGGTCCTTGTTGGGCATGTAGTGTAATGCAGCCTGCGGGCTGAACAAAAGAGAAAACAGATTCCTCCATTTACATTGACTGATGTGGATGAAGAAATCTCTGCCAGAAAAAGTGTATGGTATGCCCACCATTAGACTTTACCACCCTGTATCCACCCACTTCTAATGATGGACATACATGCAATGGTTTTTTTTCTTTCATTCAGCTCATGGGCTGAACAAAGAAAAGAACCTGACAGATTCCTCCATTCACATTGATCGATGTGGATGGAGAAATCTCTGCCAAGAAAAGTGAAAAAATGATATATGCCGAAGCACAGGGGCAATCCTCCCTCTGTTCACCCCAGCCCCTATGCTTCGGTATATATGTTATTTTTTTAACCTCCTACAGTGCTGTAGTCACTGATTTACGTATTGTGAGAGCAAACCCTGTTGCTGTCAGAAAAAAAAGATCAGTGCTGCAGCTGAATGGCGTACCTGTGAAGCAAACAACGGTTAACAATAAAACACAGTAACAATGAAACACAACTCAATAAAACAACAAATTTTTCTTTATTGCAATCTGTGCCAAAAAAGGGTAAAAAATATATGTTGAAGCATAGGGGCAATCCATCCTCTGTTCACCCCAGCCCCTATGCTTCATCATATATTCTCTTTTTTTTAACTGCGGTGATGAAATCATCTCCTACAGTGCTGTAGTCACTGACTTACGTATTGTGAGAGCAAACCCTGTTGCTGTCAGAATAAACAGATCAGTGCTGCAGCTGAATGGCATACCTATGAAGCAAACAACAGTTAACAATAGGGATGAGCCATACACCCCCCTGTTCGGTTCGCACCAGAACATGCGAACAGGAAAAAAGTTTGTTCGAACACGCAAACACCGTTAAAGTCTATGGGACACGAACATGAATAATCAAAAGTGCTAATTTTAAAGGCTTATATGCAAGTTATCCTCATAAAAAGTGTTTGGGGACCTGGGTCCTGCCCCAGGGGACATGGATCAATGCAAAAAAAAGTTTTAAAAACGGCCGTTGTTTCAGGAGCAGTGATTTTAATAATACTTAAAGTCAAACAATAAAAGTGTAATATCCCTTTAAATTTCGTAGCTGGGGGGTGTCTATAGTATGCCTGTAAAGGGGCGCATGTTTCCCGTGCTTAGAACAGTCTGACAGCAAAATGACATTTCGAAGGAAAAAACCCATTTAAAACTACTCACGGCTATTGCATTGCCGACAATACACATAGAAGTTCATTGATAAAAACGGCATGGGAATTCCCCACAGGGGAACCCCGCGCCAAAAAAAAAAAATGGCGTGGGGTCCCCCCAAAAATCCATACCAGACCCTTATCCGAGCACGCAACCTGGCAGGCCGCAGGAAAAGAGGGGGGACGAGAGTGTGCCCCCCCTCCTGAACCGTACCAGGCCACATGCCCTCAACATTGGGAGGGTGCTTTGGGGTAGCCCCCCAAAACACCTTGTCCCCATGTTCATGAGGACAAGGGCCTCATCCCCACAACCCTGGCCGGTGGTTGTGGGGGTCTGCGGGCGGGGGGCTTATCGGAATCTGGAAGCCCCCTTTAACAAGGGGACCCACAGATCCTGGCCCCCCCCTGTGTGAAATGGTAAGGGGGTACTTACCCCTACCATTTCACTAAAAAACTGTCAAAAATGTTAAAAATGACAAGAGACAGTTTTTGACAATTACTTTATTTAAATGCTTCTTCTTTCTTCTATCTTCCTTCATCTTCTGGTTCTTCTGGTTCTTCCTCCGGTGTTCTCACCCAGCATCTCCTCCGCGGCATCTTCTATCTTCTTCTCCTCGGGCCACTCCGCACCCATGGCATGGGGGGAGGCTCCCGCTCTTCTCTTCATCTTCTTCATCTTCTTCTCTTCTCTTTTCTTCTCTTCTTCTCTTCTTCATTTTTTTCTCCGGGCTGCTCCGCACCCATGCTGGCATGGAGGGAGGCTCCCGCTGTGTGACGGCGTCTCCTCGTCTGACGGTTCTTAAATAACGGGGGGCGGGGCACACGGTGACTTGACGGGACTTCCCTGTGATGTCACGGGGAATGCCACAGGGAAGTCCCGTGCGTCAGAGGGGGGCGGGGTCACCGGGTGACCCCGCCACCGTTATTTAAGAACCGTCAGACGAGGAGACGCTGTCACACAGCGGGAGCCTCCCTCCATGCCAGAATGGATGCGGAGCGGCCCGGAGAAGAAAATGAAGAAGAGAAGAAGAGAAGAAAAGAGAAGAGAAGAAGATGAAGAAGATGAAGAGAAGAGCGGGAGCCTCCCCCCATGCCGTGGGTGCGGAGCGGCCCGAGGAGAAGAAGATAGAAGACGCCGCGGAGGAGATGCTGGACGAGAACGCCGGAGGAAGAACCAGAAGAACCAGAAGATGAAGGAAGATAGAAGAAATAAGAAGCATTTAAATAAAGGAATTGTCAAAAACTGTCTCTTGTCATTTTTAACATTTTTGACAGTTTTTTAGTAAAATGGTAGGGGTAAGTACCCCCTTACCATTTCACACAGGGGGGGGCCGGGATCTGGGGGTCCCCTTGTTAAAGGGGGCTTCCAGATTCCGATAAACCCCCTGCCCGCAGACCCCCCACAACCACCCGCCAGGGTTGTGGGGATGAGGCCCTTGTCCTCATCAACATGGGGACAAGGTGTTTTGGGGGGCTACCCCAAAGCACCCTCCCAATGTTGAGGGCATGTGGCCTGGTACGGTTCAGGAGGGGGGGGGCGCACTCCCGTCCCCCCCTCTTTTCCTGCCTGCCAGGTTGCGTGCTCGGATAAGGGTCTGGTATGGAATTTAGGGGGAACCCCACGTCATTTTTATTTAAAATTTTGGCCGGGGTTCCCCTTAATATCCATACCAGACCTGAAGGGCCTGGTATGGAATTTAGGGGGACTCCCACGTCATTTTTTTTTTACATTTTGGTTCGGGGTTCCCCTGTGGGGAATTCCCATGCCGTTTTTATCAATGAACTTCTATGTGTATTGTCGGCAATGCAATAGCCGTGAGTAGTTTTAAATGGGTTTTTTCCTTCGAAATGTCATTTTGCTGTCAGACTGTTCTAAGCACGGGAAACATGCGCCCCTTTACAGGCATACTATAGACACCCCCCAGCTATGAAATTTAAAGGGATATTACACTTTTATTGTTTGACTTTAAGCATTATTAAAATCACTGCTCCTGAAAAAACGGCCGTTTTTAAAACTTTTTTTTGCATTGATCCATGTCCCCTGGGGCAGGACCCGGGTCCCCAAACACTTTTTATGACAATAACTTGCATATAAGCATTTAAAATTAGCACTTTTGATTTCTTCCATAGACTTTTAAAGGGTGTTCCGCGGCATTCGAATTTGCTGCGAACACCCCAAATTGTTCGCTGTTCGGCGAACTTGCGAACATGAGTTCGACTCGAACTCGAAGCTCATCCCTAGTTAACAATAAAACACAGTAACAATGAAACATTAACTTAATAAAACAACAACTTTTTCTTTATTGCAATCTGTGCCAAAAAAGGGTAAAAAATATATGTCGAAGCATAGGGGTGATCTGCCCTCTGTCCACCCCAGCCCCTATGCTTCACCATATATGATCTTTTTTTAACTGCGGTGGTGAAATCACCTCCTACAGCACTGGAGTCACTGATATACAAATTGTGAGAGCAAACCCTGTTGCTGTCAGAGTAAACAGATCAGTCCTGCAGCTGAATGCAAAGCAAACAATGATTAACAATAAAACACAGCAACAATAAAACATTACAGCAACATTACAGCATAGCAGTATAGTATAAAATACAGTAAAATGAAAGAACAATAAAATAAAACAACTATATCTGGATTTTTTTATTGATTTTTTTAATGGCTTTATTTCTTTTTTTTACGCTTTTTTTGTAACTGTAAAAAACTTTAAACTGGATTGGGAAATTGGACCAGAGCACCTTCTGGATACAAAAAGGCTGATCTCTTCCTGGAATTTTGGGAAGGATCCACTTCTTCCTGACGCTTTGTATAGTACATAAGTGTTGAACAGAGCCAATTGGAATAAATATTCAGACACCTACTTGTACCAGCATCTGGCCTTATGGGCAACTAAATACAGCCCCATCATTTGGCTGTTGAAATTCACCCTTCCCATTTTAAGGTTGTAGTCATGGACACAGAGGGGCTTCTCAACAACACCAGTCACTGTGTCAGTTTGGACTGTCGTATCTGCGTGAATGGAAGACAGAACAAAAACGTTATGTTTGTCCTTCCACCTCACTGCAAGCAATTCATTACTTCTAAAGCAGGTTCTCTCCCCCATCTAATTCGTGAATTTACAAGCCATTGGAAGAAGCCCTGGTGATTAGATCGAATGGTGCCACATGCGCCAATTCCAAATTCAAAAAGGTGCCAAAAAAGTGGCACGCTTGTGTAATAATTGTCCACGTAAAAGTGGTACCACTTTTGGAATAAGGGTGACACCAAGTCCCGAACAATCTTGCCGCTGCTCCCTATGTAGCCTGGGCAGTTGCAGGGCTCCACATGACTATCTTTTCCCTCATAAACCTGGAAACTATATGTATAGCCTGTTGCCCTGTCACAGAGCTTATACATTTTGACCCCATATCTGGCATGCTTGCTGGGGAGAAACTGTTTGAAAGCAAGGTGGCCAGAAAACCTAATCAGGGACTCATCTATGCAGACAGCTTGTTGGGGGGGTATATTCAAGGCTGCAAATTTTTATCCAGGGTCACTCTGAGGACGACATAGTTCATTGTCGTTAAAGTGCACAAACCACAATATTTGCTCTTATCTAGTCCCGCCCATGGCAGCAGAGAATACAGGCATATGATGAATTGGGTCCGTGGATCTATATGACCGCAAATCATTCTTTTTAGTAATGCCCCTGTTGAGGGATAGGCCCAGAAAAGTCTTACATTCGGAAACCGTGATATGTTTCCATGCAAATTATCTGGCAAGGGTCAAATTTGGGTTTGCGGTGATAAATTGATTGGCATATACATTGCTTTGGTCCACAATCGTTCCGTATAGATCTTCCGTGAAAAACAGCTAAAAAAAACAAGGAGAGTTAAATCTGCTGTTTCCACCTGAATTCTGGGTTGGCTAGTGAATGGGGGAAGTACGGGCGCTGCAGAATCTGTGGGCTGCCAATCAGGATTTTTAAGTGCACCAGGAAGAGCACTATGGGCATGTGTTTGAATTCTTGGTGGCTACAGGACACTACTTGTGCTAGCCACCTCCCCAGCTTGAACTGCACTTATGGGACTCGCCACGTCACCAAGTGTTACTGCAGTGCTGGTTTGTCTATGACCAGGATGTACTAGGCCGCTGGTGCTCACCAGTTCACCAGAAGGTAGGGCAGCACTAGTAATGGCACGCTGCTGCATATGAGAATCATACGAGTGTAGCACCTCAGCAACGTGGGAACAGGGTCAGGTACACCTGTCCTTAGCAGGGACCTTTACTCCGTCATCAGAGCTATCTGTCAGGATGGCGCTGCTCTCTACTGGTTTGAATACTGAGCCTGATTCTGACAGTGAGGACTCCCCATCGCTCTCCTGTGTCATGCTCAGTATCCTGTAGGCCTCTTAACTAGTGTATCTTTCGTTTTACATTTTGGCCAATAAGTTTGTAGGTACCTAGTGTGACTCACAGGTAAAAAAGCACCTGGTTGTCAAGGACTGTTTGAACCACTACAAAAAATGTAACTGCTAGCGCTAGCAAAGATCAGGCCTGACTGCGGTTTTGTGTGCTGTGTATCGGAAGTGACAGTGACACTGCACTTTTTGGGGGGGCGGAGGAGCTAAACACCTCCTCACTTCCCCCCTATATAACATACTCCTTTTCGGCCAAAATCTGTATTCAACCCCGGTCATGTAAAAGGTCCTTTTATACACAGCTTCTATCAGGTGGTATACTCGGACATCAAACGTATGTGTAAATCCACTAACCCTTACTACTTTTGCTAATATTCTCACAAGAAGAGTCTTCTCTCAATAACTTAACCAAAAATACCTCCATCATCATTAAATCAGCTGACAAGGGAGGAGGTATTGTTATAAAAAACCAGGACACTTATCTCAATGAAGCATATGGACTACTATCTGACATCAATACATACATACGCCTCCCTGCCAATGCACTCCCTCAGTTCTCCATAGAAGCACAACTATTAGTTAAACGAGCTCTCAATGATAACATCATAAGTAAAGCTGAATCTTCCTTTTTATCCAGAGAATATTGCAATACTTCTTATTTTTACCAACTCCCAAAAGTTCATAAAGACTCTGATAATCCTCCTGGATGCCCTATTGTAGCTGCAATGGAGAGTGTCACTCGTTTTTTCCATTTACATTGACTATTTTTTGTAGCCTCTAGCCCAAAACTTACCCACGTGATGGCACCCACCTTCTAGACCAGGGATATGCAATTTGCGGACCTCCAGCTGTTGCAGAACTACAAGTCCCATGAGGCATAGCAAGACTCTGACAGCCACAAGCATGACACCCAGAGGCAGAGGCATGATGGGACTTGTAGTTTTGCAACAGCTGGAGGTCCGCTAATTGCATATCCCTGTCCTAGACAATCTTCAAGCTTACACCTGGAAACCCACCTACCAGTGGATTTCCCTAGATGTAAACTCTCTATACACATCTACCCCCATAATGTCGGTTTATGGGCAGTTCAACACTTTCTACTGCAAGATCCACTCATCAACCTTAAACAGGCCAATTTCATTATAGAATCAACTACTTTTTGTCTGACACATAATTATTTTTCTTTTGACAACAAATTTTATTTATAAAACCAAGGTACGGCCATGGGCACAAATTTTACGCCCAGTTGGAACAACAACCCCTTTTCCAAGCATATTGTTTTCTTTGGACATTACATAGATTACATAATTGTCATCTGGGATGGGCCTCAACCATCCGTAGAGCAGTTTGTCACCCATTGCAACTCCAATGACCTAGGGCTCTCCTTCACCTTTGTCTGTAGTCCCGACATTTTGGTATTCTTAGACCTTGAACTGTGCCACACTGACAATGCTATTTATGCTAAAAATTACACAAAACCAAAAGCAGGAAACCCATATTTACATTTTCAAAGTTGCCATCATCCCAGATGGAAATCCAATATTCCAAAAAGCCAGTTTAGCCATCTTAAACGCAACTGCACTCATAACACAGATTACATTATACAAGGTAACCTCCTTAAAACCAAATTTGAGGACAAAGGATATCCGTCATCCTTGGTAGATGAGGCTTTTGCTAACTTTCTAAATAGCAAACCTCTAGGGTAGGGGATCTTCGGAAAACATTGGGGGATCGTGCTGGAAGATCCCTCACTACAGACATCCCTTTCTAGTACACCTAGGATTACATATCAGAAAGCCAAAAATATTAAAAGTCGCATTGCACCAAGCAAATTAAAATCTACGAACAACAAACCCACACATCTTTCACTTTCTTATCTATCAAAGGCATGTATCAATGTAAGAAACTACAATGCCTGACCTGTAAATTTGTAACCCACCAATCTTTCACCACTAAAGGAAAACATGCCCTCTAAATGAATTTTACAACTGCTCTTCCAATTTTGTTATATATTGTGCCTCTTGTCCATGTGGACTATTTTACATTGGTCGCATCATCTGGACCTTACGCAAAAGGTTCAGAGAGCATCGTAGGTCAGTGGAAGATGACAGTAATTTGAGCATTCCCAAACATTTCAAAGAATTTCACCAGGGCTCCACTGCTGGACTCTGGGTCTGGGTAATTGAGCAGATATCCAGGACTCTCCCTCTTGCAGAGCATTTCAAATGTCTTTGCGAGAAGGTAACTTTTTGGATTTATACTCTAGATGCCCTTGCACCGGGAGGTTTAAAACAAAGACATAGAAATAAATTCCATTATTTAATTCTTTCCCCTCCCTCCCCACTTACATTTCGAGATTAACTTAATAGTATACCGATATGAAGATGCATAATTTTTTATAATGTTATAATAAATATATTCTTATAATTTTATAATATTTTTTTAAAATTCCCTCCAATACATGGTTTCTACTTGTTTGTGTGCGAGCATGTGTCTTTGTATATGCATGCTTGTGCTCACACGCACCTGCATCCATGAATTGGTGTGTGAATGCGCCTGCATATGTGTGCGCATGGACACATTAATAGACCCCCCAAATCTATAACCATTACCACCATGGGCTTTTTTCATAATATCATTCCAATTGCTTTATAATCCTTTTTATTTTTATCTTTAATTGTAATTTTTTATTGCTTTTAAATTAATTGCCACTATATATTCTTTCACAGGACCCCTATAGTCTTAAGAAACTATATATCCCCCACATAGAAACAGTCCCAAGTAAGTACATCAACAATATAGCATAGCCCATTCTCTGTGCACTTTTTTTCTCATGTTATACTGTGCTTTTAAACATCCCCTATTCATTATTCATTCACTAATTTAAGCCGTTCAATTAATTGTATTTTGAATGATACATTTTTATCTATACATAAATATATATATATATATATATGTATATATATATATATGTATGTATATATATATATATATATATATATATATATATATATATATATATATATATATATATATATATGTGTATATATATATATATATATATATATATATATATATATATATATATTTTTTTTTTTTTTTTTTATTTATGATGTTTCTGAATTCATGTTTTTATGTGTGATTTCTGATTGTTACGGAGATGTATATGTACATATGTGCCCATACCCCCCTTCTTTATATTACTTTCATTTACACTTAATTTAAAGTTAATACAATTTGCCATGCTGAGGCACATCGTCTCATCCCCAAACCCCTTGGCTTTCCTGGTGTGTCTAATGTGGAGAGGAGGACAGTCAAGTGATTTCATTGGCCCACCCGCCCTGCCAGCTCTATATACCACACCTAAGATGGCTGACAACCATGGCTGATGAAGGAGCATGCATGTTCCGAACACGTGCACATCACAACTTCCTCTCCCAGAGACCAGGAACCTTCTGAATGATGACTTTCTCCTGCGCACTTCTCGTCTAGCCCAGGACATCAGAAACCACCGGTGCCGCCGAGCACGACTACCCTGCACTGCTTGGAAATCGCTCTGGACCCCTGACACCCATCTTCTGCCTCTAAGATGTGCCTGTTTTTATCTAGTGAGTGCATTACTACTCAAATTAAATGTGTTACTTATATTACTACACTCATTGCTGCTTGTCTGTTTTTTTTCCCCAGTTAATCCTTTCACTGCCCTGTCAAAGTGTCATTAGTATAGTGTGCAGATCTTTTTTCTGATCACTGTATTAGTGTCACGGGTGACGCCAGTTAGCGCTGGCATCAGTTAGCGTTAATCACAGATAGCATCAGATTGCCCGCTACATATTCACTAATACATTTTAACCCTTTGCTTTCCGGTAACACTAGCACACACACACTATACACCTTTAATACTAGTATAGTCTGAACTGATCAATATCTTTGATCATAACGGAACTTCCCCAATAGTATAGTGTTCCCAAAAATGCAGCGTTAGCAGGATCAGCCCTGATACCTGCCAGCACCTGTGTTTAGCCCCTCCATCCCCCCAACAAGTGCAGTGTCACTGTCACTTCCGATTCACAGCACACAAAACCGCAGTCAGGCCTGATCTCTGCTAGCGCTAGCAGGTAAATTTTATGTAGCTGTTCAAACAGTCCTTGACAACCAGGTGCTTTTTTACCTGTGAGTCACACTAGGTACCTACAAACTTATTGGCCAAAATGTAAAACAAAAGATACACTAGTTAAAAGGCCTACAGGATACTGAGCATGACACATGAGAGCGATGGCGAGTCCTCACTCTCAGAATCAGGCTCAGTATTTGAACCAGTAGAGAGCAGCGCCATCCTGACAGATAGCTCTGATGACGGAGTAAAGGTCCCTGCTAAGGTTAGGTGTACCTGACCCTGTTCACAGGTTGCTGAAGTGCTACACTCGTATGATTCTCGCATGCAGCAGCGTGCCATTACTAGTGCCGCCCTACCTTCTGGTGAACTGGTGAGCACCAGCGGCCTAGTACATCCTTGTCGTAGACAAACCAGCACTGCAGTAACACTTGTTGACGTGGCGAGTCCCATAAGTGCAGTTCAAGCTGGGGAGGTGGCTAGCACAAGTAGTGTCCTGTAGCCACCAAGAATTCAAACACATGCCCATAGTGCTCTTCCTGGTGCACTTAAAAATCCTGATTGGCAGCCCACAGATTCTGCAGCACCCATACTTCCCCCATTCACTAGCTAACCCAGAATTCAGGTGGAAACAGCAGATTTAACTCCCCTTGTTTTTTTTTCAGCTGTTTTTCATGGAAGATCTGTACGGATCTATTGTGGACCAAAGCAATGTATATGCCAATCAATTTATCGCTGCAAACCCAAATTTCACCCTTGCCAGATAATTTGCATGGAAACATATCACGGTTTCCGTATGTAAGACTTTTCTGGGCCTATCCCTCAAAAGGGGCATTACTAAAAGGAATGATTTGCAGTCATATAGGTGAACTGACCCAATTTATCATATGCCTGTATTCTCTGCTGCCATGGGCAGGACTAGATACGAGCAAATATTACGGTTTGTGCACTTCAGCAACAATGAACTCTGTCGTCCTCAGAGTGACTCTGGATAAAAATTTGCAGCCTTGAATACCCCCCCCCCCCCAACAAGCTGTCTGCATAGATGAGTCCCTGATTAGGTTTTCTGGCCACCTTGCTTTCAAACAGTTTCTCCCCAGCAAGCATGCCAGATATGGGGTCAAAATGTATAAGCTCTGTGACAGGGCAACAGGCTATACATATAGCTTCCAGGTTTATGAGGGAAAAGATAGTCATGTGGAGCCCTGCGACTGCCCAGACTACATAGGGAGCAGCAGCAAGATTGTTCGGGACTTGCTGTCCCCCTTATTCCAAAAGGGGTACCACTTGTACATAGACAATTATTACACAAGCGTGCCACTTTTTTGGCACCTTTTTTAATTTGGAATTGGCGCATGTGGCACCATTTGATCTAATCACTGGGGCTTTTTCCAAAGGCTTGTAAATTCATGAATTAGATGGGGGGAGAGAACCTGCTTTAGAAGTAATGAATTGCTTGCAGTGAGGTGGAAGGACAAACATTTTCATTCTGTCTTCCATTCACGCAGATACGACAGTCCAAACTGACACAGTGACTGGTGTTGTTGAGAAGCCCCCCTGTGTCCACGACTACAACCTTAAAATAGGCTGGGTGAATTTAAACAGCCAGATGATGGGGCCGTATTTAGTTGCCCATAAGGCCAGATGCTGGTACAAGAAAGTGTCTGTATATTTATTCCAATTGGCTCTGTTCAACACTTATGTACTATACAAAGCGTCGGGAAGAAGTGGATCCTTCCTAAAATTCCAGGAAGAGATCATCACAGCCCTTTTGTATCCAGAAGGTGCTCTGGCCCAATTTCCCAATCCGTTTTTTACAGTTACAAAAAAAGTGTAAAAAAAAAAAAAAAACCCCATACATTTAAAAAAAAAAATTCAATAAAAAAAATCCAGATATAGTTGTTTTATTTTATTTTTCTTACATTTTACTGTATTTTATACTATACTGCTATGCTGTAATGTTTTATTGTTGCTGTGTTTTATTGTTAATCATTGTTTGCTTTGCAGGTAGGTCGTTCAGCTGCAGGATTGATCTGTTTACTCTGACAGCAACAGGGTTTGCTCTCACAATTTGTACATCAGTGACTCCAGCACTGTAGGAGGTGATTTCACCATCGCAGTTAAAAAAAGAGCATATATGGCTAAGCATAGGGGCTGGGGTGGACAGAGGGCCGATCGCCCCTATGCTTTGACATATATTTTTTACCCTTTTTTGGCACAGATTGCAATAAAGAAAAAGTTGTTATTTTATTAAATTAATGTTTCATTGTTACTGTGTTTTATTGTTAATAGGCATGAGCTTCGAGTTCAAGTCGAACCCATGGTCGACTCTGAATTGGACATTTTGATGATAGGCAACTCCTATCCTCATATTGATTATTGGTTCCAAATTAATAACTACTGCAGTAGGGAACAGACACAAAAGATACACTCAGCATCTTTCCAAATAACTGTTCTGCTTTATTATGACACAATTGAAGGTTTTTATACACATGATTACGTAGGTATCACATTAATATTACAATTGTACGTTTATGGTAACAAGGGGCATTACATAGGCAGGCTAATTCTAATCAGGACTTGAAAGAATGTAAACATGTACTGAAAACATTATTAGTGCTGTGTGCACAGTGAGGGCAGTGTGCAATACATACAAAATAGAATACAATTATATACAGAACTTACAAATTTCCATTACACTCTACTTTGTCCGCTACATTGTAGACAATAGGGAGTGTAAAAATAAAACCTCAAAACTTCTAGTAAGGACTCTCCTATAAAAATGATTTCCTCTGTTACTCTCTGTAGATTCTGCACTCTATACTTACAAACTACTTCTGATAACACTTTTTACTGTGGCCTTTGCAGTAGCATTTGCCACTGGACATCCAGAAAACATGTCCATAAAGACAAAATGCATACTCGTAAGATCCTGATTTGGGCATCTGGATATATCTTTTTGTAATCTCTGGAAGGGATGTTCAGCTTTTGGTAACACCTTTGGTAATAGGTAAAACAAGAAGTGGTATGTTATAAAAACAACTGTGGAGAACCCTGGCTCTATCCCATGCTCATTTACTAAGACAGCCATAACTGCTTGTGACTGATGACACAGTCCATGTGTCAAGCTGGAGGGAAAAGAGTGGCTGGCAGACATAAATGATCACCTTTTCCATAGTCCTGTTTCATAAGAAGTTGCCCCCTGTGGACCACTTGTTCTTCTTGTTCTGGGGTTCTTAAAGTTGAATTATTAATCCCAGCTATACTGGGCCAGAACTAGGGTGGAATCTGTGAGTTGCACAGACCCATCAAGTGTCCGGGGCTGTAATGCAGCATCCTTAGTCACCTGGTCTGCTTCCATGTGTGAGTTTTAAAGTTAATATGGCTACCTCACAAGAACCTGGAAGGCTGAAAACCACCAATCAAATTAACTTAGCATGCTTGGTTGGTTTACCTGCCGAAGTAAAAACAAACTTCTGGCCCTTCAAATGGAACCAAAAGCTCTCAATATCGCGGCTATCTATATAAATATACACTCTTTTTATAGCTCACAGGGTTTGCTAAAACATGGAGCTCTGCTTCTTGAGCTGGGGAAAAAGGATCCAATGACTTTGAATACAGAGTATCCTTCTGGTACTGCATACTCAGTATAAAACCGGGAATAACTCTACAAAAAGTTAAATATCTGGGTCTTCAGGGAGTATGTCCTGCACTGGGCTCACAGCAGCTGATTCCTACATCATCAATTTAACACATGTGGCTTCCTTTGTCTACAGCCTCCTCCAATAGAGGCAATAAGGTGGCTGGATTCAAATGTACACATTTTTCATTGTTAGATTTGTACATAAACAAACTCATATTTTAAACCTTTCATTAGACAAACATTTAGTTAGCTGTATATTTGCTACGCAGAATGTGGGACCATTTAAAAGTAAATATTTGACCAAAATAATGTCTGTAACTTTGTCTAATAGCACCTTTGCATAAAGCTACATCTCTGATATATCGGGATGAACCCTTCATTACTGGGTCCAGCTTGCATAAATATATTACAATGGCTTGTTTTCTATCATGCTGTTTGTGTAAGAACTCCAGTTTCATGTTTCAAAAAAACAACTTTTTTCTGGCAATATTATTATTATTATAATAAACTATAACAATACCCTGCGGTCATGCAGAGATGTCCATAAATCCAAAATATTCTTCTGCTTATACCACTGCACTTACAAGAAAAAGGGGCAAATCATTTCACAATCCACACATTCTGCTTTGGATTTCAAACATAAAAATAAATAAAAACAAAAGGACCATCAATCTGTATGATGGACCAGAAAGCATCAAAAACTAAAAAAAAAAACTGGCTGCAGGTGGCATCTATCCTAACAGGATGTGTAGACTTGATGTGATGGGTCTGTTATATTTAAATTTTATTTATTATAACTCTCACATCATGGACCGTACATAAAAAAACTTAAAATTTCATTTTTGTAGAAAAACTTCTTATGTATCCCATACATCTTGGCTTTGTTAAATATTATTGCAGCTTTATTCCAAATATCAACCTCATCTTAATCTTTTTTTTCCCTCTCAATAAGGGCTTGTATAAATGTAAAATTACAAAATTGTTATCTTAATCTAAACTAATCCCATTCATTACAAATTTCCCCATTAACCTGGACTTCATTTCCAACCAAAGGTTGTCTAAACCAGTTTCAATATATCTATACTATTAATAAAATTGTTAAACTCATATTAGAAATTAATGCTCATTATTACTTAATTTTACTTAATTTCCCTTTTTTAAATGCACTGTTTCCACTATCAAAAGATATTCAATTTGTGTAATACACGGTTAAATGTAACCTTCATTTTACCATGTTTGGAAATTGTTTATCATTAGATTCGTTAACCCGGCACATTTTTGTTATAAATGTTTTGTCTAAAAAACTGGAATTGGCATGGTGTCCTTCCAGCTTATCAATGACCTCTCATCCCAGCCACATTCTTTCATGAGAGCACAGAGGAGGGGGGTCACATCTGCGTACATGACACACACAAGCGATATAACTAAAGGTTCCAGCATTCACACACATACACAAATATATCTCTCTTAACCACTTGCCGACAGCCGCACGCCGATGTACGTCCTAACTTTGCAAGCGGATATCGTTGTTATGGCAGCAGCTAGCTACCATAACCCTGGTATCCTCGTTTTTGTGCGGCGGTCGGCTACCAGATAAAAGTGGTCTCTGCGGTGGATTCGCTGCAAGATCACTTTTATTGGTGGCGGGAGAGGGGCCCCCCTCCCGCCGCAATCCGGTGCCCTCCACCGCTTACCGAAGCCGTCAGTAGCAGTGGAGGCGATCGCGTCTGTCCTCTAGCTGTGCCTGGAGATGAGTGAGGGGAAGATGACGCCCACTCATCTCCATGACACTGCAGGGCAAAAGCAACGTCAAAACGTCACTTCCGCCCATACGTCTTAAAGGCATATTTTTTTCAATGTCATTTTTTTAAATGACTTTTTTTTTCTTATTGCATTTTAGTGTAAATATGAGATCTGAGGTCTTTTTGCCCCCACATCTCATATTTAAGAGGTCCTGTCATGATTTTTTCTATTACAAGGTATGTTTACATTCCTTGTAATAGGAATAAAAGTGACACAATTTTTTTTTCTTTAAACAGTGTAAAAATAAATAAAATCATATAAAATAAATAAGAAAAATAAAAAATATATATTTTTAAATGCCCCATCCCGACGAGCTCGCGCGCAGAAGCGAACGCATACCTGAGTAGCGCCTTCATATGAAAATGGTGGTCAAACCACACATGTGAGGTATCGCTGCGATCAGTAGAGCAAGAGCAATAATTCTAGCCCTAGACTTCCTCTGTAACGCAAAACATGCAACCTGTAGAATTTTTTATACATCGCCTATTGAGTTTTTTGAGGGTAAAAGTTTGACGCCATTCCATGAGCGAGTGTAATTTTGAAGCGTGACATGTTGGGTATCAATTAACTCGGCGTAACATTATCTTTCACAATATAAAAAAAATTGGGCTAACTTTACTGTTGTCTTATTTTTTTATTCAAAAAAGTGAATTTTTTCCAAAAAAAGCGCGCTTGTAAGACTGCTGCGCAAATACGTTGTGAAAAAAAGTATTGCAATGACCGCCATTTCATTCTCTAGGGTGTTAGAAAAAAACAATATATAATGTTTGGGGGTTCGAATTAATTTTCTAGCAAAAAAAAACAGTTTTAAACATGTAAACACCTAAATTCCAAAACAAGGCTGGTCCTTAAATGGTTAAATCGCTTACTTTTTTCCCATTTGTACACAACACATGCATATCATTCTCTCACTTTCTTTTAACTCTTTAATATTTCCCTGCTTAAATTCTGTTTTCCTTATTTTGTTCAGATATTCTTTATATCTAGCTTCTATGATCAGACAGGCAGCCACAGTGCTTATCCCATCTTCCCTCTCTGACAGCTTATAAAGTATTCTGTTTTAACTCTCATTACTCTGTTTCTTGACTTTACTAGTTGTAGTGCCTGACCCCAAATTCATCCCACAACTTAACATGAATATGTCCCTTACTGTCTAGTGTTAATTGTCACCCTGGATCCATCCTGCTCACATAGATAGCTGTTTCTCTAGCTGTTTACTCTGCATGATTCTTAGTCCCTGTGGACCTTGGTAACCCAGTTACCCATTGTGGATCACTGTCCACTTTAACCATTAATCTAGGGGCTCAGTATAGGCGGAACCGCACCTTCGGTTCATATATAGCGCTCCTCTTGTGCTGGGCATTTTTGAGAGTCTCTTACCCTTAATTCCCTTACTTACTGTATTTATCGCCGTATAACACGTGCCGGCGTATAACACGCACCCTAAGTTTAGGAGGGAATTTTAAGGAAAAAAACTTTTAGTTGGGAAGTTTAAGGAAAAAAACTTACATTTAAATGCCCATCAATGTAGCCTTATCAGTGTCCATCTGTAGCCTTGTCAGTATCCATCTGTAGCCAGTGTCCATCTGTAGCCAGTGTCAGTGTAGCCTTGTCAGTGTCCATCTGTAGCCTTGTCAGTGTCCATCTATAGCCTTATCCCTGTGTCATTTGCAAACTTATAGGTACACTGCCATTAAAAAATGGCGCCACCGTCATCGACGGCTCTCAGCAGCTTTCGGACGCACTCGTTTGATATCGGCGGCTCTCGGCAGCTCTCGGACACACTCGGCCATTCTCGACAGCTCTCGGGTGCTCTCGGCAGCTTTCGGACGCACTTGCCCATTCTCGGCGGCTTTCGGATGCAGCGGGACTGCGAGAGCTGCCAAGAATGGCCAAAAGTGGCCGAGAGCCGCAGAGAATGGCTGAAAGTGGCCAAGAGCCACCGAGAACGGCCGAAAGCCGCTGAGAATGGCCGAAAGCGGCCAAAAGCCGGCGAAAATGGCAAAAAGGCTTACAATCGGCAGGGGATCGGCGTATAACACGCACCCATGATTTTCCCCTGATTTTAAGGGGAAAAAAGTGTGTGTTATAGGCCAATAAATACGGTAATTTAATGCCCATAATGACTGGCCAGTCTTCTCTATGTGTGCCTATACCATCTTGCCTCTAAACTACTTTATCTAGCAGATGTACTACATATACCTGTGAACAGCACTATTCTTCCCTTTCTTATCTATAACACTCCGATGGACAGTAGACAGTGACAACATAACATATAACCACCAATCAATACAGTTCGATTAAGGGGAATAAAATAGGTACCTTTTGTCCTGAAAATGCCTTACCGATCAAGGAAGTCTGATAACTCAAATGTAAGCAAAAGGCTTACCTCAGCTGGCTGATTATCAGAAATTCCCGGATCGTCTCAAGCTCCTCATTTCGGATTCTCAGGGTCACCTGTAAAGCCCCTCCTGGCTGGCTCACCACGTGAGTTGGACATTTTGATGATAGGCAACTCCTATCCTCATATTGATTAACGGTTCCAAAATAATAACTACTGCAGTAGGGAACAGACACAAAAGATACACTCAGCATCTTTCCAAATAACTGTTCTACTTTATTATGACGCAATTGAAGGTTTTTATACACATTATTACGTAGGCATCACATTAACATTACAATTGTACATTTATGGTAACAAGGGCCGTTACATAGGCAGGCTAATTCTAATCAGGACTCGAAAGAATGTAAGCATGTACTGAAAACATTATTAGTGCTGTGTGCACAGTGAGGGCAGTGTGCAATACATATAAAATAGAATACAATTATATACAGAACTTACAAATTTCCATTACGAATTGCGAACGTTATGGGCCGTTCGTGCCAAATTCGAGTGGCGCGTCACAGCCCATAATTCACGGCGCCATTGCAGTGCATTGCTGGCTGATGATTGGCCAAGCATGCACTGTTGTGGAAAATTTTATTTATGTATGTTGTCAGATGCCCCCCAGTGTCAGTTTTGCTGCAATACTCTCATTTGAGGGTATTCGCACATACAGATGCTGGTGGAAGACCATTGGATGCGGAAACCTTCCCGTGGACACGGCGGATCTGTTTGCTTTTTTAAGGATGTCTGTTTATGTCTCTCCAAGGACCTGGCCACTCCATGGCGACCACATTTCAACTCCTAAGTAAACAAGTTTGCGTACTTTGGGAACCATAGTATAACCATACAATATTATAGCCCACTGGGCCATGGTATAGTACGGCTCGCATCACTGGTAGCAGTGGGAATGTGCACACGGTTGTGTTCAATGCCATGTGCTTGCTGCATGGTTTTGCACACCACCATCTGCACACGTCACTACTGCTTTTATATTTGATTATATGCATGTGTGTCATTGGTTCTTTTGAATGAATACAAGTGTCTGATTGGCTGATTCTGAAGTCAGCAGCCTCTTTTGTTATCTATGTGTTTAGTATAAATAAAAGCCACTTGGCTATTTTGCACAGGATCTGCACTGAGCTTGAAGTGATACCAACGTCTGTTTGTGTTACTTGGAGAGAAAGAAAGGCGCGCTTTCCCGGCATTACATAAGAGAGCTTTTTGTGCTTTTAAGCGCAAAGAAATTATATGCTTATAGGGAGAAGCTTAGATTTTCCCGGACATTAATGGCGGGCCAGAAAGGATGCTAACAGATCTTTCTAATTCAGCGGGGGAACACTTGGAATAATCACCAGAATGAAAAGTAATAGTAAGAATAGTAAGGTAAGCCCTATGGGTATTAAAGTACAGAGGGTAATTAAGGGAACTTTTTCTTTTTTTCTTTTTATATATGTAATGCACTTTATGGAATTAGTAGTGGGGTCTCTTCTTAGTTGCCCTATGGGTTTGGAGTCACAATGTGTAAAGAGGTCTTTTTTTTGCACAATGCAATATACCAAGTCTAAAGCTGGTTTTGGTTTTAATATAACTGGGTTTTTAGGTGCCATTTCCTGCTTGTTGCTCTTCTGATGCAGTCCAAGATTCTTAAAATAGGCTCCTGGAACATACGGGGGATGGGGAATCCAAATAAGAGATCTGCCATCTTTTCGCTGTTGGAAATAAGGGGGGTGGGTGTGGTCTGCCTGCAGGAGACCCACCTGACAAAAGACACGATGAAACATCTTCAAAACAGGAGGTTTCAGGCCCAATACCACTCGGTTTACTCCTCTTATTCTAGAGGGGTGAGCATAATGGTGACAAGAGGCGTGGCGTTCTCCTGTCGGCAGGCATGGGTAGATAGTATGGGTCGCTATGCCTTTTTACACTGCTCAATAGAAAACAGAATGTATGTTTTAGCCAATATCTATATCCCCCCACCTTTTAAACTCAAAGTGCTGTATAATTGAATGGAATTCATGTTGGACAAAATGGATACTCCAGTAATAGTCGTAGGAGATTTCAATGAGGTGATGAATAAAGGTCTGGACAGATTTCCACCGAGAGCTCAAACACATAATGTAGCAGAGGGCCGGTTGGGCCAGTTCCTGGTAGAGGCAGGACTGACAGATGTATGGAGGGTCCGGAATCCTGGAATAAGGCAATATTCCTGCTTCTCGGCCTCCCACTCCACCTTCTCCAGGATAGACATGACCCTGGGGAACGCGGAAGCGGTACCGATAATAAAGGATGTAGTATACTTTCTGAGAGGGGTCTCGGACCACTCTTTGATGGTGGCCTCAGTGAGTATAGGGGGTAGGGAGGCTAGAGGATTTTGGAAACTGAGTCCATATTGGTTGGAGTTAATGGGGGAACCAGAGAGGATAATAACAAAGTTAGAAGACTTTGTAAGATCCAATGAAGGCTCAACTACAGCGGGTATACAATGGGACACCTTGAAGGCATTCCTTAGGGGTATACTGATCCGGGGGGTGGCAGGGGTCAAGAAGAAGGCAAGACAGTGGGAGGAAGGGATTAGGAGAGATTTGGAGATGGCAGAGAAGCAATTTTTAGAGGACCCAACGCTAGAGAAGCAGAAGTTGTGGGAGGATAAACAAGAGACCTATAGAATAGCAGTGCTAAGGAGGGGGGAGAATAAGCAACTTTTTCAGAGACAACGGGTCTTTGGGGAAGGAGAAAGTGTGGGATGTATGTTGGCCTATCTAGTGAAAACCAACTCCTCCTCCTCGACGATCCCTGCAATTGGGACCCCAAATGGCGAGATCTCTTCTCAGAGTTCAGAGATTACGGATACATTTGGGAAGTACTATGAAAACCTATATAGGTCGCAGGGGATTGTTGGAGAGGAGGATATGGATAACTTTTTCAAGGATATACGGGTCCCTACTGTTGCTGGAGAGGACAGAGAGGGTTTAGACGCGCCAATTACACTAGCTGAACTACAACAAGCGGTGAATGGAATGGCAAACCAAAAATCCCCGGGGCCAGATGGTCTCCCGGTTGAGAGCTACAAGCAATACGGGAAAATCATGCTACCAGAATTACTCAAAACACTAAATTGGGCTCTACAGGCAGGGAGGTTGCCTGACTCTATGACCGAAACAAATATTATTCTGCTCCATAAAGAGGGGGGGGCCCGCTGGAACCATCGGCATATAGGCCAATATCTTTGTTGTGTACGGACGCCAAGATCCTGGCAAGGGTGCTGGCGGCCAGACTCAATAAAACTATTTATAAACTCATACACCCGGATCAAACGGGATTTATCTCCCACAGGACCACGAGTATGAATATCAGGAGGGTATACTTGAATCTCCAGAGCCCAGGGCGCGGCAGCGTCCAATATGGCCGCTTAGACCGGGAGCTCCGCGCCACTCCAGCCTAACATCCCACACCGCGGCCGTCTGAGCCCTCGTTCCGGCTCGGCAACAACACCAGCCGACCGGGGACACCCCCTACTACCGCCTGATGTCCTCAGCCACTGCTAGAAGAAATTTGGCCCGTGATTTGGAATTAGCAGCAGCGCGGCCCGGCCAATCCAAGATGGCGGCCGCTACCTCACGAGGCACAGCACACTCTGAGGAATCCATTGCGGACCAGGATCATGCCGATCCCCCTGCCTCACATCCACTGACAGACACAGTGAGTACTCCACCACAAGCGGCCCCCTCACCTGCATCCACTGAATCCCTATTGAGGAGAACACTGGGAGGATTAACCCACACACCACTGCAGCAGATGCCGCTCAGCCCAGACCCCTGGGATCAGGAAGCATGGGACCCCTCTCTCACACCCACAGACTTCCCTTCCATGATGACAGCATTCTCTAAAATGCTGACCAGAGGCCTATCCCATAATGCAGCACAGATTACAGCCTCCATCCATGCTGATCTGCAGCAAATAGGCTCAAGAATAGAGGTGATTGAACAGAAATCTGACCAAGCAGCCCTTAGAATCAATCAGAATACTGCCAGAATCCAGGAGCTCCAAGACCAACTAGATGTGGCGACTTCTAAAATTGATGACCTCGAGAACAGGTCGAGACGCTACAATTTCAGAATACGAGGACTCCCAGAATCCGTAAAAGAAGTTCGTTCGGCGGTTCAGGAATTCATCAAAACTCTAATACCTGATATACCGGCGCACCGCCTGGAGCTTGACAGAGCCCACAGAGCGCTCCAACCTCCCCGTCCTGACGGCCTACCAAGGGACGTTATAGTGAAACCGCACTTCTATGCGGTTAAAGAGGAAGTGATGAAGCTATCCCGCTCGGCGGAGAAACTGGAGATGATGGGTCGTGGCTGTGAGTTGTGACGTACTTGCTGTCGGCCACACAGAAGAGTAGGATACGAGCGCACGGAGGGACGGAGGTTTCCCGAGGGAGGGGTGAGAGAGCATCCAGCAGTTGCACACCTCGGGTCCGCCGTGACCATTGTTATTACCGAATCCACTGAGTTGAAGTTTGCTGTGCATTACACGGTTTGAGCTTGTTTTAGGTTTACACAATGTGAGTGCTATGTGTGAAGTTTGTATGATTTTTAATAAATTTTCTATGCGGAATTACACTATTTGAGCATTCATTTTCTTTTATGTGGATCCATTGAACATCATCCTTGTGAGCCTCGTATGCAATATTTACCCAGGAGTGTGGTAAAGTAAGCTTGTTTTGCCTTGCATGGAAGTGCTGGCATTTCATTTTGGTGAGTGCATGTCTGGAGAGTGCGATTCACTAGCACAGTGGTGAGGTGGAAGGAGCACGGAGATACTCATCATTTTCTTGGCATCTATCACTGAGGAATCATTTGTGTGGGACATTTGATTGAATATTTTGTTGTCACCAGCTTTAATCACTTACAGCCTCTATCAAGGGCTGGTTCTATTCATGAACTGTTTTTGGGAGTTGCTGAACTTTGCAGCATGAATTGAACTATTTGCACGATTTTTCGCTGTCACTTTTATATATATATATATATGTTTTTCCACCACAATTTGTATATATTTTTTTATTATAAGAAGTTCTATTTATAATATTGTGCTTGTTTACAGGTGTTTATTTTTGTGGTCCGCCATTCATGTGGTGTACCATACACAGATAATTGACCCATTATTAGAGGGTGTCACCATTATATCACTAGTCACACCCTGATCTAATATATCCAGTCAATTCTGGGTTGAATAGGGGCGTGATACACGCAGATATTAGATCACATCACTGTTTGATTTTATATTAGTACATGTCATTATGTCTCTATTTTTCATTGATTTTTAAGGTATGCGATTAATTTAGCTTGCTACACTTAGATTATCAACACTATTAGAGGGTGTCACCACTATTGTATACTGCAAGGTATATAATCACATCACTTGTTTATATCGTAGTTAATTTGATATTTGTATTTTATTTTTAGGGGTGTCACTCATGGGTGGTTGAGTCCCTGATAGAGGGTATCACCATCATTGCTTATTGTTCACTTGTTTTACACTTGTACTTACATCTTGTTGATTCTCTTCAGAGAACGTGTTTATCACCGGATAATGACATTTATGGTGGTATAGCTAGTTACATCTGGAGCAATTTTTGAGCGCCTGCTAATTTATCCTAGGTGTCGGTGTTTGCTTATATTCCACCGATATTTGGGATTAAATTTATTGATTATTTTTTGGAGATGATGGGTCACCAGATCCAAATTTTTACGGATCTATCCCCATACACGGTACAAAAGCGACGATCGCTGAAACCACTGCTTCAAGTCCTAGCTAGCAGAGATATCACTTACAGATGGGCTTTCCCGCTTCGCCTGAACTTTACGTACCGCAACAAACCTTATAACTTCTCCTCCTTTTCTGAAGGTGAACGACTATTTCTACATCTAGGCCTGATTACCCAGGAACTGCCGCCTCTCCAGATCCATAAAGGAGCGCAATCCTCTAAACGACCGCCGCCTGCTAGCCCGCTGTCCCAAGTGTGGCTAAAACAGCAACCTAAACGTTCACGAGAGTCCTTTCCACCATGAGCTGGCTTGACTACTATCAACATTTCTTCAATTTCCCGCTTCCCTTTGGAACTGTGTTCGCGGTCAACCTTCCGCCATTAGAATGACGCTATGATACCATTGAGTTTCCTTCGGGAATGGCCCCAAGTTCCACAAGGGAAGATTGTTCCATTCCACTGGCTTATCCTGCAACCCCCTGGATACCCGTGTTTCCTGGTTTCTTTTACATACAAGTTTTCTTGTTCTTTACTAAGGACTTCCTTCCTGGAGTTTAAAAAGCTTTAAATGTATTAAATTTTTCCCCCTTTTTTTTGCCCCAGATGATCGGCTATACGGTCAATTTTAGGTGTCTTGTCCTCTCCCATAATTGGTAACGGACGTCACCACAACACTATTACTACCCACACCCACCGTGCTAAGGGGTGACGCGTATTGCTGAGTGGGGGGTGGGGGATAGACCATTCATACCTGAACACCCACCATTTTTACGCCCACAGGGCTCACACTTTCAGTTCCTTACACTGTTCTTGTTACCTATTAAGGTGTGGGTGACTGGAGTGGTCACCGTGCACCTATGTCTGACGCCGATAGGTGAACCTCATTTGATTCCCCTGTCGGAGTCAGATCTCCACGTCCACTCTAGAACGTATTGGATTTCCTCTGGGAAAAGGATGGGGCAGGGATGGGTCCCTCCCCAGGCCTAGTGGGACTGGGTTCGCATTGTACAATGTTTTTTCTAATACATCTTCTCTCTCTTCTTCTTCTTCTTATTCCATTTCTTGCTACGCTCTTCCCTCCCCCTTCTTCCTTCCCCACCCCCCTATCCTTCCTCGGCTACAGGGCCTTGCTGGACTTCCTACCTTGAGATCGGATCGCAGTGGTGATCGGGGGGACTCTCATCTGCCAGAGAAGGCGCCAACAACGGGTAAGTTTGCCTCCCACACAGCTTCAAACTTACAACTGCACCATGACTGACGCCCAACCACTGAACCCGATAATCAGGATCTTCTCCCATAATGTGCAGGGACTCAACTCCCCAGTAAAAAGACGCAAAATTATGCAACAGCTCCACACACTGCATGCGGATGTAGCGTTGCTTCAAGAGACACACTTCCCAGCTACCTACAATCCCTCATTCCTCCACAAAAACTTCACTCAATTCTACCTAGCAAACGCGGCCAACAAGACAAGAGGGGTTGCAGTATGTCTCTCGAACAAGGTTCAATTCTCTCTTACCAAAATAGTTAAAGATCCGGATGGCCGGTACATCCTGATTACTGGTACAATCAACGGGGAGACGTACACATTTGTGTCCTATTACGCCCCTAACACACACCAAGACAAGTTTTTTGGATCTGTTCTTCAGACCCTGCAACCTCACTTTCTTGGCACAGTAGTTCTGGGTGGGGACTCTAACACACCTTTTGATCTCTCCTCAGACAAGTCTAACCCCCAGACTCCTAAAGCCAAGAGACCTCCTAAACGTAGCCTACGGGTAGCGCAGACCATTCAATCTCATGGCTTGGTTGGTATATGGAGGGAAATGAACCCCCGCACCAGGGACTACACACACTATTCCATCCCACACCGCACACACTCCAGGATAGACCACATCTTTGTTCTCTCACATACAATCCCAAGGGTGGAGGCCTCCAAAATACACGATACTTCGTTATCTGATCATTCCATGATGACCCTTACCCTCAGGGGTGGAGTCGGAGAGAGGGGGCCCTTCAAATGGCGCATCAATGAAGCTCTGTTGAGCGATCCGGCACATTGCTCACAACTAGACACAACACTAGCAGAATACTTTCAGGACAACGACACTGATTCGATCTCACCAGGCACTTTGTGGGAGGCGCATATGAGTGATGAGAGGTAGGCTCATCCAGCTGTCATCACAAATTAAACGGGAAAGGAGAGCAGAAATACAACAGTTGACGGAAGACTTTCATGTGCTCAGTAAACGCCATAAAAGCAACCCCACCCCGGACAGTTTGGCTAAACTTGACTCAGCTCGAATCAGACTAAATCTCTCCCTCACTACCTCAGCTGAGAAACATCTCAGATGGACAGGGGCTCGCTTTTATTACCAAAAAGACAGGATAGGCTCTAAACTAGCAGCTAAACTGAGCCCAAAGACGCGCGCCCTTGCCTACCCAAAAATTCGCACCAAGACGGGAAATTTAACCCAAAATCCAATGGGAGTCATGAACTCCTTCCACGACTTCTACTCGCACCTTTATAAGGCCCTACCTCAATCACACCCCAAGACAAGAACGGCATTTCTCCAAAATCTCAATTTGCCCCACCTAAAACGTACCCACCAAGAACTACTAGATAAACCTTTCTCCTCAGACGAAATAGTAGACGTGATAAAATCGTTAAAATTAGCCTCGGCTCCAGGACCTGATGGCTTCTCGGTCTGTTACTATAAAAAATTCGAAATACGCCTGGCTCCCTACATGGCTCGCTTCTTTAACTCTCTCCGGGATGGAGCCCCCCTACCTAGTGATTCAAATACAGCTTTTATATCTGTTATACCCAAACCAGGAAAAGACACGAGCGAGGTGGGCAACTATCGCCCCATCTCGTTGATAAATAACGACCTCAAGATTATGACGAAAATCTTAGCAACGAGACTGTCCAGCTTCATAGCCGGATACATACACGGGGATCAGGTGGGCTTCATCCCGGGGAGACAAGGACCGGACCAAATTCGTAGGGCAGTTGACCTGATCTCCCTCCTACAATCCCAATGGGATGGGGGACCACATCAGGAAGGCTTCCTGTTATCGTTAGATCTACAGAAGGCCTTCGACTCTGTGTCCTGGCCGTACCTATTTGATATTCTGGAACGATGGGGGTTTGGTGCTAAATTCCTTACACTAATACACACCCTTTACTCTAACCCGACGGCACAAGTGTGTCTAATGGGGCACTACTCTGCGCCCTTTGAAATTAACAGAGGAACGAGGCAGGGATGTCCTCTATCTCCCTTGATCTTCGCGATAGCGATAGAATCACTGGCCATAGCCATCAGAACAAATATGGATATAAAAGGAGTTAAATGCGGCCAAGAGGAACATAAGTGCGCCCTCTTTGCCGACGACATGCCATTGTTCCTAACGTCACCACTAATCTCCACCCCCAATGTGTTCCGACTACTTAGGGAGTTTGGGAATATCTCTGGTCTCCAGGTAAATGTAACCAAATCGATAGCCCTAAACATATCTGTACGACCACAATTAACAGACCAACTCAAACAACACTTTTCCTTTGCTTGGGCAGGAGACGCGATTCCCTATCTAGGAATCAAACTAACCAAAAGTATAGGCAGTCTCTATAATGCTAACTATCCCCATATGTTCAGCTCTCTTGAAGCAGACCTTAAAAGGTGGTCGAAGGGGGGACTATCCTGGCTCGGCAGACTAAATGCTGTGAAAATGACACTACTACCCCATTTACTGTACCTCTTCCGCTCCCTCCCTATCCCTATTAAAAAATCCGCTCTGACCAAACTGCAATCCAAGATTATCGGCTTCGTCTGGGGGGATCGAGGTCACCGGTTTGCAAAAGAGACTCTTCTCCGACTTAAAACCCAAGGCGGATTAGGACTCCCCAATCTATGGCTTTACTATCAAGCAGCCCAACTAGCCCAGTTTTCCATCATATATTCTAGGGGCCACAAACCTGACTGGGTCTCTATAGAAAGGCAGGCAGTCCCACGTTACACGCTCGACTATTTAATCTGGAGACCGGCAAAACACAGACCAGTTATCCTAGCACCAACATTATCTCACTCCCTGACACTCTGTGATAAGATACACACACACACAAAACTGATATCTCCCCTGAGACCACTTGCTCATCTCTTCCACAATCCAGACTTTCCCCCAGGTATGAATATATATGCCTTTCGCTGGTGGTTGAACAAGGGACTTTTCAGGATAGGACATTTCCTAACATCAAACGGTCCCATAACATTAGGGCATTGTCAGAGCAGGATGGACATGCCAACATCTGAACAGTTCAGACTTTCACAGATCAGGCACTTCCTGCATAGCCTTTGGTCTGACAAGTTGAGCCCTCCCAAAGCAACTATATATGAACACTGGTGTTCCAACATTGGAGCTCAAAGAGGCGGAATCTCCATCATATACGCTTCTCTGGCAGATAGGGAGGACTCCCCGACATACGCTCGATCCTGGGAAGAAGATCTCGACATCCAGCTGGACCCCGCCCAATGGTTCCAGGCCTTCCGCAGATCAAGTAAAGGTATTTTAAACATCTCACTGATTGAAGCTAACATTAAAGTACTCACTAGATGGTACTATGTGCCAGCTCGGCTCTCCAAGATTTACCCAGATGCCTCCCCCCTCTGTTTCAGAGGATGCGGGCATGTTGGCACGATGCTCCATATATGGTGGACCTGTCCCCGTATAAGAAGCTTCTGGAACAAATTCCTCCATGTATTACGACAAGTTACAAAAACCCAAGTCCCTCAAGACCCCGCGTACATTCTCTTGAACTGCAAGGTGCACAATGCCTCTAAGAGCACTCAACAACTTATATTCTTTATGTGCTTGGGAGCTAAGATTACCTTAGCTAAAGCCTGAAAAAAAACAGCGGTCTCGCTGCTAGCTGCCAAACGAAAAATATCCTGGATCATGACACAGGAACAGATAGTAGCGAAGCTGATGGACACGGTCCAACGCTTCGAAAGGGTCTGGGAACCATGGGCATGCCATATCAAGATCCCGCTTTACCCGGGTCACCTACATACATGAAGGAATTTCCAGTAAGACCACTTCCCTATCCCACTTCCCTCCTTCTTTTCTTTCCTACTACTCTCCCCCACTTTCTCTCTTACATATCTCTCATGGTATATTACATCAGATTTGTTATCGGCTTATCGTGGGCTTTACACCTCGATCTTCATAGAGTAATTTGTCACTCATAGTTTGTCCTGATAACTGGACTCTCGACTGAGATTGAACTACCCCGACTCGCATAGCCCTCTTCACCCCATTCGGGGGAATGCTGCGACTCGGAAGTCAGCCGGGACGGGCATCCCCTGGCTGGGAGGGGGGGTCGCTGGTGGGATACATCATCGGGCTGGGGCCACGGGCTCTGTCACCCCACAGTGTGAACCCATAGGGGTGGGGTGGTAGTCCCGGAGGCCCTGACGCGGTGAAATCCTAACTGAGCCTTTTACACAGGGACTATTCCACACAACGGATTTGATCGATCGACCCATATTCATATGCAATGGTTATAAAGGCTTAGATGAATACATAACACCTTGATTTTGAAAATCCCTAGAAACTGGGGATGCGCATTTATTCTCTAAACTAACTGCATGCCAACATGATTGTTGGGTCTAATGACCACCTATAAGCCCATCTAGCTATATGACACAGTGTTGTTAATGTTAAGTGTCTTATCTGTTTACAAGGGAAAGTATTGAAAGTGAGAAGATTAACGTTATAGTCTCGACTTACATTGGATAATGAATCACATATTCAGATATACACACAAATGTATACCAAATACTATATTCTCAATATTTAACCCCTTTATATTCAATACTCTGAGTAGGCTATGTTGGCCTACAGGAGGATACTGTATCTGTATTGATTTTGTTATTTATGTACTGAAAATCCCAATAAAAATATTGAAAAGAATCTCCAGAGCCCGACAGAGAACATGGGGTCAAGAGCCGTGGTGTCCTTGGACATAACTAAGGCCTTTGACAGCCTGGAGTGGGGTTATCTCTGGTGGGTTCTGGAAGAATTTGGCCTAGGTCCCGTTTTTATAAAATGGCTAAAAATACTGTATAAGGGCCCGAGCGCGAGGATTAAGGTCAATAAAGAAATCTCAGAAAAAATATGTTTAGAGAGGGGGACAAAACAGGGGTGCCCTCTGTCCCCCCTGCTTTTCGCCCTCGCCATGGAGCCACTAGCAATACATATCAGGTCCTGCTCAAAGATGGAGGGGTTTTTAAGAAGAACAGGAGAGGAGAGGATTGCCCTATATGCCGACGATGTCTTGTTGTTTCTTGGAGATATGAAAGGCTCCCTTAGGCAGGTAATAGACATGATGGAAAGGTTCGGTAACCTGTCAGGACTAGTGGTGAATTGGAGGAAATCGGCACTATTGCCAATAGATACCCCTAATAATCCTTTGATGTCTGGAATCCCCCAATTAAAAGTAGTTTCAACAATTCGTTATCTAGGTATAAATATGACAAAAGATCCCAATCAATATATTGAAGATAATCTAGCCCCACTACTGGGTAAATTTAAGTGCAAAATAGACATCTGGAAAGGGCTGCCCTTAACTGTAGCAGGGAGAGGCAACTTAATCAAGATGGTCTGGTTGCCTCAATTGCTGTATTTGTTACATAACTCACCGGTATGGGTGAATAGAAGGTGGTTCAAGAAAATTGACATGCTATTTAGGGAGCTGGTATGGAGGAGGGGGAAGGCTAGGATTAGCCTCCAGAGTATACAACTGCCAGTTAAGGAGGGAGGAATGGCCCTCCCGCATCCAAGGTGCTATTTTCTGGCGGCACAGTTGCAGCATGTAGGGGGCGGAAGTGCTGACAGAGGTTTGTTGACTTTGGAGGCGCCACATAAGACAGTGGTGGAGGCATTGGAGGCAGACTCTCTTCCGGGTAGTGGCCCCACAATCAAGATGATAATAAAGGTCTGGAAGGTAACAAAGAGCTTAATGGGATATGTTGGGTTCACAGAATATGCCCCCTTGTGGCACAATAGGAATTTACAGGAGGTGGTGGCCATGGGGGAGTTTAAAGAATGGGAGAGATGGGGCATAAATAGATTATCCCAGTTGTATAAAGGGAATGTATTAAAAACCTTTGAGGAACTTCAAAAGGAAAATGGTATTCCGAGACAAACTTTTTTCAGGTATCTACAAATGAGAGCTGCTTTGAATGCTCAATTTAGGGCATGCTCCTGGTATGGACCGACGCAGTATTGCTTCAGAAAGTGGTTAAACCTGGGAAGATAAAGGGCTTTATCTCAGGAATATATGCACAACTGTGTAATAAAAGTATCGTAAGACAAGAACATCTTGGTTGCAGGAAGGGATGGGAGGCGGATGTGGGGAAGTTAACAGATGTACAATGGAGGAAAATTCTGGAGATAGTGCAGGAGGTCTCAGTATCCCCTGCTCAGAGAGTTTCTCACTTAATGCTGGTACATAGAGCATATTACACTCCAAAAAAAATATTTAGTTTTGGTTTAAGATTAGACGCCAAATGTCCCAGGTGTGGTGAGGAAGGTGATCTGATACATATGGTATGGAGATGTTCCAAGTTAGTTCGATATTGGTTGGGGGTAATAGGAGCCATTAGTGGCAAGTGGGGGATATCTTTGGAGACAGATGTCATATTTTGTATCTTTGGATATAGAGTGTGGGGTTCAGAGGAGGTAACGCTAAAAACAGCAGTTTTGAGATGTCTGTATCAAGCCCGGAAGTTGATTATGCAAAGATGGCAAGCAGTCCTCCCCCCGACGGTTGAGGAGTGGGCAAAAATAGTAAATGAGATAATTTGGAAGGAGAGAGTTTTATATATTAGAAGAGGGAACCTCAAAAAAATTTGAAAGGATGTGGAACCCCTGGTTAATAAGCATTGGATGTAAGGATTAAGTGAATGAATGTAAGATCCTGGGTGGGGTGGGAGGGGAGGTAGGGACTAAGAGGGAGGGGTTGGGGAAACAGTTAGCTGTCGCCCCAACATAGGGTATGAAGTTTTAATTTGTGGATAGAGCAAGCAGGCTTAATGGGAACATAGTAGGTGTGGGTGGGGCGTATGTAGCCTTCTCCCTAGTGAACTTTGTTTACATGAATCCGGTGTTGTTATAACATGTCTGTTGGAAGGTATGTAAATTTTAAGAATGTAATAAAGATTATTTAAGAAAAAAAAAAAATTTGATTACATGCATGTGTGTCATTGGTTCTTTTGAATGAATACAAGTGTCTGATTGGCTGATTCTTAAGTCAGCAGCCTCTTTTGTTATCCATGTGTTTAGTATAAATAAAAGCCACTTGGCTATTTTGCTCAGGATTTGCACTGAGCTTGAAGTGATACCAACGTCTGTTTGTGTTACTTGGAGAGAAAGAAAGGCGCGCTTTCCCGGCATTACATAAGAGAGCTTTTTGTGCTTTTAAGCGCAAAGAAATTATATGCTTATAGGGAGAAGCTTAGATTTTCCCGGACATCAATGGCGGGCCAGAAAGGATGCTAACAGATCTTCTTAATTCAGCGGACCTCGAGGGGGAAGAGACTCCCAGAACCAGACCAGCAAAGGCCGGCCTATGGTAAGACAACCATACTTCATGTTTTTCTTTTGAACATTTTTGCTGTTCTGTGTTCGGATCTTGATTCTCTGTCCGCTGTATGAGGTAAGATCTGGCAGGCAAGGAACCTTTTGGTTTTTTTTGTTGCTTTCTGTATAATGACGGGACTTTTATTGTAGATTATACTTTTGTCATTGTAAGTAGGTCTATTAATTGGGGAAACACCTATATTTAAATCCTCTATAGGTCCCATTTAGGGATGAGCCGAACACCCCCCTGTTCGGTTCGCACCAGAACATGCGAACAGGAAAAAAGTTTGTTCGAACACCGTTAAAGTCTATGGGACACGAACATGAATAATCAAAAGTGCTAATTTTAAAGGCTTATATGCAAGTTATTGTCATAAAAAGTGTTTGGGGACCTGGGTCCTCCCCCAGGGGACATGGATCAATGCAAAAAAAAGTTTTAAAAACGGCCGTTTTTTCAGGAGCAGTGATTTTAATGATGCTTAAAGTCGATCAATAAAAGTGTAATATCCCTTTAAATTTCATAGCTGGGGGGTGTCTATAGTATGCCTGTAAAGGGGCCCATGTTTCCTGTGTTTAGAACAGTCTGACAGCAAAATGACATTTCGAAGGAAAAAACCCATTTAAAACTACTTGCGGCTATTGCATTGTCGGTCCGACAATACACATAGAAGTTCATTGATAAAAATGGCATGGGATTTCCCCACAGGGGAACCCCGAACCAAAATTTAAAAAAAAAATGACATGGGGGTCCCCCTAAATTCCATACCAGGCCCTTCAGGTCTGGTATGGATATTAAGGGGAAGCCTGGCCAAAATTTAAAAAATAAATGACGTGGGGGTCCCCCTAAATTCCATACCAGACCCTTCAGGTCTGGTACGGATTTTAAGGGGAATCCCGCGCAAAAAAAAAAAAAAAAGGTCGTGGGGTCCCCCCAAAAATCCATACCAGACCCTTATCTGAGCATGCAACCTGGCAGGCCGCAGGAAAAGAGGGGGGGGCGAGAGAGCGCCCCCCCTCCTGAACCGTACCAGGCCACATGCCCTCAACATTGGGAGGGTGCTTTGGGGTAGCCCCCAAAAACACCTTGTCCCCATGTTGATGAGGACAAGGGCCTCATCCCCACAACCCTGGCCGGTGGTTATGGGGGTCTGCAGGCGGGGGGCTTCTCGGAATCTGGAAGCCCCCTTTAACAAGGGGACCCCCAGATCCCGGCCCTCCCCCTGTGTGAAATGGTAAGGGGGTACTTACCCCTATCATTTCACTAAAAGACTGTCAAAAATGTTAAAAATGACAAGAGAGTTTTTGACAATTCCTTTATTTAAATGCTTCTTCTTTCTTCTATCTTCCTTCATCTGGTTCTTCTGGCTCTTCTGGTTCTTCCTCCGGCGTTCTCGTCCAGCATCTTCTCCGCGGCGTCTTCTATCTTCTTCTCCTCGGGCCGCTCCGCACCCATGGCATGGGGGGAGGCTCCCGCTCTTCTCTTCATCTTCTTCATCTTCTTCTCTTCTTCTCTTCTTCTCTTCTTCATTTTCTTCTCCGGGCCGCTCCGCATCCATGCTGGCATGGAGGGAGGCTCCCGCTGTGTGATGGCGTCTCCTCGTCTGACGGTTCTTAAATAATGGGGGCGGGGCCACCCGGTGACCCCGCCCCCCCTCTGACGCACGGTGACTTGACAGGACTTCCCTGTGACATCACGGGGAATGCCACAGGGAAGTCCCATCATGTCCCGTGCGTCAGAGGGGGCGGGGTCACCGGGTGGCCCCGCCCCCGTTATTTAAGAACCGTCAGACGAGGAGACGCCGTCACACAGCGGGAGCCTCCCTCCATGCCAGCATGGATGCGGAGCGGCCCGGAGAAGAAAATGAAGAAGAGAAGAAGAGAAGAAAAGAAGAAGAGAAGAAGATGAAGAAGAAGATGAAGAAGATGAAGAGAAGAGCGGGAGCCTCCCCCCATGCCATGGGTGCGGAGCGGCCCGAGGAGAAGAAGATAGAAGACGCCGTGGAGGAGATGCTGGACGAGAACGCCGGAGGAAGAACCAGTAGAACCAGAAGAAGAAGAAGATGAAGGAAGATAGAAGAAAGAAGAAGCATTTAAATAAAGGAATTGTCAAAAACTGTCTCTTGTCATTTTTAACATTTTTGACAGTTTTTTAGTGAAATGGTAGGGGTAAGTACCCCCTTACCATTTCACACAGGGGGGGGGCGGGATCTGGGGGTCCCCTTGTTAAAGGGGGCTTCCAAATTCCGATAAGCCCCCCGCCCGCAGACCCCCACAACCACCGGCCAGGGTTGTGGGGATGAGGCCCTTGTCCTCATCAACATGGGGACAAGGTGTTTTGGGGGGCTACCCCAAAGCACCCTCCCAATGTTGAGGGCATGTGGCCTGGTACAGTTCAGGAGGGGGGGGCGCACTCTCGTCCCCCCCTCTTTTCCTGCGGCCTGCCAGGTTGCGTGCTCGGATAAGGGTCTGGTATGGATTTTTGGGGGGACCCCACATCATTTTTTTTACATTTTGGCCGGGGTTCCCCTTAATATCCATACCAGACCTGAAGGGCCTGGTATGGAATTTAGGGGGACCCCCACGTCATTTTTTTTTTAAATTTTGGTTCAGGGTTCCCCTGTGGGGAATTCCCATGCCGTTTTTATCAATGAACTTCTATGTGTATTGTCGGACCGGCAATGCAATAGCCGCGAGTAGTTTTAAATGGGTTTTTTCCTTCGAAATGTCATTTTGCTGTCAGACTGTTCTAAACACAGGAAACATGCGCCCCTTTACAGGCATGCTATAGACACCCCCCAGCTACGAAATTTAAAGGGATATTACACTTTTATTGTTTGACTTTAAGCATTATTAAAATCACTGCTCCTGAAAAAACTGCAGTTTTTAAAACTTTTTTTGCATTGATCCATGTCCCCTGGGGCAGGACCCAGGTCCCCAAACACTTTTTATGTCAATAACTTGCATATAAGCCTTTAAAATTAGCATTTTTGATTTCTCCCATAGACTTTTAAAGGTTGTTCCGCGGCATTCGAATTTGCCGCGAACACCCCAAATTGTTCGCTGTTCGGCGAACTTGTGAACAACCAATGTTCGAGTCGAACATGAGTTCGACTCAAACTCAAAGCTCATCCCTAGTCCCATTTAATACAAACCTAAAGCGAATGTTGTGTGTGACTGAGTCGGCTGTGTAACTGTATGTTGTGTGTATGAATGAACAGGCTGACACCATGTGCTAAGATGTAATTGACCATGTGGATGAATGGGGGAGAGGCAACCAGTATTGTTGATGCTCCTGTGTACCCATTGTCTTTCCAAATTTCAGAACAAAAGTTTGTTTTGTATTTGAGAACAAGAGTGTATGTTTAAAGCGTGTTATTTCATGTTTTTTGTAACTTTGGCGTTTTTGAATATATTATTTACTTAAATATGCCTATATTTTCGTATGGCCCCTAATTGATATAGCCTAAAGTGTTTGCCTAGGGAAAAGTGTTAATATTGGTCTCTCATTTGCATAGTCAGTTTTTGTTTCTGCTGATTTTAGTCCCGAATGAAATATAGTTTGTCTTTTTTTTTTGTGCTGAATTCCATTTCTAGTAGAATCAGTTTGTTTTTTGTTTTTTATTTTTTTACAGTTGTTTTAGCGAAGGTTTTTTTTACTGTAATTCGGTTTTGCATAGAGAATGAACGGGAGGCATCCCCATTATTGTTCTAACATCTAGGACGGATAGAAACCACATTTTTTTAATGATTGACGTCACTGAGGACGTCAATGACGAAACGCGTACGACGGCGCCACGTACGCTACGTCACTTCCGGGTGTGGACTTTGTTTGGAACGCAGGTGGAACGCAAACACCTCGGTACCAGCTCACGCTGCTGCATCCACATTAGCCTGGTTAAGGCACGTTCCACCTAGCATTAGCCATGCACCCGGGGTGGTACTTTGACTACCAGCACTAAATTACCTTTATTCTTATTTATTTTGGTTTTAGCCTTTAGTTTTTAATTTGTATTTTTTGTGGCTGTTGTTCGTTCAGCCATTTTTAACCATATGGTGTAAAGATTTGGAATATTGTGGAATAAAACATCCTTTACTTTACTACACTATGGGAGCCTTCTATTCCTTTTTGCATGAGGGAACCATTGAGAGTACACCGTAAACACAACACAGTGAGCGGAGACCAATCCGGAAACCCCAGATGATCGTGGCGGAGAGGAGCTTGTGGCCGTGATACCCTATGCTGTTTGCCCCTTTTGGGGTTGCGGGATTCGGTGAGTGGGGACCCATGAGGGGGAGCACTAAAAGTCACTAATATCATCTGAGAGCACTCCAGTCACAGTTTTGGAAATTCTCAACATTGGATTTGAAGATTTTTTGATCACTATATGGACTATAATTCTTTATTATTCTTTATTATTATCACTAACTGATTTGTACACATTTTTGGACTGAATTTATGGGACATAGGGAAGATTATTATTGTTTTGCACATCTAGGAATATGTTCACTGGCATACTCTAAGGTATATGTGTGTTTTTTTGCGAACAAGCCACTGCACGCTGACCTGGGGGTGAAGATCTAACATATAACTAGGGGTTTAGCACCTTAACCCCCCTTTTCTTCACCTAAGGGTGGTCACATGTGTGATTTATGTTCTAGTTTTGTTTTTATATTTTAATGTGACCACATGTATGAGGAATGAAATGTCTCATTGAAGATTGCACTATCGCACAATAGGTTTTCCACACTTTTAGGGTTGATGGTACTCTGTACCACCAATAGGGGTATAATTGGAATTACAAATTGGTTCTAGGAGCTAGGAACCATACACCCATCCTCCCCTATCACACCATCCCATTATCCTAAAGGGAGCGCCATACCCCACATATATATTTCAAACATTTTGTGGAGTTTCCTTAGGGAGGCTTTCTTAGGGGGGCTGCATACCTCATATCTGGTCCTAAGCGCAGCGGTTCTTTATATATATTCAATACACTAGGCAGTACTGCCCCGAAAGTTAGTGCAAGGAGTGCCCTGAACGCAGGGACCGTCATAAGCGATTCAAATTCAAACAGCTGCCCAATACATGAGGTCTAGTTTTGGGGCTCGGGCCGTGAGACCCCTTAAAGATTGGCATAGATGGTCAGAGGGTACAGCATGGTGTATTCCTTTGGAAGGTACTTTTGAAACCTGGAGGTGGGAGAAACTCCTCACTGAGTTTAGAACCAGACTCCAGGCTGCAAAGACTTTAGACATAGCTCAGTTGTGGTTTCAGAAGTCTATTATAGTGAACCAGCAGGGTATACAAAAGGCAGTTTCAGTCCAGAAGAAGCGCATTATGTATACCTGGCCTGAGGGGATTGCCGAACCTAGTGATCCAATAAGGGAAACGGAGGAAGCCCTCTCTGGGCTAACCCTGTTGAGACAAGCAGGATCAGCTGGATCTGTAACTGCTGTTGTCTCTCCTGAATTTCCCACCGTTCCTGCTGTCACTGTCTCTGTCTCTCTCCCTCTCCAGTTTCTCCATCATGCAGCTCAAACCCTCTCCCTGTCTCTCTCCCTCAACCAGCTCCTATAACCACTGAAGCCTCTGCTCTCCAGCCTAAAGCTAACTATGATCTGTTTTCCACTACAGATTTAAACATGTTGTGTGAATCAAGCAGAATCCCTATTAGGGACACGAAAAGAGGAGACTGTATAAAGGCTCTGAAAGAGTATGATTTAGCCATTCCTACTCTATATCCTTCTCTGGGGGATTATTTATCAGAATCCACTGTAGGTGAAACCGTACATGGTAGTTCACTATCAAAACCACCCCTCCAATATACACCCACTCCCCACCCTGGGGCTTATCCAGTCCGGGTACAACAATTTGAAGGTGCCCCAAATGCAGACAGAGAAAGGACTCCAGGGGAGAGGGTAATATGGCATGTCCCTTTTACCTCCTCAGAGATCAGGAACATTCTAACTGAACTGCCAGACTATAGGACGAATCCACGGGGATTCGCAAGAATGTTTGTTCAGAACCAATTTAGTTACGGAATGAGTGGGACGGACTGTGTCAGAATTCTAAGGGCTAAAATAGGAGATGAAATGGCGGAGGCTGTAATGTCTCGTTGTAGCATCACCACACATGAGTAGATGACACCTGGTGGTAAAGAGTTTTGTAAGGCCCTTCTAGGAAAGCTTCCAGAACTGTATGGTGCAACCTCTACCACGGATGTAATGAAATTAAGCCAGAATCCTGGAGAGGAATGTGTTTGTTTCTGGCGTCGCCTGAAACAAGCCACAATAGATGCAGATCTGGAGGTTGGTCCTGATATACCACCCGAGGGACAAAAGCTTACCGCCATTCACCTCATGCTAAGAGCCAAATTTTTAGAGGGGATCAATACAAAAATTCGGGGCCGGTTATTATTATCCAGACCCGAATTTAATGAATTGTCTATGCCTGCCATCCTATCCACTCTTTCTGCTATAGAAAGGGATGTGGATCGGAAAAAGCAGGACAAGACATCTAAGGTTTTTGTCTCGCAAGCACTCACAGAGCGAACGGACAAAAAGGCTAGAGGTAAGATAGAACAGAGGAGACCTATTATTTGTTATAACTGTGGACAGGAAGGCCACTTTAAAAAACACTGTAAGAACAAATCCGCGAGACCTCGGGGTAAATGGCAGTTTATCCCAGAGGACACAACAACACAAATTGTAGGGATAGCCGGAAATGACTATGACTCGGCATAGGTCGTTGGCAAACCGGTATCTGCCCATATCAATCTGTATGTTAAGGGACTTAAATATCCTCTACCATGCCTTATTGATACCGGTGCTGCCCGCACAGTTTTAAGAGCTAAAGATGTTAAAGGCAATATTCCCTTTTTGGGAGAAACCACCCCAACCATAGGTCTCACAGGTCAGACAGTGTCAACAACAAACAACAAAACCTCTCCATTGTAGGTTGGGGCAACACACAGAGGCCATAAAGTCTGTGCTAGTATCGGATGATGTCCCTATCAATCTATTGGGGGCTGATATTTTGTCAGAGATACAGGCGGTTATTGAATATACTCCAACAGGTATTGTGCTTAGTAGTGCATTGTCGGATGAGCACCTATGTGCAATGGTGGCTCTACCATACATGACAGAGCCTGCTTGTTTTTTGGGGTTGGATGTGCTGGTGGAGATCGATCCCAAACTTTGGGCGATTGACAAATATGACGTGGGTCTTTTGCCAGTTCCGCCAGCCACAGTAAACATCAGACCAGGAAGCGTTTTGCCCCAATTACCACAATACCCTTTGAGTGTAGCTCAGATGGATAGTCTTAAAATCCAAATTGACCGGTACCTGCTGATAAAAGTTCTCACGCCAACCAAGTCCCCCTGTAACACTCCTTTGTTTCCAGTGGCTAAAAAGTCTGTCAAAGGTCAGGAAGCAACTTTCCATTTAGTACATGCTTTAAGGGCCATCAATAAAATCATTATCAGCGATGCCCCTTTGGTAACCAACCCACACACCTTGTTGGCCTCTATACCACCTAACGCAATTTTCTTCAGTGTCATTGATCTGACTAATGCATTTTTCTCTGTACCACTGGACCCCCAGTGCCAGTACCTTTTTGCTTTTTCATTCCAGGGTCGACAACTGACTTGGACGCGTCTCATTCAAGGGTCTTGTAAGGCAAACTTAAAATAGTGTTGGATCAGTGGACCCCAACAAATCCAGAGGTGGTGCTGTTACAGTATGTTGATGACTTGTTGCTTTGTTGCCCCGCAGAGGATGTCTGTTATCAGCATACTGTCTCATTGCTTAACCATCTGGCGTCCACGGGTAATAAAGCTAGCAAAGAAAAATTGCAGTTTTGCAGGGAGAAGGTCACCTTTTTAGGACATTGTATATCTCAGGGCACTCGACACCTGACAACCCAGATAATTCAGACACTGAAACTACTGTAGAGACTGGGTCCCTAACATCTCATCCACCTTAGGACCCCTTTACATCACAATCACATCCCAAACACCCTTTAAACTGACTGATGATAACTGGTCAACCCTACAGGACTTGATCCAAGAACTCTCCAAAGCACCTGCTTTAGGTCTGCCCAACTACGACCTCCCTTTCTACCTCTGCTATGAAAGCAAAGGCCACGCCACTGAAGTACTGACCCAACTACATGGGTCCAGGTACCGACCCATCATGTACCTATCGACTGCCCTAGATCCAGTCATTCGAGGCTCACCAGGTTGTGTACGAGCCGTAGCCGCCTGCGCTGTATTGTTACAGAAGGTAGGTGACATAGTCTTGGACTCCCCACTGATCCTCTTTACTCCCCATTCAGTGCAGGATATCCTAAATCAAGTTCAGACAAAACACCTCTCTGCTGCCAGACTGACCAAGTACGAAGTGGCTCTCCTAACCCCTACTAACCTAACTTTAAGACGATGAACCCAGTATCTCTTCCTCCTTTCAATGAGGAAGAGAAGAGGGGAGATAATGGTGTTAAAAGTAACAACACTCAAATTTTACAGACTAACAATTCTAATCTCTCTACCTCTAACCAACTTTTCAACTTAGAAGGATAACATGTTGATGACCACCACGACTGTGTTTCTTTAATAGAACTTGAGTCAGAAACCATCAGTCCAGTGAAGGAGGCTCCTATCCCAGACACTAAGAACCTTTTTGTCGATGGTTCCAGGTATTACACCCCAGATGGTAAGCCACACACAGGTTATGCAGTGACTACAGTCTGTGAAATTGTAGAAAAGGGTTCATTGAGTTCCAACATATCTGCACAAGAAGCCGAGCTGTGGGCACTGGCAAGAGCTTGTGAGACCCAAGAAGGTCAAAGGATCAATATCTACACAGATTCCAGGTACGCTTTTGGGATAGCTCATGATTTCGGTCCCATCTGGAAAGCAAGAGGGTTTCTGACTAGTTCGGGGAAGCCCGTGAAACATGCAGAGTTAATCAACAGGTTATTTGTTGCTTTCAATCTGCCACGTGAGATAGCCATGCTAAAAGTTAAGGCCCACACGACTGATAGGACTCTGGAGGCCGATGGAAATGCCTTGGCAGATAGAGCTGCTAAGGAAGGTGCTCTGGACCCTCCCGGGGAAACCCTGATGCTAGCCATCCCCTCTGATGTGTCTCTGGAAGAGTTTAAGAAACTACAGTCACAAGCGGAATTTCAGGAAAAGAGGAGATGGACAGCACTAGGGGCCATGAGAGGTCCAGATGACATCTGGGGTCTCCATAATAAATGGTGTCTACCAAGATCGCTTTTTCCAATGATGGCCCATTCGGCTCATTATCCAGGGCATCAGTCAAAAATGGTTATGTGCGCGCAGGTGGATGAGCATTGGATCGCCCCTGGATTTACTACCGTAGCTGCTAACTTTGCAGCAGCCTGCCTGGTTTGCGCATTGCACAACCCAGGTAGAACAGTATCAGTACCCAAGCGACACTCCCCCAGACCAGAATATCTATTTCAGCGCATCCAGATAGACTACATTACATTGCCAAGGAGTGGGCCGTACGAACACATCTTGGTTTGTGTAGATATGTTTTCAAGTTGGCCAGAGGCATGGCCGGTTCAGAAAGCCAACGCCACCACCACAGCCAAGAAGATCCTGTCCGAAATGGTGTGTCGCTGGGGCCTACCTGAAACGATCGAGTCGGATCGAGCTCCCACTTCACTGGTCAGATATTTGCAGAAGTATGAAAAGCCATCCATATCAATCAGGGATTACACACCCCTTATCACCCCCAAAGTAGTGGTAAGGTTGAAAGATTGAATGGAATACTTAAAAACAAAATCTCAAAAATAATAGCTGACACAGGAAAACCATGGCCCGAATGTCTCCCTATAGCTCTCCACTCCATCAGAAATGCACCTAGACGACCTCACGGGTTATCTCCATATGAGATTTTGTTCGGAAGCCAACCAAAAACAGGGTTGTACTTTCCTCAGCAGCTGTCATCTTTACATTCTCAGCTGACGGGGTATGTGCAGTCACTGCAACGCGAGCTCCAAAAAATCCATCACAGGGTCCATGAGTCCCTTCCAGACCCTGACTCCATAACCGGTTTACATTCTATCCAACCAGGTGACTGGGTTGTGGTAAAGAAACCCCAGAGGACGGGACTAGAGTCGAGATACCTCGGGCCATTCCAGATTCAGCAGACCACGCTGACCTCTCTAAAGCTTGAAGAATGGGACAACTGGATCCACGCCAGCCACTGCAAGAAGCTGCTCAACTACACCAAAGAATGAGGAGTATCTTTTTTGTTTATATTTTTAGTTTAGTGTATTTTAGCAAGGGTAACGATGAAAAGCATCCCAATTTATTGTTTAAAATGCACCTCCAGCTGGCAAAAATGGCGAACAGGACCAACTTCTGGGTATGCTCCAAACCCCCACCAAGCCTTGATGCCCCAGCAATGGCAGCAGTACATGCTATATATGATGTCCGTATCGGCATGAGGAAATCAAAGACACCAAACAGACACTTGTCAATAGAACTTAATGATACATTCCTAGAGGGTAAAATTAGTTATAGTTTTAACATTAGCTCTGGCTTTTGCCCCTCCCTCACAAAACCAATATGGGTATCGGGACAACTAGGTAGCCCACAAGTGTGCTTCAACTTTAGTTTTGGTAGAGGGGATAACTTCATAGGGTCCACCACCTGTAAGTAAGGTATAACAGTTAATCTAACCAACGAAACCCCTGGCCTTTTTAATAACAGCAATAGACCAGATTACATCTGTTGGAAGAAAGGGTGTGACGTTCAGACCGAGGGAGAAATCCCCCAGTCTATCCTGTTACTACTCAATGCATGTAACCATCAGAGTGATTCTCCCTGTGCGACTCTGACTGGCCCCTACTATTTCTTATGCGGTACCTCAACTTATAAGGTAATTCCCCCTAATGCAAGAGGTTCATGCGTCCTGGCGAAACTAGTCCCAGCATCTTACATTGCGGAGGATCGTGAGGATCTGATGGCGCAAGAGAAGGTATGAATGACAGGAAAAGTTAAAAGGGAATTGTTCACCAACTCCGACCAGGCCTGAGCATGGTTTCCTGCTTGGACGGGGTGGGGGATTGAACTTATGAAACGCTTAAACAATTTCTCATCCATTGTGGATGGAATATTCAATGAAACCATAGAAGCTGTAAGGGAGATCTCACAGGAACAAAGACAGTTTAAGACTCTTCTTTTACATGAAAAGATGGCCCTTGATTATCTGTTGGCATCCAAGGGGGGTTTCTGTGAATTCATAGGTAAAGACTGTTGTACTTGGATTGAGGATACCAGTGACAAAGTTCAGGCCCATATGGATAAGGTTAGATCCCTGCAAGGCAAAGCCAGAGCTATAGCTGGTGAAGGTTGGAATCCTTTTAAGGGTTTGGGAAACTTGGGGGATTTTTTATTTTCCATTGGATCATGGTTGAAGGAAGTAGGGGTATATATACTCATGTTGTTTTTATTTCTATTCCTTCTATATGTCGTGATGAGGTGTTCCTGTTGCCTGATTGGACGCGTGACCAGAGCCCGAGCAGATGACCATATCTTCCTCACAGAGATGAGACGCCCCAAAGCCCAGCCCACGTACAAGACACAGAGGATCCCAGACCGACCAGCGATTACTACAGCTCACCATGTCATGTCCTCCTTATAAGTCATTCCTCCTGAAGAACAGAATCTACAAGTCAAGCCGTGTTTTCCTTTTTTATGGACTCATATGGACTCTAAGGACTGATACATTTCCACGTGTAAGAAGAAGATCAAGATTCATCGAGGAACTGTTGTGGAAAATTTTATTTATGTATGTTGTCAGATGCCCCCCAGTGTCAGTTTTGCTGCAATACTCTCATTTGAGGGTATTCACACATACAGATGCTGGTGGAAGACCATTGGATGCGGAAACCTTCCCGTGGACACGGCGGATCTGTTTGCTTTTTTAAGGATGTCTGTTTATGTCTCTCCAAGGACCTGGCCACTCCATGGCGACCACATTTCAACTCCTAAGTAAACAAGTTTGCGTACTTTGGGAACCATAGTATAACCATACAATATTATAGCCCACTGGGCCATGGTAGAGTACGGCTCGCATCACTGGTAGCAGTGGGAATGTGCACATGGTTGTGTTCAAAGCCATGTGCTTGCTGCATGGTTTTGCACACCACCGTCTGCACACGTGCTGTTGTTCTGATCCTATTAATACCACAGGCAGGCAGCTGCAGTATTTACAGTTAGTGTACTGTGTCCTCTGCACAGTGTGCACCTAAATCTACCTGAAGACAATTGCTGTTGTTCTGATCCTATTATTACCACATTCAGGCAGCTGCAGTATTTATAGTTAGTGTACTGTGTCCTCTGCACAGTGTGCACCTAAAGTTACCTGAAGACAATTGCTGGTGTTCTTCTGATCTTATTAGTACCACAGGCAGGCAGCTGCAGTATTTACAGTTAGTGTACTGTGTCCTCTTCACAGTGTGCACCTAAAGCTACCTGAAGACAATTGCTGGTGTTCTGATCCTATTAATACCACAGGCAGGCAGCTGCAGTATTTACAGTTAGTGTACTGTGTCCTCTTCACAGTGTGCACCTAAAGCTACCTGAAGACAATTGCTGGTGTTCTGATCCTATTAATACATCCCAGCTTTGTGCAGCTACATCTCACTGCAGGCCATTAGTATGTCTGGAAGGCCAAAAAGGAGAGGTAGTCACAAGCCAATGAAAGAGGGCAAGCAGGCTCTGTGTCTAGAGGCAACAGTTCTGGTTGTGGACATGGTACATCCTCATCAGCATGTGGCCGTGGGACATGCTTGTCCTTTTTTTCAGCAGCTGGCTGTGTTGAGCCACAACATGCCGAAGACTTGGTAGAGTGGATGACCAAGCCGTCCTCATCCTCCTTATCCTCTCTCACCCATGCTCAGGGTACTTTGTCTGGCAAAGCAGCTGCCAACACGGCCTCTTCCCTCGGCTCAATGGCATCAGTCACTCCTTGTGAAAAAAAGGTGGATGTGGGAAGCGCTAAAGTGACATGGTAGTCCTAGTAATTAAATTTAAAATATAATGTATTTAGAATAGTGATATAATAAATGGAAAACTGCTGCACACCAGCCTACCTAATAAACTCCAAAACATATATAATATACAATAAATATTGTGCCTAAAATGATAATCAGTGTATAAAGAAAAAAAGTGCTACAATTCCCAAACGGCAATATGATCATATAAATCCCATAATAAATCAATTTTTATTACAGCAGTAAAAACCATCTCCATAGTGACCAAGTACGCTTCCTGAAGACGTGTTTAACGAAACGTACGTCGAGGCGGTACTTGGTCACGCGATTACATCACTTCTGGTCCCCATGGCTATCCATTTGTCGTAGGTGGAACACACGCTGCTGTCGGCAGTATCCAACGCGGGACATCCATTGATACGCTACGCTCTCCAGCCTCAGTGCCGGGCGATGGCACCTTTCATGTAAGCAGCCATTTGGCTATGTTTGTTTTTAAACATTTCTTAAATAAAGGGGATTACACTATTTTGGTTCCTTCTACATTTGTTTCATATCCCATTTGTGAAATCCTGTGGTGTAAGAGCAGGAGTCCGGTCTACCAATTTTCTCCATTGCAGCAAGCATAATCTTGTTAAAGCCTATTTGACCTTTTTTCAATAATTAGGTCAACTACATCTGGTAAGCTGACATTCATTTCATGAGCACTTTTGGGTGATATATTAACAAACAATATAAAGTGCAGCGCAAACTCATGAGAGAACTAAAGTCCAAATATTTCTCTTCTGTAATGTTTCTTCTTGCTATAAGACACTCGAGGTTCTTCAAAGTTACTGAGCAAATATACTGCTTACCAGATGGAAGATCAAAGTAGGCATAATTACCACCGATGCTGGATACGCCCGGATCAGATGATCTGATGGTCTTTGATGACAACCGACAGCTTATCCTCCAGTGCGACAGGTGATAAATTACCTCCAAAGTGCGGTAAAGCAGGAAAGAAGAAGGGACATCTAAGAGCGTTCCATATGGCTCAATAGGTATTTTATTATATATGACAAATCAGGATACAATCCATAGAAAAGCGCGTATAGGTAGCGCTATTTAAAACCAGTAAATCCAGGAGCGGGGATACAACAGACTGTTCGTGTCCGAACAGCTGTGAGATGACAGCGGGTGACGTCAGACTCCGCCCCCGTACGCGGCGTTACGTCCAATGGACTTCGTCAGCAGGGGTGGAGTCAGGCTGTCACCCGGGATCTTAAATACTTGCCGACTGTCAGCAAGGAGTGTATCTTGGAGCGGAAACGGAAGCGCAGTTCCAAATTAACTAATTCCTGAACGGAGACACTTGCTGAGAATGTGGCGGTATAATAAAGGCTACCACTTGATTATAAATACATTAGTTCATGCACACTTACTAATCTACACTCAAGGCATAGATACACCATTTACCCATATAAATAATAGGACATGATAGGAATGGTCGGAATGGACACCCGCTGCCATCTCTAATACATTACAGCAACACTCAATGTACTAAAGCAACAAATGCATTAAACTAGCACAAGGTGTTATTATAAAATCTTTAAAAAATCTTTAAAAACATGCATATTATAAGAAACATACAGTAAAATTGTAAATATAAAAGACATTAAAAAAATAATTTATCAGAAATAAAACAATTGAGGTCGAACTCAATGTTTAACCCTCTAGGGACTCCTACTTTTGTTTCATGAATCCATAAAGATTCTCGGCGAATCAATTGCCTAATAAAATTTCCGCCCCTCCAATGTTTCGAAACTTTTTCTATACCCCAGAAATGCAATTTCCTCGGGTCCCTATTGTGGCATATTCTGAAATTTTTCGATACATAATGTGACTTTAAACCTTTTTTGATGTTATTCACATGCTCCGCTATACGGACGCCCATAGGTCGGGAAGTTCTTCCTACATATTGCAGTCCGCATTCGCACTGCAACATGTACACTACTCCCACCAAATCGCATGTAATTAAGTTCTTGATCTGATTAAATTCTTTTCTTTTCCTGACATTAAATTTACATTGCCTGCATGCTGGGCATTTACCGCAGGCAATAAATCCTGACATGAAGCTAAAAATTCTACTCTCTTTAATCACCGGAGGGTCAACCACACTTGGGGCAATAATATCCCTCAAGGTGGGTGGTCTCCGATATACAAATCTAGGACGGGCAGGAAGGGTAGGGTCTAAAATATTGTCCTTTTTTTGAATATCCCAATATTTTAGAATAATCTTTTCAACCTTCTTATGTTGAATGTTATAATCCAAGATAATCCTATATTGAGGACTCTGTTGTTCTGTGTTCATATTTTTTCTTCTATCCAAATTTTTTACTAAGGAGGATCTATCCATACTACCCACTTTTTGGACTTCCTCTGCTATAAGAGACCTAGAATATCCCTTCTGTAGGAATTTTTCTGCCATATGGTTAGCTTGTAAAAAATAATCATCGTCCAGATAGCAGTTTCGCCGGAGACGAATAAATTGCCCCCTGGGGATGTTAAGCAGCCATGAACTGTGGTGGCAGCTATCTAGGGGTATATACCCGTTCCTATCCGTGGGCTTACAGTAGTTTTTAGTCCTAAAACCCCCATCATGTTTAAACATCTCCAGATCAAGGAAGGCTATGCTGGAAGCATCAGCCTTCCATGTGAGACAAATATTCTTAGTATTCCCGTTGAGCCGAGACATAAATAACTGGAGACTAATCATATCCCCCTCCCAAATCAGGAAAATATCATCTATATATCTTTGGTAGCAGACCAGTTGTGCCGGTCTGCTACCAAAGACACAGTCATCTTCCCAGAGTGCCATAAAAATATTTGCGACGCTCGGGGTGAAACGAGTGCCCATAGCAACCCCGAGTATTTGCAAAAAGAATTTGCCGCCGTACCAGAAATAGTTCCTGGCAAGGCAAAACTCCAAAGCATTAAGCAAAAAGTCCTTTAATTTAACTGGCAAATCCGATTTGTCAAGAGCCCACTGTACTGATCTAATAGCATCAGTACAGTGGGTAAAGGCAACCCCCCCAGGAGAGGTACAGATAGAGGGACTTACCAACAACATCCACCTTCCCGGGATCAAGGTTATAGAGGCGACAATAAGGGACCCTCACGTACCCCCAGGGGTGGGAATAATTATAATAACAACTGGTCAGACAGAGGTTATTATCCACACTCTGAACAAAATTCGTATTAAGGTCACCCATATGATAGAACTCCTATTCCTGTGAATAACCGTTTTGCTCCCCTGCTGAGAGATTATGAGTATCATCAGAATCATTTTTTAGAGAATCCTCAACCCCAATGGCCAGACCGAGGGGAATACACCCCAACAGGAAACAGACAAGGGGGGAAGAGAAGACAAAGAGAGGGAGAAGAGCAGAACGGAAAACACAAAAAACAAAAATCCCACTAGGGACTGGTATTTTCAACATCAGTGGCATAGACATGTCCGATGAAGAATTAAAAGTCCTAGACAAGGGCTTAAAGTTTGCTCCGGCATGTAATCTTAACAAATTTAAAACATATATTAGTTTGCAGAAGTTTGTGAGGACACTAAATATAAAGAGATATTTCCTATCCAAACCTGGAGAGAGATCTGCCCTGACGGGCCCTATGATTCCCCCTGGTATACATTCTAACCTCACTAACAAGTCGGTCTTCAATCCTCCAAAAAATGATCATAAACATGTGGAAGTCTTCAAAAACATGGTCATTAGCGATTTGGAGGTAATGAAGGTCAGAAAAGTAGGAGATCCTGCGTTTTTGAAAAGAGGTATTAGTTCTTTGGAGAAAAACAAGAACGTAGTAAGACAAGGGAGCGGGGTTAGTAATTATGAGTAAATCCTATTATCAGGAAGAAATGGATCGTTTACTATCAGATAGGAAGACATATAAAATTCTGACTAAGGATCCTATCATTCAGTATAAAGAAGATTTGGAGGCCCTCATCTCCTTAGGTAAAACCAGGGGAGTGCTGAATAAAAAGGAGGCATCTTACCTCAACCCCAGTGCCTGTAGAAGACCGATCATACACTTCCTGCCTAAGATTCATAAAAACCCCTTAGTACCTCCAGGCAGACCTATAGTAAACGGTATCAACTCTGTCTCAGCGCGTTTAGATCAGTATATCGATTACTTTTTGAAACCTCTGGTGTCTAACATCACAGCGTTTCTAAAAGATACCAAACACATCATACAAGTGGTTGAGAAAGTACCGTGTAAAGATAATAGTTTATTAGTGACGGCTGATGTCAGCTCACTTTACACGATAATTGGTCATGCCGATGCTATTAGATCAGTACAGTGGGCTCTTGACAAATCGGATTTGCCAGTTAAATTAAAGGACTTTTTGCTTAATGCTTTGGAGTTTTGCCTTGCCAGGAACTATTTCTGGTACGGCGGCAAATTCTTTTTGCAAATACTCGGGGTTGCTATGGGCGCTCGTTTCGCCCCGGGCATCGCAAATATTTTTATGGCACTCTGGGAAGATGACTGTGTCTTTGGTAGCAGACCGGCACAACTGGTCTGCTACCAAAGATATGTAGACGATATTTTCCTGATTTGGGAGGGGGATATGATTAGTCTCCAGTTATTTATGTCTCGGCTCAACAGGAATACTAAGAATATTTGTCTCACATGGAAGGCTGATGCTTCCAGCATAGCCTTCCTTGATCTGGAGATTTTTAAACATGATGGGGGTTTTAGGACTAAAAACTACTGTAAGCCCACGGATAGGAACGGGTATATACCCCTAGATAGCTGCCACCACAGTTCATGGCTGCTTAACATCCCCAGGGGGCAATTTTTTCGTCTCCGGCGAAACTGCTATCTGGACGATGATTATTTTTTACAAGCTAACCATATGGCAGAAAAATTCCTACAGAAGGGATATTCTAGGTCTCTTATAGCAGAGGAAGTCCAAAAAGTGGGTAGTATGGATAGATCCTCCTTAGTAAAAAACTCGGATAGAAGAAAAAATATGAACACAGAACAACAGAGTCCTCAATATAGGATTATCTTGGATTATAACATTCAACATAAGAAGGTTGAAAAGATTATTCTAACATATTGGGATATTCTAAAAAAGGACAATATTTTAGGCCCTACCCTTCCTGCCCGTCCTAGATTTGTATATCGGAGACCACCCACCTTGAGGGATATTATTGCCCCAAGTGTGGTTGACCCTCCGGTGATTAAAGAGAGTAGAATTTTTAGCTTCATGTTAGGATTTTTTGCCTGCGGTAAATGCCCAGCATGCAGGCAATGTAAATTTAATGTCAGGAAAAGAAAAGAATTTAATGCTACCGCCACTAACAGAACCTATCAGATCAAGAACTTAATTGCATGCGATACGGTGGGAGTAGTGTACATGTTGCAGTGCGAATGCGGACTGCAATATGTAGGAAGAACTTCCCGACCTATGGGCGTCCGTATAGCGGAGCATGTGAATTACATCAAAAAAGGTTTAAAGTCACATTATGTATCGAAACATTTCAGAATATGCCACAATAGGGACCTGAGGAAATTGCATTTCTGGGGTATAGAAAAAGTTTTGAAACATTGGAGGGGCGGAAATTTTATTAGGCAATTGAGTCGCCGAGAATCTTTATGGATTCATGAAACAAAAGTAGGAGTCCCTAGAGGGTTAAACATTGAGTTCGACCTCAATTGTTTTATTTCTGATAAATTAGTTTTTTAATGTCTTTTATATTTACAAGTTTTACTGTATGTTTCTTATAATATGCATGTTTTTAAAGATTTTTTAAAGATTTTATAATAACACCTTGTGCTAGTTTAATGCATTTGTTGTTTTAGTACATTGAGTGTTGCTGTAATGTATTATGCCGCGTACACACGGTCGGACTTTTCGTCTACAAAAGTCCAACGGACGCTGACGGACTAAAGCTGGCTGGTAATCCGATCGTGTGTGGGCTTCTCCGGACTTTCAACGTACTTTTTTAGCCTCAAATCCGACGTACTTTAGATTTGAAACATGCTTCAAATCTTTACGTCGTAACTACGACGGACCCCGAAATCCGCTCGTCTGTGTGCTAGTCCGACGGACAAAAAGCCACGCTAGGGCACCTATTGGCTACTGGCTATGAACTTCCTTATTTTAGTCCAGTGTACGTCATCACGTACGAATCCGTCGGACTTTTGTGTGGTCGTGTGTAGGCAAGTCCGTTCGTTAGAAAGTATGCCGCAAGTCCGCCGCAAGTCCGCCGAAAGTCTGCCGGAAGTCTGTCGGACAGGCTGTCTGACTTTTGTAGACGAAAAGTCCGACCGTGTGTACGCGGCATTAGAGATGGCAACGGGTGACCATTCCGACCATTCCCATCATGTCCTATTATTTATATGGGTAAATGGTGTATCTATGCCTTGAGTGTAGATTAGTAAGTGTGCATGAACTAATGTATTTATAATCAAGTGGTAGCCTTTATTATACCGCCACATTCTCAGCAAGTGTCTCCGTTCAGGAATTAGTTAATTTGGAACTGCCGTTTCCGCTCCAAGATACACTCCTTGCTGACAGTCGGCAAGTATTTAAGATCCCGGGTGACAGCCTGACTCCACCCCTGCTGACGAAGTCCATTGGACGTAACGCTGCGTACGGGGGCGGAGTCTGACGTCACCCGCTGTCATCTCACAGCTGTTCGGACGCGAACAGTCTGTTGTATCCCCGCTCCTGGATTTTACTGGTTTTAAATAGCGCTACCTATACGCGCTTTTCTATGGATTGTATCCTGATTTGTCATATATAATAAAATACCTATTGAGCCTTATGGAACGCTCTTAGATGTCCCTTCTTCTTTCCTGCTTTACCGCACTTTGGAGGTAATTTATCACCTGTCGCACTGGAGGATAAGCTGTCGGTTGTCATCAAAGACCATAAGATCATCTGATCCGGGCGTATCCAGCATCGGTGGTAATTATGCCTACTTTGATCTTCCATCTGGTAAGCGGTATATTTGCTCAGTAACTTTGAAGAACCTCGAGTGTCTTATAGCAAGAAGAAACATTACAGAAGAGAAATATTTGCCCTATATAGGAATTTAGTTCTCTCATGAGTTTGCGCTGCACTTTATATTGTTTGTTTATTATGTCATTTTGGGCTTGGTGTTAACCCTTAAGTGTCCAGCTTGCAATTAGATTTATTTCATTTTTTGTTTGCGCTGATTGTACATATCTTTGGCTTTTGGGTGATATCCCTAGGCGGTGAAGGGATTCCACTGTCCGTGTGATTACCAGACCCAGACACAAGATCTATTTCACTTATGGACTTTTACTGCTTTATGTTGCATGTGTGATTCACATGTCATCTCATATGATTTATTATTTATTTTTATTGTTTGTGTATACACTGATTGTCATTTTAGGCACAGTATTTATTGTATATAATATGTTTCTGGGTTTATTAAGTAGCCTTGTTTGCAGGAGTTTTCCATTTATTATATCACTATTCTAAATACATTATATTTTAAATTTAATTACTAGGACTACCACGTCACTTTAGCGCTTCCCACATCCCCCTTTTTTTCACATGTGCACTAGTGATTCGTCACTCAGTTTGGGTATAACTGATATTTTTCTTCTTTTTTTATTTTATATAGTTTGGTTTATCACATATTAATAGGCGCGGGATTTATTTAATTTTTACACTCAGTCAGTCCTTTCCTAGCCCCAACATGTCCTCCTGAGGAGTCCCCCGAACTGTTTGAGCACAGTGTTGGGTACATGCTCCAGGAGGATGCCCAGCGTTTTGAAGGCTCCGATGATGGTACCCAGCTAGAGGAAGGCAAAAACATGAGCCCAGAGAGAGGGGGTGCCCAAGAAGAAGATGTTCCCCCAGCTGCAGCATACTGCCACTTTTGCTCCAGTGATGAGGAGGGAGGGGATGATGAGGAAGTCACTGACTCCACGTGGGTGCCTGATAGGAAAGAGGAGGAGGAAGAGGCACATCTCCAACGAGGCAGGATGCCATCCAGGGGCCAGCTTAAAAGCAGCACACTGACTGCATCACACCACAGAGCTCTGCATGTGCAGGGCGCTGCTGTCTCTGCGCATTATTCCAAAAGTTCTTTGGTGAGGGCCTTTTTTAAGATGAGTGCATCAGATCGCACCATTGCTATTTGCAACATATGTCTCAAGCGTATCTTGCATGGCCAAAACATCACCCGCTTGGGCACCACATGCTTGACCAGACATATCTTGACCTGCCATGCAGTTCGTTGGCAAGCATACCTAAAAGACCCACACCAAAGAACAAAGCGGACCTCTCCTTGCTCCTCATCAGCTGGAATCTCTAACCCCACTATACCTTCAGTCCTCTCTGAAACCTGTACTGAGAGAAATAAAGGTGTAGATTTAGGTGTGTCACAGCCAAGTACTTGCAGGCAATCTGCTATCGGTACACCGATGTCAGATTGTACCAGGCAAATTTCCCTGCCCCAGCTGCTGCACCGCGGAAAGAAGTTCGCTCCCAGCCATCCACATGCCCAGCGGTTGAATGCTAGCTTGGCTAAATTGCTAGCACTTCAACTGCTGCCTTTTCACTTAGTAGACTCTGCCTCCTTCTGTGAGTTTGTGGAATGTGCGATTCCTCAGTGGCAGGTTCCCAAATGCCACTTTTTCTCATGGAAGGCGATTCCGGCTCTCTACCGGCTTGTGGAAGGCAATGTCTTGGCCTTGCTGGACAGGGCGGTCAGTGGTAAGGTGCATATTACCACTGACTCATGGTCCAGCAGGCATGGACAGGAACATTATCTATCTTTCACCACGCACTGGGTGACTCTTCTGGCACCTGGGAAGGATGCAGGACAAGGTGCAGTAGTGTTGGAGGTTGTTCCGCCACCACGCCTTCAAAATTCTACTATTGGTGATTCTGCCACACCTCTCTCCTCAACCCCCTCCTCTTCTTCTTCCTCCATGGCCTCTTCCTGTGCTGATTTGTCCACGGAACCAGCGGTGCTCCGTAGGCGTTCAAGAGGCTACGCAAGCACGCAGGCAAAAAGATGCCATGCTATGCTTGAGCTGGTGTGCTTGGGGGACAGGAGCCACACTGGGGCAGAGATTCTGTCAGCTCTGCACGGGCAGGTTCAGAGGTGGTTGACGCCACGCCAGCTTAAGCCAGGAATGATGGTTTGCGACAATGGCACCAACCTCCTCTCTGCCCTCCGACAGGAACAATTGACCCATGTGCCCTGTTTGGCTCACGTCCTTAACTTGGTGGTGCAGCGGTTCTTGGGCAGGTACCCGGGCTTACAGGATGTCCTGAGGCAGGCCAAGAAAGTCTGTGTGCATTTCCGCCGGTCATATAATGCCAGTGCTCAGCTGGCTGATCTCCAAAAGGAATTTAACCTGCCCAAGAACCGCCTGTCAAGTCTGTAGTGTGAGGCCGGGTTGCTGAGAGGGCGTCCCCTGCGGCTGAGTGCAGTGCGTCCCTGGATTTGGGTACAGGGAATGCGATGCACAGAGGTGCACGGGTTGCCAGGAATACTGTAAGCTGGCTGGTTGGCTGTAAGTATCTAGAGTGCGTTGTGGCAGCCGTGCGGAGAGAAGTCTTGAGCGGTAACAGCAGGGTAAACCAGGAACAGGGTCCGCAGCTAGGCCAGGGGTCGGATACCAAAAGACAGTCCGAGAGAGGTACAGGAACAAGCCGGGTCATACACGGAGGGCAGAAGATCGGAGAGTAGTCAGCCAAGCCGGGGTCAGAGCGAGGAGATAAACAGGAACACAGGTCAAGCCAAGCAGGGGTCAAGCAGGGGTCTTCAGAGTATACAAGGCACAGGAACACAGGAGCTGTTTGATAATCCAGCAAACTGCATGTGTCATTGGCAGATAAGGGCGTGTGCACGCGTGTGCACGCGTGTGCGCGCATGTGTGCACGCATTGACGTTCACAGACTGTTGTGGTCCAGCTATCGCGCATCTGCGTGCGCGCAGGCTGGAAACTCGCCTGGCGCCACCATGACGGTTACTGGTGGAATTGCCCTCAACACGGCCATTTCCCTGACAGTGCCCCCCCCCAAGGATGCCCAACCGGGCCCATCTTTCGGGGTAAAGAACTCGGAATCTCTAAAAAAGTCTATGAGCATGTATATTGGCTGCAGGTTCCCAAGAACTTTCTTCTGCTGGGTAACCCTTCCACTTTATAAGAAATTGAATGATCCTACCTCTCCGTCGGCAGTCCAGGATGGCCTCAACTTCATACTCTGTTTCATCTTCCACAGAAACTGGAGGCGGAGGATCTTCTTTCCTTCCTGAAAAAGGACTAGAGATAACAGCTTTAAGTAAGGAGACATGAAACACAGGGTGCACTTTATAAGAACTCGGAAGTGACAGTTCAAAAGCTGCTGGATTAATCTCCCGTCTAATGTTGAATGGGCCAATAAATCTTGGTCCCAATTTCCGGGAGGGACAAGGAAGTTTAAGATTTGCCAAGGAGAGCCAAACCTCATCTCCAACCTTAAAGCTAGGGCTCTCTCCCCTCTTCTTGTCATATTGTTCCTTGTAGTCCTCTTGGGCCTTTTGCATGGTTAACCGGAGAGTTTGATAGTTAGCCTGAATAGTTTTTTTTCTGTCTTGAACTGCTGGGACTGAGGTTTCTGGAATGACATTGGGTAGAAATGAAGGATGGAACCCATAGTTGGCCCAAAACGGTGATTGATCGGTGGTTGAGTGTACTGAGTTATTGTATGCGAACTCAGCCCAGGGGAGTAACAAGGACCAGTCATCTTGGGAAATGGAGCAGAAACAGCGTAAATATTGTTCTAAGGTCTGATTAGTCCTTTCGGTCTGACCGTTGCTCTGGGGGTGATAGGCAGAGGATAGGCAAACTTCAATAGACAAAACTTTGCAGAGCTCTCTCCAAAATCGGGAAGTAAATTGGACCCCTCTATCAGACACAATGCTGTCAGGAAGGCCGTGAAGTCTGACTATCTGTCTTATGAAGGCTTTTGCTGTGTCTGCAGCGGAAGGAGTACCTATCATAGGCACGAAGTGTGACATCTTGGACAGACGGTCTACAACAACTAGGATCGTTGTGAATCTTTCAGAGGGGGGCAGCTCTACTATAAAGTCCATAGATATATTCCTCCATGGTTGTTCTGGTACCGGCAAAGGACGTAGCAGACCCCAAGACTTAATGTTGGACCCCTTGTTTCGCTGGCAGGTAGTGCAGGAGCTTACATACTTTTTACAATCAGTTTTCAAGGTAGGCCACCAAAAGGATCGCTGAATAAGATCCATAGTTTTCCGTACACCGAAGTGGCCAGCAAGTTGAGGATCATGTAAAGTTTGTAAGACCTGGATTCTGGCTTGTTGTGGGACAAAGATCTTCTCCCGATACCAGAGATACCCCCCTGGCTTCTTGGAGAGGAAGTCTCTGGTTCCTGGCATTGGAGGGAGGCCTGTTCAAGAGAAGACCTTAGATCAGGTTGAATCAAAAGAAAGTTCTGTGGAGACAAGATCGTACTGTTTCTTCTGGGGTATCAGGAAAATTCGGGATAAAGCATCGGCCTTGCCGTTCTTGGAGCCAGGGCGGCAGGTGATGTGAAAGTTGAATCATGAAAAGAACAGAGCCCAGCGAGCTAGACGGGGTCTCAGGCATTTGGCAGTGCGGAGGTACTCGAGGTTTCTGTGATCGGTGAATATCATTATAGGGTGCGTGGCTCCCTCAAGAAGGGATGTCCACTCTTCTAAGGCTGTCTTAATGGCCAGAAGCTCACGATCACTTACGTCATAATTGCTCTCGGGCTGGCTCATTTTCCAGGAGGAGAAGGCCACAGGGTGAAGCAGAGACTTGGGTCTCAGGCGCTGTGAAAGTACTGGTTCTGTAGCTACCTCTGAGGCATCGACCTCTAAAATATAGGGCAGGGCAGGATCAGGATGTTGAAGAATTGGTGCAGAAGTAAACAAAGACTTCAGTTCCTCAAAGGCAGATTGGGCTTCGGAGGACCACAGGAAACAAACATGTAGGCGGGTTACTTGGGTTATGGGTGAGATGATGGAAGAAAAGTTCCTTATAAACCTTCTATAGAAGTTTGCAAACCCTACAAACCTTTGTACACCCTTCTTGTCTGATGGAGTTGGCCAGTCTAGGATTGCCTGCACTTTCTGTGGATCCATAGCTACACCACCAGTAGAGATGGTGAGCCCTAGGAATTGTATGGATTTCTTTCTGCTTTCGCGTAAAGTCTGTGTTTTCTTAGTGTGAGTAATACTGTCTTTACGTGAGTCCGATGGAGCTCTAAGGTGGTTGAGAAGATAAGGATGTCATCCAGATAGATGATGGCGAAGTAGTCAAGATATTCCTGGAAGATGTTGTTTACGAAGTGCTGGAAAGTAGCCGGGGCGTTACAGAGCCCAAACGGCATCACCAAATACTCAAAGTGCCCGAACCTCTGAATGCCGTCTTCCACTCATCGCCCTCACGGATGCGAACGAGGTTGTAGGCACCTCGGAGGTCGAGTTTGGTGAACACTTGGGCTGAACGAAGTCTCTGGAAGAGTTCAGGGACCAGTGGGAGTGGATATCGGTTCTTTATGGTGATTTTATTTAATTCCCTATAGTCCACACATGGTCTTAGAGTCTTATCTTTTTTTTCGACAAAGAAAATGCCAGCGCCGGCAGGAGAAGAAGGACAGATGAAGCCCTTTGTCAAATTTTCGTCTATGTACTGTTATAGTGTCCCCAATTCCACTTCAGAGAAGGGGAATATACGTCCAAATGGAACTTCGGCCCCTGGAAGCAGCTCGATAGAACAATCATATGGCCGATGTGGTGGTAAAACATCTGCCTTTCTCTTATCAAAAACGTCCAGGAATTCATGGTACACCCGGGGTACATCCTGGTTAGTGGAGGATACCGACTGGACTGTCAGACAACTGGTGGTATCTCTGGATTCAGGGATGAGGCAGTGTCGTTGGCAATAGGGGCAAGTGAACAGGACTTCCTTCTTGACCCAATCGATCTGGGGGTTATGGGCTTGGAGCCAAGGGATACCCAAGATAATTGGAGACATAGTTGAACTCAAAACGTCAAAATGTATGAATTCCCGATAGCCATCTGGAGAGGTAATAAGGAAAGGAGAAGTCTCTTGAGTAACAAGGCCGGAGTTAGGTAGGGTGCCATCAGCTAAACGGACTTCCAGACCCTGTTTCTTGTGGAGGAGGGGCAACCTAAGGTTTCTTGCCAGGTTCAAGTCCACAAAGCAACTGCATGCTCCAGAATCGAATATAGCCTGGAGCCAGATCTCTTCTTCTCCCAACTGCAGTGAAATGGGGAGAACGATTTGTGAGGGAGAAGTCCCGGAAACCTGGAAATTTGCTGGAGAGTAGGTGGGTGGCTTCTTGAACTTCCTGGGACAGTCGCATAATAATGTCCATTTCCTCCATAATACAGGCAGAGATTGGCTAGGATACAACGACGTCTTTCATCAGGAGTTAGTGCGGAACGTAACAGGCCAATCTGCTTGGGAACTGATCCAAAGGTGGGTGTACTGGCGGGTCTGCAGGTTCCTGATTGTTCGGACTGTCTCTCCCGCAAACGTCGATCCAGTTGGATGGATAATTGGATGAGACCCTCGAGTGTAGTGGGAATCCGATCCTGGCCAACTCGTCCTTGAGGGATTCGGAGAGTCCTAGGTGGAACTGGTGTAGTAAAGCTGCCTCATTCCAGGCTGTGTCTGCTGACCACCGCCGGAAATCCAGGGTATAGTCCTCTACTGCTCGTCTACCCTGCTGCAGAGAGTGCAGAGTGGCTTCAGCGGTGGCAGTACGCTGGGGATCCTCGTAAAGTTGTGCCATAGCTGCTAGGAATGGGTTCACCGTGCAAATGACTGGACTCTTTTGTTCCCATAAGTTATGGGCCCAGGCCTGAGGTTCATCGGACAGCGAAGAGATGAGGAACCCGACTTTAACAGTCTCTAAAGCAAAAGTTCAGGGTTGCAGGGCTAGGTACAATAGGCAGGCAGTCTTGAAGGATCTGAACTTTTTCCGGTCACCGGGAAATCGCTCCGGAACGGGAACTCGGGGTTCTGGAGGCGGGAACATCATCAAGGGAGCCGCAGAGGATTGTTCGTGAGCAGATAACTGTGACAGGTGTTGCAACTTATCCGTTAGTTGCAGATAACCTTCCTGTAACTTCTGAACTGCTTGGCTCAGAGTGGTGGCATGTTGGCACAAAGTCTCTAATGGGAACGCACCTCTGCCAGCCTCAGTCATGGCTGGATTCAGGGGCGGATACAGGGGGGGCAAAAGGGCAATTGCCCCCCCCCCCCCGAAATAGTAGCACTGACATGTCATTGAAGCCAGTGCCAATGCGGCTGCCGCTGCCTCTACCCGAGTATCTCTCTCACATCAGCCGATCAGCAGCACCGAGAGAGAGACTCGCACTGACATGGCAGGATGAGGAAGTGGGTGGAGCCTCTTCCCTGCACTTGTTGCTAATGCCAGGGCCGCCTGGCGTCTAGTAACGAGTGATGTCAGTAAGTCACGTCAGACTCTGACTCGAGTCTGAAAGCCGACGTGACTATGACAGGTCAGACGGAGCTGTTGCCTGCTGAAGCCTCGGCGTGTAAGTGAGTGGGCGGTGGGTGAGCTACCGAGCTGCACGGCGGCTCACCCGCTCGGCGCTCGTACAGTCACACTGAGTGGGGGGATGGACGGGAAGCTGCCAGCTGGGTGGCTTGGCAGGGGGGAGAGATGGATGGGAAGCTGCCAGCTGGGAGGCTCGGTGGGTGGACTGGCCAATCAGTGGGTGGCAAAGCAGAGAGATGACATCATCTCTCATAGCCCGGCGCCCGCCCTGCATCCTGGCAGTTCCGCCCTCCCTCACTGTGCAGGCAGCAGAGAGATTACATCATCTATCTGCTGCCTGACTCAGACTGGGAAGCAGGAATTGACAATCCCCATTCCCCACCTTAGCAGGAAAGTGACTATCTGCAACTTTTGGCAGGTGATGTGGCAAGTGGGCAATCTGCAATGTGTGGCAGGTGTTGTGGTAAGTGGACAACCCGCAACTTGTGGCAAGTGACAATCCACAATGGGTGGCAGGTGGACAATTTGCAACTTTTGGCAAATGGACAATCAGCAATGTGTGGCAGGTGATAGTGGACAATTTGCAACGTGTGGCAGGTGACGTGGCAAGTGATAATCTACATCTGGTGGCAGGCAATGTGGCAAGTGACACACTCGGGGCTCCCACTGATTCTGCATTATGGTGAGTTGAACTATTTCATTTTCTATAACAATGTAATAATAGAAATAATGTGTTTCAAACATCCTGACACTATAATAACCATGGTGCCGTGATGATTGAAGCGCCAACATCAGCCATTTCCCTGATAAATTGCCCCCCAAAAAATTATTTTCTGGCAGTGCCCCTCCTGAGACTAGACTCTGGATCCGCCCCTGGCTGGATTATACTGTCAAGTCTGTAGTGTGATGCCGGGTTGCTGAGAGGGCGTCCCTTGCGGCTGAGTGCAGCGTGTCCCTGAATTTGGGTACAGGGAATGCGATGCACAGAGGTGCACGGGTTGCCAGGAATACTGCAAGCTGGCTGGTTGGCTGTAAGTAGCTAGAGTGCGTTGTGGCAGCCGTGCGGAGAGAAGTCTTGAGCGGTAACAGCAGGGTAAACCAGGAACAGGGTCTGCAGCCAGGCCAGGGGTCAGATACCAAAAGACAGTCCGAGAGAGGTACAGGAACAAGCCGGGTCATACACAGAGGGCAGAAGATCGGAGAGTAGTCAGCGAACCGGGGTCAGAGCGAGGAGATAAACAGGAACACAGGTCAAGCCAAGCAGGGGTCAAGCAGGGGTCTTCAGAGTATACAAGGCACAGGAACACAGGAGCTGTTTGATAATCCAGCAAACTGCAAGTGTCAGTGGCAGGTTTAAATAGGCCGGGGGTGTGTGCCCACAAGATCAGGGCGTGTGCGTGCACTTGTGCGCGTGCATTGGCGCGCACAGACTGCTGTGGTCCAGCTATCGCGCATCTGCGTGCACGCAGGCACACAGAAACTCGCCTGGCGCCACCATGACGGTTACTGGCGGAATTGCCCACAACACGCCCATTTCCCTGACACTGCCTAAACTGTGACATGCCCACTAGGTGGAACTCAATGTTGGCCATGCTGCAGCAGCTGCATACACAGCAGAGGGCCATCAATGAGTACCTATGCGACTATGGCACCGGGACAGGGTCATGGGAGCTTGTTTTTTTTTCCCACGCCAGTGGGCTATGATCAGCGATGCATGCACTGTCCTGTCACCATTTGAGGAGGCCACGAGGATGGTGAGCAGTGACAGTGCATGTATCAGTGACAATGTCCCTCTTGTCCACCTGTTGGAGCACACGCTGCGTGGAATAATGGACAGGGCACTTGAGGCAGAACAGAGGGAGGAAGAGGAGGACTTCCTTACCTCTCAAAGCCCCCTTTATCGTATTCGTGGTATCAAGGGGAGGGATCATTACTGGCTGGCAACCCTCCTTGATCCACATTACAAGGGTAAGGTGGGGGACCTTATCTTGCCATCGCAGAGGGAGCAGAGGATGAAACATCTTTGGGAGGCCTTGCAGAAAGGTTTGTGCAATGCGTTTCCAGAGCCTGGGAGGTAACAATTTCCTGGTCCTCCTGGACAACGTGTTGCTGAGGCTTCGGTCAGTCACAGAAGGAGCGGTGGAGAAGGTGGCCGTCTGACTGATGCGTTCAGACAATTTTTTAGTCCGCAGCCCCAAGGTATGATCGGTTCCAGCAACCATCGCCAGCGTCTAAATCACATGGTGCAGGAATACCTAGGGGCAAGATCTGACTTGGACACCTTTCCCACCGAAAATCCTCTGGGTTACTGGGCCTTGAGGATGGATCACTGGCCAGAGCTTGCACAGTATACAATTGAGCTACTGGCCTGTCCTGCATCCAGGGTTCTTTCGGAACGCACATTCAGTGCTGCTCGAGGCTTTGTAACCAATCACAGGGTGCGCCTGTCCCCCCCATTGGTCGATTGGCTGATCTTCATAAAAATGAATCAGCTACCAAGCACCTAATGCTGATGTAACCAAATAATTTTTTTTTTAATGTGAGATCCCTTCAAGACTGCCTATGCTGATGCTGAGTGACTATCCTGTTATGCTGAGTGACAATCCTCTTCCTCCTCAATTTTCATGCTGATAGCTTGTAAGAACATTTTTGGTTCTGGGCACCGCCACCAGTGGCTAAGGCCCAATTTTTCTGCCCATGTTTAACAGAGGCGTGTAATTACAATTTTTGTTGCAATACTTTGCAGCAGGGCTCATTCCTGCGCTCCAACTAGAGTATCTGTGAGGGGTTTCAGTGTTGTGGCAGCAGTGGCTAAGGCCCAATTTTTCTGCCCCTGTTTAATAGGGGTGTGTAATTACAATTTTTGATGCAATACTTTGCAGCAGGGCTCATTCCTGCGCTCCAACTAGAGTATCTGTGAGGGGTTGCAGTGTTGTGGCACCAGCACCAGTGCCCAAGGCCAAATTTTTCAGCCCCTGTTTAACCACTTCAGCCCCGGAAGGTTTTACCCCTTCCTGATCAGAGCACTTTTTACAATTTGGCACTGCGTCACTTTAACTGCTAATTGCGCGGTCATGCAATGCTATACCCAAAGGAAATTTGCGTCCTTTTTTTCCCAAAAATAGATTTTTCTTTTGATGGTATTTGATCACCTCTGTGGTTTTTATTTTTTGCGCTATAAATGGAAATAGACAGAAAATTTTGAAAAAAAATGATATTTTCTACTTTTTGTTATAAAAAAAATCCAATAAACTCAATTTTAGTCATACATTTAGGCCAAAATGTATTCAGCTACATGTCTTTGGTTAAAAAATGTCAATAAGCATATGAAAATACGGAAACCCCCTAACGGGGCTTTAATGCAGCCAATAAATTCAGAGTGAGTGAGTAGTCAAAATTAATTTTATTAATACAAAAAATTGTATAAAACAGGTGGGTTCTGACCTATAAAGTCAGGACATGAACTGGAGTACAATGTAAGATAAAAACAATGGACAGTAGCTGTAATCAGGAACAATGTACAATACAATGTATTTTAGACAACAAGATCATAAGTACTAAAATACTGACGCGTTTCGACCCTAACTGGGTCTTCTTCAGAGGATGGTTGTCAGCTGTAGGGATGTAAGCATTTATCAAAAACAGCACAAAAATACCAACAACAGTGGACTTGTGTGTATGTCACACAACACATCTTCGTAAATTGCATAGTTACCAGTCACAAAGTTCCCGATAGCTCTGAATGTTCATGATGAAAAAGGTATGGTCCCTCCTGTTTCCCTTACCTCCCCAATGACAGGCCAGCCCTCCAGAGAGCGGGTAATAGGCCAACATGCCTTACAAGGGATCACGCATAAACTACCCCCCCGAGGGGGAACCGGAGGGTGAGGGGCACACACTGCACCCAAGGTAGAACAACGGTGATGCTAGAATCAGATTAGAAGCAAGGAATCATTAGTTAACCAAGTTGTGCAAAAGAATAATAATTACCCTAGCTTAGGACAGTTTTACTCGAGTTAAAATATAGATAGGTCCATGGGTATGCAGGGGACAGGGTACCAGGGCGGAAAAAGAGGGGGGAGGGGGAGGGAAGAGGGGGGGGGAGAGGGGGAGGGAATTCGGGATGGGAAAAAGGGGGGAGGGGAGGAGGGAGGGGGGAAGGATAAAGACAAGGGAAAGATTATGGGGAGGAAAAAAGGGGGGGAGGGAGGGGGGGGAAATTCCAATTTTCTGCAATACGTCCCTGGGGTGTGTCAGGGATTACCTCACTACTATGTATCCCTCCTCTAGCCTTGTTAACAGCTTCCAAAAGTAAGTGGAACCATGTTTTCTATGTCATGGCCCACCCCTGCCTGGCTTACCCAGCGATTAGCAACCTCATTTGATTATTTACAACATCCATAGTTATGTGATGTATTCTTTCGCTATAGCGTAATGTATAGAAATAAGTACCTATTTTTCAGCAGTAATTCTCCAAATCTCAGAGGGACATAGCCTTGGAAAAACAGTTCACAGTTTTGTTCACCACGTATCTATTATCTAGTTATTACTTTTATTAGTTGGTAATACAATGGATTATGTTATTGTTTAGTAGCCATACAATTAGGGATGAGCCGAACACCCCCCTGTTCGGTTCGCACCAGAACATGCGAACAGGAAAAAAGTTTGTTCGAACACGCGAACACCGTTAAAGTCTATGGGACACGAACATGAATATTCAAAAGTGCTAATTTTAAAGGCTTATATGCAAGTTATTGTCATAAAAAGTGTTTGGGGACCTGAGTCCTGCCCCAGGGGACATGGATCAATGCAAAAAAAAGTTTTAAAAACGGCCGTTTTTTCAGGAGCAGTGATTTTAATAATGCTTAAAGTCAAACAATAAAAGTGTAATATCCCTTTAAATTTCGTAGCTGGGGGGTGTCTATAGTATGCCTGTAAAGGGGTGCATGTTTCCTGTGTTTAGAACAGTCTGACAGCAAAATGACATTTCGAAGGAAAAAACCCATTTAAAACTACTTGCGGCTATTGCATTGCCGGTCCGACAATACACATAGAAGTTCATTGATAAAAACGGCATGGGATTTCCCCACAGGGGAACCCCGAACCAAAATTTAAAAAAAAAATGACGTGGGGGTCCCCCTAAATTCCATACCAGGCCCTTCAGGTCTGGTATGGATATTAAGGGGAAGCCTGGCCAAAATTTAAAAAATAAATGACGTGGGGGTCCCCCTAAATTCCATACCAGACCCTTCAGGTCTGGTACGGATTTTAAGGGGAATCCTGCGCAAAAAAAAAAAAAAAAAGGTCGTGGGGTCCCCCCAAAAATCCATACCAGACCCTTATCCGAGCACGCAACCTGGCAGGCCGCAGGAAAAGAGGGGGGGACAAGAGTGCGCCCCCCCTCCTGAACCGTACCAGGCCACATGCCCTCAACATTGGGAGGGTGCTTAAAGTCAAACAATAAAAGTGTAATATCCCTTTAAATTTCGTAGCTGGGGGGTGTCTACAGTATGCCTGTAAAGGGGCGCATGTTTCCTGTGTTTAGAACAGTCTGACAGCAAAATGACATTTCGAAGGAAAAAACCCATTTAAAACTACTCGCGGCTATTGCATTGCCGACAATACACATAGAAGTTCATTGATAAAAACGGCATGGAAATTCCCCACAGGGGAACCCCGAACCAAAATTTAAAAAAAAAATGACGTGGGGGTCCCCCTAAATTCCATACCAGGCCCTTCAGGTCTGGTATGGATATTAAGGGGAACCCCGGCCAAAAAAAAAAACGCGTGGGGTCGCCCCAAAGATCCATACCAGACCCTTATCTGAGCACGCAACCTGGCAGGCCGCAGGAAAAGAGGGGGGACAAGAGTGCGCCCCCCCCCTCCTGAACCGTACCAGGCCACATGCCCTCAACATTGGGAGGGTGCTTTGGGGTAGCCCCCCAAAACACCTTGTCCCCATGTTGATGAGGACAAGGGCCTCATCCCCACAACCCTGGCCGGTGGTTGTGGGGGTCTTCAGGCGGGGGGCTTATCAGAATCTGGAAGCCCCCTTTAACAAGGGGACCCACAGATCCCGGCCCTCCCCCCTGTGTGAAATGGTAAGGGGGTACTTACTCCTACTATTTCACTAAAAAACTGTCAAAAATGTTAAAAATGACAAGAGACAGTTTTTGACAATTCCTTTATTTAAATGCTTCTTCTTTCTTCTATCTTCCTTCATATTCTTCTTCTTCTGGTTCTTCTGGTTCTTCCTCCGGCGTTCTCGTCCAGCATCTTCTATCTTCTTCTCCTCGGGCCGCTCCGCACCCATGGCATGGGGGGAGGCTCCCGCTCTTCTCTTCATCTTCTTCTCTTCTTCTTTTCTTCTCTTCTTCTCTTCTTCTCTTCTTCATTTTCTTCTCCGGGCTGCTCCGCATCCATGCTGGCATGGAGGGAGGCTCCCACTGTGTGATGGCGTCTCCTCGTCTGACAGTTCTTAAATAACGGGGGGCGGGGCCACCCGGTGACACAGCCCCCCTCTGACGCACAGCGACTTGACGGGACTTCCCTGTGACGTCACGGGGAATGCCACAGGGAAGTCCCGTCATGTCCCGTGAGGGATATTACACTTTTATTGTTTGACTTTAAGCATTATTAAAATCACTGTTCCTGAAAAAACGTCCGTTTTTAAAACTTTTTTTTGCATTGATCCATGTCCCCTGGGGCAGGACCCAGGTCTCCAAACACTTTTTATGACAATAACTTGCATATAAGCCTTTAAAATTAGCACTTTTGATTTCTCCCATAGACTTTTAAAGGGTGTTCCGCGGCATTCGAATTTGCCGCGAACACCCCAAATTGTTCGCTGTTCGGCGAACTTGCGAACAGCCAATGTTCGAGTCGAACATGAGTTTGACTCGAACTCGAAGCTCATCCCTACATACAATCAACTTCAATGTGACAGTGGTAATGTACAATGCGATATATATGCTATGGTCAACAAACGATCCCGCACATTCCACACATAATGCCCAGTCAGCGTTTGATGATGGCATGTGTGGATTTTTTTATTATTTGATATTATCTATATTCATCCTTTTGCTTCTTCCTGTGTCTTTGTGGCTGTCTCCCCCTGACTTGGCTGAGCCCTCCACCTGGGGGGCGGGATTGTGCCGTACATGCCTTCCTGGCAGGACAAGAGAGGCGACGCAAGGGCCCTGCGCCTCCTTGATGCGCCCACCAGGTGGCGGCACCTGGGATTGGGCGCCTTCCTGCCTGCCAGCCCCTGCTTCCGGATGCCATGCTCAAGCGCGCGACCTCGTGCGTGTGCTCATGACGTCACAGCGCCTGCGCAGTTGCTGCGGAAGCGACGGGGGACCCGTGAGATTTCTCCTCCGGAACGCCGGGGGGGTCACGCAGTGAGCGCACTCGTGTGCCGCTCTCTCCCCTAATGAAGGGGGAAAGGGGAGGGGAGTGGAGGGGCACCCGCACCTGACGATACCTAGCTAATTAGCACTCCTTTTAAACGTACCAAGTTTCAGGGGAGGTCTATTGACTCTCTCCTGACTTTGTGAAACGCCCGCATGCAGCCACTGGTCTGATCGACTGGTAAGAACTTTTGAAACTTTTTTAACTGTCCTCCTTGATGTGTGGCTCACATCACGGCTCTGTAGTACCACTATTTATTTTCTCTATCCAGTGATGTCTGATGCTGACATATTATAACTTTTCAGAACTCCGGGCAATCTGATTTAAGCCACACTTGTCTTCAGTATTAGGTAATTAGCGCTGCCATCACCCCATGCACGCTCCGTTTGGTTTTGTTTGTTTGTTGCCTTGCTGTGGTTTTTTCACACACATGCTCCCTCCCCTCCCTTCCCTTCCTCTCCTCCAGTCATCTCCCTTCACTTCATCTCTTTCACTACCTCACCACCCCCACCTTTTCCTCCTTTTTTCCAGCCCATGGCTGGTCTTCCTCACCTTGCACCCTGGTTCCCTACACCTCTACTGTTGTATGGTCCATAATGGGCAGCAGGGTACTTGTTTACTCCAGTCCTTGCACAAGTCACTATTTCCCCACTATTCCATGTCATTTTCTTTCACATTACAATCTTCACTGCTCTTTTCCCTTTCGTTGGTTCCCTTTCACCCCCCCCCCCTTGGTTCCCCCCCTCCCCCCCTCCCTTTTCATCCTTTCCCTTTTCCTTCACTTCCCCCTCCCTTCCTTCTCCTTCCCCCTTTCCCCTCCCCCCTCCTTTTCCTTTTCCCCTTTTCTCCCCCTCCCTTTTCCCCTCCCCTCCTCCCCCCCCTTTTCCCTTTGGTGGTTTTTGTTTTCTTTTTTTTTTCCCTCTCCCCCCCTTTTTTCCTCCCCCTAATCTTTCCCTTGTCTTTATCCTTCCCCCCTTCCTCCTCCCCTCCCCCCTTTTTCCCATCCCCATTTCCCCCCCTCTCTCCCCCCTCTTCCCTCCCCCTCCCCCCTCTTTTTCCGCCCTGGTACCCTGTCCCCTGCATACCCATGGACCTATCTATATTTTAACTCGAGTAAAACTGTCCTAAACTAGGGTAATTATTATTCTTTTGCACGACTTGAGGAACTAATGATTCCTTGCTTCTAATCTGATTCTAGCATCACCGTTGTTCTACCTTGGGTGCAGTGTGTGCCCCTCACCCTCCAGTTCCCCCTCGGGGGGTAGTTTATGCGTGATCCCTTGCAAGGCATGTTGGCCTATTACCCGCTCCCTGGAGGGCTGGCCTGTCATTGGGGGGGTAAAAGACACAAGAGGGACCATACCTTTTTCATCATGAACATTCAGAGCTATCTGGAACTTTGTGACAGGTATCTATGCAATTTACGAAGATGTGTTGTATGACATACACACAAGTCCATTGTTGCTGGTATTTTTGTGCTGTTTTTGATATATGCTTACATCCCTACAGCTGACAACCATCCTCTGAAGAAGACCCAGTTAGGGTCGAAACGCATCAGTATTTTAGTACTTATGATCTTGTTGTCTAAAATACATTGTATTGTACATTGTTCCTGATTACGGGCACTGTCCATTGTTTTTTATCTTACATTGTACTCCAGTTCATATCCTGACTTTATAGGTCAGAACCCACCTGTTTTATACAATTTTTTGTATTAATAAAATTAATTTTGACTACTCACTCACTCTGAATTTATTGGCTGCATTAAAGCCCCGTTAGGGGGTTTCCGTATTTTCTTATGCATCTTGTGGGGTGCGCAGCCCATTTGTCTGTACTCTTGTGAGTGTCCCTGTTTTGTCAATAAGCATATATTTATTGGTTTGCGCAAAAGTTATAGCATCTACAAACTAGGGTACATTTTCTGGAATTTACACAGCTTTTAGTTTATGACTATCTCATTTCTTGAGGTGCTAAAATGGCAGGTGCTAAACCCCCCCCCCCATTTTGGAAAGTAGACACCCCAAGGAAATTGCTGAGAGGCATGCTGAGCCCATTGAATATTTTTTTTTGTCCCAAGTGATAATGACAAAAAAAAAATTACAAAAAGTTGTCACTAACTGATATATTGCTCACACTGCTGATTCTCCTGAGTACAGGGATACCACATGTGTGGGACTTTTTGGGAGCCTAGCCACGTACGGGGCCCCGAAAACCAAGCACCGCCTTCAGGATTTCTAAAGGCGTAAATTTTTGATTTCACTCCTCACTACCTATCACACTTTTGAAGGCCATAAAATGCCCAGATGGCACAACCCCCCCCCCCCAAATGACCCCCATTTTGGAAAGTAGACACCCCAAGCTATTTGCTGAGAGGCATGGTGCGTATTTTGCAGCTCTCATTTGTTTTTGAAAATGAAGAAAAATGTATTTTTTTTCTTTTGTCAATTTTCAAAACTTTGTGACAAAAATTGGGGTCTGCAAAATACTCACAATACCTCTCAGCAAATAGCTTGGGGTGTCTACTTTCCAAAATGGGGGGGGGTTGTGACATCTGGGCATTCCATGGCCTTCAAAACTGTGATAGGCAGTGAGGAATGAAATAAACAATTTACACCCTTAGAAACCCTGAAGTCGTTTATACACGCTTTAAAAGTGCTTTACTCCACGCCCACTTCCCAGGTACAGTTGTCTTCCCATGTCTCCCCGCTATTCTCCCTAAGTAATGGTACTCGTCAGGGATGTCCTCTATCCCCCTTACTTTTCATTTTAAGCTTGGAACCTCTGGCCGAAGCTATTCATTCCCACCCTGACATAGGGGGAGTGGCGCTGAGACATCAGGAATACAAGCTGTCCCTATTCGCTGATGATATTCTACTAACATTGACCCATCCCCATATATCACTCCCCTCTCTACATGCAATTCTACATCAATTTGGCAGCATTTCAGGTTTTAAAATAAACCCGAGAAAAACTGAAGCCCTCCCTATTAACCTTTCCACAGATATGCTCTCAACTTTACAGGAAAATTTCAAATATCGTTGGTGCACCCATTCCTTGAAATATCTTGGGGTTTATCTGACCTCCTCTTATTCCACTCTTTTTCAGGCCAATTTTCCTCCTATGTTTATAGAAATCAACAAATTATTAAAGTCATGGACAAATCTCCCCTTATCCCTTCTTGGAAGGATAAATGTCCTCAAAATGTCGGTGCTCCCTAAACTCCTTTATCTCTTTGAGACCCTTCCAGTCAAGGTTCCAATGTCCCAATTAAAGTTAATCCAACAAAATTTCCTAAATTTTATTTGGAATCATAAATCTCATAGGATAGCTAGCTCGGTACTTTTTGCACCCCGAGCCGGTGGAGGTTTGGGGGCACCCGACAAAATCAAATATTATTATGCCTCCCATCTAAGAACAATAACCTCCTGGACATCCAGATACGCCCCTAACAGATGGTCTGAGATAGAAATGGGCAGCACGGTACCCGCACATCCATGCTATATGTTATGGCCATCTTCGGATAAATTAATCTCTCAGTTACATAAAATCAGCTTAAACCCGATGCTATTTACCCTCTCAATATGGAAAAGCTGCTCCGGTAAATATAAGCTTTCATCCCCATGCTCTCCTTTAACAAATATTACCTTTAATCCGGAAATCCCTGATAGCCTCTCTTATGATGCCATGTTGCCATGGACGAAAGCCGGTATTTTCCAACTACTTCACCTTGTTAACCCAGTGACCCGTAAACTCCTCACTTTTACTGACCTATAATCTAAATATAAAATCCCAAAAAACCTCTTTTACTCCTTTCTACAAATCCAACATTTTCTCTCCACCAAAATACCACAACTAATCCTAACTATCCCTACTGAATTTGAAATGGTGTGCTCCAGAGGCCCTCATGATTCTCATCTAATATCCACTATTTACAAAATTCTGCATGCTGCCTCTCCTATCACAGAACAGACTCACACATATATGCGCAAATGGTCCCATATTTTAAACAGACCTATCCAATTAAGTGAATGGAAGAATATCTGGGAAAGTGCATCTAAGACATCCAGATGTGTGACTCAGAAAGAAACAACCTATAAAATACTGATGTTCTGGTATAGAACCCCGGAGTTTCTTTTAAGACAAAAACTGACTACATCCGGTCAATGCTGGAGATGTGGCTCATCTCTGGGCACCCATTTCCATATATTTTGGGAATGTCCCTTGATAATGCCATACTGGTCACAGATCCATGCCCTATTGGGAAAAATTCTAAAATTCCCTATACCCCATCAACCTATACATCTCTTGCTAGGCTTGCCCCTCCCTAAGATGCCAAAAACACTTAGGAAACTGATGGCTTTCATCTTACTAGCGGCTAAATGGGTTATACCCCAATGTTGGTTAGCTAACACCCCCCCTACTTTTGCACAATTTTTGTCAGTAATTACAGATATTCGCAGGATGGAACGTATCACAGCCATAATTGATGACTCCCTTCCCAGATTTGAGGCTATATGGGGAAAAAAGGAGGGGTGTGGAGGCGCCAACTGTGGTAGCTTGTTTATGCAAAAATAAAAGTTAGTGTAACAATTACACTTACTGGTTCGCAGGGTGGAGGTGTTTCTTTGAGATGGAAAAGTGTCCTGGGATGTGTTGTTATCTTGTTTCCGGCTCAGATTTCATTCCTTCAGGCGTCTGGGTGTGAAGTCTGTACACAGGCTGAACTGCTGCATCCAGTGCATGGAAAGCTCCACGCTGACCACTCTGGAGTGCAGAAGAGGAAATGACGTCACTGATGCACGGCAAACGTCCAGGCTGGTGTTGGGGATAATGCAGGGATAGTACAGGCTACGCGCTCGGGGCTCACAGCTCCTTCTACTGGCCTTTTTGCTCCCTGGAGGAGAGCAGCTTGAATATATAGTGGAGGCAATTTGGTTAATTAGGTTAATTAGGTTAAGGTGTATGGGCTGGAGGTGTCTGTGGCTGTGGAACCACAACAGCCAGCAGACCAACAATCTTCCAAAAAGCACAAAAAAGTTGAAAGTAAAGTATGAAGAATTAAAAATATGATGAATTGGGGGTAATTTTAATAAATATAAGGATAATAATAGTAAGTGGAATTAGAGTTAAAACATTTATTTAGAAGATGAAAAAAAAAAAAATGTGGAAAAAAAAAAAAAAAAAAAAATTATGAAATAGAAATAAATATAAACTAAAAAATAAAATGAAAAATAAAAATGGGAAAAAAACAATGAAATAAATAAATAAATACAAAAAATAAATAAATAAATTATAAAAAATAAAAAAATAAAAATAAGTATAAAAAAATAAAAATAAAAATAAAAATAAATGTAAAAATAAAAATAAAAAATAGGATTAAAAGCACTGGGACACACATTATGAAGATGAGCTCAGGGGGACATGAGGGAAGGGGGGGGGGGCGGGGGGAAGGGGGGTAAAGTTGTTATAGAGAACGATGGAGTTGCTATCTGGGTCCATGAGGGGACAGCGGTCCCTCAGGTGACTGGATGATATGACGGCAAAGGACCATGGGGGTATTTTTATGTTGTAAGAAACTTCTACATGGTTTCTATAGTGATGGGTAAGGTGTACATATGTATATATATACACACACACACACATGCATACACATATATACACACACACACATACACACATATATACATACATATACACATACACATACATACATATACATACACATATACACACATATACATACATATATATATATATATATACATATACATATATACACATATACATACACACACAATAATAGGAAAGTGAAGAATGAATGTATGATTGGAGAGGGGAAGGGGGGGGGGAATGTAAACTACAACAAAGAATGTGTTTCTAATTCTTCATTGAGTCCCCCTGGCGAGAGAGTACCCAATGAGTATATCCAGTAGGCCTCCTGCTGACACAGGCGTTTAAAACGTTCCGCAGCAGGAAGACCTCTGGGCATGGCCTCGATGACCCAGACTCTGAGGCCCATGGTAGATTTTTGGTGTTCCTTCAACATCTTGGCAAAGAAACCTCCACCCAAACCCAAAACTTCAGATAATCCACAACCAACACGTTTCACTACCCAGTTTCATGATTGTCACAAGAAGATGGAGAACATCTTGGCCAAACATTGGTGCATCTTGCTTGGAGACCCCTTTCTAGGTACTTCCCTCACCCAACTACCCAAGGTTTCATATCGTAGAGCAAAGAATATTAAAAGTAGGATAGCACCCAGTAAAATCCGTAAAGTCCCACTCACTCCAGCCTCACACATCCCCCTAATTCCATTAGTGGGAATGTACCAATGCCGGAAAAAATTATGCCTAACGTGCAAATTTGTTGACCATGGACAAAAAAGCTTCACTGTTAAAGACAAAACATACACCATAAAAGACTTTTATAATTGCTCCAGTGAATACGTGGTGTACTGCCTGACCTGCCCATGTGGTCTCTTTTATGTGGGCAGGACCATACGCCCCCTACGCCAACGTTTTGGCGAACACAGGCGTTTCATAGAAAAGGGCTGGGACAAACACAGTGTCCCTCTTCATTTTTTGAAGGAACACCAAAAATCTACCATGGGCCTCAGAGTCTGGGTCATCGAGGCCATGCCCAGAGGTCTTCCTGCTGCGGAACTTTTTAAACGCCTGTGTCAGCAGGAGGCCTACTGGATATATTCATTGGGTACTCTCTCGCCAGGGGGACTCAATGAAGAATTAGAAACACATTCTTTGTTGTAGTTTACATTCCCCCCCCCCTTCCCCTCTCCAATCATACATTCATTCTTCACTTTCCTATTATTGTGTGTGTATGTATATGTGTATATATGTATATGTATATATATATATATATATATATGTATGTATGTATATGTGTGTATATGTGTATGTATATGTATGTATGTGTATGTGTATATGTATGTATATATGTGTGTATGTGTGTGTGTGTATATATGTGTATGCATGTGTGTGTGTGTGTATATATATACATATGTACACCTTACCCATCACTATAGAAACCATGTAGAAGTTTCTTACAACATAAAAATACCCCCATGGTCCTTTGCCGTCATATCATCCAGTCACCTGAGGGACCGCTGTCCCCTCATGGACCCAGATAGCAACTCCATCGTTCTCTATAACAACTTCACCCCCCTTCCCCCCGCCCCCCCCCTTCCCTCATGTCCCCCTGAGCTCATCTTCATAATGTGTGTCCCAGTGCTTTTAATCCTATTTTTTATTTTTATTTTTACATTTATTTTTATTTTTATTTTTATTTTTTTATACTTATTTTTATTTTTTTATTTTTTATAATTTATTTATTTATTTTTTGTATTTATTTATTTATTTCATTGTTTTTTTCCCATTTTTATTTTTCATTTTATTTTTTAGTTTATATTTATTTCTATTTCATAATTTTTTTTTTTTTTTTTTTTTTTTCCACATTTTTTTTTTTCATCTTCTAAATAAATGTTTTAACTCTAATTCCACTTACTATTATTATCCTTATATTTATTAAAATTACCCCCAATTCATCATATTTTTAATTCTTCATACTTTACTTTCAACTTTTTTGTGCTTTTTGGAAGATTGTTGGTCTGCTGGCTGTTGTGGTTCCACAGCCACAGACACCTCCAGCCCATACACCTTAACCTAATTAACCTAATTAACCAAATTGCCTCCACTATATATTCAAGCTGCTCTCCTCCAGGGAGCAAAAAGGCCAGTAGAAGGAGCTGTGAGCCCCGAGCGCGTAGCCTGTACTATCCCTGCATTATCCCCAACACCAGCCTGGACGTTTGCCGTGCATCAGTGACGTCATTTCCTCTTCTGCACTCCAGAGTGGTCAGCGTGGAGCTTTCCATGCACTGGATGCAGCAGTTCAGCCTGTGTACAGACTTCACACCCAGACGCCTGAAGGAATGAAATCTGAGCCGGAAACAAGATAACAACACATCCCAGGACACTTTTCCATCTCAAAGAAACACCTCCACCCTGCGAACCAGTAAGTGTAATTGTTACACTAACTTTTATTTTTGCATAAACAAGCTACCACAGTTGGCGCCTCCACACCCCTCCTTTTTTCAACATTGATTATCAACAGAGGTAATGGACACCCTCTGAGGATGGCTGCCTCCTCATTCTAGAATTTACCTGCCTTATTTTAATGTGCTATTATAGCTACCATTGTACTATTTACCTTAGACATCACATGTTGCGGAGCGCCGGAAAACCCCCCCTTTTGTTTCGAGGCTATATGGGGACACTGGGATTCCTCTGAATACAACATAGAGAACCCCCAGGTAGTCCAGAGTTAATGAGATATAAAGGCAATTTCCTATATTGATTGACTGCAGCAGGGCCACGGACCATGCCATTGCTTTATTTCATTAACTGACCCTCTTATTTCTACCATGATGTGTATGTATTGTCTGAAAATCATTTGACACCCAATGTTATTTCTTCTTGATATATAATAAGCTACAAAAAAATGTTTTACCTCATTGAAAATATGCTGCTATCAATGTCTTTTCTAAGAGAATGAATACTCTGTTTATGTATACTTGAATATACTTAATAAATAAACAATAAAAAAAAAAAAAAAGAAACCCTGAAGGTGGTGCTTGGTTTTCTGGGCCCCATACGCGGCTAGGCTCCCAAAAAGTCTCACACATGTGGTATCTCCATACTCAGGAGAAGCAAAAGAATGTATTTTGGGGTGTAATTTCACATATGCCCATGGCATGTTTGAGAAATATATAATTTAGTGACAACTTTGTGCAAAAAAAAAAAAAAAAGTCTTTTTCCCGCAACTTGTGTCACAATATAAAAGATTCCATGGACTCGACATGCCTCTTAGCAAATAGCTTGGGGTGTCTACTTTCCAAAATGGGGTCATTTGGGGGTTTTTGAACTGTCCTGGCATTTTATTCACAACATTTAGAAGCTTATGTAACACATCACCCACTCTTCTAACCACTTGAAGACAAAGCTCTTTCTGACACTATTTGTTTACATGAAAAAAATTTTTTTTTTGCAAGAAAATTACTTTGAACCCCCAAACATTATATATTTTTTTTAAAGCAAAGGCCCTACAGATTAAAATGGTTGGTATTTCATTTTCTTTTCACACAGTATTTGCGCAGCGATTTTTCAACAGCATTTTTTGGGGAAAAAACACACTTTTTTAAATTTTAATGCACTAAAACAAACACATGTTTGATGAAATAAAAAAAATGATCTTAGGCCGAGTACATGGCTACCAAATACGACATGCTTTAAAATTGCGCACAAACGTGCAGTGGTGACAAACTACATACATTTTTAAAAGCCTTTAAAAGCCTTTACAGGTTTCCACTTTAGATTTACAGAGGAGGTCTACTGCTAAAATTACTGCCCTCGATCTGACCTTCGAGGTGATACCTCACATGCATGGTGCAATTGTTGTTTACATTTGACGCCAGAACGATGCTTGCGTTCACCTTTGCGTGAGAGCGGGGGGGGGGGGGCAGGGTTGCTTTTTTTTTTTTTCTTTATTATTTTTTTGCTTTTTTATCTTATTTTTAAACTGTTCCTTTCATTTTTTTTTAATCATTTTTATTGTTATGTCAGGGAATGTAAACATCCCCTATGATAGCAAAAGGTAGTGAAAGGTACTCTTTTTTTCAAAAATTGGGGTCTATTAGAACCATAGATCTCTCCTCTGCCCTAAAAGCATCTGACCACACCAAGATCGGTGTGATAAAATGCTTTCCCAATTTCTCAATGGCGCTGTTTACATCTGGCGAAATCTAAGTCATGAAATGCTCGTAGCTTCTGGTTTCTTAGGCCATAGAGATGATTGGAGCCTTTCTGATCTCTGATCAGCTCTATGGTCAGTTGGCCGAATCACTGCTGCATTCTCAGGTTCCCTGTTGAGACAAGAGAGCCAGAGAAAAACATGGAAGACGGTGGGGGGGGGACATTACCTCCCACTGCTTGTAAAAGCAGTCTAACGGCTAATTAGCTGCTAGGATTGCTTTTACATGAAAGCCGACCGCTGGCTGAAAAGAATGATACCAAGGTGATACCTAAACATGCAGGCATCATTCTGGTATAACCACTCAAAGTCCAGCAACATACCAGTACGTTGCTGGTCCTTGTTGGGCATATATTGTAATCTTTTTTTTCATGCAGCCTGTGGGCTGAATAAAAAAAAAGAGATTGATCGGTGGGTATGCCCACCATTCAAATACCTCCCTTCATCCACCCATTTCTAATGATGGGCATACATGCACCATTTATATATGCCGAAGCATGGGAGCATCCGCCCCAAAAGTTAGGAGCAAATCGCTCCCATGCTTCGGCATATATGCTCTTTTTTTAACTGTGGTGGTGAAATCACCTCCTACAGTGCTGGAGTCACGGCTTTATGTATTGTGGGAGCAAACGCTGTCAAGATAAATAAATCCACGCTGCAGCTGAATGGCGAACCTGAAAACAAAAAAATGGTTAACAATAAAACACAGTAAACAGTAAAGTATTAAAATTTGCATACCTGAAAAGCAAACCTGATAAAACATAATAACAATAAAACATTGCAGAATAGAATACAGTAAAAAAGAGCAGAACAATAGAGAGAGAATAGAGAGAGAGAACAATAAAACAACAACTATTTTGGGGTTTTTATTCTATATATTTTTGTGTTTTTTTTTTTACACATTTTTTTTTGTAACTGTAACTTTTGTAACTGTAACCGGTTCCAGGTTCGGGTCTTTCAAAATGCGATGGCATTTTGGGAGACCCTATGAAAGTGTGCCTAGTCTGTGCAGTGCTGTACCCTACTCTAACACTCAACTAGTGTATGGTAGCGTTGAAAACATTCACCAATGCAAAGACCAGGATTGTCAGGACAGCAGGGACAATAATAGTGGGTGTCACGCCTATATCCGCGCTTGCTGCAGACATAACATCTTTTTTGGGGGTTCGTTGGGTAGGGGTACTCGAGAGGACATAAAGAAAATGCCTCTCATGCAGCCGGCTTACTGCATTTGGTTGGGGATGGTGAGGTGGAGCACCATCTGGAAACAGAAGGGCTCTGACAATCTCTTCCTGGAATTTAAGGAAGGATCCAGTCCATCCTGAAGCTCTGTATAGCACATGAGCATTCAGCAAAGCCAATTGAAATAAATAAACAGACACTTTCTTGTACCAGCGTCTGGCCTTACGGGCAACTAGGTACGGCGCCAACAACTGGTCGTTGAGGTCCACCCCTCCCATATTTTGGTTATTTTCATGGACACAGAGGGGTTTCTCCACAACACCAGTCGCCGTAGTAATTTGGACCGTCGTGTCAGCATGAAGGGAGGTAAGAACGAAAACATTCTTATTATCCCTCCACTTCATAGCGAGCAAATTATTACACTGCAAGCAGGCTCTCTCCCCCAGCCTAAGATGGGAATCTACAAGCCGCTGGGGAAAGCCCTGGGGATAGCACGGTGCCACATGCTCCAATCTGATGATCAAACAAGTGACTAAAAAGTGGCACACTCATGTAATAATTGTCCACGTACAAGTGGTACCCCTTTCCGAAAAAGGGTGACACTAAGTCCCACACAATCTTGCCAGTGCTTCCTATGTAGTCAGGGCAGTTTGTCGGCTCTTGGTGACTATCTTTGCCCTCTTAAACCATAAAACTACATGTATAGCCTGTGGCCCTGTCCCAGAGCTTATACATCTTGACCCCGTATCTGGCACGCTTGCTGGGAAGGTACTGTTTGAATGAGAAGCGGCCAGAAAACTTAATCAGGGACTCATCAACGCAGACAACTTGATGGGGAGTAAACAAGTCTGCAAAACGGTTGAAGTGGTTTACGAGGGGCCGAATTTTGTAGAGCCGATCATATCCAGGGTCTCCACGAGGACGACAGAGTTCATTGTTGAAATGCATGAACTGCAAGATCTGCTCATATCGTGTCTTGGTCATGGAGGCAGAGAAGAAGGGCATATGGTGAATTAGGTCAGTGGACCAATATGACCGCAACTCACTCTTTTTAGTTATGCCCATGTTGAGAGATAGGCCCAGAAAGAGCTTAAATTCGGAAACCGTAATTGGTCTCCAATCTCTGGTGAGGGAGGACTGGGGAATAGTGGCGATGTGTTGACCAGCATACAAATTGCTTTGGTCCACAATAGATCTATAGAGATCTTCGGTGAAAAACAGTGAATAAAAATCAAGTGACGTAAAATCAACTGTTTCCACCTGAATGCCGGGTTGGCCAGTGAATGGGGGAAGTACGGGTGCTGCAGAAATGGTGGGTTCCCAATTAGGATTGGCGAATGCAGCAGGAAGGGCACTATGGGCAAAACGGGCCTGTCTTTGTCTTCTTCTTTGTGGTAGTGGGACACTACTTGTGCTTGCCACCTCACCAGCTTGAACTGTACTTATAGCACTCGCCACGTCACCAAGTGTTACTGCAGTGCTGGTTTGACTACGACCAGGGTGTACTAGGCTGGTGCTTGCCAGTTCACCAGAAGGAATAGCGGCACTAGTACTGCTCTGCTACATACGAGGGACCTGCGGTTCTTGCACCTCAACAACAGCAAAAGAAGATTGGGGTCGGGTACGCCTGACTTTGGCAGGGACCACAACTCCATCGTCAGAGCTATCTGTCATGGAGCCACTGTCCTCTACAGGATCATATTCTGAGCCTGAATCTGACAGATAAGTGACTTCCTCTTCACTATCTGTCATGCTCAGAAACGTGTAGGCCTCTTCACTACTGTACCTTCGATTTGCCATTTTGAGCTCTAAATTTAGTGGTACAGTAGTGAGACTCACAGGTAAAAAGCTCCTGACTGTTAGCGACTGTATCAAAACGCTACCAAAAAAACTGTTAGCGATCACAGGGATCAGGCCTGACTCTGTGAATGCTGCAGTTATGTGTGTTTTGTGTTTTGTAAGTGACAGTGATCGATTGATACTGCACTTGGGTGGGCTGGGCTGGGCCGGGCGGAGGGGAAAAACGCAGGTGCTAGCAGGTATCTGGGCTGATCCCGCTAACACTGCATTTTTGGGAACCCTAAACTGCTGGGGACGCTAGTACAGTTCTGATCAGATCAGATATTGATCCGTTCAGGTACTATAACACTAAGGGAGGTGTATGCTGCGTGCGTGGGTGTTATCGATCCTGGCACTAACCTGACGCTGCCTGGGGTAACGCAGACCCTATCTGACTCTAAAACCTAACTTATATCACCCGCTGGGTGATCAGGGGGTTAAACCTTTATTAGGTAATAAATGGCTTCACGAGGAGTGATGACATCACTTCCTCTGCCGCTGTTTAGATTACAGCAGCAGAGGAAGATTTTCATTCTCCGGGAGCGATCGCGAGGGGGTGGCCAAGAATCAATGGCCTCCTCCTCAGCACGGAACGCTCCTGGAACAAAGCGGGAGGCAAATCACGTGTCAGATACGTGATTTTGCCTGCCTGTGCCATTCTGCCGCAGTATATCTGCGTTAGGCGGTCAACAAGTTGTTAACAGGGGCAAATAATTACAATTTTTGATGCAATACCTTGCAGCAGGGCTCATTCCTGCGCTCCAACTATAGCATCTTCAAAGGGTTGCAGTGTTGTGGCACCAGTGCCTAAGGCCCAATTTTTCTGCCCCTGTTCAACAGGGACATGTAATTACAATTCCTGATCTAATATTTCACAGCAGGGCCAGTTCCAGCGCCCACAAAGAGAAACTGTGAGGACTTACAATGTTGTGGCACCAGCACCACCACCACCACCAAAGGCCCAATTTTTCTACCACTGTTCAACAATGGCATGTAATTACAACTCTTGATCTAATATTTCACAGCAGGGCCCGTTCCTGCGCCCACCAAGAGTAACTGTGAGGGCTTACAGTGTTGTGGAAACACCAACACCTAAGGCCCCAATTTCTGCAGAGTACATAGGGCAGGCCCCTACTTTCAAACATCCAACTTACAAACGACTCCTACTTGCAAACGGAAGGGGACAACAGGAAGTGAGATGAAATCTACCCCTAGGAAGGGAAATTCTCTCCTGTAAGAGTTAATATGGGAAAAACGTGTCTCCTCTCCACTGATGCTTTATCACCAATCCTTGTTTCACTAAAAAACCCAAATTTTCAAAAAACATTTGTCATTGGGACAGAAAGTGAGGTGAAATCTTCTGAAGAGGTGCGCAGACAGCAAAACAAATGTTACATGGGTGATAACCCTTCCCTATGTTTTCCAAAAAGCTTAAAAATAGATTTTTTTTTTTTTGTTTTCAAATAGTTTTATTGAGAGTAACAAAATTGGTACACAAAATAGATATACATGTACATCCTTCAGAGTCATAGGGATATCTTTTAAAACAATATGATGAGGTGTAGGCATGATAGGCTATAAGACCGTCCTGAATTCACAGTGGCCCAATACATTCTGTTCATGACTCACGTGAAATTATCACCCTGAAGGGTATCTATTCTGGTAAAATAATCAAAGGAAAATCAAGAAAGAAAAAGAAAAAAGAAAAAAGGGGAATTTCTTAACCAGATAGAACAAATAGCAGATTATTAATAGTCAGTCTAAATAATCAAAGAGTGGTCAGTCTTGGAGCCTGAATAAAAACCACGGATTCCATTTGGCATTATATGCCGGGATGGAATCATGTAAGGTATGGAATATTTCCTCGGACACCATCATACTATCTATCCGTGAGATAATTTGTGCAAAGGGGAACGTAGAGGATTTCCAGTGTAGTGCAATGACCCAAAGGGTAGCAATGCAGATAGAGTGTATTAATCTCATCATAGGTTTAGTCACTTCTGGGATGTCTTGGAAAAGAATACAGTGGTGAAATGTGAGATTGATGGGTTTCTCAGCCAATCTATCAATCAGTTTAAAAACCTCTTTCCAAGAGGGTTGTAGTTTATCGCACTCCCAGAATATATGTAGGTATGAGCCTAAGTTGGTGCAACCCCGGAAACACCTGGGAGACACCTGCGGGTAAAACCTGTGGAGACGGGTTGGGGTATAATACCATCTTGTTGTAAGTTTAATGGCTGTCTCCCTGACCGTTAATGATTTTGTGCATTTGCGAATGTTCTGCCAGTTTTTATCCCAGTCTAATTCCTCCTGGTCAAGAGCTAGCTCTTGTTCCCATTGTGATCTGTATTTTAAGGTGGGTGGGTCATTAGAAGATTCTAGCATACTATGGATCAATGAGATAAGGCCTTTTTGACGAGGGGATGTGTGGCATAGGTCTTCATATAGTGTCGGGGGGTCTGTATTAGGGTTGGGGTAGTGTAATTGAAAAAAATGTCTTATTTGGAGATATCGGAAAAATTCTCTGTTGGGTAGTTGGCATCTGGCTTGAAGTGCTGAGAATGTGGTAAATGTGGAGTTAACTAGAAAGTCCCCAAGAGTAATCAGATTACCTTGGGTCCACTCTAGGAAGGCCTCCGGGTGGTCATATGCAGGGGGGAATCTAGGGTCCCCGAGATATGAAGCACCTGTGGGTATCGGAGAGGAGAGAGAGTACTTTGTCTTATACATTTTCCAGAGTTTCAAGCCCGCTGTCACTACCAGGTTTCGGGTGGAAAGGTCTGGGATGGAAGGGTGTGAGGACCAAAGTAGGCCAGGTAGGTAGAGGGGGGTAATGGAGTCTTGTTCAAACCTAACCCATGGGACTTTGGAACCTCTAATGTTCCATTGTGCTTGCTGAGCAAATCTGCTGGCTAAGTAGTACAGCCAGATATTTGGGACTCCCAACCCACCCCTTTTAGGGGAACGGTAAAGGGTCTCTCTAGCGAATCTGGGGGGTTTGTCTTGCCATATGAATCTATTAAGGTGTGCTTGAAGAGTAAGTAGGTATGATTTAGACACTCTAATAGGGAGGGAACGAAACAGGTAGAGCAGCCTGGGAAGTATCGTCATTTTGAGGGCCGTAATTCTTCCAAGGAAGGATATATGGAGATGATTCCAAAGTTTAAGGGTTTTTTTAAGTTTTGTGATCAGGGGGGGATAATTGGCCTCAAAGAGTCTGCAGAAGTCTCCGGTCAGCTCGATGCCCAAGTATTGTAGGTGAGTAGTGGCCCATACAAAGTGAAAAGCATTCTTCATTTGTTGGGTTTCCAACTGTGTAAAACCTACTGGGAGGGCAACCGATTTCGAGACATTAATCTTGAGGCCAGAGACTCCCGCAAAGTCCGAAAGAGTCCGTAAGAGGTTGGGTAGAGATATGAGGGGGTTAGTCAAGAACATGAGGACATCGTCAGCGTACATACAGAATTTGTAAGAGGAGGGGCCTTTGGTGTAGCCTGAAATATTTGAGTTTCTAAGTATTGCTATAGCGAGTGGTTCTAGGGCAAGGGCAAAAATTAAGGGGGAAAGTGGGCATCCCTGTCTCATGCCCCGACCTACTGTGAAGAAGTCTGAGCTACAACCTGGGATCTTGATGCGGGTTTTGGGGTTTAAATAGAGGGCTTGAAATGCATGGAAAAATTCGTCTTTAAATCCCATCCGTTGTAGGATGGTAGAAAGGTAGTTCCAGGATACGCTGTCGAATGCCTTGTGTATGTCCAGGCTAAGCATAAACAGTTTCCGGGATGTTAGGTTGGCATCTTGGATAATGTTTGTGGCTAAGCGTATGTTGTCAGTAATGAATCTATGGGGTATAAATCCTGATTGATAGGGGGAGATAAGTGAGGAGATAATGGGTGCCAGTCTGTCTGCTAGGATTCTACTAAAGATTTTAAGATCGTTGTTTATTACCGAGATTGGTCTATAATTCTGGGGGAGTAAATGGTTTTTGTTTGGTTTGGGAATCATGGACATATTTGCCAGAAGCATCTCCTCGGGGAAGCTTCCTCCTTGTAGAACCCAATTGAATAATTGCGCTAAATTAGGGGCCAGAAGGTTGACAAATTTCTTGTAGTAAATGGCTGAAAAGCCATCTGGGCCCGGAGCAGAGCCTAACTTTAGAGATTTGATAACCCTATGTATTTCTGAGGTAGTGATGGGGGCATTGAGTTTTTCAGTTTGAGATGGGGTGAGGGAGGGCAAGGGTAGTTCACGGAGCCAGTCAACCTCAGCTTGGGTGGGAGGTTTTTGGGTAGGAGCCAGAAGGGTTGAGTAAAATTGTTTGAAAAGTTGGAGTACTTTTTTAGGGTGGGAAGTGGGTAATCCCGAGCTCTGTGTTAATTTATAGACATGCGGGGGGCGGGAGGACTGATTGAGCCGTCTGGCAAATAAGGTCGAGGCGGTATTGTTATGAAGTAGAAATTTCGATTTCGACCATCTAAGTGCCTTCTCCGTCTTAGAGGAGAGAAGGGAGTCTAGTTCTAGGCTTTTTTGGTCAATAAGTTTTCTAGTGGACTCCAAAGCCAGAGAACCCGCGTCCTTGTATAGCCTATCAAGGTCTTTTGTGAGGTCGACAATTCTCTGTCTGTGGAGCTTGTTATGAGTGGAGGCGAGGCTGATTAGTCTGCCCCTCAGCACTGCTTTATGGGCTGTCCAGACAATCGAGGGCGGGGTTTCAGGGAGAGCATTAAGTGAGAAGTATTCGTCAATGGACTTGACTGTCTCCGACTCCACAACCAAGTCTGAGAGCAAAGCTTCATTAAGTCTCCAGGTATACGGTGTGGGGGCAAGTCTGATGAAGTCAGTGGTGAAGGAGGTTACGTGATGGTCTGACCAAACACAGGGGTGAATCTTGTCATTAGTGGAATTGGCTAAAATGATCGGGGTAGTATAAATATAATCTAACCTGGCGTAACTTTTATGTGGGTGTGAGTAGAAGGTAAACTCCTCAATGCCCATATTGTGCGTTCTCCAGGTGTCTACTAGTTGGTGGTTCAAAAGACCCTGGGTTAGAGACCTGGGGAAGGCTTTGGTAGCAGTAGTGGAGGAGGATCTGTCTAATGTGGGGTTAGCCACTAGGTTCAAATCTCCTCCTATAATCATATGGGGAGATTCCAAGGAGGCTAGTTTATCAAAAAACATTTTAAAAAAGCAAGCAGGGGCGTCATTAGGTGCATAAATACTAGCTATGGTGATTTCCCTATTAAGCATTACACCTTTAATAATCACAAATCTGCTTTCTTTATCCTTATAGCATTGCTTAATTTCCATAGGATGTGTGGAGGGAACAAAATGATTGTGGGAAGCTTTTATGGAGGTATTTTGGGTGTGAGGAGTGGGAGAAGTGTGTCTCCTGAAGTAGGAGAATCTTGGTGCCCAACTGGTTATAAAGATCAAACGCCTTGCGTCTTTTAATAGGGGAGTTAAACCCCTTTACATTATGTGAAGTACAAGTGATTGCCATGATAGGTCAATATTGTGCTGTCAGGCAGAAAAGGTAACAAACTATGCATGCAAGAGGGGTTGTGTATCAAGCAAGCTAGGCCCAGCGGGGGTGCTGTCATTAAGTCAAGCATCAAGTGGAAAAAGTGGTACATGAAATTCACATTCAGGCCAATACCAGGAGAGAACATTTCTATCGTATTAGCATAATATCGGGAGAGCAAACATTCCAGACTGTAAGGTGACTGACCAGGTAAAAGGAGAACAGCTGTAGAAAAACATTGAATGAAAAAAGGAAAAAAAACACACACATAAAAAATTGTATAGCTAGACATAAAGTCCAGTGTCAAAAATAAGTCAGGTAAACGAATCTTTACCTGTTAACAGTAAAGGCTATTAAAAGAAACCTTTATTAACGAGACAACTTGGTCTCGAACCCAGCTAGTATGCTAGTTCCCTCTATGGGGAAAAAACCTGTGAGGCTCGCAAAAAAGTAGAAAAAGAAAAAAAAAGGGAAAAAAAGTTCAAACCAGTGCGTAGCCTGTGGTTTCAAACTGAACTTTTGCTGGGTGGGGAGGACATGTCACGGCTCCGCGGGACTGTCGCCTGTAATAAGGTGATGGAAGAAACAGTGTCATGCGTCATATAGGTGAAGGAATGGTGGGTATCAGGAGAGTCACCGTGGAACTTCTGCGAGGCCTTCTCCAACGTCGTAACGGATTCTCCTTCTTTCTCTTCGTGATGGAGGGGTTTGCCAGATGGGGGCCGGACGAGGGGTCAGCGGTGGGCGACGGATGGCAGCTGCATCAAGAAGGCCCAGTTTCACTAGGATTTCTTGGCCCTCGAGTAGGGAAGTGGCTGAAAAGGTGGTGCCATTGTGGGGGACCAGCAACTTAAACGGGAAGCCCCATCTGTATCGAATACGGGTGGATTGGAGTGCGGTGGTTATTTCCTTTAAGCTTCTCCGTCTGTCGAGGGTAGCAGGGGAGATATCCGGATAGATCTGGATTTGGTGATTGTCCAGCATAATCCTTTGCTTGTTCCGTGCAGCCCTTAGGATATCCTCTTTGATGAGAAAATCTTTTAGGCAGAGGATCACATCCCTAGGTGGTTTATCATCAGGAGGCTTTGGGCGAAGCGCTCTGTGAATGCGATCACACTTAAATGCGGAGGAGTCACACTCTGGGAGCAGTGATTTAAATAGACGAATAACAGCAGGGATAAGATCAGTCTCTGATTCTGGGATACCTCTAAGGCGCAAATTATTGCGCCTATTTCTATTGTCGAGATCTTCGACTTGGGCTTGGATTGCCGAAAGAGCCGTGGCCAATGAGTCATGTTCCCGACTAAGGTCGTTGTAGGCCAGAGCCAGCTCATCGTGCTTGGTCTCAAGGAGCTCGGTACGTGAGCCTAGGGCCGCAATTTCTTGTGATAGGGTGTGGGAAGTTTTCTGCAGTTCCATCTGAAATTTGGAAGCCAGTTTGGTATACATTGCTTCCAGACTGCTGTCCAGGTCAGCCTTAGAGAGGGTAGTGTGGTACTCACTCGTGCTGCATGTAGACCGGGATGGTGTCTGCTGCGATGTGGGAGTTTGAGCCGGGGAGTCCCCCTTCCCTGCCGCGCCATCTTGGGACATGCTGTAACGTTCCCGCGTGCGGAGGAGATAGTGAGTTAGGGTATTCTGAGCGGAGCCACGGGATTTCCTTCTCTTCGACGGCATGCACCAGTGTTATGTGGCTCGAGGGGTGCAAGAAACGAGTGTATTTGAGCAGTTAATAGCCCTCGGGATGCTGTGAAAGGCCCGGGTGGAGCGGAGCTACTGTGTCAGGCGTCCATTTCCTTTGGCGCCGCGCATGCGCCCCCAAAAATAGATTTTTTGGCTGGAGCTACACTTTAAAAGTTCAAAATTACAAACAGATTCTACTTAACAACAAACCTGCAGCAGAAAAAAGAAGAATGAGAAAGGGCGCCACATAAACAGAAAACTATATATATATATATATATATATATATATATATATATATATATATATATATATATATATATATACTGATGCCGCACCAAAAATTATTAAACTAATAAAGCAAGAAAATGGTGAAAAATTGGGCGCAAAACCATATAAGCATGTGAATATCAACCAGACCCACATAGGTGTGACATAATATTCAACACATATATCATATATTATATAAACCAGTCCAATATGAAAGAATGTGAAATAAATATAGTTATATCTGTAAGACAAATATAAATGGGTGTATTTCTTCTGTGTGGGTAAAATCTCCAACACCGTGCCTTCAAAAAGTGCAGTATGCTAATTTCTTGTGATTAAAAGCTTCACCCGAAGTGACAAATAAATCTGCTCACCGGAAGTATCTGGCCACAGAGTGACCACCAGGCATGAAGTTGGAAAAACTTCCTCAGGAAACCAGGATCCTCCAAGCCAATAAGAACTTTAATCGAGCATCTCCAATAACGATCAAACATCATACATTCATAGATGGTGAATGGTGATCCTCTGATAATAACACTCAATGCAAGTCCCAAACACTCCTTATCCTTATCTTAATCTGTAAAGATTGGCTCTCCCAGAAATGACTTTTATTCCTTTACAAATGTCATTTTGTGCAGGGACTGTTCTAAGCACGGGAAACACGTGCCTCTTTACAGGCATACTATAGACACCCCCAAGGTACGATATTTAAAGGAATATTTCACTTTTTTTTCACTTTAAGCATCATTAAAATCACTGCTCCCGAAAAAACGGCTGTTTTTAAAACTTTTTTTGCATTGATACATGTCCCCTAGGGCAGGACACGGGTCCCCAAACCCTTTTTAGGACAATAACTTGCATATTAGCCTTTAAAATTAGCACTTTTGATTTTGAACGTTCGAGTCCCATAGACTTTAATGGGGTTCTAAACTTTCGGTCCGTTCACAGGTTCCTGTTCAGCTCATCCCTAATTGTTAACAGTTGTTTGCTTCACAGGTATGCCATTCAGCTGCAGCACTGTAGGAGATGATTTCACCACCACAGTTAAAATAAATGATGAAGCATAGGGGCTGGGGTAAACAGAGGGTGGATTGCCCCTATGCTTCAACATATATTTTTTACCCTTTTTTGGCACAGATTGCAATAAAGAAAAATGTGTTGTTTTATTGAGTTGTTGTTTCATTGTTACTGTGTTTTATTGTTAACCGTTGTTTGCTTCACAGGCACGCCATTCGGCTGCAGCACTGATCTGTTTATTCTGACAGCAACAGGGTTTGCTTTCACAATACATAAATCAGTGACTACAGCACTGTAGGAGGTTAAAAAAAGAGCATATATGCCGAAGCATTTCCATCTGAAATGATGACAACATTGAAAATGTAAATATGAGTTACTTGCTTTTGGTTTTGTGTAATTGTTAGCATTGTCAGTGTGACACAGTTCAAAGTCTAAGAATGCCAAAATGTCGGGACTACAGACAAAAGTGAAGGAGAGCCCTAGGTCATTGGAGTTGCAATGGGTGGCAAACTGCTCTACGGATGGTCGAGGCCCATCCCAGGTGACAATTATGTAATCTATGTAATGTCCAAAGAAAACAATATGCTTGGAAAAGGGTTTTTTTTTCCAACTGGGCGTAAAATTTGCGCCCATGGCCGTACCTTGGGTTTGTAAATAAAATTTGTTGTCAAAAGAAAATGAATTATGTGTCAGACAAAAAGTAGTTGATTCTTTAATGAAATTGGCCAATAAAGGTTGATGAGTGGATCTTGCAGTAGAAAGTGTTGAACACCCATAAACCGACATTATTGGGGGGTAGATGTATATAGAGAGTTTACAGGGAAACCCACTGGTAGGTGGGTTCCCAGGTGTAAGCTTGTAGAGTGTATAGGCGGTGGATGCCATCACGTGGGTAAGTTTTGGTCTAGAGGCTACAAAAAAATGGTCAATGTAAATGGAATAAAACAAGTGTCACTCTCCATTGCAGCTACAATAGGGCATCCAGGAGTATTATCAGAGTCTTTATGAACTTTTGGGAGATGGTAAAAATAAGAAGTATTGTAATATTCTCTGGATAAAAAGGAAGTTTCAACTTTACTGATGATGTTATCATTGAGAGCTCGTTTAACTAATCTTTGTGCCTCTTTGGCAAACTGAGAGAGTGCGTCGGCAGGGAGGCGTATGCACATATTGATGTCAGATAGGAGTCTATATGCTTCATTGAGCTACCGTATATACTCGAGTATAAGTCGTCCCGAGTATAAGTCGAGGCCCCTAATTTACCACAAAAAACTGGGAAAAACGTATTGACCCGAGTATAAGACGAGGGTGAGAAATGCAGAGGGTCAATAATGCTCATCTGCAGCTGCATGCCTCCCTGTGCCCTGTGCAGCCTACCTGTACCCTGTACATGTGTGTCCTGTACATGTGTGTCCTGTACATGTGCGTCCTGTACATGTGTGTCCTGTGTGCATGTCTCCTGTGTGCATGTGCAGCCTACCTGTGTCCTGTGTAGCCTCCCTGTGGCGATCTCCTTCCTCCCTGTGGCGATCTCCATCCTCAGACGGCGGCCGGTGTGTGATGATACTGTTCGACGGCCATTCCACAGTTCAAAAGCCGCACCTCCTCCTCGTCTGTGATAGGCTGACCGCTGACTGCCTATCACGGACATTCTCTCATTCTCATACCACGGACGAGGATGAGAGAATGTCCGTGATAGGCTGTACACTGACAGCTGTTCAGCCTATCACAGAAGAGCAGGAGGCGCGGCTTTTGAAAGCTGGAATAGCCTCCGAGCATTATCATCACACGCCGGCCGCCGTCTGCCTGCATGACACGCTGATCATGCAGACAGACGGCGGGGACTCGAGTATAAGTTGAAGGGAAACTTTCAGCCCAAAAAAAAGGGCTGAAAAATTTGACTTATACTCGAGTATATACGGTAAGTGTCCAGGTTTTGTATAACAATACCTCCTCCCTTGTCGGCTAATTTAATGATGATGGAGGTATTTTTAGTTAGGTTATTGAGAGAAGACACTTCTCGTGGAATGAGAATATTAGCAAAGCGGTAAGGGTTAGTGGATTTACACATACGTTTGATGTCCGAGTACTGTATACCACCTGATAGAAGCTGTGTATAAAAGGACCTTTTACATGACTGGGGTTGAATACAGATTTTGGCTGAAAAGGAGTGTAGTATGGGTCTATATTTATGGGCCTATATTCATAATTGATTTACAAAGAACTCGGTATTATGAGTTATTAACTATGATAGTTTTAAGGTGATTATTTCTATATATGTAAAAATGTATGTTTCTGAGCTAACAGATGGTCATTCACAGAGGGTCATTGTATCTGGACCATTCTCTGTTTAGCCTGTTGTTAGTACCAGATTAAACCAGCTTTTCGCGCCTTATATCTAGCCTTTATAAGGTAAGACAATAGAGCAGGGCAGCGAACTTTGCTGAGGACGTAAGAGGTCCCAGATCTTGAACAGACTGTCGGCTTCCAGAACTATCTGAAAACTCAGAAGTTGAGAGGTTCCCTGGATTGAATGCTGAATTTATCCTGAATTGTATCATCTGTAATACATCTTTAATCGAAGCTAAGTAAATCTCTTTTATTACATTCTTTGTTTTGTGTGTTTTAATCATTGCATTTACTGACCACATATCTGAAAGGGTAAATATATAAATGAATCTATGAATAAATGTAACACAGAATTTAACCCCTTGTTACATAATGGCGCTGTGAGCAGGATATTTAACCCTTTCAGTGCTGGTTTGAAGTGCAGTGATTAATTCTAGTAATACTGTTGTGAATTGTAATGTTTTTGACAATTGGGAAACTGTATTATTAGTGTGCACTGTGATAGCAGGTTTGTTGCTAGCTTTGCTTTGGTGGCGTTATAGTGGTTTAGCACGTGGTGTACACGTAGTGAAGAGGGAGGATTTTTAACTGGATAAAAAAAGCGAAGGGGGGAGACAGTCGAAAGAGCCCCATCCCAGAGTGGGCAGATTCTAGACACTGGTCTACTCTGGCTCGTGAATTGATCAAGTATCAGGATGCAATTAAAGTGGAAGACGCCCGCCACTGTCTCCTGAATCTTGATTTGTCCCGATATTCAAAATCGGAACAGAAAGCTGCATCTTTATTAGGATGGATATTTTTGCAGGCGCTCATAGATGAGACAAAAAGGAGGGAAGCTGTTGATATGGAACTGCAGGCAGTAACAGATCAACTTCAAATCCTAAAGGAATGTTTTAGATCTTCTGAAAAACACAAGGAAGAAATGGAAACACAGTTTTCAGAGTATGTAGTGAGAACTGTGAACAAGCAGCGTAGAAAGAAAGGTAGAAGATTACCAGGAAACAATGCTGCAGTGAGTACGCACCCTGGTTACCAGGGGAGATTGGGAGGAATTAACATATTGGTCAGGATCAGACACAGATGAAGAGATAGAAATTGATGAGTTAGAAGAAGGCAAAGCTCGCCCCATTGTTACAACTAGACAAAGGCGAGAGGTCACTGAAAGAGCTAGTTCAAGCGGAAGTAATGTTCTTTCATCTGAAGATTCATCACGTCCAGCACAGGCAGCTGAACAACAATATACAGAAGAGACAAGGTCTTACACAGCAGGGGAGCTTACGGAGCTAGGACAGAAATTTGCCCAAAGACCCAATGAAAGCTTATTGTCATGGGTTTTACGTGTGTGGGACCTGGGAGGAGATGGAATACTTTTGTCTAACAGAGAGGCAGTGGGATTAGGCAGCATGGCCAAAGACCCTAGAGTAAGACTTTATCTGCGTAGAGCTAGAGACACTACTGTTGTATTTTCCCTTTTGCACTTGATAAGAGATTCTATAGTCCAAGTTCATGACACTCCTACAGAACTTATGGATTTAACTCCTTGGCGTACAATAGGGGAAGGAATTCACAGGCTGCGAGAATATGGGTGTGTAAGTGGATTGATTGCAGACCCTTTAATAGAAACTCCTACTGTGCATGATAATTGGACAGGACCTGATATGGCTTTGTTCATGGCACACATGAGGAATAAATTGCTTGCTAATGCCCCGTCCCATTTAAAGGCTCCATTGTTTACAATGTTGAGTGCTATTGATGCAAAGAAGGAGAAGGTTCATGAGGCAGCTGCCTTACTGGGACAATTAGGAGAATTGGAGAGAGTCGGAGAAAGGGTTAAACAAAGGAGTGTGGAAGAGAAAAATCCTGTAGGGAAGTTGAAGATCACACGAAAACAATTATTTTTAGATTTGGTGCAGGGTGGTGTTCCAATATCAGATATTGATGGCATATCAACAGGTTCTCTTTTAAAACGATGGAAAGAATTAAAATCACAAGGGAAATTAAAATCTAGCTTGCCTAAGAGGGTGGCAACCAGTGATGTAGAGGATGTCCCTGTGTTTCCTTCTGCCCCTCCTGCGGAGAGAAAGTCAAATCCTTATGGGGCGGCCGCAGAAGAGTTAATGAAACACAAAAAGAAATTTGGGAGCAGAGGATGGGAAGTGCCCACTTCTCTGGAATGACAGGAGGGCAGATCCTCTGTGCCACTGGTTCAAGTTAATATGCTGAAATCAGGGGATCAACGTCCATATGTATCAGTGGCAATATATTGGCAAGGACAACATAGACCACAAAGGGTTACTGCATTGTTAGACACAGGAGCTGAAGTGACTTTGTTTCACAGCATCATAAGTAAAAAACATCAGAGCACAGGGGTAGTGGCAGTTGAAGGGCTGGGAGGACAACACACATGGGCGCACAAGGTATACTGCAGATTGCAAATTGGAAAAGGCCCCATATTTAAAGCACAAGTTTTAATATCTGAGCTACCTGATAACATACTGGGAATGGATATCTTGAGGGGTCAGACAATCCAAACTGTTGCAGGTGTGTTTTCATTTGGTAACTCAGTGCGTTCTTTCTTTGTGTCTGCAGTAAAACCTATCATCAGGGGACATGCAAAGTGGACGCCAGTGTACATCCCTCTGCCCAAACACCCTGTCAATCTCAAGCAGTACCGTATACCTGGAGGACACCAAGAAGTGACTGACACAATTAAGGCCTTGCTGGATGTAGGAGTATTCAGGCCTGCGGTGAGCCCTTTTAACTCGCCTATTTTTCCTGTAAGGAAACCGGATGGAACTTATAGGATGACTATAGACTATCGAGCGCTAAACAAAGTGGCTCCACCCCTTGCAGCTGCTGTCCCAGATATGGTGTCACTTGTAGAGACTATTTCTCAAACTGCTGGAGAATGGCATGCAGTACTGGATTTAGCAAATGCATTTTTCTCCATTTCTATTGATGAGGAATCACAAGATCAATTTGCTTTTTCTTGGGATGGAAAACAGTATACAGCCAATGTTGTCCCTCAGGGCTATTTGCATAGTCCAACAATTTGCCATGGTATGGTAGCCAGGGATCTGGCTATGTTACCAAAACTGGACTGTAACTTGTATCATTACATTGATGCTATCATGCTCTCTGGTAATACAGAAGGACAAGTAAGACAAGACTTGACTACAGTGCAGGCCCATATACAGAACAGAGGATGGGCCATTAACCCTACAAAGATCCAAGGACCAGCTACAAGTGTCAAATTTCTAGGAATGATTTGGTCTGGGCCCATCAAGAATATTCCACAACCTGTATTAGACTCTATTGCAGCATTGAAGCCTCCAAAAAATGTGAAAGAGGCTCAACGTTTACTCGGTTTACTGGGTTTTTGGAGACCTTTCATTCCTCACTTGGGCCTGATTCTCAGGCCAATCTATAATGTCACTCGGAAAAAGACTGTATTCTTATGGGGACCAGACCAGCAGTTGGCACTAGACACTGCCAAAGAGACTGTAAGAACACAGCATTCTTTAGGCCCTTTGAAACCAGATCAGCCTTTCATCTTAGATGTGACTGCAACTGAACATGGGATGTCGTGGGGTCTGTGGCAGAAAGGCCAAAATCCAAGGGATCGGAAGATACCACTGGGATTCTGGTCCAAACAGTTCACCGCTGCACAGAGAAAATACAGCCCCTTGGAGAAGCAGTTGCTGGCTGCCTACACTGCATTACAACATGTGGAAGTAACAACAAAGCAGCAGTTTGTGACAGTGAGGACTGACTTACCCATTTCTGGGTGGGTGAGACAAGAAGGCTTCCAGGCTCATACAAGTGTGGCACAAAAGCAGACGCTACAGAAATGGAAATGGTACTTAAGTGAAAGGGCTAACATTTCATCTCAGGATCCCAGTCAGATATCACAACAACTGGCTGGACATGTGGACTTTGAATCAAAGGTTCCTGAGTTGCCTCCAATGCAAGTGGGAGAATCGCCTTTCAAAGAAGCACCTCTTTTTGTTGAGCTGTCAGATGAAGACAAACAAAATGCTTGGTTTACAGATGGATCGGCCAAAATCACCCCTCAGGGTAGAGTATGGACTGCAGCAGCTTTCCAGCCAGGTACTGAAACGGTAATTCACCAAAGTGGTCAGGGTGGATCGAGTCAATATGCTGAGCTCCAAGCTGTGTATATGGTGGTGCAAGATATACCAGGAAATTTGATCATCTATACAGATAGTTGGGCAGTATTTAAAGGACTAACTACTTGGCTAAGAGCATGGAAACAAGACAACTGGCAATTAAATGGAAAAGAACTGTGGGGTGGGCCTCAAATCTGGGAGTTTTTGTGGCAAGAAGGTCACAATCGAATTATTAAAATCGGACATGTCCATGCCCATAGTGGGGATCCTAACAATGATACGGTTGATGGCCTGGCACAAGTGTCTGTTGCTAACCAAGATAATGACACTATTCTGGAAATCCTGGGAAAATGGGCACACAGTCAATCCGGACACAGAGGTGCACAAAGTACGTGGCAATGGGCGCAGCACAAAGGCATACCATTAACTCAGACTCAGGCAAAAGACATTGTTGCCCATTGCCCCCTCTGTCAAGAAGCAAAGAAATGGCCGCGAATGACACCCATGCCAGGAAACATTTACAGAGGTCAGCAACCAGGACAAGTTTGGCAAGTAGACTTCATAGGTCCCCTGCCGGGAGGAATTATGGAGTGCCTCAAGAAATTCAATCAGACAATGGCACACATTTTACAGGACAAGCCGTTAAAGAATGGGCGGAGGAACATGGTGTACACTGGGTGTTTCACATTCCCTATCATCCACAAGCAGCAGGTTTAATTGAGAGAATGAATGGTTTGCTTAAAGAGCAAATACGGAAATTAACACCTACACGCACACTCAGGGGGTGGGATAAGGTGATACAAGAAGCAGTGTACATTCTGAACAACAGATTGGTAGGACAGAACACTCCTATGCAGCGAATGTTGGGGAGTGGTGTTGAAAGTTTAGGAGAATGGGTAGTCACTGTAACTACTAAAGGTCCAACAATTCCTGTAACTCAACCTATACCAGTTACAATGCTCCAAGATGTGGAAGTAGGGGGGGGGTGAGGGGGAAGTGAATCCTAGCCCTGACTCCCACATATTAGTACCCACTGGCATTTTACAGTTAGATCCCACATGTGATTTGCAGTTCATTCCAGACTCTAAGTTGACTGAGTGGTGTGAGTGGGATACAGAAGTGAAAAAAGATGCACTGGGAGAATATTGTGTTACCCTAGTACCTTTAGAAATGGGATGTCTGAAAAAAGGACAACAAATAGGACAGATAATAATTATACCTAAATGTCTAAGGGTACATGGGAAAATGTATTCTGCCCAATTAGGTAAAAAGGTGTGGGTAGCCCCAAGTGTAGCTGAGCGGGGAAGAGCTAAAGGAAGGAAGGGAGAAATTGTGGCCTGGGGACCCGGGTCCACAGCTTTAGTTTTAATTGAACTGGAAGACCAACCTATTTATGTTCCTATCCACAGATTGTTGCCGTTGCCATGAGGACAATAATATGGTTTCAGATGATGACCAGCCTTGTTTTCAGTGGAACAGCACAGAAGAACTTCTTCCATGAGACTTTGAAAGCAACAGCTCATGTTTTTAACGTTACAAACTGTTGGGTGTGTGGACAAACACCCCGTGCTGCACCTGAGGGTATACCATTATATGGACTACCGGTTAACATTAGCTGGTTTCCTTTGGATGACCCTTGGAGAATAGCAATAATGAATAGAGCTATGGACAGTTTGACTAATCCATCACATAAAAACATACCAACTAATTTTGGCCCAGAGGAATATTCTATAACGATATCCCGTAAAGCCACTGGTGTATTGTGTGTACAAAGACCTAGTACCAATGATTCATATTCCATAGAATTAGGAAATAGTAACTGTGATTATGTAGTGACAGATCATTGGAATAATATTTCTATGGTACAGGTGGTGGGGAGAGGAGAAGTATTTCATTTTGAAGTAGATGGGTACCGCATAGGAGGATCTGCATTTAAAAATGATACACATGTGTGTGTGGCCAAAGATAGTGCCCTTATTAGCTGTGTAAATCTGTCTAAAAATCAAACGTGAGCAGATATGTTTTGGCAGTACTGGATTCACCAAACTACTCGTACTCCATTACCTTATCAATTCTATTGTATATGTGGTCTGAACGCTTATAAATGGCTACCACCAAATTGGTCAGGTAGCTGCTATATTGGACATATAGTACCAAAAGTCCGTATAGTTTTTAATAATCCACCTGGGAGGGTAAGGAATTGGAAAAAGAGCATAGGTTCCTCAGAAATACAAGATGTACCCGAGGGGTGGGATGTCACAGAAGGAGATAGATTGGGTATGATTATTCTCCCTCAGTATGGAGTGGCTCGGACAGTGCAAATGCTGAGGAGAATGTCTAAAATCATAGAATATGCGTTCAACAAAACATTTGATAGTATTGATGCTCTTACAGAAGAGGTTAGGCAAATGAGATTGGTGGTACTACAAAACAGAGCTGCTCTAGATTTTATTCTTGCTGCTAAGGGAGGGGTATGTGCTTCAATTGGGGATGAATGTTGTTCCTATATTACAGATAGTAGTGAAAACATTGAGTCAGAATTAACAGAGGCCCGAAAAGCTGTTGGTAAACTTCATTCTATCTCTAATGATGGAATATTTGCTTGGCTTGGTCAATTGGGGCAACAAGTGGTTATGTATATTGCATGGTTTATTTTATTAGCATTAGGAATTTTTATTATAGTGAAGATAATTTTTGTCTGTATTAGCAAATGTACAACATCTACTATTGAGGCTTTACCTATACGTAAGTCTGTAGATTATGTCTATGACCTGAGTTCCTTGTGAATCAAGGGGTGGAATGTAGTATGGGTCTATATTTACGGGCCTATATTCATAATTGATTTACAAAGAACTCGGTATTATGAGTTATTAACTATGATAGTTTTAAGGTGATTATTTCTATATATGTAAAAATGTATGTTTCTGAGCTAACAGATGGTCATTCACAGAGGGTCATTGTATCTGGACCATTCTCTGTTTAGCCTGTTGTTAGTAGGGATGAGCTTCGAGTTCGAGTCGAACTCATGTTCTACTCGAACATTGGCTGTTCGCAAGTTCGCCGAACAGCGAACAATTTGGGGTGTTCGCGGCAAATTCGAATGCCGCGGAACACCCTTTAAAAGCCTATGGGAGAAATCAAAAGTGCTAATTTTAAAGGCTTATATGCAAGTTATTGTCATAAAAAGTGTTTGGGGACCTGGGTCCTGCTCCAGGGGACATGGATCAATGCAAAAAAAAGTTTTAAAAACTGACGTTTTTTCAGGAGCAGTGATTTTATTAATGCTTAAAGTCAAACAATAAAAGTGTAATATCCCTTTAAATTTCGTACCTGGGGGGTGTCTATAGTATGCCTGTAAAGGGGCGCATGTTTCCTGTGTTTAGAACAGTCTGACAGCAAAATGACATTTGGAAGGAAAAAACTCATTTAAAACTACCCGCGGCTATTGCATTGCCGACAATACACATAGAAGTTCATTGATAAAAACGGCATGGGAATTCCCCACAGGGGAACCCCGAACCAAAATAAAAAAAAAAATGATGTGGGGGTCCCCCTAAATTCCATACAAGGCCCTTCAGGTCTGGTATGGATTTTAAGGGGAACCCCGCGCCAAAAAAAAAAAAAAAAACGGCGTGGGGTCCCCCTAAAAATCCATACCAGACCCTTATCCGAGCACGCAACCTGGCAGGCCGCAGGAAAAGAGGGGGGGACGAGAGTGCGGCCCCCCCCCCCTCCTGAACCGTACCAGGCCACATGCCCTCAACATTGGGAGGGTGCTTTGGGGTAGCCCCCCAAAACACCTTGTCCCCATGTTGATGAGGACAAGGGCCTCATCCTCACAACCGTGGCCGGTGGTTGTGGGGGTCTGCGGGCGGGGGGCTTATCGGAATCTGGAAGCCCCCTTTAACAAGGGGACCCCCAGATCCCGGCCCCCCCCCTGTGTGAAATGGTAAGGGGGTACTTACCCCTACCATTTCACTAAAAAACTGTCAAAAATGTTAAAAATGACAAGAGACAGTTTTTGACAATTCCTTTATTTAAATGCTTCTTCTTTCTTCCTTCATCTTCTTCTTCTTCTGGTTCTTCTGGCTCTTCTGGTTCTTCCTCCGGCGTTCTCGTCCAGCATCTTCTCCGCGGCGTCTTCTATCTTCTTCTCCTCGGGCCGCTCCGCACCCATGGCATGAGGGGGGAGGCTCCCGCTCTTCTCTTCATCTTCTTCTCTTCTTCATCTTCTTCTTCATCTTCTTCTTCATCTTCTTCTTCCTTCTTCTCTTCTTCATGTCTTCTCCGGGCCGCTCCGCAGCCATGCTGTGGCATGGAGGGAGTCTCCCGCTGTGTGACGGCGTCTCTTCGTCTGACGGTTCTTAAATAACGGGGGGCGGGGCCACCCGGTGACCCCGCCCCCCTCTGACGCACGGTGACATGACGGTACTTCCCTGTGGCATTCCCCGTGACGTCACAGGGAAGTCCCGTCAAGTCACCGTGCGTCAGAGGGGGGCGGGGTCACCGGGTGGCCCCGCCCCCCGTTATTTAAGAACCGTCAGACGAAGAGACGCCGTCACACAGCGGGAGCCTCCCTCCATGCCACAGCATGGCTGCGGAGCGGCCCGGAGAAGACATGAAGAAGAGAAGAAGGAAGAAGAAGATGAAGAAGAAGATGAAGAAGAGAAGAAGATGAAGAGAAGAGCGGGAGCCTCCCCTCATGCCATGGGTGCGGAGCGGCCCGAGGAGAAGAAGATAGAAGACGCCGCGGAGAAGATGCTGGACGAGAACGCCGGAGGAAGAACCAGAAGAGCCAGAAGAACCAGAAGAAGAAGAAGATGAAGGAAGAAAGAAGAAGCATTTAAATAAAGGAATTGTCAAAAACTGTCTCTTGTCATTTTTAACATTTTTGACAGTTTTTTAGTGAAATGGTAGGGGTAAGTACCCCCTTACCATTTCACACAGGGGGGGGGGGCCGGGATCTGGGGGTCCCCTTGTTAAAGGGGGCTTCCAGATTCCGATAAGCCCCCCGCCCGCAGACCCCCACAACCACCGGCCACGGTTGTGAGGATGAGGCCCTTGTCCTCATCAACATGGGGACAAGGTGTTTTGGGGGGCTACCCCAAAGCACCCTCCCAATGTTGAGGGCATGTGGCCTGGTACGGTTCAGGAGGGGGGGCCGCACTCTCGTCCCCCCCTCTTTTCCTGCGGCCTGCCAGGTTGCGTGCTCGGATAAGGGTCTGGTATGGATTTTTAGGGGGACCCCACGCCATTTTTTTTTTTTTTTTTGGCGCGGGGTTCCCCTTAAAATCCATACCAGACCTGAAGGGCCTTGTATGGAATTTAGGGGGACTCCCACATCATTTTTTTTTTTTAATTTTGGTTCGGGGTTGCCCTGTGGGGAATTCCCATGCCGTTTTTATCAATGAACTTCTATGTGTATTGTCGGCAATGCAATAGCCGCGGGTAGTTTTAAATGTGTTTTTTCCTTCAAAATGTCATTTTGCTGTCAGACTGTTCTAAACACGGGAAACATGCGCCCCTTTACAGGCATACTATAGACACCCCCCAGGTATGAAATTTAAAGGGATATTACACTTTTATTGTTTGACTTTAAGCATTATTAAAATCACTGCTCCTGAAAAAACGGCCGTTTTTAAAACTTTTTTTTGCATTGATTCATGTCTCCTGGGGCAGGACCCAGGTCCCCAAACACTTTTATTGACAATAACTTGCATATTAGCCTTTAAAATTAGCACTTTTGATTATTCATATTCGTGTCCCATAGACTTTAACGGTGTTCGCGTGTTCGAACAAATTTTTTTCCTGTTCGCATGTTCTGGTGCGAACCGAACAGGGGGGTGTTCGGCTCATCCCTAGTTGTTAGTACCAGATTAAACCAGCTTTTTGCGCCTTATATCTAGCCTTTATAAGGTAAGACAATAGAGCAGGGCAGCGAACTTTGCTGAGGACGTAAGAGGTCCCAGATCTTGAACAGACTGTCGGCTTCCAGAACTATCTGAAAACTCAGAAGTTGAGAGGTTCCCTGGATTGAATGCTGAATTTATCCTGAATTGTATCATCTGTAATACATCTTTAATCGAAACTAAGTAAATCTCTTTTATTACATTCTTTGTTTTGTGTGTTTTAATCATTGCATTTACTGACCACATATCTGAAAGGGTAAATATATAAATGAATCTATGAATAAATGTAACACAGAATTTAACCCCTTGTTACAAGGAGTATGTTATATGAGGGGGAAGTGAGGAGGTGTTTTGTAGGGTAAGAGGTATATGAGGCTTCATCATCATTGTAGAGCTCTTCTAAAATAACTAAGTAGAATGTGTCTAGGCTGTGTTGCCTTATGAGTTTATTTGAAATCTCCATTAATAACTGTAAAATATTGTAATAATGAATATATTTCATTTAGCTGGCATCTATGAAAGCCAGGCAAAAAGGGTTTCATTTAAGCTTTTGCTAGGAGCAGAGAATGTGGGCCAAGGCTTGTATATACAAACAATGGAGAGCCAATTCCATTGTTTTACACCTACTCCTTTAAAAGGGTCCCATGCTGGGATATGCATTGAACCTAACTTCCTGGGGATATTCAATTAACTCACTTGGCCAGCATAGTCACAAGGATTTGCATGAAAGGGAGCCGACTTATGGAGTAAGCCCTCCAATTATGATCCAAACTAGGCCAACCAATGAGACATCAGCCTGATTTGATATACTCAGAGCAAAGGGGAGGTAACTCGTTCTCTTTCTGATAGACCAGCAAGCTGAAAGGAACTTGGGTGAGGATGGGTAATTATGGGAAAGGAATGCCCTTTTACTCGTAACTAAATATGTGTGTAGATTACTGTATTGAGGAATATGCCCTGTATTCCTTCATGTAAATACTTTATTTTAACCTAATATTTTCTTCCTTGGTGTAAGACGATAGATAGATGATTGTGTATTAGCTAGACTTTCAACTGCTTCTTAATAAATATTATTATATTAAAGCTTTCCCTTCTGGTCATAAGAACTCTTATTTAACCAACCTCATATCTTATGGTTAATAATTCATAAATATACATTTAGAATGTTAACAGCTGTTATCAGATTGTAATGTTCTATATTATCATCCATTTCTGGGCCAATGATGGGATTATTTTTGGCAGATTTGAGGTTATAAAAACATTTATCTGTCAGATTTCGAACAAATTTATTAAGATCAACAAAAAGTGCTCTTCAGCGTGCTGCCTTTCCTGTGTCAGCCTTATCTCCTGTGGTTACTACCCAGGTTATGCACTTTCATTGAACTGTTTCTCCCTACCATGAGACATTCTCATCTATAAATTTATGTGTATATACATAGTTGGAACTTGGACTATAGTGTTCAGTACTCTGACACTACATACTCATCATGCCAGGTGACACAGCCTTTGCCTGCTGGAATACCTTAGCGCAACAATTATTGTTTTTTCCAAAGCGTTAACTGGGGGTGATCAGGGGGTTAAAACTTTATTAGGGAATATATGGCTGGTACCCTGACCCTATCTGGGACTGCTGCTAACTGCTGCCTACGCTATCTAGCATCACCAGTGACACCAATACAGTGATCAGTAAAAAATCTGTACACTGTACATAGTGATGATGTGACAGGGAGTAAAATCAAGATCAAGGGGTTAAATGTGCCTAACTATGTGTTCTGATGTCGGTGCAGTGCTTTTACTCACATTCTGATGCCATCTCCTCTCACGCTGGAGCCAAAAAGAGCTCCATGAGAGAAGATTGCATAATTTCCTGTGCCTGTGTTTACATTACAATGGCACAGGACGTTCTGACATTCATTAGAATCGATCAGCAGATCCAGGCCATAAGTCATTGGCCTGGATCTGTAGATTGATTGGTTCTAAAAAAAAAAATCTGATAATCGCCAAACCAGTGGGCGCGCTTGCCCCTACCCACAGGCACGAATCACATACAGGTATGTGATTTTGCACAAAGAGGCTGCCTGCTGCAGGAAATGTATGTGGGGCAGTCCAGAAGAGGTTAAACCTGTTTAGTTAACAGTAAGTTACAGTTACTCCCTGTCTAATCATTTGGCCAATGGCCTATTCTGGTAAACTGCTTAACAAGGACAGGTATGATACTAATGACTAGCTTATTTTTAAATGGGTATATACAGTAAATGATGAAAACAATGACATTTTGGCAGATCTGGGTCATGTTGATATATAGACTCTATTTACAGTTTTTCAGAAATTTATGACCTTTTTAATCAAACGCCAGAATGTTGTGATTTATTGCATCTAAAATGTATTTCACTTGCTGTGTTGTTTTGGGAATTCTTGTAATAGGTGACATAAAATAACATGTTCATATATAGCTTTTTCTACAAAAAATGTCTTTGGTGTGTAAAAAATAAAGGATGGTATGATTTTCTAGCAGATTATAGAGCTAAATATTTACTTGTGTTGTTTTGGTTTATTTTCAATGGAATATGACTCTAAGTAAATTAATATAAGCGGCGCTAACAGTGACAGTATAATGTGATAAAGTGACCATACATTTGACCAATAAAAATTGTAGTATCATAAAAAATCACTAAAAAATCACCCTGTGTCAATAAAAAAACCCCCATAAAGTCCATAGGTAGATGAACACCGTGAATGATGTGCAGGTTTCTTAAAGTATTCACCAAATCACACGTGACAGTGATTCCTCTCCCTTTAGATTCAAAACTTACCGGACAAAACTGCCTCACACTCTCGTGTTTTGGCAAATAAGTGTGATAAACCTTACACTCAGGTTTAAACAATTAATCCAATTTCCATCCGTGTATGTGCCATTTCAATCCACACATAAATGAAAAATGCACTAATAGTGTAATAACGTAAAACCAGATTTAATAATCACTGTGTGCACTTCAAACATTACACTCACATAAAATCTCTTTAAAACGAGCAAACTTCACAGCAACATCACATCACAATCCTCCTGTGTAAACGCCCAACACCAGATGCAATAATGGTCACGGCGGACCCGAGGTGTGCAGATGAAGTTCTCACCACCACTCGCTAATCCTCGCTACTCGGGCTTGGATCCCCACTCTCAGACTCAATCCAGCGCGTCCTCCGTCACACGCTGTTACAGATGGATGCCGTACAGCCACGCATCAACATGTTTCGTCATACCTGACTTACTCTTGGGATTGGCTGTATGGTACGGCACCTCCTCCTCTTATACCCCTTACGTCAGTCCCATCTAAAGGATACGTAACTATCAACTCCGCTCACCAGGTGTCCCCGCAGCCACAATACATCCCGTATTGAGTCGATCAAAATCAACAGGAGAGGCAAATACATCTGAACACACATTTCTGAATATTACATCAGTATCGCCATATCCCATTATCAGTGATATGCGCCGGAGATCAACAAATTGATTAAAATTAAATAATACAGTTTACAAATGATAACCCTACACATATCATTAGTTTTGGTGTGGGATGATAAACACTTTGCAGAAGATTATTGCTATATTGGATTGTATATGCACATATATATATATTCTGTTTAATATTTCTAACATTTTAAAAATATTGAGAGTGACTGGATGTATCGGTTCTTGACTAGATTGCTATAGATCAATTTACATTTGAGATATATGTATTTTATCATTTGTAAACTGTATTATTTAATTTTAATCAATTTGTTGATCTCCGGAGCATATCACTGATAATAGGATATGGCGATACTGATGTAATATTCAGAAATGTGTGTTCAGATGTATTTGCCTCTCCTGTTGATTTTGATCGACTCAATACGGGATGTATTGTGGCTGCAGGGACACCTGGTGAGCGGAGTTGATAGTTAGGTATCCTTTAGACGGGACTGACATAAGGGGTATAAGAGGAGGAGGTGCCGTACCGTAAAGCCAATCCCATGAGTAAGTCAGGTATGACGAAACATGTCGGGGCGTGGCTGTACGGCATCCATCTGTAACAGCGTGTGACGGAGGACGCGCTGGATTGAGTCTGAGAGCGGGGATCCGAGCCCGAGTAGCGAGGATTAGCGAGTGGTGGTGAGAACTTCATCCGCACACCTCGGGTCCACCGTGACCATTATTGCATCTGGTGTTGGGCGTTTACACAGGAGGATTGTGATGAGATGTTGCTGTGAAGTTTGCTCATTTTAAAGAGATTTTATGTGAGTGCAATGTTTGAAGTGCACACAGTGATTATTAAATCTGGTTTTACGTTATTACACTATTAGTGCATTTCTCATTTACATGTGGATTGAAATGGCACATACACGGATGGAAATTGGATTACTCGTTTAAACCTGAGCGTAAGGTTTATCACGCTTATTTGCCAAAACACGAGAGTGTGAGGCAGTTTTGTCCGGTGAGTTTTGAATCTGAAGGGAGAGGAATCACTGTCACGTGTGATTTGGTGAATACTTTAAGAAACCTGCACATCATTCACGGTGTTCATCTACCTATGGACTTTATGTTTTTTTTTTTATTGACACAGGGTGATTTTTTTGTGATTTTTTTATGATACTACAATTTTTATTGGTCAAATGTATGGTCACTTTATCACATTATAATGTCACTGTTAGCGCCGCTTATATTAATTTTCTTCATTTTGCAAGTTAATATAGTTTACAGCATTTATTTTAAAGTGGCAGCTTTGGAGGGTATACACTTTCATATACACTTTGATACACACACATTCTTCAGCGCAGTGGTGGGAACCCAGGGAGGGCGCGATCAGTGGCTTGGTTACCATTATTCACATATCTATTTATTTTAATCACTTGCAGCTATGGAGGCCATCAATTTTTTGTCTAACAGACAAATGGACCCAGAGTGTGTCTTCTCCACGTGCCAGAAAATGATTGACTATGAGGAAGACTACACAGGAATGTTAAAAACCTTAGATAATCTGTTGGGGAAACAGGTCAAGACATGGTGGGATGTTTTTACATTCGAACACTATCTGAGAGAGAACCTCATTTTTCGAAGCCTGAGGTGTGAAAATTATCCCCTCAGGATGGTCTCAATGATCAGAAGTACATGGACGAATGGTTCAAATTTTTTAATAAAGTAGGAAGGGAATTACAAACTCTCGTTTTAAAGAGAAAACAGATTAAACTCAGTAAACTCAAAGAGAAAATCACTGTTTTACAAAGCAAGCTAGAACCGATTAAAGAATCCAGTCAGATTAAGGAATTCAATGTCAACATGAAAAAGAAGCTAGAAAAAATAGATCGAGAAACCCAAAAGAAAAAAGTAAAAAAATACAATAGGGACTCCAATGATTTTAAAATTAATAAAGTTTATTTATGGCAAAGTCTAAATACTGAGAATGCTGAGGCTAGCAGTGGGAATAAAGAACAAGTACTAACTAAGACCACCTCATATCAGGATCAAAAGAAAAATGTGATAAATAAGGGTCCAATCAATAGAGGTGAACCAGCTGGCCCTAATTACACTCGTAATGTAAATACCCCAATGAATAGGGAAAACCACTATGGTGAACAATACCATTCACCAGGCCCATCAAGACCAACAAATGGGGGGATACCCACAATACTACAACTATCAATCACCCCGCCCACTCCAACAGAGGAGGGGGGGTGGTGGACCGGATGATTACCCCCAACAGGAATATCAACAATGGCATCATTACCCTCCCCCTATGCCTGAATCTAACAATTATTTGCCGCTTTATAATAGATATCAGCCTTTAGCTGAGGAAGAATATAGGACAAATTACCAACAGGAGCCTTTTTTGAGACAACGTGGGAGGAGGGGGAGGGGAGGGGGAACACCAAGAAGGAATACGTACCCAGTAAATTGCAAGGGGGGAGACAGAAATGGACCACCACAGTATCCAAGCAGAGATATCATACCCTTCCAAAGAGAAGAAGGGGATGTAGGGCAGGGAAACACAAACAACCCAAGAAAAAGAATGAGGAACACTTAGATACAGGGATATACAACCTCAGTGATGTTGAATTGAATGAAAAAGAATTGAACATACTGCAGTCAGGCTTGAAATGTGCACCAAGAAAGAGGATGAACAAATTTGAAATATACATAGACATGCACAAATTTATTAGAACTTTAAACATGAAAAAATACTTCTTGAGTCATCCTGTAGAATCAGGGATTAGAGTCAATAGAGTAGTAAATAGAATAGATAGCGGATTGAAAAATAAATCGATCTTCAACCCTCAGTTATCGAATAACCATTTCATTAAAGTATTTAAACATTTGGTCTTGAGAGATATTGAAGAACTCCCCATAAAAAAGAGGGTGAACCCAGGATACATTAGAGACAGATTGAAGTCCCTGGAGGATAAGAAGAATATAATTATCCGACCAGCGGATAAGGGGGGTGGGGTAGTTCTTATGAACAAAGCTTTTTACCACAACCAGCTCATGGAACTCTTGGGGGATAGGATCACATATAAAAGACTGGGATCCGATCCAACAGAAATGTATAAGCCACAGTTGAATGCATTGGTTGAATGGGGTCACCACATCAATGCATTAAATATTGAAGAAAAACGTTATCTTATGCCGTCCACATGCAGGATCCCAGTGATCTATACGCTACCGAAAATTCATAAGAATACACAGGTACCCTGTTTCCCCGAAAATAAGACCTAGTGTAATTGTCGGTGATGGCTGCAAAATAAGCCCCACCCCCCAAATAAGCCCTAGTTAAAGTCCTTGTAGGTCTTATTTTCAGGGTAGGGCTTATTTTCGGGGAAACAGGGTAGGGCTTATTTGGGGGGTAGGGCTTATATTGCAGCCATCACTGACAATCATGCTAGGTCTTATTTTCGGGGAAACAGGGTACCACCAGCATGACCAATCGTGAATGGTATTGGGTCAATAACTGCAAGATTAGGAGAGTATTTGGATAGATTTCTCCAGCCCAGTGTCAAAATAACTAGGGCCTATCTAAAAGATACATCAGATCTTTTGCAGCACTTGAAAATGGTGGTGATTGACCCTGACGTAGAAACTTATCTGGTGACTGCTAATGTATCCTCACTGTATACCATTATACAGCATGAGGATGCTCTACTGGCGTTAAATTGGGTGCTGAGTAGGAGGGATGATGCTAATTGGTGTGTGTGAATGCGCTACTCCCGTATTTTACCACCACCTGCAATACTTATTTTCTATTACTCATAAATTTTTCATGTGCATATACTTAAACTTTAGATCATTAAATCATATAACCATATACTAATCAATGCATGAAACAAAAGTCCTTCAAACGTGCTGCAAAATCTTGTAACCATTAATGTGACTGGCGTGCTCCTATGTTCCTTCAGTATTTATATGTGACTGAGTGAGACACCTCCACCATTCAGATTGGCCACTCACCAGATACTTAACTAGAGATGCGCCTTTGGTTCATTCAAGGGATAACCACTCCACTTAGGCAACACTTCTCACCGGCTAAAACTCGGACTCTAATGCTCCTCATAGGTAAGCATAGGGACAAAAAGCGATCATAGCGCAATATGCTTGAACCATTTATTTTAAAATTTCAAGGTATAAAATAATCACTCACATTTAAAAGTGCCCTCAAGCCAGCACGAAGCTTATCCAGCAGTTACGGACGGGTGGGTGGCTGTTAGCATGGTCCGCCTGGTAGTAATGTGCGGCCTCCACGCTCGGCTTGCGCTCCAAGCCTCGTTCCCGTTCACGTCCGGTCACCTGATGCAAAAAACTCTCCCAGCAGCCTCTACGCGTTTCGCATCATCAAATGCGTCATCAGGAAGCTGCCGTTTGATTGGTGCACGCTCTATTTATACCACATATGGCCGGAAGTGTATGTTCCGCCATTTTGACTAAGGTAATGTTCCCATCTGTGACTTCCTTTCTATTATCGCCATTTTAACTAAGGGCTTTTCCCTTTTCATATAACCTGCATTTGTGTAGCTGTTTCCCCTTTTCGTTTACTTAGTTTATAAATATATCTAAATATTGGACATAAGTCCTGACCCATCTATATCTGCTGGAGAGGCTTTTACAATGTCTTAAACATATTACACATTTTCAAACAATCTTGTACATTTTACCCATTCCGCTCTAGCCGCTGATCCATATAAATATGGGACAGCAAAAAAAATCTACCTATGGACTTTATGTTTTTTTTTTATTGACACAGGGTGATTTTTTTGTGATTTTTTATGATACTACAATTTTTATTGGTCAAATGTATGGTCACTTTATCACATTATAATGTCACTGTTAGCGCCGCTTATATTAATTTTCTTCATTTTGCAAGTTAATATAGTTTACAGCATTTATTTTAAAGTGGCAGCTTTGGAGGGTATACACTTTCATATACACTTTGATACACACACATTCTTCAGCGCAGTGGTGGGAACCCAGGGAGGGCGCGATCAGTGGCTTGGTTACCATTATTCACATATCTATTTATTTTAATCACTTGCAGCTATGGAGGCCATCAATTTTTTGTCTAACAGACAAATGGACCCAGAGTGTGTCTTCTCCACATGCCAGAAAATGATTGACTGTGAGGAAGACTACACAGGAATGTTAAAAACCTTAGATAATCTGTTGGGGAAACAGGTCAAGACATGGTGGGATGTTTTTACATTCGAACACTATCTGAGAGAGAACCTCATTTTTCGAAGCCTGAGGTGTGAAAATTATCCCCTCAGGATGGTCTCAATGATCAGAAGTACATGGACGAATGGTTCAAATTTTTTAATAAAGTAGGAAGGGAATTACAAACTCTCGTTTTAAAGAGAAAACAGATTAAACTCAGTAAACTCAAAGAGAAAATCACTGTTTTACAAAGCAAGCTAGAACCGATTAAAGAATCCAGTCAGATTAAGGAATTCAATGTCAACATGAAAAAGAAGCTAGAAAAAATAGATCGAGAAACCCAAAAGAAAAAAGTAAAAAAATAAAATAGGGACTCCAATGATTTTAAAATTAATAAAGTTTATTTATGGCAAAGTCTAAATACTGAGAATGCTGAGGCTAGCAGTGGGAATAAAGAACAAGTACTAACTAAGACCACCTCATATCAGGATCAAAAGAAAAATGTGATAAATAAGCATAGGGACAAAAAGCGATCATAGCGCAATATGCTTGAACCATTTATTTTAAAATTTCAAGGTATAAAATAATCACTCACATTTAAAAAAGCAAAATTTTTTTTTTTTTTTTTTTTTTTTATTTCCTAGAAAATTCCCAAAAATAACCAAAAAAATTCTAAAAGAATATATATGCATTTGTATGTGTGACCCCTGTTCTCCTTTATTGTATTACGTTCATATTGGTTCTATTCATCCATATTATGAATGGGAATAAACATAAAAATAAAGAATATTTTCAAAGTGGAAAATAGGAATAAAAAAAAATATATAATATAATAAAAATAAAAATAAACATAAACATAACAATAAATAAATCAAAAAATATTACTAAATGAAAAAAATATAAAAAAATACTAAATGAAAAAAATATAAAATTAAAATTAAAATAGAAAAATAGAAAACAAAAAATTAAAAAATTAAAAATAGGGATATAAAAATTAAAAATTATAAACTTATGAAAATAAGATGTAAATAATAATAAAATAAAAAAATATGAAATAATAAAAATAAATAATAAAGATAAATGAATAATCCATAAAAAGTTTATGCTGTACTAATTAATAATTTTCCAGATAGCAGTTGATGTTGAGTTCCACGTTTAACCCTTTTGGCCTCATAGTGTCCATTTTGTATATCCAATGGGTTTCATTCCTTGATACCTCCCTTTTCATGTTAGTGTTTCTCCAATCTTTTTCTATTCTGTCTATTCCGTAGAATTTTAGGTGTTGGGGGTTCCTGCCATGTACATCCCTAAAGTGTTTGGATACACTATGGTGTTTGAATCCTTTTTTGATATTTCTAACGTGTTCTCCCACTCTTACCGATAGGGCTCTAGTTGTTCTGCCCACGTACTGCAGTCCACAACTGCACTCCAGTACGTAGGTAACATGTGTGCTAGCACATGTTATAAGTTTATCAATTTTGTAGGTTTGCTTATTGCTATTTGACATGAAGTTCATTGTCTTTCTATCTCTTTTGCTGGTAGATTTACACGCCTTGCATTTCCCGCATCTAAAGAAACCTTCCTGGTTGAAAAAAGTTGACATTTTTTTAGGGGGATCTGGTACATTCTTCACTATTTTGTCCCGGATCCTCCTTGCTCTCCTGTATACGAATGCTGGTTTATTTGGTAGGACCTTGCTCAATTGTGGATCATTACTGATTATGGGCCAATGTTTCTTTATAATGTTCTCTAGTGTTTTGTGTTGTTTATTAAATCCTGTTATGAATGGCACTTTGTCGTTCTGATTATGATTTCTAGTTTTATTGGTTAGTGTTAGCTCTCTATCCATATTGGCTATTTTTAGACGTGTTTCCTCCAGTGTGTCTCTTTTGTAACCCTTGTCTATGAATCTCTTAATTAGGAGGGATGATGTTCCCCACATGCAGAAACAGTTTTTGGGACATGTTTTGGACTTCTGCATGTCCCATAACTATTTCTGGTATCATGTTTTTTTCTTCTCACAGCAGGTTGGCGTGGCTATGGGAGCAAAATTTGCTCCCAGCCTCGCCAACCTGTTTATGGCAGAGTGGGAGGACAGGCATGTGTTCAGTATATGGAGGCCCCAATTGAAATTCTACCGTCGCTTCATAGACGATCTCATGTTCATATGGGAAGGATCGAGGGAGTCGATGGTTAAATTCTTGGAAGTCCTGAACAACAACCCCAATAACATCAGATTAGATTATCAGATTAGTGACACCACTGTTAACTTCCTTGATGTAACTATTGAAAAGAAATTGAATGGGTTGAATACTAAAATATACTTCAAGCCAGCGGATCGCAATAGCTATTTGACAATTAGTAGTGGACATCACCCTACTTGGATCCATAATATACCTAAGGGACAAATATTGAGAGTGCGACGGAATTGTACTGAGCTGGCGGACTATCACATGCAAGTTAAAGTTTTGAAAGATAAATTTAAACAAAAAGGCTATCAAGAACAGATGCTGGATAAAACCATACAGGAGATAGCTAATATTTCTAGAGATCAATGCTTCGAGAAGAAGCAACCATCAGGGGGTACTGATCAACATCAAATGAGATTTACAACTGGCTTTCGTTTTCAATATAGGGATGTGGAAGCCATTTTCAAAAAACACTGGCACATTTTGAGTAGAGACAGACAATTAGGAGAAATTTTACCCACACTACCCAAATTTATTTATAGGCGAGCTCCCAATTTTGGGGACCGGGTGGTTAAAAAAAATCTTAGATCCACCTGGCCAACAAACTCTGAACATTGATTTTAAAGGGTTTTATCCATGCAGAAAATGTGTATGTTGTAGGACTGTAAGAGTCTTGAATAGAGGTATGTCAAGGGTTACTAATGCGGATCAGGAATCATTTGAGATTAAAGAATTTATTACCTGCAATTCTTCGCATGTTGTGTACCTATTACAGTGCCCATGCAGATTATTGTACGTAGGGAGAACTAAAAGGTTATTAAAGGTCCGTATAGCTGAACACCTTACAAACATAAAAAATGGATTTAAATATAATAGCGTGTCGCTACATTTTAAAAAGAAACATAATCAGGATCCCTCCTTGGTACAATTTTGTGGGATAGATTGCGTGCATCCATCATGGAGGGGGTCGAATAGGGTCAGGGATCTCTCACAGAGGGAGACCCTATGCATATTCCTGTTGAAATGTCTCTCGCCTAGGGGCCTCAACATTGAGGTGGACCTAAATTGCTTTATAAACAATTTTTGAGTTCAATTTTCCGGATCAATAATTTGTATGTTCCTAAAAACGTTGAATAGTTTAGTACATTTTATTTCTGTCTTGGGGGTCATCATTATGAAGCATAGTGGAATAAGTGTTTGAAGATCTGATAGTGAGGACACCTAGTGGGAGGCACACTATATGTGTTGATTTTGCATATAGATTCATCCCAATATATTGCTCCCTTGTGCCCATGGGGTATATGGGATGGGGGTCTAATGCAGAATTTATGCTTATAAACACTAGGGTTAAAAGTAATGTAATTATATGCTATACACCTAGGGGGTGCCCTACACATATCATTAGATTTGGTGTGGGATGATAAACACTTTGCAGAACATTATTGCTATACTGGATTGTATATGCACATATATATATTCTGCTTAATATTTCTAACATTTTAAAAATATTGAGAGTGACTGGATTAATTGGTTCTTGACTAGATTGCTATAGATCAATTTACATGTGAGATATATGTATTTTATCATTTGTAAACTGTATTATTTAATTTTAACCAATTTTAATCAATTTGTTGATCTCTGGCGCATATCACTGATAATGGGATATGGCGATACTGATGTAATATTCAGAAATGTATGTTCAGATGTATTTGCCTCTCCTGTTGATTTTGATCGACTCAATACGGGATGTATTGTGGCTGCGGGGATACCTGGTGAGCGGAGTTGATAGTTACGTATCCTTTAGATGGGACTGACGTAAGGGGTATAAGAGGAGGAGGTGCCGTACCGTACAGCCAATCCCATGAGTAAGTCAGGTATGACAAAACATATCGGGGCGTGGCTGTACGGTATCCATCTGTAACAGCGTGTGACGGAGGACACGCTGGATTGAGTCTGAGAGTGGGGATCCAAGCCCGAGTAGCGAGGATTAGCGAGTGGTGGTGAGAACTTTATCCGCACACCTCGGGTCCGCCGTGACCATTATTGCATCAGGTGTTGGGCGTTTACACAGGAGGATGGTGATGTGATGTTGCTGTGAAGTTTGCTCGTTTTAAAGAGATTTTATGTGAGTGTAATGTTTGAAGTGCACACAGTTAAATCTGGTTTTACGTTATTACACTATTAGTGCATTTTTCATTTACATGTGGATTGAAATGGCACATACACGGATGGAAATTGGATTACTCGTTTAAACCTGAGTGTAAGGTTTATCATGCTTATTTGCCAAAACACGAGAGTGTGAGGCAGTTTTGTCCAGTGAGTTTTGAATCTGAAGGGAGAGGAATCACTGTCACGTGTGATTTGGTGAATACTTTAAGAAACCTGCACATCATTCACGGTGTTCATCTACCTATGGACTTTATGTTTTTTGTTTTTTTTTTATTGACACAGGGTGATTTTTTTGTGATTTTTTTATGATACTACAATTTTTATTGGTCAAATGTTTGGTCACTTTATCACATTATAGTGTCACTGTTAGCGCCGCTTATATTAATTTTCTTCATTTTGCAAGTTAATATAGTTTACAGCATTTATTTTAAAGTGGCAGCTTTGGAGGGTATACACTTTCATATACACTTTGATACACACACATTATTTAGCGCAGTGGTGGGAACCCAGGGAGGGCGCGATCAGTGGCTTGGTTACCATTATTCACATGACTCTAAGGAACCCTATATGATTTGGATTTTAAACAGTATTTATATATTCAAATGTAATCATATAGTGCAGCGCTAAATAACGCAATCAATCATTAGAAATGTCCATAGATGGAAAAGACCAATAAATAACAAAGGTGATGCAGGGTGCTTCATGCAAATCCAAAAGTGATCTTCAAACTGTGCTCCCCCTTTTTGCCAGTCAAACCGCTCACCTTGTTGAAGGGACCCCTGAACTAACAGGAAGGTCATATACGCTTTCACCACTTGTATGTGGTCAGGGTGGTAACTTGACTGGAAAGCTGGAACTCTCTTAAATGGGGCTCAACAATTTTCTTCCAAGTTTGCATGGAATAAACAAAGAAGATACATAGTGCTCTCTGTATAGCCTAAAAAGTGATTTATTTTATTAAAAAGACAGGTACTCACATATATAGCACTATGACCAGTGCTAGGCATAAAGGAGCATGTTAGTTACAGATGACAATGATAAGGCGGCTGCAGCGACGTCTAAACCGGGATAAAACCAATCCGCACGTGTATCGTCCTGTAGGACTTCCTCAGCGGTCTTAGGGTCCCCCAGGTCTAATCAGTAATTTATATAAACCCCCTCATTTGGTCATCTGTTGTTAATTAAGTCCCGAGTGGTGGCCGTCCAATCAGAACACACCTCTCAGGAATAGGAAGTGTGTAGAGCTCTAAGCTATTGCCAGTTGCCATAGTGATCAGCGTCGTGATGACACGACGCCCGATCACATGACTTCCTGCCCAAAGCAAGCACCATCCTCCTGAGTGTACACATGAGGCTTCCATCCCCTCCTATAGGATGACACTCAGGAGAGGGGCGTAGTTCAGTATGTAAATACAGCGCCATCACATCATCGCGATGACGCGACTTCCGGTCATGTGACCGACTGCGTCAGTGGTTACCACCTTCCTTTGTTCAAAACTCGCTGTGATAGGGTGGGGCTGGGTCACATGCTGCTGCCAGCCGCCCTTCAGCTATGAGAAGTGTAAGCAGAGGAGGTGTGATGTTATTTCGCCAGCAGTAGGGAATATAAACAAAGGAGGAACAAAAAGCACCTCCATTGTCTATATAACAATGGGACGCTGGACTGACTATCACCACAATGATAAACTAAGAGATGTTATTTCATCTGCAGTAGGGAGTGTAAACAAGGGAGGAAAAACACTGCACCTATGCTTTCTATATAACACTGAGATACTGAACAAATTATCGTCACAGTACTAAATGAAACACTGTCAACGAACGTAATCAAAAAATAATCAAAAAATATTCAAAAAATGATATTGCTAAATTTAATTAATCCCGAACCAAATAATATTCGGAAAATTGATAATAAGAAAAATAATCTAACGTTATCATAAAAATAAAAATAAACCTATTAAAAATATATAAGTACTTGGTAGACACTTCCCTGCAACCGCCTTTAACAATAAAATCATCATCCGTTAATATAATAAACGATTAACAGTCCTGTACTCCCCATAATAAAACCAAAAGACATGTCGATCATGTATAACTAATTAGCGATCGGAAATGAAGCAGTTCAGATCGAACTCGACATTAAGCCCCGTGGGTACTCCGACATGCGTCTCATACACCCAGAAAGACTCACGGCGGCTCAATTGTCTGATGAAGTTACCTCCTCTCCAATGGGGTATAACCTTTTCTACTCCCCAAAATTTAAGTTTTACAGGACTGCGTTTATGACATAATTTAAAATGTTTAGAGACACTGTGTGAGTGTAATCCTTTTTTAATATTAGTGATGTGTTCGCCAATGCGGACATGCAAGGGTCGGGACATTCTCCCCACGTATTGCAAGCCGCATTCGCATTCCATAATGTATACCACCCCTGTCGTGGAACATGTAATGAAGTCTTTGATCTGGTAGGTCCTCTGAGTTGCTGTGGCAATGAATTCTTTCAGTTTTTTAATGTTCCCCCTAGCTTGTTTACAAGCTGGGCAACGTCCACAAGCGTAGAAGCCTGTCAGAATATTGGATAACCTATTTTCAGACAAACGAGGTGGGTCGATAACCCCCGGGGCTAGCTTGTCTCTTAGGGACGGTGCCCTTTTGTAAACAAACTGAGGACGTTCAGGGAGAACAGGGCCGAGTGTTTTATCCTGCTTCAAGATAGGCCAGTATTTACGGACTATCTTTTCAAATTTTTTGTATTGGACTTTATAGTCCAAAACAATTCTAATATTCCCTGTTTTGTCCTGTTTGACCCTAGGGCCATTAGAAATCAAGGTCGTTCTGTCCATTGTACGGACGGTCTCGATATGTTTCATAATATCTGATTTATTGTATCCCTTTTGCACAAAACAAGTCGATAGAACTTCCGACTGCACAAGATATTCCTGCTCGTGTGTGCAATTCCGCCTAATGCGCACAAACTGTCCCTTCGGAATGTTGCACAACCATTGTAAATGGTGGCAACTCCCGAAGGGAATGTACGCATTGCGGTCCGTGGGTTTAAAGTGATTTTTCAATTCCAACCCATTGTCTTTTATATGGATATCAAGATCCAAGTACGTGACATGGTCAATACCCACATTCCAGGAGAGGACAATATTTCTATTGTTCTCATCCAATTTTTTCATAAAAGTGTCTAGGTTCGATCAATCCCCATCCCAAATCATAATGATATCGTCAATGTACCGTTGGTAACAGATGAGTTCAGGGGGTGTATTCTTATAAATCGCTTCTTCCTCATAAAAAGATTGACAACACTGGGAGCAAAACGAGCCCCCATTGCCACACCCCTTGTTTGAAGAAAAAAAATGTTTATTGTAGCAAAAATAATTTTTGGCCAAACAAAATCTCAAGCAGTCTATGATATAATTTTTATGCCTTTTAGTCAGATCCACTGAACCAAAGGCCCACTGTACTGAGGTTAACGCATCTTCATGGCTAATGATCGTGTATAACGAACTGACGTCAGCTGTGATCAGTACACATGAAGATGTAAGTGGGAGAGACTCTAGAATATGGATAATATGTTTGGTGTCTTTTACAAAAGAACGGGTTTTCATAACGATGGGCTGAAGGAAATAGTCAATGTATCGACCCAGTCTGGAAGAGACTGAGTCGATCCCATTGACTATGGGGCGGCCTGGGGGATGGGTACTGTTTTTATGAATTTTGGGCAAAAAATAAATAATGGGGGTACGACAGAAAAAAGGATCCAAATAAGAGGCTTCTTTTAAGCGGAGGACACCAATATGTTTCCCTCTTGCTATAAGGAAGTGTATCTCCTCTTTAAATTGGAGCATCGGGTCCTTAGTGAGTAGAACATAAGTATTGTAATCTGACAACATGTTCTCCATTTCATTATCATAGTATGTTTTACTCAGGACAACCAAGCCCCCGCCCTTGTCGGCTGGGCGTATAACCAGATCTTTTCGTTCTGTCAAAGACTCAATACCTCTTTAATATACAAAGGATCATTGACTTTCCGGATTTTTAGTGTATCTAAATCTTTCCTAACCATATTTCTAAACACTTCCATATGTTTATTGTCTCGGTTAGAGGGGTTAAAGACAGATTTGTTGCGGAGAGTTGAATGCGTAATTGAAGATTTCTGGATATTGGATGAGTTACATACTAAGGTTTTAGAGAGATGGTATTTCTTAATATTAAGGGTCCTAATGAATTTCTGCAAACTAATGTAGGTTTGGAATTTATTTAAGTTGCGGGTGGGGGCATACTTAAGGCCCTTGTCTAAAACCTTAACCTCATCTTCACTCAAAGATGAGCCGCTAAGGTTATAGATACCCGCTCCTACTATGACTTGACTCTTTTTAGTTCGCCTTCCTCCTCTCCTTCCTCTCTGGATTTTCTTTTCCTTAGTCCCACGTCTGGGTTTGCGAGAGGTGGGGCCACATTCGGCCTCCCCCCGGGTTGGGTGGAATGAATGGGACCCCCCTCCCCAACCCTCTTGGGGACCTGTAAAAATCCCCTCCCCTCCCAGATCCAGAATTCTGTAAAGGTGTGAACCTATTCTGGGTGGGTATGGGATTCCTAAAAGGTTGAAACCCTCTTCCTCTGTTGGAGGGAATGCTACGTCCAATACAAAAAATTTGAAAAGATAGTCCGTAAATACTGGCCTATCTTGAAGCAGGATAAAACACTCGGCCCTGTTCTCCCTGAACATCCTCAGTTTGTTTACAAAAGGGCAACATCCCTAATGCCGCATACACACGAGCGGACTTTACGGCGGACTTTGCCCGGCGGACTGGATTTCGTCGGACAATTCGATGTGTGTGGGCTCCAGCGGACTTTGTTTGCTCAAAAGTTGGACGGACTTAGATTTGAAACTTGTTTAAAATTTATCCGTTGAAATCGAGTCCGGTCGAAAAGTCCGCCGTCTGTATGCTAGTTCGACGGACAAAAAGCCACGCTAGGGCAGCTATTGGCTACTGGCTATGAACTTCCTTGTTTTAGTCCGGTCGTACGTCATCACGTACGAATTCGACGGACTTTGGTGGATTGTGTGTAGGCAAGTCCGTTCATTCAGAAAGTCCGTCGGAAAGTACGTCGAAAAGTCCGCCGGGCAAAGTCCGCCGTAAAGTCCGCTCGTGTGTACGCGGCATAAGAGACAAGCTAGCCCCGGGGGTTATCGACCCACCTCGTTTGTCTGAAAATAGGTTATCCAATATTCTGACAGGCTTCTACGCTTGTGGACGTTGCCCAGCTTGTAAACAAGCTAGGGGGAACATTAAAAAATGGAAAGAATTCATTGCCACAGCAACTCAGAGGACCTACCAGATCAAAGACTTCATTACATGTTCCACGACAGGGGTGGTATACATTATGGAATGCGAATGCGGCTTGCAATACGTGGGGAGAACGTCCCGACCCTTGCATGTCCACATTGGCGAACACATCACTAATATTAAAAAAGGATTAGACTCACACAGTGTCTCTAAACATTTTAAATTATGTCATAAACGCAGTCCTGTAAAACTTAAATTTTGGGGAGTAGAAAAGGTTATACCCCATTGGAGAGGAGGTAACTTCATCAGACAATTGAGCCGCCGTGAGTCTTTCTGGGTGTATGAGACGCATGTCGGAGTACCCATGGGGCTTAATGTCGAGTTCGATCTGAACTGCTTCATTTCCGATCGATAATTAGTTATATATGATCGACATGTCTTTTGGTTTTATTATGGGGAGTACAGGACTGTTAATCGTTTATTATATTAACGGATGATGATTTTATTGTTAAAGGCGGTTGCAGGGAAGTGTCTACCAAGTACTTATATATTTTTAATAGGTTTATTTTTATTTTTATGATAACGTTAGATTATTTTTCTTATCAATTTTCCGAATATTATTTGGTTCGGGATTAATTAAATTTAGCAATATCATTTTTTGAATATTTTTTGATTATTTTTTGATTACGTTCGTTGACAGTGTTTCATTTAGTACTGTGACGATAATTTGTTCAGTATCTCAGTGTTATATAGAAAGCATAGGTGCAGTATTTTTCCTCCCTTGTTTACACTCCCTACTGCAGATGAAATAACATCTCTTAGTTTATCATTGTGGTGATAGTCAGTCCAGCGTCCCATTGTTATATAGACAATGGAGGTGCTTTTTGTTCCTCCTTTGTTTATATTCCCTACTGCTGGCGAAATAACATCACACCTCCTCTGCTTACACTTCTCATAGCTGAAGGGCGGCTGGCAGCAGCATGTGACCCAGCCCCACCCTATCACAGCGAGTTTTGAACAAAGGAAGGTGGTAACCACTGACGCAGTCGGTCACATGACTGGAAGTCGCGTCATCGCGATGGCGCTGTATTTACATATTGAACTACGCCCCTCTCCTGAGTGTCATCCTATAGGAGGGGATGGAAGCCTCATGTGTACACTCAGGAGGATGGTGCTTGCTTTGGGCAGGAAGTCATGTGATCGGGCGTCGTGTCATCACGACGCTGATCACTATGGCAACTGGCAATAGCTTAGAGCTCTACACACTTCCTATTCCTGAGAGGTGTGTTCCGATTGGACGGCCACCACTCGGGACTTAATTAACAACAGATGACCAAATGAGGGGGTTTATATAAATTACTGACTAGACCTGGGGGACCCTAAGACCGCTGAGGAAGTCCTACAGGACGATACGCGTGCGGATTGGTTTTATCCCGGTTTAGACGTCGCTGCAGCCGCCTTATCATTGTCATCTGTAACTAACATGCTCCTTTATGCCTAGCACTGGTCATAGTGCTATATATGTGAGTACCTGTCTTTTTAATAAAATAAATCACTTTTTAGGCTATACAGAGAGCACTATGTATCTTCTTTGTTAATTCCATGCAAACTTGGAAGAAGAATTGTTGAGCCCCATTTAAGAGAGTTCCAGCTTTCCAGTCAAGTTACCACCCTGACCACATACAAGTGGTGAAAGCGTATATGACCTTCCTGTTAGTTCAGGGGTCCCTTCAACAAGGTGAGCGGTTTGACTGGCAAAAAGGGGGAGCACAGTTTGAAGATCACTTTTGGATTTGCATGAAGCACCCTGCATCACCTTTTGTTATTTATTGGTCTTTTCCATCTATGGACATTTCTAATGATTGATTGCGTCATTTAGCGCTGCACTATATGATTACATTTGCATTACTAGAAAGGATTTATATATTTGCCTTTAGTGTTCAGCAGCTCGGTTTGTGTTTTGATGGTTTTTGCGCTGTTTGTCTTTTTGAGTATTTATATATTATATAAAGTGGCCCCTAAAGCTAAAACATTAGGGGCATATAAATACGTATTTGATTGGATTTTAAAAGCCTAAAAGCTAAAATGTAACTTTGTTTATAGTACAAATGTACTAGATTGTAAGTAGCCCTCCTAGCCACTAAGCAACCAGGTAGCCTATATAAGAAATGTATTTAATAATATTTAAAGATATTAAGACAATGCAAGGAATAATTTATTCAAATCAGTATTTATTGAAAGAGGTAAGGTATAGTTGCTGATACAAGGCATATCACTTGACAGTAGTAGTGGTTAAAAATTAGGTAAGGCATATAGATTTAAATATTAGACATAACCATCAGTGATACATACAGAAGGGTAAGGGAGGCTTTGTGACTTTAATATATACCCCTAATGTGACTTATGTATGATTAAACAGAACATATACGTTAGTAAAAAACACAATTTTATTAAATACAGTTTTAAACCATATAGACTTTAGATACATCCCAGAGACAAACAATCTGTGCCCTTCAAATGAGGTCTATACGTTTCGTGGATATACCACTTCTTCAGGACCCACAAAGGTTTCTGTATGTTCAGAGAGCTTGTTCGCAATCATAAAAATAAATCTACAGAAAAAGTAATAGGGGAAGCAATAAACAAACAAAATAAACTGTCACATTAACATATTCCATAGGTACAGAAATGGTCACATTTTACACAATATACACAGATATATTAGTAGCAACCGAAAAGAAAAAAAAAAGACAAAATACATATTTCATATAGGCTTATGCATTCCCCATGTATGATATAATAAAAAGGAAAAAACCCACAGCCCATATCAAATAATGTTGTATGGTTTCTCACCCTTAAAAGGTGTAAAGTGAAGGGTATAGGCTTAGGTCAGCATAGTCTAAATAAGCGCCACTAGGGATGAGCTTCGAGTTCGAGTCGAACTCATGTTCTACTCGAACATTGGCTGTTCGCAAGTTCGCCGAACAGCGAACAATTTGGGGTGTTCGCGGCAAATTCGAATGCCGCGGAACACCCTTTAAAAGTCTATGGGAGAAATCAAAAGTGCTAATTTTAAAGGCTTATATGCAAGTTATTGTCATAAAAAGTGTTTGGGGACCCGGGTCCTGCCCCAGGGGACATGGATCAATGCAAAAAAAAGTTTTAAAAACGGACGTTTTTTCAGGAACAGTGATTTTATTAATGCTTAAAGTCAAACAATAAAAGTGTAATATCCCTTTAAATTTCGTACCTGGGGGGTGTCTATAGTATGCCTGTAAAGGGGCGCATGTTTCCTGTGTTTAGAACAGTCTGACAGCAAAATGACATTTGGAAGGAAAAAACTCATTTAAAACTACCCGCGGCTATTGCATTGCCGACAATACACATAGAAGTTCATTGATAAAAACGGCATGGGAATTCCCCACAGGGCAACCCCGAACCAAAAAAAAAAAAAAAAAAATGATGTGGGGGTCCCCCTAAATTCCATACAAGGCCCTTCAGGTCTGGTATGGATATTAAGGGGAACCCCAGCCAAAATTTAAAAAAAAAATTGACGTGGGGTTCCCCCTAAATTCCATACCAGACCCTTCAGGTCTGGTATGGATTTTAAGGGGAACCCCGCGCCAAAAAAAAAAAAAAAAAACGGCGTGGGGTCCCCCTAAAAATCCATACCAGACCCTTATCCGAGCACGCAACCTGGCAGGCCGCAGGAAAAGAGGGGGGGACGAGAGTGCGCCCCCCCCTCCTGAACCGTACCAGGCCACATGCCCTCAACATTGGGAGGGTGCTTTGGGGTAGCCCCCCAAAACACCTTGTCCCCATGTTGATGAAGACAAGGGCCTCATCCCCACAACCCTGGCCGGTGGTTGTGGGGGTCTGCGGGCGGGGGGCTTATCGGAATCTGGAACCCCCTTTAACAAGGGGACCCCCAGATCCCGCCCCCCCCCTGTGTGAAATGGTAAGGGGGTACTTACCCCTACCATTTCACAAAAAAACTGTCAAAAATGTTAAAAATGACAAGAGACAGTTTTTGACAATTCCTTTATTTAAATGCTTCTTCTTTCTTCCTTCATCTTCTTCTTCTTCTGGTTCTTCTGGCTCTTCTGGTTCTTCCTCCGGCGTTCTCTTCCAGCATCTCCTCCGCGGCGTCTTCTATCTTCTTCTCCTCGGGCCGCTCCGCACCCATGGCATGGGGGGAGGCTCCCGCTCTTCTCTTCATCTTCTTCTCTTCTTCATCTTCTTCTTCATCTTCTTCTTCTTCTTCTCTTCTTCCTTCTTCTCTTCTTCATTTCTTCTCCGGGCCGCTCCGCAGCCATGCTGGCATGGTGGGAGGCTCCCGCTGTGTGACGGCGTCTCTTCGTCTGACGGTTCTTAAATAACGGGGGGCGGGGCCACCCGGTGACCCCGCCCCCCTCTGACGCACGGTGACTTGACGGGACTTCCCTGTGACGTCACGGGGAATGCCACAGGGAAGTCCCGTCATGTCCCGTGCGTCAGAGGGGGGCGGGGTCACCGGGTGGCCCCGCCCCCCGTTATTTAAGAACCGTCAGACGAAGAGACGCCGTCACACAGCGGGAGCCTCCCACCATGCCAGCATGGCTGCGGAGCGGCCCGGAGAAGAAATGAAGAAGAGAAGAAGGAAGAAGAGAAGAAGAAGAAGAAGATGAAGAAGAAGATGAAGAAGAGAAGAAGATGAAGAGAAGAGCGGGAGCCTCCCCCCATGCCATGGGTGCGGAGCGGCCCGAGGAGAAGAAGATAGAAGACGCCGCGGAGGAGATGCTGGACGAGAACGCCGGAGGAAGAACCAGAAGAGCCAGAAGAACCAGAAGAAGAAGAAGATGAAGGAAGAAAGAAGAAGCATTTAAATAAAGGAATTGTCAAAAACTGTCTCTTGTCATTTTTAACATTTTTGACAGTTTTTTTGTGAAATGGTAGGGGTAAGTACCCCCTTACCATTTCACACAGGGGGGGGGGCGGGATCTGGGGGTCCCCTTGTTAAAGGGGGCTTCCAGATTCCGATAAGCCCCCCGCCCGCAGACCCCCACAACCACCGGCCAGGGTTGTGGGGATGAGGCCCTTGTCTTCATCAACATGGGGACAAGGTGTTTTGGGGGGCTACCCCAAAGCACCCTTCCAATGTTGAGGGCATGTGGCCTGGTACGGTTCAGGAGGGGGGGGCGCACTCTCGTCCCCCCCTCTTTTCCTGCGGCCTGCCAGGTTGCGTGCTCGGATAAGGGTCTGGTATGGATTCTTAGGGGGACCCCACGCCGTTTTTTTTTTTTTTTTGGCGCGGGGTTCCCCTTAAAATCCATACCAGACCTGAAGGGTCTGGTATGGAATTTAGGGGGATCCCCACGTCAATTTTTTTAAAAAATTTTGGCTGGGGTTCCCCTTAATATCCATACCAGACCTGAAGGGCCTTGTATGGAATTTAGGGGGACTCCCACATCATTTTTTTTTTTAAATTTTGGTTCGGGGTTGCCCTGTGGGGAATTCCCATGCCGTTTTTATCAATGAACTTCTATGTGTATTGTCGGCAATGCAATAGCCGCGGTAGTTTTAAATGTGTTTTTTCCTTCAAAATGTCATTTTGCTGTCAGACTGTTCTAAACACGGGAAACATGCGCCCCTTTACAGGCATACTATAGACACCCCCCAGGTATGAAATTTAAAGGGATATTACACTTTTATTGTTTGACTTTAAGCATTAATAAAATCACTGCTCCTGAAAAAACGGCCGTTTTTAAAACTTTTTTTTGCATTGATTCATGTCCCCTGGGGCAGGACCCAGGTCCCCAAACACTTTTATTGACAATAACTTGCATATTAGCCTTTAAAATTAGCACTTTTGATTATTCATGTTCGTGTCCCATAGACTTTAACGGTGTTCGCGTGTTCGAACAAATTTTTTTCCTGTTCGCATGTTCTGGTGCGAACCGAACAGGGGGGTGTTCAGCTCATCCCTAAGCGTCACTTACCCTTATCATAGGTGGATAGATTATGACAAGTGAGCTGGTATGCAGTTGTAGTCCAGAGTTTTAAGTAAATGGGTAAGATAGGTAAACAAATCTGATGATAGATGGAAATACCGTATTTATCGGCGTATAACAAGCACTTTTTCCCCCTTAAAATCAGGGGAAAATCGTGGGTGCGTGTTATACGCCGATTCCCACTGTCCATGAGCTGAAAAAGAGCGAGTGCTGCCGAAAAAGAGTGAGCGCCGCCGAAAAAAACCGAGCGCCGCCGAAAAAGACCAAGCGCTCTGCCCCACTCACAGTCATGCTATCCTGCCTCCCTGATGTCTCTAAGAGGATGAGGAGCGAGCGCTGCCGAAAAATACCAAGCTGAGTGTACTGTGTACTCAGCTCGACTTTGGTAGCAGTCCCGCCCAGTCCTGCCATTGGACCTGTGCTATGTCCATCATAGGAGCTGGGCGGGACTCCGAGACGAGCCAAGAGGAGCCGAGTACTAGTGTCTATCTTGGCGGCGGCAAATTTAAGCAATTACATGCTGCAAACGGCACTGGGCAAGGCTGAAAACGGCAATGGGCAAGGCTGCATATGACAATGGGCAAGGCTGCATATGACAATGGGCAAGGCTGCAAATGGCACTGGGCAAGGCTGCAAATGGCACTGGGCAAGGCTGCATATGACAATGGGCAAGGCTGCAAATGGCACTTAGCAAGGCTGCAAATGACAAGGCTGCAAATGGCACTGGGCAAGGCTGCAAATGGCACTGGGCAAGGCTGCAAATGGACACTGATCTTTCTGCAATGATGGACAAGGCTGCAGATGGACACTGATAAGGCTGCATTGATGGGCATTTAAATGTAAGTTTTTTTTTTCCTTAAACTTCCCTTCTAAAAGTTTTTTTCCTTAAAATGCCCTCCTAAACTTGGGGTGCGTGTTATACGCCGGCGCGTGTTATACGCCGGCGCGTGTTATACACCAATACAATAATTCAGTTTAGGTAGTTATAGTCCAAATAAGAAGCCATACTCCCAAATATAATATAACAGAGAAGCCAAAAAAATGAAATAAGGATAGAAAGAGATTCAAACATATGTCATTACCTGCAGCTGGACAAACAGCCGATCAGACTCTGCACCTCAATCTGAGCCAAAAGCTGCCCATAGCAGTTGGTATATACAGAATCTGACAAAAGTGAGTACACCCCTCAAGTTTTTGTAAATATTTAATTATATATTTTCGTGTGACACTGAAGAAATCACACTTTGCTACAATGTAAAGTAGTGTACAGCTTGTATAACAGTGTAAATTTGCTGTCCCCTCAAAATAACTCAGCACACAGCCATTAATGTCTAAACCGCTTGCAACAAGTGAGTACACCCCTAAGTGAAAATGTCCAAATTGGGCACAATTAGCCATTTACCCTCCCTGGTGTCATGTGACTCATTAGTGTTACAAGGTCTCAAATGTGAATCGGGAACAGGTGTGTTAAATTTGGTGTTATCACTCTCACTCTCTCATACTGGTCACTGGAAGTTCAACATGGCACCTCATGGCAAATAACTATCTGAGGATTTGAAAAAAAGAATAGTTGCTCTATATATAAAAAATGGCCTAGGCTAGAAGAAGATTGCCAAGACCCTGAAACTGAGCTGCAGCACGGTGGCCAAGACCATAAAGCGGTTTAACAGGACAGTTTCCACTAAGAACAGGCTTCACCATGGTTAACCAAAGAAGATGAGTGCACGTGCTCAGTGTCATATACAGAGGTTGTCTTTGGGAAATCGACATATGAGTGCTGCCAGCATTGCTGCAGAGGTTGAATGGGTGGGGGGGTCAGCCTGTCAGTGCTCAGACTATACGCTGCACACTGTATCAAATTGGCCTGCATGGCTATCGTCCCCAGAAGGAAGCCTCTTCTAAAGATGATGCACAAGAAATCCCGCAAACAGTTTGCTGAAGACGAGCAGACTAAGGACATGGATTACTGGAACCACATCCTGTGGTCTGATGAGACCAAGATAGATTTATTTGGTTCAGATGGTGTCAAGCATGTGTGGCGGCAACCAGGTGAGGAGTACAAAGACAAGTGTGTCTTGCCTACAGTCAAGCCTGGTGGTGGGAGTGTCATGGTCTGGGGCTGCATGAACCCTGCCAGCACTGGGGAGCTACAGTTCATTGAGGGAACCATGAATGGCAACATGTACTATGACATACTGAAGCAGAGCATGATCCCATCCCTTTGGAGACTGGACTGCAGGGCAGTATTCCAACATGATAATGACCCCAAACACACCTCCAAGATGACCACTGCCTTGGTAAAGAAGCTGAGGGTATCTTAAGGTTGTGTAATTTTAGTGTACTAAGTAACAAAAGAAAGAAAAAATATATCTTAAATATGGGAAAAGGTGTTTTAGAGGAAAATATGGAAGAATGCATTCTAAATGGAGAATGAATGGAATGGTCAATGAATGTGGAATGAGAAAGTGGCATTGTGGCGAGGGAAATTTGGGTTATGCACAAGGTATTATTGATCAGTAAATTCCATAAGGCAAGGGTTTCTGTTTATGTTTTAAAATGAACACAAAGAGATAATGTGATCTCATGGGATATTGTGTTCTCTTTGGTAAAGAAGCTGAGGGTAAAGGTGATGGACCGGCCAAGCATGTCTCCAGACCTAAACCCTATTGAGCATCTGTGGGACATCCTCAAATTAAAGGTGGAGGAGCACAAGGTCTCCAACATCCCCCAGCTCCATGATGTTGTCATGAAGGAGTGGAAGAGGACTCCAGTGGCAACCTGTGAAGCTCTGGTGAACTCCATGCCAAGAGGGTTAAGGCAGAGCTGGAAAATAATTGTGGCCACACAAAATATTGACATTTTGGGCCCACTTTGGACAATAGGGGTGTACTCACTTTTGTTGCCAGTGGTTTAGACATTAATGGCTGTGTATTGAGTTATTTTGAGGGGACAGCAAATTTAAAAGGGAGAAAAAGGGGGAGAGATGCGCCAGGGCAGTATTTTGCAGCATAAAATGGTTTTAATTACACATAACAAGTAATGTGGCAAATAAAACGCATAGTGCTAGTTTGGTGGTGGCCAACCCCATCCAGCATGGAAGGCAGAAACCACTGCTGTGTCCTGGTGTTGTGGAGCCGCAATCGTCTGGTATCAGCGGGGAGCTGTAGCCTCATGGGATATCGGAGGGACATGAGCTGGGTTGTTCAGCGTGGAGGTATTCGGAGCTGTCACACTGGGGAACTGCCTACCGCTGTGGTAGCCAATCAGAATGCATTTTGGAGGCTTTGGCATGCCTCCTTCATCAGCTGATACTCCGACATTAGCAGCCAGTTTAAATAGAAGATGTGATAAACTTTGGGCATGCCGTGGAATCGTTTACACCTGGGTGTATGATCACATTTAAATATGCTCTGCTGGCAGCCTTTAAAGTATACACAAGTAAAAGTCTAATATACACGATAATAAAAGATCATAGTGTTAAAAGTAAAAATATGTTTTTAAGAGGAGTAATAATTGTCATAAATGTATTATATGTGATATGAAATACAAGTGAAAATGGTATGTGATTAAAAAGGTATGGGATATGTGCCATTGTGAATGATATCTATATATAATGTTGGGAAATTATTATTTTTTTTAATGTAAATGCGATTTGTATATGTATCATGAAAAATAAATGAAAAGGAAAAAAAGAAAAAAAGTAAAAAAGGGGCAAAAAGGAAAAAAAAATCTATCAAAAAATCAAAGATTAATGAAAATGAAAATAAAGGAGAAAATATACATGAATGTGAAATGGAAATAGAAATAAGAATAAAAGTAAAATATAAAAGTGAAAAAAAAGTGGAAAATGATAAATCTGAAAAAGATGAAAATATAAATGAAAATAAAAATAATGATGATGAATCTGAAAAAAATAAAATAAAAAATGAAAAATAAAAATAAATATAAAAATAAAAATAATAATAATAGTAAGGAAAAATAAAAATAAAATATATGGTGATTGGTAAATACAGTTGATCAGAGAATGTCCTGAAAGACATCATTGTTGGGAATTATTAAAGTTATCGAGAGAGAGAAGACATACATCAAAAATTCTAATCAATCTGAAATATATATGTATATATATATATATATATATATATACCATTGAGGCAGGAGTTGCCATGTCTGCTGTAGCACCACTAAGAACTAGGGATGGGCTTTATGTTCAGGTTGAACATGAGTTCAACTTGAACATTGGCTGTTCGCCCGTTCGCCGAATAGCGAACAATTTGGCGTGTTCGCGGCAAATTCGAAAGCCGCGGAACACTCTTTAAAAGTCTATGGGATAAATCAAAAGTGCTAATTTTAAAGGTTAATATGTGAGTTATTGTCATAAAAAGTTTGGGGACCTGGGTCCTGCCCCAGGGGACATGTATCAATGCAAAAAAAAGTTTTAAAAACGGCCGTTTTTTCGGGAGCAGTGATTTTAATAATGCTTATAGTGAAACAATAAAAGTGTAATATTCCTTTAAATTTCATACCTGGGGGGTGTCTATAGTATGCTTGTGAAGTGGCGCATGTTTCCCATGTTTAGAACAGTCTGACTGCAAAATGACATTTCTAAAGGAAAAAAGTCATTTAAAACTACTCGCGGCTATAATGAATTGTCGGTCCGGCAATACACATAAAAGTTCATTGATAGAAACAGCATGGGATTCCCCCACAGGGGAACCCTGAATCAAAAAAAAAATGGTGTGGGGTCCCCCCAAAAACCATACCAGACCCTTATCCGAGCACACAACCTGGCAGGCCGCAGGAAAAGAGGGAGGGACAAGAGAACGCCCCCCCTCCTGAACGGTACCAGGCCACATGCCCTCAACATTGGGAGGGTGCTTTGGGTAGCCCCCCAAAGCACCTTGTCCCCATGTTGATGGGGAGAAGGGCCTAATCCCCACAACCCTTGCCCGGTGGTTGTGGGGGTCTGCGGGCGGGTCGCTTATTGAAATCTGGAAGCCCCCTTTAACAAGGGGACCCCCAGATCCTGGCCCCCCTGTTTGAAATGGAAACCGGTATATTGTACCCGTACCATTTCACAAAAAAAGTGTGAAAATGGCAAAAAAAAACAACACACACCGTAGGAGAAGTCCTTTATTAAAAAATAAAAAAAATAAAACTGTCCCACGTAGTCCATTCACCTGAGAAGATCTGCCTCCATGGGAGGCACATGCCATATGACGCATCCTCGCAGGTGACAGATCATTTAAAACTGTGGGCAGGGCCACACGGTGTCATTGCCGGGTGACCCTGCCCCCCTCTGATGCACGGGGACTTCCCTGTGACCCCGCCCCCCTCTGATACACGGGGACAACCCTATGGCTTCCCCCGTAGCATCAGAAAGGGGCGGGGCCACCGGTTCCGCCCCCTCTGATGCACAGGGACATCCCTATGGCTTTCCCATAGCGTCAGAGGGGGCGGACCGGGTGGCCCCACCCCTCTGGTGCTACAGGGGAAGCCATAGGGATGTCCCAGGGGGTCAGAGGGGGGCGGGGTCACCCGGCGACGACACAGTGTGGCCCCGCTCACAGTTTTAAAAGAGCTGTCACCTGCGAGGACGCGTCATATGGCGTGTGCCTCCCATGGAGGCAGATCTTCTTTATTTTTTTTTTCGGTCCGTCGGCGGAGGTGAATGGACTACATGGGACAGTTTTATTTATTTATTTTTTAATAAAGGACTTCTCCCACGGTGTGTGTTATTTTTTTTTACCCTTTTCATACTTTTTTTGTGAAATGGTAAGGGTAAAATGTACCCGTTACCATTTCAAATGGGGGGGGTCCCCTTGTTAAAGGGGGCTTCCAGATTTCGATAAGCCCCCTGCCCACAGACCCCCACAACCACCGGGCAAGGGTTGTGGGGATGAGGCCCTTCTCTCCATCAACATGGGGACAAGGTCTTTTGGGGGGCTAACTTGCATATAAGCCTTTAAAATGAGCACTTTTGATTAGTCATGTTCGTGTCCCATAGACTTTAATGGTGTTCGCGTGTTCAAACTATTTTTTGCCTATTCACATGTTCTGGTGCGAACCGAATGGGGGGGGGGTGTTCGGGCCCATCCCTACTGAGAACATTCCCATGCACCCTGTTCCAAATTATTATGGAAATTCTATTTCAGTGTCACAAAGATTAAATATTTTGTTTTCCAGTTTAACTCATGGATGGCATTGTGTCTCAGGGCTCTTTTGATCACTGAAAACAATCTCGGACCCCTGTGATAAGTAGATTGCCAGGTGAGCCCAATTAAAGGAAAAACTACTAAAGGAGGGTGTTCCACATTATTAAGCAGAGCACCATTTTCAAGCAATATGGGGAAGAAAAAGGATCTCTCTGCTGCCGAAAAGAGTGAAATAGTTCAATGCCTTGGACGAGGTATGAAAACATTAGATATTTCACGAAAACTTAAGCGTGATCATTGCACTATTAAGAGATTTGTGGCTGATTCAGAGCACAGACGGGTTTCGTGCAGATAAAGGCAAATCGTGGAAGATTTCTGCCAGATCCATGCATCGGATTAAGAAAGCAGCTGCTAAAACACCATTACATAGCAGCAAATAGGGATGAGCTTCGTGTTCGAGTCGAACCCATGTTCGACTCGAACATCGGCTGTTCGACCGTCCATCGAATTGCGAACGATATGGGCCGTTCGCGCCAAATTCGTGTGGCGCGTCACGGCCCATAATTCACTGCAGCATCGCAGTGCATTGCTGGCTGATGATTGGCCAAGCATGCACTATGACCCGCATGCTTGGCCAATCACAGCGCCGTCAGTAGAGAGAGCTGTAATTGGCCAAAGCCAGGGTGGCTTTGGCCAATTATGGCTCAGGGGATTTAGTACACGCCCCACACTATATAAGGCCGCCTGCACGGCGGCCCTGTGTAGTGTGTGTTCCGGTGTGCTGAGAGATAGAGAGAGAGACAGACAGTGTCATTTGATTTGAGTTAGATAGATTAGGCAGAACAGTCAGTCAGTTAGCTGCACTTACAGTGTATTGTGTATATATATGCATCCCTGGTGTTGCATATATATATATACACTGTATTCAGTTTAGCTAGATCCGTTCCTGTTATCTTCTATCTAGACTATTTACATTTGGTGCAGTGCGTCCTGCTCACAGTGTTCAGCTAGATCCGTTCCTGCTATTTACATTTAGTGCAGTGCGTCCTGCTCACAGTGTTCAGCCAAATCCGTTCCTGCTATTTACATTTAGTGCAGTGCGTCCTGCTCACAGTGTTCAGCTAGATCCGTTCCTGCTATTTACATTTAGTGCAGTGCGTCCTGCTCACAGTGTTCAGCTAGATCCGTTCCTGCTATTTACATTTAGTGCAGTGCGTCCTGCTCACAGTGTTCAGCTAGATCTGTTCCTGCTATTTACATTTAGTGCAGTCAGTGCGTCCTGCTCACAGTGTTCAGCTAGATCCGTTCCTGCTATTTACATTTAGTGCAGTCAGTGCGTCCTGCTCAGTGTTCAGCTAGATCCGTTCCTGCTATTTACATTTAGTGCAGTGCGTCCTGCTCACAGTGTTCAGCTAGATCCGTTCCTGCTATTTACATTTAGTGCAGTGCGTCCTGCTCACAGTGTTCAGCTAGATCCGTTCCTGCTATTTACATTTAGTGCAGTGCGTCCTGCTCACAGTGTTCAGCTAGATCCGTTCCTGCTATTTACATTTAGTGCAGTGCGTCCTGCTCACAGTGTTCAGCTAGATCTGTTCCTGCTATTTACATTTAGTGCAGTCAGTGCGTCCTGCTCACAGTGTTCAGCTAGATCCGTTCCTGCTATTTACATTTAGTGCAGTGCGTCCTGCTCACAGTGTTCAGCTAGATCTGTTCCTGCTATTTACATTTAGTGCAGTCAGTGCGTCCTGCTCACAGTGTTCAGCTAGATCTGTTCCTGCTATTTACATTTAGTGCAGTCAGTGCGTCCTGCTCACAGTGTTCAGCTAGATCCGTTCCTGCTATTTACATTTAGTGCAGTGCGTCCTGCTCACAGTGTTCAGCTAGATCCGTTCCTGCTATTTACATTTAGTGCAGTGCGTCCTGCTCACAGTGTTCAGCTAGATCCGTTCCTGCTATTTACATTTAGTGCAGTGCGTCCTGCTCACAGTGTTCAGCTAGATCTGTTCCTGCTATTTACATTTAGTGCAGTCAGTGCGTCCTGCTCACAGTGTTCAGCTAGATCCGTTCCTGCTATTTACATTTAGTGCAGTGCGTGCGTCCTGCTCACAGTGTTCAGCTAGATCTGTTCCTGCTATTTACATTTAGTGCAGTCAGTGCGTCCTGCTCACAGTGTTCAGCTAGATCTGTTCCTGCTATTTACATTTAGTGCAGTCAGTGCGTCCTGCTCACAGTGTTCAGCTAGATCCGTTCCTGCTATTTACATTTAGTGCAGTGCGTCCTGCTCACAGTGTTCAGCTAGATCCGTTCCTGCTATTTACATTTAGTGCAGTGTGTCCTGCTCACAGTGTTCAGCTAGATCCGTTCCTGTTATCTTCCTACTGACAGGCAGGCTTGTCTGGTTACAGTATATAAAGCTACCTGAAGAAAATTACAGGTGTTCTATCCCAGCTTAGTGCAGCTACAGGCCATTAGTATGTCTGGAAGGCCAAGAAGGAGAGGCAGACAGTCACAAGCCAATAAGAGAGGGCAAGTAGGCTCTGTGTCTAGTGCTGGTCGTGGAGACGGTGCATCCTCATCAGCACGTGGCCATGGGACACGCTTGGCCTTTTTTTCGGCAGCTGGCCGTGTTGAGCCGCAACATGCGGAAGACTTGGTCGAGTGGATGACCAAGCCGTCCTCATCCTCCTCATCCTCTCTCACCCATGCCCAGGGTGCTTTGTCTGGCAAAGCAGCGGCCTCTTCCCTCAGCTCAATGTCATCAGTGACTCCTTCCCTAGCTCCACCATGTCCTCCTGAGGATTCCCTCGAACTGTTTGACCACAGTGTTTGGTACATGCTCCAGGAGGATGCCCACCGTTTGGAAGGCTCTGATGATGATACTGAGCTCGATGAAGGCAGTAACATGAGCACGGACAGAGGGGGTGCCCAAGAAGGACAGCAATCTGGCAGTCATGCTCCCCCTGCTGCAGCATACTGCCAGGTTTGCTCCAGTGATGAGGAGGGAGGGGATGATGAGGTCACTGACTCAACGTGGGTGCCTGATAGGAGAGAGGAGGAGGAGGAGGAGGAGGAGGAGGAGGAGGAGGAGGAGGCGGCACATCACCAACGAGGCAGGATGCCCTCCAGGGGCCAGCCTAAGGGCAGCACATTGACTGCATCACACCCCAAAGCTCCACATGTGCAGGGCGCTGCAGTCTCTGCGTGTTATTCAAGAAGTTCTTTGGTGTGGGCCTTTTTTGAGACGAGTGCATCAGATCGCACCGCTGCTATTTGCAACATATGTCTCAAGCGTATCTCGCGTGGCCAAAACATGTCCCGCTTGGGTACCACATGCTTGACCAGACATATGTTGACCTGCCATGCAGTTCGTTGGCAAGCGTATCTAAAAGACCCACACCAAAGAACAAAGAGGATCTCTCCTTGCTCCTCATCAGCTGAGATTTCCAACCCCACTAGACCTTCAGTCCTCTCTGAGACCTGCAGTGAGAGGAATGAAGGTGTAGAATTAGGTGTGTCACAGCCAAGTACTTGTGGGCAATCTGCTTTTGGTACACCGACGTCAGATTGTACCAGGCAAATTTCCCTGCCCCAGCTGCTGCACCGCCGAAAGAAGTTTGCTCCCAGCCATCCACATGCCCAGCGGTTGAATGCTAGCTTGGAAAAATTGCTAGCACTTCAACTGCTGCCTTTTCAGTTGGTAGACTCTGCCCCCTTCCGTGAGTTTGTGGAATGTGCGGTTCCTCAGTGGCAGGTACCCAAACGCCACTTTTTCTCACGGAAGGCGATTCCGGCTCTCTACCGGCATGTGGAAGGCAATGTCCATGCCTCGCTGGACAGGGCGGTCAGCGGTAAGGTGCATATTACCGCTGACTCATGGTCCAGCAGGCATGGACAGGGACGTTACCTAAGTTTCACGGCGCATTGGGTGACTCTGCTGGCAGCTGGGAAGGATGCAGGACAAGGTGCAGTAGTGTTGGAGGTTGTTCCGCCACCACGCCTCCAAAATGATGATTGTGACACACCTCCTTCCTCCACCCCCTCCTCTTCTTCTTCCTCCATGGCCTCTTCCTCGGAACCAGCGGTGCTCCGTAGGCGTTCAAGGGGCTACGCAAGTACGCAGGCCAAAAGATGCCATGCGGTGCTTGAGCTGGTGTGCTTGGGGGACAGGAGCCACACTGGGGCAGAGGTTCTGTCAGCTCTGCAGGGGCAGGTTCAGAGGTGGTTGACGCCACGCCAACTTAAGGCAGGAATGGTGGTTTGCGACAATGGCACCAACCTCCTCTCTGCCCTCCGACAGGGACAACTGACTCATGTGCCCTGTTTGGCTCACGTCCTTAACTTGGTGGTGCAGCGGTTCTTGGGCAGGTACCCGGGCTTACAGGATGTCCTGAGGCAGGCCAGGAAAGTCTGTGTGCATTTCCGCCGGTCATATAATGCCAGTGCTCGGCTGACGGACCTCCAAAAGGAGTTTAACCTGCCCAAGAACCGCCTAATCTGTGACATGCCCACCAGGTGGAACTCAACGTTGGCCATGCTGCAGCGGCTGCACACGCAGCAGAGGGCCATCAATGAGTACCTGTGCGACTATGGCACCAGGACAGGGTCAGGGGAGCTTGTTTTTTTTTCCCCACGCCAGTGGGCCATGATCAGGGATGCATGCACTGTCCTGTCACCATTCGAGGAGGCCACGAGGATGGTGAGCACTGACAGTGCATGCATCAGTGACACTGTCCCCCTTGTCCACCTGTTGGAGCACACGCTGCGTGGAATAATGGACAGGGCACTTGAGGCAGAACAGAGGCAGGAAGAGGAGGACTTCCTTAGCTCTCAAGGCCCCCTTTATCCAGACAGTGTTCCTGCGTGCCCGCCGATCACACAGGAAGAGGACGAGGAGGAGGAGGAAGATTGTGTAGGTATGGAGGTGGAGCCTGGCACTCAGCATCAGCAGCAGTCTTTAAGGGATCAGTCCCAAGGAACACATGGACTTGTACGTGGCTGGGAGGAGGTGGCTGCGGACGTTGTTGTCCTTAGTGACCCAGAGGACTCCGGACTGAATGCCTCAGCAAACCTACGCTGCATGGCCTCCCTGATCCTGCAAAGCCTGCGTAAGGATCCTCGTATTCGTGGTATCAAGGAGAAGGACCAATACTGGCTGGCAACCCTCCTTGATCCACGTTACAAGGGTAAGGTTGCGGACCTTATCTTGCCATCGCAGAGGGAGCAGAGGATGAAACATCTTCGGGAGGCCTTGCAGAAAGGTCTGTGCAACGCGTTCCCAGAGACTGGGAGGTTACAAACTCCTGTTTCTGGACAACGTGTTGCTGAGGCTTCGGTCAGTCAAAGAAGGAGCGGTAGAGAAGGTGGCTGTCTGACCGATGCGTTCAGACAATTTTTTGGTCCGCAGCCCCAAGGTATGATCGGTTCCAGCAACCATCGCCAGCGTCTGTTTTACATGGTGCAGGAATACCTAGGGGCAAGATCAGACTTGGACACCTTTCCCACCGAAAATCCTCTGGGTTACTGGGTCTTGAGGATGGATCACTGGCCAGAGCTTGCACAGTATGCAATTGAGCTACTGGCCTGTCCTGCATCCAGCGTTCTTTCGGAACGCACATTCAGTGCTGCTGGAGGCGTGGTAACCGATCACAGGGTGCGTCTGTCCACCGACTCGGTCGATCGGCTGACCTTCATAAAAATGAATCAGTCTTGGATCACCACCAGCTACCAAGCACCTGATGCTGATGTAACCGAATAATTTTTTTTGAAATCTCAGATCCCTTCAAAGACTGCCTATGCTGATGCTGAGTGACTATCCCTGAGTAATTATCCTCTTCCTCCTCAATCATCACGCTGATAGCTTGTAAGAACATTTTTGGTTCTGGGCGCCACCACCAGTGCCTAAGGCATAATTTTTCAGCCCCTCTTTAACAGGGGCGTGTAATTACAATTTATTGATGTAATACTTTGCAGCAGGGCTCGTTCCTGCATTCCAACTAGAGTGTCTGTGAGGGGTTGCAGTGTTGTGGCACCAGCACCAGTGCCTAAGGCCCAATTTTTCTGCCCCTGTCTAACAGGGGCGTGTAATTACAATTTTTGAAGCAATACTTTGCAGCAGGGCTCGTTCCTGCGTTCCAACTAGAGTGTCTGTGAGGGGTTGCAGTGTTGTGGCACCAACACCAGTGCCTAAGGCCTAATTTTTCAGCTCCTGTTCAACAGGGGCATGTAATTACAATTCTCGATCTAATATTTCACAGCAGGGCCCTGTGAGGGCTTACCGTGTTGTGGCCACAGCAACACCTAAGGCCCAAATTTCTGCTGAGTATATAGGGCAGGACCCTACTTTCAAACATCTAACTTACAAACGACTCCTACTTGCAAACGGAAGGAGACAACAGGAAGTGAGATGAAATCTACCCCTAGGAAGGGAAATTCTCTCCTGTAAGAGTTAATATGGGAAAACAATTTCTCCTTTCCGCTGATGCTTTCCAATCCTTGTTCCACAAAAAAACCCAAATTTTCAAAAAACATTTTTCATTGGGACAAAAAAGTGAGGTGAAATCTTCTGAAGAGGAGGAAAGACAGCAAAACAAATGTCACAGGGGTGATAACCCTTCCCTATGTTTTCCAAAAAGCTTAGAAAAGATTTTTTGGCTGGAGCTAAACACGTTAAAAATGTTCAAAATTACAAACAGATTCTACTTAACAACAAACCTACAGTCCCTGTCTTGTTTGCACCGCCTGTATACTGCTGTTCAGAGTATATAGGGCCTGGTGGCCCCACACCTTTCCTTATTTTAATTTGGGTGCGGGGTTCCCCTTAATATCCATACAAGACCCAAAGGGCCTGGTAATGGACTGGGGGGTACCCATGCCGTTTGTCTCACTGATTTTCATCCATATTGCCATGACCCGACATGACATTAAACCCGCAAGCAGTTTTACAGGCATACTATAGACACCCCCCCAGGTACGATATTTAAAGGAATATTTCACTTTTTTTTTTTTTTTACTTTAAGCATCATTAAAATCACTGCTCCCGAAAAAACGGCTGTTTTTAAAAGTTTTTTTTGCATTGATACATGTCCCCTGGGGTAGGACCCGGGTCCCCAAACCCTTTTTAGGACAATACCATGCAAATTAGCCTTTAAAATGAGCACTTTTGATTTCGAACGTTCGAGTCCCATAGACGTCAATGGGGTTCTAACGTTCGTGCGAACTTTCGGTCCGTTCGCGGGTTCTGGTGCGAACCGAACCGGGGGGTGTTCGGCTCATCCCTAGCAGCAAACAGATATTTGAAGCTGCTGGTGCCTCTGGAGTCCCACGGACATCAAGGTGTAGAGTCCTCCAGAGTCTTGCAACTGTGCATAAACCTTCCATTCGGCCACCACTAACTAATGCTCACAAGCAGAAACGACTGCATTGGGCAGAAAAAAAACATGAAGACTAATTTTCAAACAGTCCAGATGGATGGAGTAGTGGATGGTTGGTGGATGGCCACCCTGTTCCAACTAGGCTGCGTCATCAGCAAGGCAGTGGTGGAGTCATGTTTTGCCCCTTTAGGGTCCCTGAAGGTGTAAAGATGACCTCTGCAAAGTATGTGGAGTTCCTGATTGACCACTTCCTTCCCTGGTACAGAAAGAAGAACTATGCTTTCCGTAATAAAATCATCTTCATGCATGACAATGCACCATCTCATGCTGCAAAGAATACATCTGCATCAATGGCTGCTATGGGGATAAAAAAGGAGAGAAAGTCATGGTGTGGCCCCCATCCTCCCCTGACCTCAATCCTATTGAGAACCTTTGAAGCATCCTCAAGCAATGTGAGTGTGGGAGGCAGTTCACATCCAAACAGCAGCTATGTGAGGCTATTCTGACATCTTGCAAACAAATTCAAGCAGAAACTGTACAAAAACTCACAAGTTCAATGGATGCAAGACTTGTTAAGCTGCTATCAAATAAAGGGTCCTATGTTAAAATGTAACGTGACCTGTTAAAATGTTTAAAAAGTTAAAATGTTGTTCAAAGTTTGATTGAAATAGCTTTTGATTTCAGTAATTATGCTGCTAATACAACAAATTACATTTTTCAGTTCTTTACAACCTATAAAGAGTTTTTTCAAACTTACTGTGCGTAATAATTTGGAACAGTGCATTGTAAGTTTTTTATTTTGAAAAAAACTGTTACCATTAGGAGGTTTGTTTGAATTGTACTCTTAATAGTTGATAACATGAGAATTATGCTGACTGTTGTTTACATGAATTATTTAGGTAAATGAGAAAAATATCATTGGCATAATAATTTGGAACAATGTGTATTAATGGGTAATAGAATTGTCCTTGATGTGCAACTTTGAGGACACAGTTAGATGATATGATATAGATGACAAGGATATATTTCCTTGTATGCTCATATTATCATTTCTGCTTGAAGTATGGAAAAACAGGAAATGTTTTAGTAGTTGAAACTCAAGATGGAGAATGTGAAAGTAATTTTTACAGCCAGTTTCAATAATTATAATAATTAAGGTAGATGATGATATGATAAAATAGATTCTTATGAATTTTATTTTATGGGTGCATTCCATTATCATATGCAACTCAAGAGTGCATGCATATTGCTATATTTGCATTCCATGTTCAGCAAGTCCTGGCCTTGCTGAAAAGGAAGGTGATTGTTTTAGACAAATGCAAATTGTTGAAAAGGATTGAATTCAGAGAAGTTAACTGTATAGATTTAAAGTATGTTATTACATGTTTATTGTTTAAAAGGTTGCAACTGCTGTTAGTCTATTCATGGAATGTGTTGGGCGCATATTAAGCCCATTCCCAATGCATAGTTAATTGGAATCATAAAAGGGTAATGTGAGGTCACTATTAAATTACATGTATGTGCTGGTACCAGATTTGTTTTTGAAAAATCTGATCCGATAAATAGATTAAAAGGTTTAAGATAATTGCGAGATACAAATTTTTAAGAGTAACATTTCAATTTATACATGGGGTATTTTAAGTGTTTCAGTTAGAGTCTGACGTTAAGGAATATTTTAATTGTGTAATTGCCTATCCTCACATTGTTGAAGCTTTGGAAGGTATTTTTTAATGTCAACAAATGTACTATATTTCAAATTGAGATAATTGCCCTGGGCTCCAAAGTGTTCAATAAATGGCATTATGGTTTTATAGAAGAACCTAGAGTGCAGTTTTATGTAAAAAAAAAAAAATGTTGTTCAAGATTATTTTTTGGAAAAAAATAGATTGTATGTTTGAGGGGTAGTTGGGCCGATGAGCTAATTTGTTGATATTGAAATTAAAGAATGGGAACATGGCATTGCACAGGGACATTGCCTGTTACAAAACAAAGGAATGGTTATACGTGCAAGTGTTTTTAATTGTGTTTAAGCTGTTTTAACAATGATAGGGGATTTTAAAAAATGTTTGATACTTACCTTTTTGGTAACACAAGTTTAGGATTATTTAAGAAAAAAAAAGAAAAGGGGAAGTGTTCCAGGCGCTATGCCAAAGGAATTGCGGTTAAGAAAAAAGTAAGTAACTTAAGGTTGTGTAATTTTAGTGTACTAAGTAACAAAAGAAAGAAAAAATATACCATAAATATGGGAAAAGGTGTTTTAGAGGAAAATATGGAAGAATGCATTCTAAATGGAGAATGAATGGAATGGTCAATGAATGTGGAATGAGAAAGTGGCATTGTGTCGAGGGAAATTTGGGTTATGCACAAGGTATTATTTGATCAGTAAAGTCCATAAGGCAAGGGTTTCTGTTTATGTTTTACAATGTACACAAAGAGATAATGTGATCTCATGGGATATTGTGTTCTCTTATTTTGGGAGTAGAGGTTATTAGGTCCATGTTCCTGATAATATATATGTATATTTATACAAAATATTTCCCTAAAAGTTTAGGGTTAAAATTAAAATTTGATAATGGGATTTTGATAAAAAAGGGTGAAATTATAAATGTTTGAAGAGTTACTGAAATTAAGTAATCAGGACCAAAATAATTTGCTGCATATGTTGAGTCTGTGAAATGCAAAAATTTGAGAGGAAAGTTTGTTTGAATAACAGGCAGAGTGACTATTCTGGATAATTCCCAGAATTTCAACCATAAAGTGTTAATGATGTAATGTTGTTTTTTCATCATGTTTTGTTTGTTGCTGATGATCAGATATATTTGCAAAGTTGGGAGACTGATTTCTCAGTTAGAATATGTGTTTGGGTAAAATTTTCTGTTCTGAAAATTTTCACTTGGGTCCCGGGGATAGAAGGAACTATAGGTGTTTATGTTTTGTTGAAATCCTGCTGTAATACTGGATTTGGGGAAAAAAATGTTCAGTAAAATATATTAAATCTATATAATAAAAAATCTTGCTGAGATTTTTTTTATTTCTGCATGCTTTACTTATGTTTGAATTAATGAGGAATATTAATTTAATACCTCCAATGGTTAAAGGCCTGAATTGATCAGGAAGATTTTGTGGTTATTCATGTTGGATGAGGAGTGTCCGCCCAAGCCAGCCAGTATTCACCCCTAGCCATATGCACAAGAAGAAATGCCCACCCCATTCATACCCTATACCCCATTCATACCCTACCCTATACCCTATATGGATGTCAAGTTACTTGAAGAAATGACTACGGATTTTACTTGGAAATCTTTGTTGTTCATCTTTGTTGTTCTACTGTCATGGGAGGTGCTGAGATGAGTAAAGACTGACTCCTGCTGGAAAATGTTCCTAGGAATAACACCTTTAGGGTTAGCCAATGACGTATGCCCAAGGTCTACAAAATTCCAGTGCGCATCACAAGGGAGAGATCCTGATGCCAGCCCAATGACCCAAGTCTAGCCCAATGCATTAGTTCCAGTCTGTCTGTGGATATTGAGTTCTGTCCTTACAAAGAGGCAGGGTTTGGGGCACAGAATTCATTTCTGTAAATATGTATGAGCACAGAATCGGACAAAGAGTTTGGGAAAAGTTTTGGGAAAAGTTTCGGAAAATGAAAATTAGAATGTGGACATTTTCCTTTACCTTCTTTTTTTAATTTAATGGGCGTTCATAAGCCATACAAGAGACTTTTCTTTGTGTTTTTCTTTGGGACTAGTTTTCATTTGGCATAAAAGCTATCATGCCCCTTCAACTTGCTTTTATGGACTGTCACGACCCTTCCCCCTTTATATTTCATAGACAATTGTTATGCAGCCGAGATTTTGATATCTAGTGATTCTGATGTGTTTATTGTTCTCTATTTTTACATGCTTAGGATAGTGGTACATTTATGGGAAAGTAGTCCAGGTGAATGTCTGGGGCATATTGGGGCAACAGGGTTTGTGATTGTCACGTTCGTGACAATAGAGAGGATTGAAAGGGCATGTAAAAAGCCCCCTTGTGTTTTGCAATCAAATGTACGAACTGCACCTTTAAGAGTTATCATCTTGCTGATTAAGTAAAAATATATTCTTGTGTAAGATGGGTCTTGTGTTGAAAACAAAACCAGACATGGGGAAGTGACGTATGTGTCATAAGTTAATCTTGAATTATATCTGTCTGGGCGACATGATATAATGTGACATGGTATAATGTGACATGATGGGTTTGCTTAGATGAAGAGTTAATGACTGTGATTTAATGATTGTATGTTAAAAAGGAAATGTGTCATTTGAATATTTACCCCTTATTGGTGGACGGTGGTCTGTAATGCCTACCTTTCATTATTATTTACCTCCATGTCCGGGATAACAAACTGAACGGTGTATGAAGCAATTTTGCTGCGTGAATCATACATGTACGCTGATTCCTATGCATAGAGATATATTTGGGTGTGAAGCAATGGAATCAGCCAATGAAAGGAAATTATAATTAGATAATAAGATGATAGTCAGGACTAGTGTTTTTTTTTTTTTTTTTTTTTTTTATATCAGAAAAAAGGGTTTATTGTGCCAACAAAGACAAAAAACACATTACATACCATATCAAAAAGAATGTCATTTGTTACATCAGCAAATCATGCATTGTGCAAATAAAGATCAGTAAAACAGTGGGACCAAAAGAAATTGCTTTGGCACATCTTAACTAAAAGGGAAAGGAGAGCTGTGTCAGACGGGCAAGCATGGACACGCCGACCCAACACAGCCGAACATATGGCCAACGGGCCATCTAGTAAATAGTATTGCCCACAGCCTGCTCAACTGTATGGACTCACCCCCTCCTTAATCAGAGGGTGTGTACACAGATTGCCTTGCCTATTTGGAGTATACTCAAATTAGGTTCTGCCCTCCACTAAACCATAAGTACCCTTTATGCCTGTAATAACCGATACATAATCAGTCGCAGGGGTGCCAACCCAGGGGTTTCCAGCCAGGGTTGCCATATGGAATAAAATTTCCGAGCTGCATTTCTATGCTGATATGTTAGGTGCTCCCCGATAAGGATATAGTTGACCTGTTCAACCCATTGTTTTTTGGTTGGAACATGTATAGATAACCAAAACCTGGCCACTAGCTTATGAACCAAATACAATAATCTGATCACCACTATATTAATAGGAGGGGAATATATCTCTTCATCTACCGCTCCCAAGATGCATATTGGGGTCCAGAGGGACCCTAATCTGATAGACTGAGGAAATAACCTCAGTGATATTGCCCCAATACCGATGCAACCTGGGACAGCGCCACATCAGGTGAATTAGAGACCCCTCCTCCCCACAATGTTTGGGGCATATATCCTTCCCCATCGCTGTAGTTGTATAGGTGTACTGTAGGCCCTGTGCAGCAAAAATACATGAGACAGTCTGTGCGACTGCGAAACAAAGGTAATCAGCCCTGCCTGTAAGCATATGTCCCATGTTTCATCATTTACTTCCCCTAGGTCCTCTGTCCAGCCCCTTCTACTTGGCAGGGTCGCTGAATCTTATATGGATGACAACAAACAGCAATGGATGTGGGAATCAGGGAATGACTAGCAAGTGAGAGAGTGGAGATCTGGCCCTGGGCCTGGAGAGCATGTCGTACCTGAAGGTATCTGTAGAATTGATGCCTGGGGAGGTTAAATTCTGTTTGTAGTTCCAGGAAGGACTAGTGTTTAAAGGTAAAATTGCACCTTTCAGGGAGGACATGGGGTGGCAAGCAAAGAACAGCCAAACTCTTTCCATCTCTGCAAAATAGAGTATATTAATGCTGAAAAAATAAAATAAAACAATTAAAGGGAAATCTCATTGAAAATATCAAACCATTAAACCATGATGAATGTGTACAGAGTTTGTTAAAATTATGAATCATACCACATAACATGAATTGGACATATAACTAGGGGTGCACCAAATAGAAATTTTGATGCCAAAACCGAAAATGAAGAATACACTAGGCCGAAAACTGAAATTGATAATGAAAATGACATGAAAATGAAGTTTGATATATAAAATAGTATTATATTATTTATTCGACTTTTTCATTATCATGAATTTATTGAATAAAAAATACAATTCAGTAATGTAAAATAAGTACTTTAATAAAAAGTAACCCACATAAATTGGACACAGAAAATAAAATAAATACAAAAATAAATAAAGAAACATATGCTGCACAATAATACTCAAAAAATAAAAAAAATAAAAATAAAAACAAAACAGGCATAATACAAAATGTCAAAGACTAAGAGCCTCTATGTTTGAGTAGACATATGGTATTTGCACGGTTTATTGTTCAAAAATAGAAGAACCATAAATCAAGACAGAGGGCGCACTGGCTATTATACACATCATACTACTAAGCCGTCAAGTCAGTTGTATCAAATCTTGTTGTCAAAGTAAAACATCAGCTTCCAGTCCACGATACATCATCATTCACATCACATAATGGGAGTGGGACAACTAGAAAACCCAACAACAGGCTAACACGTTTCAAGGACTTGCCTCTTCCTTAGAGCCAGATCTCTAAGGAGAGGCAAGTCCTCAAAATACATTAGCCTGTTGGGTTTTCCAGTTGTCCTATAGGTGATGTGATATGATATATCATGGACTGGAAGCTTACTTTGACAACAAGGTTGACAGAGTACACCTGTTGGTTTGCTGTATATTATTTACCATATTAACAAAGAGAGGTCTTTCTTAAGATAATGCACTAGGACGGTGCGCCCTCTGTTTTGTTTTATTTCAGACAGTATATAAACTGACTTACCTAGTCAAAAGAGGGCATCAAGGTGAGGCATGTCCAGTGAAGCCAGCAGTGAAAAATAAAACGTAGGCAACAGTCTGGGGCCCACTTCCAAGCACCAGAGATTGTAGAGTTGATTTACTAAAATTGGAGAGATTGGGGGAGTGGCTTGGCGCATGGAGAGAAAGGACGTGTGATAGATTGGCTCCTGCTCCCGTCCTTCTTTCAGCTCACAGCACCGTGGACAGAACTCCCCCCAGCATACCCTATAAGCCGGAGAGGGTGCATCAACACTCCCCACTAGGGATGAGCCGAACACCCCCCTGTTCGGTTCGCACCAGAACATGCGAACAGGAAAAACGTTTGTTCCAACACGCGAACACCGTTAAAGTCTATGGGACACGAACATGAATAATCAAAAGTGCTAATTTTAAAGGCTAATATGCAAGTTATTGTCATAAAAAGTGTTTGGGGACCTGGGTCCTGCCCCAGGGGACATGGATCAATGCAAAAAAAAGTTTTAAAAACGGTCATTTTTTCAGAAGCAGTGATTTTATTAATGCTTAAAGTCAAACAATAAAAGTGTAATATCCCTTTAAATGTCATACCTGGGGGGTGTCTATAGTATGCCTGTAAAGGGGCACATGTTTCCTGTGTTTAGAACAGTCTGACAGCAAAATGACATTTTGAAGGAAAAAACCCATTTAAAACTACCCGCGGCTATTGCATTGCCGACAATACACATCCCACCTCAGCCAAGAGCTCCACCATTAAGCCTTTTCACGCTCTGACACACTGTAGTTCAACATACAAACCCACGATCCACATGTCATGGCTTCCATCTTAAAGTTTAAGATATCCTCGCTGAATTGTAGAGGATTTAATACCCCTGAAAAACACAGACAAATACTACATCACTTCCACAAAGCCAAAACTCAGATACTGTTGCTTCAGGAAACCCATTTTCGCTCTGACATAATCCTGTCACTACCTGACAAACACTTCACGACCTGGTACCATAGCACAAACCTAGTAGCCAGAACGAAGGGCATCTCGGTGGCCTTCCATAGCTCTTTTACCCCTGAAGTGCTCGATTCAGATATAGACCCTAAGGGATGCTTTTTGTTTATGAAATTGCAATACCAACAGACAGTTTTCACAATTGCTAATGTTTATTTCAGAACCAGGAGAAGCTCCACTTCCTCTCCTCTGTGACAGGCCACCTGTAAGCCTTTGGGACCCACAATTTAATCCTGGGAGGAGATTTTAACGTTCCCCTCATCCCGAGACTGGATTCCTCCACCGGTAAGTCACACATTGCCCCCTCTACCTTATCTAAAATACAAGCCTCCCTAGCAGACCTTTCCCTGGTTGACGCATGGCGACTTTTACACCCCACTAAGAGAGACTACACATACTACTCCCCTGCCCACAAATCCTATAGTATGATAGCCTACATCTGTCTCTCACAAGCGCTACTGGACCTTAATCCTACTAACAAGATCGGTCTGAAATTGTGGTCAGACCATACTCCAATGCACATAATTCTCGGTAGACTGCCACAATGCGCACGTAGAGCCACCTGGAGATTAAATGACAATCTACTCACTGACACTGTGTGCACAGTGGAAGTGTCCAAAGCCATCACACTAGAGATGAGACCTCTGCCATGAATAAATGGGAGACCCTGAAATGTGTGTTACAGGGGATTTTTATTCAACACAGTTCTAGATTGAAGCAAGCTTGCACTGAAGACATAACTCGCTTCTTCACGCTAATCGCCTCTCTTGAATCCATGCACAAAGGCACATTAGACTCCAAGATGTTAATCGAAGTGTCAAATACACGTAGAGACCTATTACACCTCTTCACAGAGAATTTACTGACCGCCCGCAATAAAGGACAGCATATTCACTACTCCCAGGCGAATAAATGTGGGAAACATCTAGCCCGGATCATACACCCTAGACAACATAGACAAAACATATCTCACATAATCTCCCCAACCAATCAAAAACGCACAAGAACTCGGAGATTGTCTCCAAATTCAAAGATTATTACTGCTCTCTTCTACAATCTCCCCCCACCTCTGCAACAGAGCACACCACCCATCCCAGTCACCTCAGACTAACAAACAATATATTCAGGACATAACCCTGCCTTCTGAATCAGACAGTCTCGAACAACCTATTACCTCTTCAGACTTTTTGACCTTGATTAAAGTACATAAGATCGGAAAAAGCCCAGGCCTGGACGGGTACACCCCCCATTCTATAAAACATTCACTCACCAGCTGGCCCCAATCATGGCGCGAGCATTTGGGGGGGTGGATGAGAATCATCCTCTATCACCACAAATTCTCCAGGCCCAGATAGTAGTATTGCCCAAACCCATAAAAGACCATTCACAATGCAGCAACTACAGGCCCATATCTCTATTGAATGTTGATCTTAAACTCTTCTCAAAAACCATAGAGACCTGTTTAGCCCCCCTACTACCTTCCCTAGTTCATAGTGACTGTAACGAGCCCCTGCTCGCTCGGTTCCACTCTCCCGACACTCCTCTGTGGCTATAGAATCAGATTGCAGATCGCAACATCTGATGGTTTGGTCATCCGATGCTCTGGGACTAGAACTACAGCTATGTGCCGTTCTAATCCAGTTGTGTAGCTCAGAACAAACACCAGGCAGGCTGTATGTAAGTTCAACCAGGAATCTTTTTTATTGAAAAATACAGGCTCTTTTATACAATAAAAGAGGAGGTATATGCCTCCTGCTCATATTACTCTGAACATACACCTGTGACCAGAAACCTAATTAACGTGGGCTAATTAACTAATCCCTTTAGACAGCCTAGATGACTCAGACATGACCTTTAGGCCAGACTGGCCATCTTGTAGCTCAGAAAACCCAATCAACATTATCACAATAGCAGAGTTAATTAACACAAACAACAATGGGGATCTAATGACTCTTAGACCCCATACTAGAGACTTATTTACAATACACATTCTAGCAGGCAACAGACAGACAGGTGGCTGGAATTGACACCAGCACCTCCCAACAGTATTTGTCCCAGCATTATCAATCAGCCACTATTTCTAATATGGCAAATCCAGGGTCCCCAGAGTCTGTGTGTCCTGGGGGACCAGGACCCGAATCCACAGTAATACCACCTCAAGGATCTCCAGGCACACAGCTCACAAAGAGCACCATTCCCCCAAATGCCAGGGCCCACGATCGATCGGCAAGAGGCTAGCATTCAGTCCCCTCCAAAAGTCTCTCTCCCGGCTAGGTCTGTCACAATGGGAGGGGCGTGGCCGAATGTGATCGGGGCAGCACACGTCTCTGAGGAGCTCCAGAGAGCCTGATCTAATTTCTCCAATTTAGAGTGAAATTTCCTACTTTAAAGTACTACCAATTTCTGGGGGAAGGTGAGCGGACTCTGAGCATGCATTCTTCGACATCCAGAAAGTCACAGAAGCAGCTGCAGGACCAACGCCAAACACGCTCAGCGAAGGAGACGGTGAAAGACTCCGCCCCCGCCATCTTGCCTGCAAGGGAGCCTGAGAAGCGCGCTAAACACAGGATGGCAAACATGGCGCCGACCGGGAGCCCGAAGGAACCGCATGCTGATCAGGAGGCGGTGGAAGATCAAATGCTGGCGATGGACGTGGAAGCTATAACCGGTCCAATCCTAGAAGCCATAAATCAGAGTAAGTCAGAACTCATGGGGCGCATAGACCACTTATCATCAGAGTGCACCTTGATAAGACATGACCTGGATAAAATAAGGGGCAGGCTCACCACTGTGGAGGACAGAGTCTCGGGGGTGGAGGACACTTCTCACACACAAGGCCTACATCTAGCTGAACTCCAAGATCTGGTAAAATCCCTGCAATACAGGGCAGATGACACTGAAGACCGTCAAAGGGGAAACAATATTAGGGTAGTGGGTCTGCCAGAAGGTGCTGAGGGGGAAAAGCCTACCCATTTTGCTGAGGCCCTGTTTAAAAAATTGCTTTCCCTAGAAGATTTACCCCCCACCTATGTGGTGGAGAGAGCTCACAGAGTCCCTACTGGACGTAGACCCCCTGGTGCATATCCCAGACCTTTCCTGGTATGCTTCTTGAACTACAGAGACAGGGATATGATCCTTGCAAAATCAAGAAGAATCCCTGACTTGAAATATGAGAACACGCGCCTTATGTTGTTTCCGGATTTTTCAGCTGCCACGCAGCAGAGGCGCCGCTCGTTTAATGATGTACGCAGGAGACTCCGGGAGAAAGAGGTGCAATACAGTATGTTATACCCGAGCAAACTACGAGTACAGTATAAGGGCAGAGTAAAGTTCTTTGAAAATCCTATGGAGGCATGCGAATGGATGGATAAGGAACTGGCTTAAACTCCTGGAACGGTTGTTTGGATCGAATCCTCAAGTAAGAAGATGTTATTTCTCTATCTTTTCTAAAAGTTACACCAGTTGGTACGGGTTAATTCTGTTTCTAACCACCCAGGCCCTGCAATAATCAACCTGGACATTAGTTTGGCCGGTGAATTGTGGTTAAATGACTGCCTTAGGGTCAAACACACACCAGCACAGATGTCACTACTACATGCCACTAAGGATTGAACACAGTGTAAGAACAACACCTGACCTGGATAACCCGGTTGATGTAATGAAGTCCATGGGCAGAAACACTTCAACTAACATACGGCTGAGTCTGCTACCTGAACTGGTTAACATCACGGCCTAACTGGTTTAGGAACCAACATTTCAAGCACTTTATCGCCTGGCTTCCATTAAAATAGTCATCTGACCTTATGGGAAGATCAACAAATGTTTCTTGAATCTGTTGAGAATTGTAGGGACACGAGGAGAAGAGGACTAACACTCCTTTAAAGTCACTGGAAATTTGCAGGGTAACAGAGGAATTACTAGTCCTGAGCCTTTTTCTTTTTTTTTTCTTTTTTGCTTCTTCCTTTTATCTTACTGCTCAGGAGTCTCCCTCCCTTATCACAGTGCTTTTTGTTTTTCATTTTTTTCTTTTTAATTTTTTTCGGTAATACTACTACTACGTTTGGTGCATATTAATAGCATCTCTGGAATTTCACTTACTGGTATGTACGGAGCATAGAACAACAGAGACTATCACTCAGAAAGTCTGCCGAACTTTGACCAATGCGGTTTCAACTCTCCATCAAGATTAGTTCGTGTTTTAGGGGAAAAGCTACATGCCGGAACTTTTTGTTTTTTTATTTTTTGTTTTCTGGTTCACCCTTTTTTTCCAGGGGACTTTTTTTTTATGTTTCTGGTATAATAGCAGGGGGGGAAAGTCACTTGTCACAGCTCACAAAGCTGAGGGTAACGTAATAACCTTTAATGTAGAAAGTTTAATAGGATGTATGGTGATTAAGAAATGTGAGAAGCTAATCTCACCAAAATGCGCTGAGAAAAATTACTTCAGAAATAACAATGGTGGATAAATTAAAAATGGTGTCTTGGAATGTCAGAGGCATGAACAATAAATTTAAAAGGGCCTCAATATTCCAATACCTAAAAAAGTCTAAACCTCACATAATTCTCTTACAGGAAACGCACTTGGATGGTAATAGGATCATGTCCCTGCGCAAACCATGGATACAGAGAGCTTTACACTCAACGTATTCTACCTTTGCCAGAGGAGTGTCCATGTTAATAAGCAAATCAATCTCATGTACTATACACAGGGTCATTACTGATCCAGGGGGAAGGTTTGTGGCGGTTGTAATAACCATATATCATTGTCAAATCATGTTGGTAAATGTATACATACCCCCTCCATTTCAAGGTCAGCTATTATTTGACATGTTAACTAATTTAGCCCAATACCTTCATCTTCCAGCCCTTTTTTTGGGAGATTTTAACGCTATATTGGATGCGGCCTTGGACTCTTCCAATTTAAGCAGAGGAAGCTCGGCTGACCTGAATGGATGGGCTTCTGTGGCTGGGATGGTTGAGCTTTGGAGATGGAAACATCCAACAGTAAGGGAATACTCCCATATATCACTGTCACATGGGTCATCGGCTAGGATTAATTTGGCTTTTGGTAATGCTCGATCTCTACAATATATAAGCGAAGTGGAATATATGGCGGGTGGACTGTCAGATCATAATCCTCTATCCCTAACTTTATCTTTTGCAGCAGGTCCTACAAAGAGAGGGTGGCGACTTTCGCCCAGTTGGTTGCAACATGAACAGGTTGGGACTCAACTGGCGGAAGCGATAAAAACTTACTGGTCTACAAACACTGACTCAACGGAGCCACCAGTAGTATGGGACGCCTTCAAGGTGGTAATAAGAGGAGAATGCATCTCAGCCATCAAGACAGCTAGAGTAAACGATAATGAAACTTTAAATACATTGAAGCAGAAAGAGAGGGAGTGTGCGAAAAAGCAGGCAGAGGCCCCCACAAAAGCAGCATATGAGGCTCATCTGGAGGCTAGGAGAGATTTGTCATTACATATGAAAGGGCTGACACATACAGAATTAGCTAGAAATTCGCACACGATATTCGCTGAGGGCAACAAAAATTGGAAGCTTTTAGCAATGCTAGTAGCGGATTACCACCCAGTGACACACATACCAGCTATAAGAGACAAGGGGGGAACACTGGTCACTGACCCGACTTTGATTATGCAGGAATTCCTTGATTTCTTTTCTACACTATATACCCCAATGCCGCAAAAAGATTCAGCAGAACTTGACTTGCTGTTCTCTAAATTGAATATACCAAGACTAACTATAAAAGACAGCAATTCATTAGACGCCAAAATAGCAGTTAAAGAGGTTCAAAAGACAATATTTGCATTCCCCCCAAACAAAGCCCCGGGTCCTGATGGCCTTCCGGCTGACTTTTATAAGGCGCATGTGGATCAGTTGGCCGAGAGATTTAACTGGTTAATTGAACATAGCTCTAAAAACTCTTCCCTACCAGTTTCCATGCTTGAGGCCTACATGATACTCCTGCCCAAACCAGGGAAAGACCCGACAGAATGTGCATCGTACCGCCCCATAGCATTACTGAATTCAGACCTCAAAATTCTAACCAAAATACTGGCTTCTAGACTAGCCCTAGTCATTCAAACGGTGGTAAACATAGATCAGACCGGGTTCATGCCAGGAAAGTCGACCGATACAAACCTCAGAAGACTTTACGCCCACATACAACTTCCACAGACAGATACAGATACCAGGATAGTAGTATCTATAGATATAGAAAAAGCCTTTGATATGGTAGATTGGGTGTTTATGTCCAAGGTCCTGGAGGCAATGGGTTTTGGGGCACAATTTTCGGACTTCGGACTTCTTTGCGGTGGGCAGGGGCACAAGACAAGGATGCCCGCTGTCACCTTTCTTGTTTACCCTGGTTATGGAGCCCCTGGCCATCGCACTGAGAACCTCTAGAGAGGTGCAGGCAATCAGAGTGGGTACAATTCAAGAAACACTTGCTTTATACGCGGACGACATGCTCCTGTTTCTAAGTGACCCTGTCGCCTCGTTAGAGGCAGTACTAAAGATTCTAAACGAATTTGGTGAGTTCTCTGGGTTGAAAGTAAATTGGAGCAAGTCGTCTATATTACCACTAGACACCAAAGCTAGGGAAAAAGCAAACTCAGGAGTGCCTTTGCAGTGGGTAACATCACTAAAGTACCTGGGGGTGAAAATTACAACAAATATACAGGACTACATCCCCTTAAATTTACTTCCCCTTTTGACCCTTCTTAAACAAAAAGTGCTTTCTTGGAGTAAATTACCCCTTTCGCTTACAGGTAGAATCAGCCTGCTTAAGATGAAGTTTCTACCGGTACTACTTTATTTCATACGTCACTGCCCAGTTTGGATACCCAAATCATACTTCAAACAAATTGAAGGAATTATAGGATCTTTCCTCTGGGCCCCTAAGCCCCCTAGGATAGGAACTAAAGTATTGCAAGAACCTTGTGATCAGGGAGGAATGGCGCTACCGGACTGGCACAAATACTATATGGCAGGCCAGATGGTGTTTGCCCGGAGATGGTTGGTGGCGGATGACGGGGACTCTGCCACTGTACTTGAAGCGGCACATCTGGGAGCTTATGAAAGCCTGAGATTGGCACTGTTTCGTGGTACAAAATCTGACCTACCCTTGACCATAACTATGAAAGCTACTATTAAGGCCTGGGAAATGGCGGTAAGGTTGGTAACACCTAGTTATGAAGGACTGTCCCCATCGACCCCAATCTGGATGAACAAAACTTTACCCCATTTTTATAACTTACCTGAACCAGGGATCTGGGTGGTCAAGGGCGTAAATATCACAACATTTGGGGAACTTATGACTTTCTCTCAGTTACAGTCAAGACATGAATTGCCCAACTCATACTTATTTCGCTTCTTCCAGATTAGGCATGCATTTAAAAACCAATTTAGAGAGCTGAGGGTGGCGTCTCTGCCTTCCGCACTTGAATCTTTACTGTCAGCAGAGGATTTGAGTAAGGTCCTCTCGGTGACGTATAAAGAATTCTTTAAATTAACACCAAAAGCAGTATCAAAATGCCGAACCAAATGGGAAATGGAAGTTCCAGAACTGCAGGGGGAGGACTGGGACGACCTTTGGAACCAACCGTTCAGACATCTAGTATCAGCCAGAGACAGACTAATACAATTTAAATTCTTGCATAGAAGCTACTACACCCCAGCCAGGCTGGCCAAGATCTATGGTGGAGCATCGGCTGAATGCTGGAGATGCTCGGCATCCCCGGCCGGTGCGGAACATATTTTTTGGCTATGTTCACATATACAAAGTTTCTGGAAAGAGATTGTAACATGCATATCAGATCTCATATCGGTACCTATACCATTGATTATTAGGGTGTGTCTTTTGGGTCTGGTGGAAGAGGTGGTTCCGAAACGAGCCATGAGAACGCTACTCACTATTTTATTGTTTTATGGAAAAAAAGCCATTCTGCTTGAATGGAAAAATGCTCAAGCTCCTGACATAAACTTTTGGAAAAACCTGGTGAACTCAATGTTACCCCATTATAAATATACATACGAAGCAAGGGGATGTATCAAAAAATTTGATAAAATATGGAAAGTATGGTACGATTCAAACACCACAGTGGGTTAACTAAAAATGACACAGTAGTCAATAAGAACAATGAATAGGTAATGTGAATGTCATGAGGGTATAGATATAGACAGTTTGGCAGATACAGATAGGCAGTAATATGACGTAAAAACGACAGATTGTTATTTTTATAACCCTGTATACATAATCACCAAAAACATGGTTTAAGAAATATTGAAGGATGACTAGATACATAATATGCTTTGTGAGCTGTGACAGGGGGGGGGGGGGTAAGTAGTTATGGGGGGATGTTATATGGACCTTGTACGGCCAAAGGATGTACTGGGAATATTGCTATGTTGGCAGATTCTCAGTATTTGTATATCAAAAAAAATTTTCAATAAAAAGAAATAAAAAAAAAAAAAAGGTCTGTCACAGTGACCAAGTAGGTTTCATCCCAGGCCTCCTAGCACGTGATGCCGAGAAGGCATTCGATAGAGTAAGCTGGCCCTTCCTACGAGCATCTCTACATCAGATAGGCCTAGGCCCGAAACTATTGAACAAGATAATGTCACTATATACAACCCATCAGCGAAAGTAGCAGCCAATGGGGAGTCCATGGAGACATTTGAGATCAGGAACAGTACAAGACAGGGGTGCCCGTTGTCCCCATTACTGTTCGCGATTACTGTTGAACATCTGGCCCAAGCCATTCATAGCAATGACACCAACCATGGGATCCCCACTCCCTCAGCACACTGTAAGCTATCATTATATGCAGACGACCTGCTCCTTTATGTCACGCAACCGCACACTAGCATCTCTGCCTTACTCAGTGCACAGCAACTTCAAATTGAATATTACCAAAACAGAAGCTCTGAATAACTCCCTCGCTCCGACAACCGCATCCCTAATCCAGAGAACATTTCCATTCCACTGGCAATCACATTTGATTAAATACCTAGGGACAGAGATCCCCCGGGAACTCACACAACATATATGTCTTGAATTACAGTCCTTTGATGACTAAAATTCGGTGCTCACTGGAATCCTGGCATCACCCCAAACTCTTGTGGTTTGGACAAATGATTGTCCTGAAGATGGATATTCTCCCTAAATTACTATATTTATTTCAAACCCTCCCCATCCTTCTCCCCAATGCCCTTTTTCATACACTTCGCTCCCTAGTGGTCAAGTTCATCTGGCAACACCACCCCCCCAGACTTAAACATAAAATACTGTGTGCCCCCAAAATTCGAGGGGGCATCGGTCTCCCAGACTTTCAACTATACCATTCCTCAGCTATAATCTCGAGACTCCTCGAATGGTTCCCCTGTCCCCTAATCAAACCATCCACCATCATCGAGCAGGACATGGCACAAGTAGATCTTCAGGCTTTCCTATGGGGATACAATGCTAAATTCTACACAATGAATGGAATATCCCCTCTGACATTGGTGGTGCTCTCCACATGGTACAGCAAGCAAACCACCTTCACCCTCTCCATAGACCCCAGCCCGTTGTCCCCCTTATTTGATAATACAGCACTCCTAATCTTCTACAACACTCAAGGACAATGTGGTTCTTATACAAGAGAGCAGTGGCCCACCGCTAGACAGTTCGTCCACCCTACCACAGGCCAATTCCAACCACAAGCAGACATACAAACCCCTGGCTTTCTATGGTGCCCCTAACACAACATAGCAAGACACTTCACCTCTCAAGACAGGTCCACAGACCACTCATGACATTTGAGGATATGTGTAGTCTCTCTCAGATCCCCAAACACCCTCTCTCTGATATATAAAGACATACAGTCCTATACCTACAACTCACTCCCTATCTTCACGCAAAAGTGGTCCAGGGATCTAGGTGCAGAAATATCCCCGGAACAATGGTATACCTCATTCACACTCACCCACAAATCGTCGAGAAAAACTACAAACTGTTATCTCTGTGGTACAGGGATCCAGTCACAGTGAATAAGATGTACCCCAACACTCTGGATGCTTGCTGGCGCTGTCACAGAGGAAAAGGCTCTTACATTCACATGTGGTGGGAGTGCAACCAAGTTTGCCCTTTCTGGGATAAGGTTTTTGGTATATATAATGATTTATACAATGTCTCTCTTGTGCAATTTCCTACAGTGGCTCTTTTATCCATCTTACCAGGCCCCATTAAATCTCACTAGAAAAACCTCCTCAGATTCTTTTTATCTGCAGCCCACCATGTCATATCGCAACACTAGAAAACAGAAACAATCCCCCCTATTACCGGATGGATAGACATCCTCAACGATACTATGCTCATGGACGAGCTGCAGGCAAAGATGGGGGATACATGGGATAAACACAAACAGTTATGGTACCTATGGTTTCACCACTTATTCTCGGACCTCCTCCTCAACAGAATTTCTGCCTGAGGTATAGGCCTCATAGTGCACAAATATAGGTGGAATCACCAATGAAGGTGGTTTTGATACCCCTCTAAGACTTAATGTATGGGAAATCAAGATGTTCTTAGACCTATACTGCTGAATCCGTCCCCCCCCTGTTCTCCCCTCTTTTTCTAGCCCATATATCCCCTCTCATCCAACAGTTAGCTTATATGTTATATATTATATGCAGTGTCCTAAGTAAAGTGGGCACTGTATTGTAGGGCATTGTGTTGCTAAGAACCGTTTTAACCACTTAAATACCAGGCACTTATACACGTTTCTGCCCAAGCCAATTTTCAGCTTTCAGCGCTGTCGCAATTTGAATGACAATTGCGCAGTCATGCTAGACTGTACCCAAACAAATTTTTTATCATTTTGTTCCCACAAATAGAGCTTTCTTTTGGTGGTATTTGATCACCTCTGCGATTTTTATTTTTTATGCAACAAATAAAAAAAGACCGAAAATTAAAAAAAAAAAAAAAGTTTTTCTTTGTTTCTCTTAAATTTTTTTGTAAATAAGTACGTATTCTTCTTCAATGACAGGCACTGATATGGCTGCACTGACCCCCTTTATTTTCTTCATTCTGTATCCCCCCCCCCATTATTCATGTTATTGTTTCCTTTTAAAATCAGTAAAAATTATATTCAACCTTAAAATTGGAGAGATTGAAAAATTTAGCGCAGCTGAGTATATTAGCCAATGAGTTTTGAAGTTCTTCGGTTTGTTCAAAGCTTTAACAAAAAAAAAACTGGAGTGGAAGCCAATTGGTTAACCTAACCATCTACGCAGAGCTGCACCAGATTTAGTAAATCAATCAACCCCTGTCTCTTTTCTAGTACAATAAAATTTGAACAAACTGAACTACCAACAACACGAGTGGAAAAAGCATGGGCACTGGCAGGCCTGGCCTCCTATTCTGTTTCATATCTCTTTAATTGCAAAGTCACTGTGCAAAACAAACTTTTATAAAATTAAAGAGCAACTAACCATAACAGAATTATGGCAGAAGGCCATTATTCTGTTTCACAGTTTTTCTATAAACATAACATATGATATATATATATTTTTTTTTCTTTCTCGAACATCACGGGACACAGAGCCACAGTAATAACTGATGGGTTATATAGGTATCACTAGGTATTGGACACTGGTCACACCCTAAACAGGAAGTTCAACCCCCTATATAATCCCTCCCCTTACAGGGATACCTCAGTTTTTACGCCAGTGTCTTAGGTGTTGGACGTGTAAAGATGTCCTGTGCTGAAGCTCCAAAGGAAATATCCTGATATCCTATACTGGGGCAAGCCAGGCGAACCAGATCCATTCAAAGTGTCCTTTCATGGCCGAATTGGATGGTACCCGGGCCTCGTGTCCGAAGAAACGAGGTTTTACCTGTAACGCTTCTCTTTTTAGAGAGCTGGACCCCGCATATCAGAAAAGGGTCTTTAACACCTTATTTCTGGCTGAGTGCTTTACAGGGTGAGAACTGTGGATCCCCTTATTCATAGGGGGCCCCAGTCTCTGATGGTTTTTTCAAACCTACGTGAGAGGTGAAGATTGGGTCTGTATAAACAGAACCCTGCGGCTGGATAAGGTAAGAGGAGATTCCACAGAATTTTTTAATTCTAGTAGGTTTTCTCCTTTAAGGTAAATGCATGCTATGCCTATTGTGACCACCGGGGGCTGCCAAGAGCACATACCTTCTCATGCTTATGTCTGTCTCAGTGTTCGACGCTGCACAAGCTCCTCCGGCCGGCTCCAGGTAGGATGGGATGGGGGGTTTTCTCCCCTGGGATATTCCCCCCAGGCTAGGGGGAGGCCGCAGGTGGGCTGTAAGGCGGTTTTACACCGCACTATCACCGCCGCCACCACGACCGCCGCCGCCATTGCACGTGCAGGCCCATCACTACCGGCCTCTCTCCTTCCTCCCCCTCTCCCAGCCTTCCTCCATGTTGGTTCCGGAAATGTCGGCTAGCGCGGGAAGCGCTTGTTTTTTTGAAAAACGAAAGGGGGGGGCGGGGTGTCAGCACAGCATCCAGTGTGCTCAGACACCCACATTGCAGGCTGCAGGCTATTAAAGGCACATTGTACAGGTGCACAAAGACTTGGAGGGACACAGAGCTGACGGTCGCATGTAAAGTGGGACACAGGCATTCTCCTAGGCAGCATTTACTAAAAACACAAGACTGGGCATTTGGTAGCAAGACTTTTGCCAGACTACCGCTCAACATTCAGTGTTAATTTTGTGATACCTCCACCTTGTTGCTTTGCACTATAGGTAGAAGAGGTTCACATACCCCAAGAACCAGAGACTCTAGGGGATCTCGTTCAGGTTCTGAGGACCCCCTTTCTGCCGCACCTCCCCCCCTTAGGGGCCAGGGACAGCTAGCCAGGGAGAGCCTTTGGGGTCAGGGGCTACACCTGCTTTTTGCACTTCAGCCCCTGGATATATTACACAGAAGGTTTTTTCCTCAGCCATTAATGGTCTAGAGGAAGGATTAATGACCGTAGTTGCATCTTCACTCAGTGGAAGAAAACGCACTAGGTCTTCCTCTGTTACCCAGGACCCTCAAGCAGAGGAGCTCTGGGATAGGGGAGAAAGATCCCTTTCAGAGGATCGGGATGGGACGGATGATTCCTACTCTGAGGAATCAAGTGGAGAAGGGCCCTCTTCGCTTCTCAGGATGAGAAAGTCTTAGTACAGATCCTTGCTGGATTGGTCCGCTCCACATTTAAAGTACCCGTATCTTAATCAGTTTAAAAACCCTTCTTTGGGATCAAGACTGAAACCTCCTTAAACAACACATGCTTTTCTTGTTTATAATTTACTTGAAAAAGCTCATTTATTCTGAGTGGGATCACCCAGATAAACATTTTTTTCCGCCTGAAAAAGTTTTCAACACTTTATTCTATGGAAGAAATGTTTATAAAGATGTGGGGGATGCCGGGCGTTGATGCCGCCATTCCTCTGTAGTCTGACTTGTCCTGTAGACAATGCTCAGAGGCTACAGGGATCCTGTGGATAAAAGGATGGAATCCCTATTGAAGGATATTTTCTCTTTAGCAGGTTTCAGTAGTTCAACCTGCAGTGGCAGCGATCGGTGTCTGTCAAAACTTAAGAGACCATGTTAAGCAGGTCATCAAAGTTTTACTCGAACAGCAGGCCCAGGGGTTGGATAACCTTCCAGCAGCCTTAGGTTTTGTTGTTTACGCCATTAGAGATTCTATCAGGCAAACCCCTCGTTTTTTCACTTGGGTTGGTGCGTATGCGTAGAATCTTATGGTTAAAAAATCGGTCAGCTGAAGCACCATGTAAGAAGCTTCTGGCTGGATTTCCCTTTCAGGGTGCATGGAGAGGACTTGGATAATTATATTCAAGGGTTCTCTAGTGGGAGAGCACTCTCCTATCTGTTAAGAAGAGAAGTAAGCCTCCCTCTTTTGAACTGACTCTTTTCCCCAGTGCCAGGGGCATCAGCTTCTACGCAGTCACGACGGTCTTCTCCGTCTGGGTCATAAAACTAGAGTCAAACCCCAAAGACAGAGAATTCCGGGGGGAGGAGGCCTGCTAGACAGGACTCTAAAGCCTTTTCATGAAGGGGCGCCCCCGCTCGTTCGCGTGGGGGGGAAGACTGCTACAGTTCTCAAAGCTCTGGCAGGAGGATTTCAGGACAGATAAGTAATCTCCACGGTAACCTTAGGTTACACACTGGAGTTCCAAGAGTTTCTCTCTCCTCGTTTCCTCAGATCAAGTGTCCCCAGAGATCCAGAGAAGAATCAGTCGCTCCTTCTAGCGTTAGAGCGACTTTTTGTCACAAGAGGTGGTTTCCGTAAAGGATTCGGTTCTTCCACATGGAATCAATTCGGACAGTAGTCTCCATCCTGCAGGGAGGAGAATTTTCTGGCATCGATAGGCATCAGAGATGCATATCTGCATGTGCCCATTTTTTCCTGCTCATCAGAAGTTTCTGCACTTCGAGATAGGAGGGCGTCATTTATTAGTTTGTGGCTCTGCCTTTCGGGAAAGCCACTGCACCTCGAGTGTTCACAAAGATCTGGGTTCCTCCTCTGACCAGATTAAGGGCTCAGGGTATAACTGTCATAGCATACCTAGACGACCTGTTCTTGATAGACCGGTCGGTAGCCTCGTTGAACGGGAACCTGAGGACCACAGTCAAGTATCTGAAACACCTAGGTTGGATCCTCAACCTAGAAAGATCTTTCCTAAAACCAGTAAGAAAGCGGGAGTATTTGGGTCTGATCATAGGTACAAGCCAGGTAGAAGGTATTCTTACCTCAGGCAAGGGTCACTGCCTTAAGGGAGCTGATTCTGGTCAGGATCGAGAAGGGTCCTTCTGTCCGCCTTTGTATAAGGGTGCTGGGAAAGAGGGTAGCTTCGTTCGAAGCAGTTCCCTATGCTCAGTTTCAGTCAGGTCTGTTGCAACACAGTATCCTGTCGGCCTGGAACAAGAAGGTTCAGGCATTAGATTTTCCGCTGCACTTGTCTCATGCAGTGCGTCAGTGCCTCAATTGGTGGTTAAAACACGAAAGCTTGCAGAAGGGAAAGTCCTTCCTACCTGGTAACAACGGATGCCAGTTTTTCGGGTTGGGAAGCAGTTCTGGAACAGACTGCGGCCCAAGGGGTATGGTCCAAAGCCAAGATGTCTCTACCCATCAACATTCTGGAGATCCGGGCGATATATCTAGACCTAAAGGCCTGGACTATCAGGCTACAGGGATGCCCGGTCAGGATCCAGTCCGACAATGCCACAGCAGTGGCTTATGTCAATCATCAGGGAGGCACCAGGAGCAGTGCTGCTCAAAAAGAGGTGAACCAGATCTTAGGCTGGGCAGAGATGCATGTGCCATGGCATATCAGCAGTTACTCCCAGGGGAATGGTCTCTGCATCCCGACGTCCTTTGAGCCATATGCCAAAGATGGGGGGTTCCAGATGTAGATCTCTTTGAAGGGATCCTCTTGCATGCGGGACGGATGCGTTGGTGATTCCAAGGCATCGGTTCTCACTGATTTATGCATTCCTGCCTATTCTGCTACTGCCATGACTCCTTCGCAGGATCAGGCAGGAAGGGAAGTCGGTACTTCTGGTGGTCCCCGCTTGGCCCAGAAGGACTTGGTACGCAGAAATAGTAAGGATGACGGTGGGTTCCCCGTGGACCCTACCGGTACACCCAGACATGTTATCTCAGGGTCCAGTGTTCCATCCTGCCTTACAAACGCTAAATTTGACGGTTTGGCTATTGAAACCCACGTTCTGAAGAGTCATGGGCTTTCAGGTCCTGTGATATCTACCTTGATCAATGCAAGGAAGCCAGCTTCCAGAATGATTTATCATAGAGTCTGCTGGTGTGAATCCAGGGGTTGGCATCCCAGAAAATATGTCATAGGTAGAATTCTAGATTTTCTACAATTAGGATTAGAGATGAAGCTGGCCTTGAGTACCATCAAGGGCCAGGTCTCGGCCTTATCAGTATTGTTTCAACGGCCACTTGCTTCGCATTCTTTGGTCCGAAACTTTATGCAGGGGGTGACGCGTCCTTATCCTCCGGTTAAGATGCCCCTAAACCCCTGGGACTTGAACTTGGTTCTGTTGGTGTTACAGAAACAGCCTTTTGAACCAATACGTCAGATTCCTTTGGTCTTGCTGACAAGGAAACTCATTTTTCTGGTAGCTATCTCTTCTGCTAGAAGAGTATCAGAATTAGCAGCTCTTTCCTGTAAAGAGCCTTATTTGATTATACACAAGGATAGAGTGGTATTGCGCTCTCATCCTAGTTTTTTACCGAAGGTGGTTTCAGATTTTCACCTAAATCAAGACATTGTTCTGCCTTCCTTTTTTTCCAGATCCCTGTTCTTCGGAAGAAAGGCCACTACATTCTTTGGATGTAGTAAGAGCAGTCAAGACCTATCTGCAAGCAACTGCTCAAATTTACAAAATGGATGTTTTGTTCGTGCTGTCAGAGGGTCCCAATAGAGGACAGGCAGCGTCAAGATCTACCATTTCTAAATGGATTCGACAGTTGATTATTCAAGCTTACGGGTTGAAACAGAAGATTACTCCGTTTCAGATCAGGGCACATTCCACAAGAGCTATTGGTGCTTCTTGGGCAGTGCATCACTGGACCTCTATGGCTCAAATCTGCAAGACCGCAACCTGGTCTTCAGTTCATACATTCACCAGATTTTATCTCAGCAAATAGCTTGGGGTGTCTACTTTCCAAAATGGGGTAATTTGGGGGGGGGGGGTTTGAACTGTCCTGGCATTTTATGCACAAAATTTAGAAGCTTATGTCACACATCACCCACTCTTCTAACCACTTGAAGACAAAGCCCTTTCTGACACTTTTTGTTTTACATGAAAAAAATTTTTTTTTTTTGCAAGAAAATTACTTTGAACCCCCAAACATTATATATTTTTTTAAAGCAAAGGCCCTACAGATTAAAATGGTGGCTGTTTCATATTTTTTTGTAGAACAGTATTTGCGCAGCGATTTTTCAAACACATTTTTTTGGGAAGAAACATACTTTTAATTTTAATGCACTAAAACACACTATTGCCCAAATGTTTGATGAAATAAAAAAAATGATCTTAGGCCGAGTACATCAGGGCACATTCCACAAGAGCTATTGGTGCTTCTTGGGCAGTGCATCACTGGGCCTCTATGGCTCAAATCTGCAAGACCGCAACCTAGTCTTCAGTTCATACATTCACCAGATTTTATCAGGTGGATGTGAGAAGGCATGAGGATATCGCCTTTGGGCGTAGTGTGCTGCAGACAGCGGTACAGGGTCCTCAGGTCTGATTGCACCCTACTTGGTTGTGATTCCCCCCCCCCCTCAGTTGGCATTGCTTTGAGACATCCCATCAGTTATTATTGTGGCTCTGTGTCCCGTGATGTTCGAGAAAGAAAATAGGATTTTTTATAACAGCTTACCTGTAAAATCCTTTTCTTTCGAAGGACATCACGGGACCCAGAGGTCCCGCCCCTCTTCTAATACACTTATATTGCTTTGCTACAAAACTGAGGCATCCCTGTAAGGGGAGGGATTATATAGGGGGTTGAACTTCCTGTTTAGGGTGTGACCAGTGTCCAATACCTAGTGATAACTATATAACCCATCAGTTATTACTGTGGCTCTGTGTCCCGTGATGTCCATCGAAAGAAAAGGATTTTACAGGTAAGCTGTTATAAAAAATCCTTTTTTATTTTTTTTTTATTTATTTTTTTTTCACTTAAATGAGAACTAATTTCCTTAAGTTCTCTCCCTAAGGTGTCAGTGCACTGCATGTGCGATAAAACTGTATGTATGTAGCTGTGGCTACATACATAGTCATACAGTATACTGCACTGTGTTCTGGGTATGGGCAGAGACTTCCCGTAACACAGACTAGTCTACAGTCTGGTCTACAGCAGCAGTGCTCAGCCAATCACAGCAAGCTATTTCATTAGAAGAATATATTGTTTGCTGTGATTGTCTGAGCTCCGCTGCTGTAGATCAGACTTTTGACTAGTCTGTGTTCCGGGAAGTATCCACCCATCCCCGGAACAGTGTGGTATACTGTATGTATGTAGCCAGCCACAGATACATACAATTTCGCACATGCAGCGGGCTGACAGCTTAGGAAGAGACATAGTTTAGCCCAACAACAAACTATGTAGTTCAAAAGCTGGAGTTCTCTTTTAAATTGAAAGTGCAAAAACTGTAGAAGAACTAAAATGAAGAACCAACAAAATAGCAAAGGGCCTGCCCTACCCTTTCATATCTGTTATGTAAGTAGTAAACTATAAAACTACTAAACATATTTCAAGTTTTGAAGTCTTGACTTTACAGTCCACTGTAATTGATAGGTAATTAGTGCAAAAGTGGCACAACTAGACAATTTGAATATAGTAAATTAATTGGACTGTGCTACTGCTTTCTAATCTATTTCAGTAAAAGTGGCAGATTTCACTTTAAGAACAAAAGTTGTTCAGCTTTCTCACAGGAAAGGCGGTTTCTCTTCTCATCAAGAATATGAGATGCTAGACTGAATAGTCTCTCACTCTTTGTACTGGTGCTTGGGGCAAATAAATATCTGCGTGCAATCTGTGCAAGCAAAGGAAAACATTGTTTGTTGATGTGCCAGTACTCAAGGGGATTGTCACTTCTAGCGATAGGCTGTTCAGCTAAATAAATCTCCAGCTGTTGTTTAGCTGCAGTTGTTGTGGCACTGCTATGGACCGGGGTGTATTCATGTAAAATTTCTTCAAACATGTCAAATATCGAGGGAGTGTGTTCCTCTTCACTTGTATGCGACCGTTTCTCTGGTATACTTTCCTCTGTGCTACACCTCGAAAACTCCTTCACCAGATGCTTACATCACCTCCATTTGTGCCTGTATCATTTCCCACATCAAAATAATTCTCTTTAAATTGAGGATCTAGAACTATTGCAATGCAGTACAGAGGGTTGGACTCTGTGTCAAATGGTTATTAATGGCCCCCAGTAGAGTGGTTTTAGCCATTTTTACACCATGGTCTGTTTCTGCCTGTTTTCCTAGCAGATGCTTCAGTGCAGCAATCAAGGGAATAACTTCAGCAATGGAAGCATTAGCTGAGCTTATTTCTTTTGTTAACTGTTCAAATGGAGATAGAAGAGACAAATTATTTTTAACTAACATCCATTGATGTGCGCTCAGTGTTGCCGTCAGCTCGTAATCTGCAATGTATGCAACTAAAACATGCTTTTGTTCAAAAAGACTTTGCAGCATATAGTAGGTGCTGTTCCAACGAGTGGCTACATCTTGCTGCAGTTGTTTCGGTGGCATTCCAAACTGTATCTGCAAAGCTTGTAATCTGGAATAAGCTAAAGGGGTATGATTAAAGTGACCCACAATTTTTATTCCTTTTGATACATTATCAGATGGTGTGCTCACTCAGCAATCCCTCATTCATAGCCAATTGTAGCATGTGTGCCATACACAGTATGCTTTTAAGTTCACTGTCCTCCATTGCCTTTGCCATGTTCCACGCATTATCTCGAGCAATCACATGCACTTTAGACTTCTCAATGTGCCAAGTGTCAAGCATGGTTTTTAAAGCATCAGATATTGATGCTGCAGTATGTGATCCAATAAACTCACGTGCATTAAGTAGCATGTTTTGCAATTGAAATTTGGCATGTATCCACTGCGCTGTCAGGCTAAGCATGCTCATTCGACTGACTTCTGAACTCCAAATGGCATTAGTAAAACTGATGGCTATGATGTCGTTAGTCATGAGCTCATGAACGTGTTTTCTAACATTGCCAAACAATTCAGGTAGACAGGTATCTGCAAAGTAGTGTCTGATTGGTAGTGTGTTACACGGCTCAATATGTTGCATGAGCCTACGGAATCCAATATCCTCCACAACAGAGAATGGCTGGTCATCTAATGCAATAAATTCCATAATTTTATCTGTAATGGCACAAGCTTTGGGACTGTCACTTGTACTTTTTTTTTTGAAGATTGTGGCCACCGATGGTGTTGAACTTGATGTGCTTGAGCCTGAGGCACTTTTTGGAAGTGTTACTGTTTTCTTGTATGCTATATGCTGAACTGGATGACGTGTTTTCAGGTGGTGTATCAAACCTGTTGTTGAAAAATGCCTTGGCACTGTAACCCCCCCCCCCCCCCTGAAATTTCTGCAGAGCAAAGACTGCAGATTGCAAATTTGGGGTCTTGATCAGAAACTTAAAAATATTTCCACACTACAGACATGGTCCACCTTTGCTGGTGGCGCAGAAGAATAGCATAGAATGATCTATAGTGGGAGTGATATCGGGGGGGGGGGGGACTAAAATCAATTTTAAAACTAAACCCCAGGCAGCTATAAAAAAAAAGCCTAACTTATCAATCTTTAACAGTACAGCTCTCTTGCCATGCAAGGTAGTTATGTCTGCACTACATCTTGGACCAAAGAATATATTGATTGCATGCTATTTGTTTGAGATATTCAGTAGAATATTACTACTACTACTTTGTCTACTACTACTACTAGTTGCAGCATGTTTAAAAAAAATCATGCACTTGTCAGTGTACTAATATACCAAAACATACTGGAATGGCATACACTATGCATTACCTGGCCTGTTATATAGTTTAGTAGTAGTAGTAGTAGTAGTAGTAGTAGTAGTAGTAGTAGTAGTAGTAGTAGAACTTACTAAATACTAGTAGTTACATACAACTGAATAAATAGCTGAATATCTCTTTTTTATACTAGTTGGATTGTCATCAGTTAAGAGGAAAGTTCTTCAGCAGCAATGCTCACCGGTGAATAGTAGTAATAGGTAATAGTAGCCATCCAGGAAGGTTCACTGTCCAAGGCAGCCCTGTATGCTCCTGTCTCCCGAGTCCCAACTGTGTCTCAACCACGAGGAACGTGCTCTCGACTCCAGCGTCTATCCGCTGGGAAAGTGCTCCCAACTCCAGTGTCTCAACAGCATGAAACGTGCTCATGAGTCCAGCGTCTTGACCACAAGGAACGTGCATGCCGCCTACACGGCGGGTGACGACACCCAGTGGTGCGGCCACCGCTACTGCGCATGCGCAATTTTCAGCGCCATTATCAGCAGTTTTTTTCTTTCTGAAGTTTTTTTTTCGGCCGCCGAAACTTTGGTGCATCACTACATATAACACATCATAGGTCACCAAAAGGGCAAATGTCAACAGCAGGGAGTGCATGACATGCCATGCACTAAGGGCCACCAAGGCAAAGGTAAAAGGTTAACCTAGGGTTAAGAAGGGGACATAACTGATCAAGTCATTAAGACCCGGTGGCTTTGTCGCCCGAAGGGAATAAATCCAATTAGTAAATCAGTGATAATGGTGTCAAAGCAAACTGAGGCAACAGTTACATGGAAGTCAAAAATCAGGCCTTATTAGCATACCTCTATAAGTTTCATAGCATATTTTATTGACAGAGGAAAAGAAAAGGAAAAAGAGGCAGTGAAAAGAGAAGGAAGACGAGAAAAGAAGAATTAGAAAAAAAGAATGGGAGAGAGCTGCAAAGGGAAGACCCAGCTTAGACACATAGTTCTGTCTCAGGAACCTGGTCAGGTATAATCTGGTCTCATGGGAAGGTAAAATGTAGCTAAAGTAATGTTTAAATTTCGGCATGTCAGTGAATACCCACCAGGACATCCACATTTTTGGGGAACTATTCAGATTTATCATTATCCTGTGCAATCATAAGTTCCAATGAGTTTATTTGTGACTTCAAAGTCAAGGAATGATTGGTCTAACAGCAATTTAAAAAGTCTTAGAGCAGAATGTGCCACCAATTTTCTCTACCCACAATCATCGATAGTGATGTTATTTCTGGGGTATTTCTGTATTTTGTAAGATAGCAATCATTATATAGTTTAAAAATCATATCCCATAATTGCTTGAGAGGTGGACAGTTCCACTAAATATTTGAGGAAAGTGGAAAGCCAGTGTTGGAACCTGTAGGTTTATTTTACTGGTATTGTTTTCCTGCAGCAGATCCAAAAGAGGTTTTAGTGATCTGCCTAGACCAGGGGTCTCAAACTGACGTCCCTCCAGCTGTTGTGAAACTACAAGTCCCATCATGCCTCTGCCTGTGGGAGTCATGCTTGTAACTGTCAGCCTTGCAATGCCTCATGGGACTTGTAGTTTCGCAACAGCTGGAGGGCCACGAGTTTGAGACCCTTGGCCTAGACAAATCTGGTAAAAGGTGAATTATCTTTCAGTTAAATTGAATCTCATCAGAGTCCCTAGCTGCTTGCATGTTTGCTTCCTTCAGTTTTTAGTAGTGCACTCTGATGATAATGTCCCTGGGGCGATTTGAACTTTTGGGACCCATTGCTCTGTGGGCTCTGTCAATTTCCAGTAATTAGGATGTTCCAAAAATGTATTAAAAATGGAATTAATTTAATAATGTATCAAGGTAAAAGAAAAATTTCTGATCCAGTAATGCCTCCAAAAACTTGCTTGTCTATGCGTTTCACTAAAATATTAGCTTCCTCAGGACAGATACTGGGTAGGTGCTGGTATATTTAAAAACAAGAAAGTACATGTGTAAGTATTCAATGTAGTATATTATGATTGTTACAACATTTCTCCAAGAGGAGTACATATACACAGAGAGTAACTACATATAAACATAACAACGTGTATGCTTGCCTAATAAACATGTGGCTCAACGTGTGGGAGAACTTGACCAAACTGACAAACAGCCAAAAAACGAAATTGCATATGTGTGTCTAAAGTAGTGGGATACACATATATCATGTGGTCTATAGTAGATACCACTAAATAAGACCAAAAAACAGCAAACATTTGCATTATAGATTAAGGTGCTAAAGTTGCAAAAGAAGATATCCAGAAAGTATATATGAATGGTACTTACCAATAGTACCAAGAGATGGCCCATGGATACCGGACCAAGTTATTAAATGGATAAGTATACAGTCCCCTTAAGTATAGAGGCAAATGGAATATGTCAGGAAAGGTTTCACCTGCTGGTGGCACTGTTAGACCTTTGGCTTGCAGTACTGGTGTCCACCAGCGGGTGTCTCCTGGCCGCCTGGAACTGTCAGGAGAGGTTTCACCTGCTGGTGGCACAGTCTGATCCTTGGGCTGCAGTACTGGTGTCCACCAGCGGGTGTCTCCCGGCAATGTGGAGCCGACATTATCTCCTGCGATCAGGCGTCACCTGAGGCTGATTGCAGGAGATGTGTTTTAATACCTGACAAGCACTCACACACTTGCCTTGGTATTGTCCTTGAGCCCTGACCTGTACCTGCTATCCTCTGTACCTGAAAGCTGTACCCTGTACCTGAACCCTGTAACCTGTAACCTGAACCTTGTGGTCACAAGACCGCAAACACTTAGCCAGTGATTAGATAGATGCACACAGGAAGTGGAGAGATACATAGAGCAGTATAATGACACATATCAATGCAAACACACACCAACGCCAAAACTCTACCCCCAGATAAGTAGACAGACAAGAACAAGCCCTCCATAATAGGGCATATGCAGCAAATAGTGCAATGACATAACCCACAAACGCAAAACAAAAATGCATCAACATCATGGATCCCGCTCACGACAAGATAGACATAAAGATACATGAAAAAATAAACATATATATTTAAACCCACATGGGGCCACTGTGGCCAGGCCAGACCAAAAGACAGATATCCTTCTGGGAAGAGAGAGATATGAGTATTTTTGAAGAAAAGGCTTGCTGCTAATAGTACATTGAGGCCAGGGGCAGTGGTAGCAGCCAGAGTGTGAATTCATCTAATTTCCCTTTGTAGAATCTTTTTATCATGATTACCAGCTCGAGAGTTCATTGGAATGTGTTCTAATGCTGCAATTTTTACTACACTGCTGTCACCAGCATGTATTTGATTTACATATTGTCCTATAGGTGTCAGCAGTTGATTACTGTTTATGTAATATATGATCCTTGATTCAACGCCAAAAAGCTTATTTGGTTTTGCCCACGTAGAAACTACCACATTCACAAAACATAATGTACACCACGCCCTCTGTCTGACAGTTGACGTGGTGTATTGTAGAGTGTAATCTGCCGTTTGGCAGGTACATTGCATGGTTTTCAAATATCCATGGACAACAAGAGCATGAACCACATTGCCGGGTTCCTCTCGAGGTAATATCTTCCCTGGCTGTCGCAGTAAAATGACTGTCTCAATCTGTCCCTGAGTGATCTTGCCCTCTTAAAAGTAATGTTAGGTTTAGAACCTGTATATTTGCAAAGGATGGGATCATTGGTAAGGAGATACCAGTGTTTCTTAAATATTTCTTGTATACATGAGTGTTGGCGGGTATAGGTAATAATCATCCTGGTGGTATCTTCCTCATTTTGTTGGGGTCTCTTACATAGAGCTTCCTGTCTGGTCTGTTCAGATGCTCTTTTGTAAGCCTTTTAAAGCGTTGTCTTTGAGTATCCCCTATCAGACAGACAGTCTCATTCGTAATTTGTCTGCTTCTTGCTTGTATAGTATATCATTAGAGCAGATTCTGCGGAACCTGAGATATTGTCCGTAAGGGATATTATTGATAAGAGGGATTGGATGGAAACTGTTAGCGTGTAAGAGGGTGCTCCCCGCTGTCTCCTTTCGGTATAGAGTGGTGTTGATATTCCCGTCACCTTCAATCATAACTGTGATATCCAGGAAGGGAATGGATTTCTTACTTTGATGCATAGTAAATTTTAAATCAAATGCATTCTAAATCATGCATAAATTCAGCTAGATCATCTGTGGACCCAGTCCACAACATCAAAACATCATTTATATACCTATTCCACATTAGGATGGAGTCCCAATATTTGGCATACCTGTAGTCTGAGACACAAATTACGAATGAGACTGTCCAACAGGGGATACTCAAAGACAACGCTTAAAAAGGCTTACAAAAGAGCATCTAAACAGACCAGACAGGAAGCTCTATGTAGGAGACCCCAACATAATGAGGAAGATACCACCAAGTTGATTATTACCTATGTAGCACAGGGGTTTTTGCCTCCTAAGTTACTATGTAAATAATGTGATATTCTTTAACCACTTCAGCCCCGGAAGGTTTTACCCCCTTCCTGACCAGAGCACTTTTTACAATTTGGCACTGCGTCGCTTTAACTGCTAATTGCGCGGCCATGCAATGTTGTACCCAAACGAAATTTGCGTCCTTTTTTCCCACAAATAGAGCTTTCTTTTGATGGTATTTGATCACCTCTGCGGTTTTTATTTTTTGCACTATAAAACGGAAAAAGAACGGAAATTTTGAAAAAAAAAAAGATATTTTCTACTGTTTGTTATAAAAAAAATCCAATAAACTCAATTTTAGTCATACATTTAGGTCAAAATGTATTCAGCCACATGTCTTTGGTAAAAAAAAAGTCAATAAGCGTATATATATTGGTTTGCGCAAAAGTTATAGCATCTACAAACTAGGGTATTTTCTGGAATTTACACAGCTTTGAGTTTATGACTGCCTATCTCATTTCTTGAGGTGCTAAAATGGCAGGGCAGTATAACCCCCCCCAAAATGACCCCATTTTGGAAAGTAGACACCCCAAGGAAATTGCTGAGAGGCATGTTGAGCCCATTGAATATTTTATTTTTGTCCCAAGTGATTAAATAATGACAAAAAAAAATTACAAAAAGTTGTCACTAAATGATATATTGCTCACACCTGCCATGGTTATATGCAGAATTGCATCCCAAAATACATTTTGCTGCTTCTCTTGAGTACGGGGATACAACACGTGTGGGACTTTTTGGGAGCCTAGCCGCGTACGGGCCCCCCAAAAACCAATCAACGCCTTCACGATTTCTAAGGGCGTCAATTTTTGATTTCACTCCTCACTATCAATCACAGTTTTGAAGGCCATAAAATGCCAAAATGGCACAAACCACCTGCCCGCAAATGACCCCATTTTGGAAAGTAGACACCCCAAGCTATTTTCTGAGAGGAATGTTGAGTCCATGGAATATTTTATATTTTGCCACAAGTTGCGGGAAAAACAACCTTTTTCTTTTTTGCACAAAGTTTTCACTAAATGATATATTGCTCAAACATGCCATGGGCATATGTGAAATTGCACCCCAAAATACATTCTGCTGCTTCTCCTGAGCATGGGGATACCACATTTGTGGGACTTCTTGGGAGCCTAGCCGTGTACGGGGCCCCGAAAACCAAGCACCGTCTTCAGGATTTCTAAGGGCATACAATTTTGATTTCACTCCTCACTACCTATCACAGTTTTGAAGGCCATAAAATGCTAATATGGCACAAACCCCCCCAAATGACCCCATTTTGGAAAGTAGACACCCAAGCTATTTGCTGAGAGGCATGTTGAGTCCATGGAATATTTTATTATATTTTACCACAAGTTGCGGGAAAATTACAAACTTTTTTTTTTTTTGCACAAAGTTGTCACTAAATGATATATTGCTCAAACATGCCGTGGGCATATGTGGAAATGCACCCCAAAATACATTCTGCTGCTTCTCCTGAGTACGGGGATACCACATGTGTGGGACTTCTTGGGAGTCTAGCCACGTACGGGGCCCCGAAAACCAAGCACCGCCTTCAGGATTTCTAAGGGTGTAAATTTTTGATTTCACTCCTCACTACCTATCACAGTTTTGAAGGCCATACAATGTTAAGATGGCACAACCCCCCCCAAATGACCCCATTTTGGAAAGTAGGCACCCCAAGCTATTTGCTGAGAGGCATGGTGAGTATTTTGCAGCTCCCATTTGTTTTTGAAAATGAAGAAAGAAAAGAAAAATTTATTTTTTTTCTTTTTTCAATTTTCAAAACTTTGTGACAAAAAGGGAGGTCTGCAAAATACTCACCATACCTCTCAGCAAATAGCTTGGGGTATCTACTTTCCAAAATTGAGTCATTTGGCCATCCAAAACTGTGATAGGCAGTGAGGAGTGAAATAAAAAATTTACACTCTTATGCCCCGTACACACTGTCGGATTTTCCGACGGAAAATGTGTGATAGGACCTTGTTGTCGGAAATTCCGACCGTGTGTAGGCTCCATCACACATTTTCCATCGGATTTTCCGACACACAAAGTTTGAGAGCAGGCTATAAAATTTTCCGACAACAAAATCCGTTGTCGGAAATTCCGATCGTGTGTACACAAATCCGACGGACAAAGTGCCACGCATGCTCAGAATAAATAATTAGATGAAAGCTTTTGGCCACTGCCCCATTTATAGTCCCGAGGTACGTGTTTTACGTCACGCGTTCAGAATGATCAGATTTTCCGACAACTTTGTGTGACCGTGTGTATGCAAGACAAGTTTGAGCCAACATCCATTGGAACAAATCCTAGGATTTTGTTGTCGGAATGTCCAAACAAAGTCCGACCGTGTGTACGGGGCATTAGAAACCCTGAAGGTGGTGCTTGGTTTTCGGGGTCCCATACGCGGCTAAGCTCCCAAAAAGTCTCACACATGTGGTATCCCTGTACTCAGGAGAAGCAACAGAATGTATTTTGGGGTGTAATTTCACATATGCCCATGACATGTTTGAGCAATATATCATTTAGTGACAACTTTGTGGGAAAAAAAAGTTTGTAATTTTCCCGCAACTTGTGGCAAAATATAAAATATGTCATGGACTCAACACGCCTCTCAGCAAATAGCTTGGGATGTCTACATGAAATGGGGTCATTTGGGGGGGGGGGTTTGAACTGTCCTGGCATTTTATGCACAACATTTAGAAGCTTATGTCACACATCACCCACTCTTCTTACTTTGAACCCCCAAACATTATATATTTTTTTTAAAGCAAAGGCCCTACAGATTAAAATGGTGGGTGTTTCATATTTTTTTGTCACACAGTATTTGCGCAGCGATTTTTCAAACACATTTTTTTGGGAAGAAACACACTTTTTTTAATTTTAATGCACTAAAACACACTATATTGCCCAAATGTTTGATGAAAAAATGATGAAAAAAATTATCTTAGGCAGAGTACATGGATACCAAACAAGACATGCTTTAAAATTGTGCACAAACGTGCAGTGGCGACAAACTACATATATTTTTAAAAGCCTTTAAAAGCCTTTACAGGTTACCACTTTAGATTTACAGAGGAGGTCTACTGCTAAAATTGCTTCCCTCGATCTGACCTTTGCAGTGATACCTCACATGCATGGTGCAATGTTTACATTTGACGCCAGACCGACGCTTGCATTCGCCTTTGCACGAGAGCGGGGGGGGACAGGGTTTTTTTTATATAATTTTTTTTGCTTTTTTGTCTTATTTTTAAACTGTTCCTTTCATTTTTTTTTTTAGCATTTTTATTGTTATCTCAGGGAATGTAAATATCCCCTATGATAGCAATAGGTAGTGACATGTACTCTTTTTTGAAAAAATTGGGGTCTATTAGACCCTAGACCTCTCCTCTGCCCTCAAAGCATCTGACCACACCAAGATCGGTGTGATAAAATGCTTTTCCAATTTCCCAATGGCGCTGTTTACATCCGGCAAACTCTAAGTCATGAAATGCTCGTGGCTTCCGGTTTCTTAGGCCATAGAGATGATTGGAGCCATTCTGGTCTCTGATCAGCTCTATGGTCAGCTGGCCGAATCACCGGCTGCATTCTCGGGTTCCCTGTTGGGACAGGAGAGCCAGAGAAATCCATGGAAGACAGTGGGAGGGGGGGGACATTTACTCCCACTGCTTGTAAAAGCAGTCTAGAGGCTAATTAGCTGCTAGGATTGCTTTTACATGAAAGCTGACCGCTGGCTGAAAAGAATGATACCAAGATGATACCTAAACCTGCAGGCATCATTCAAAAGTCCAGCAACATACCAGTACTTTGCTGGTCCTTGTTGGGCATATATTGTAATCTTTTTTTTCATGCAGCCTGTGGCCTGAACGAAAAAAAGAGATTGATCAGTGGGTATGCCCACCATTAGAATACCTCCCTTCATCCACCCACTTCTATTGCTGGGCATACATGCACCATTTATAAATGCCGTAGCATGGGGGCATCCACCCCAAAAGTTAGGAGCAAATCGCTCCTCCGCCCCCATGCTTCGACATATATGCTCTTTTTTTTAACTGTGGTGGTGAAATCACCTCCAACAGCGCTGGAGTCACGGCTTTATGTATCGGGGGAGCAAACTCTGTTGCTGTCAAGATAGATAAATCCGCGCTGCAACTGAATGGCGTACCTGCTAAGCAAATGATGGTTAACAATAAAACAAAGTAACATTACAGTATAACAGTAAGACTTACCATACCTGCAAAGCAAATACAAAAAAAAATAGTAAAAAATAAAACATTTTTTAACGCAACCTGTGCCTAAAATATATATATGCCGAAGCATGGGGGCATCCACCCGCAAAAGGTAGGAGCAAATCGCTCCTCCTCCCCTGCTGCCCCCATGCTTCAGCATATATGCTCTTTTTTTTTAACTGTGGTGGTGAAATCACCTCCGACAGCGCTGGAGTCACGGCTTTATGTATCGTGGTAGCAAACGCTGTTGCTGTCAAGATAAATAAATCCGCGCTGCAGCTTAATGGCGTACCTGAAAACAAAAAAAATGGTTAACAATAAAACACAGTAAACAGTAAACTATAAAAAAATTACATACCTGAAAAGCAAACATGATAAAACATAATAACAATAAAACATTGCAGAATAGAATACAGTAAAAAAGAGCAGAACAATAGAGAGAGAATAGAGAGAGAGAGAGAGAGAGAACAATAAAACGACAACTATTTTTTTTTTTTTTTTTTGTGTATTTTTTTTAACTTTTTTTTTATAACTGTAACTTTTGTAACTGTAACAGGCTCCAGGTTCGGGTCTCTCAAAATGCGATGGCATCTTGGGAGACCCTGTGAAAGTGTGCCTAGTCTGTGCAATGCTGTACCCTACGCTAAAACTCAACTAGTGTATGGTAGCGCTCAAAACATTCACCAATGCAAAGACCAGGGTTGTCAGGACAGGAGGGACAATAATAGCGGGTGTCATGCCTATATCCGCGCTTTCTACAGACACAACATTTTCTTTGGGGGGCTCGTTGGGTAGGGGTACTCGAGAGGACATAAGGAAAATTCCTCTCATGCAGCCGGCTTACTGCATTTGGTTGGGGAAGGTGAGGTGGAGCACCGTCTGGAAACAGAAGGGCTCTGACGATCTCTTCTTAATTTAAGGAAGGATCCAGTCCATCCTGAAGCTCTGTATAGCACATGAGCATTCAGCAAAGCCAATTGAAATAAGTATACAGACACTTTTTTATACCAGCGTCTGGCCTTAAGGGCAACTAGGTACGGTGCCAACAACTGGTCGTTGAGGTCCACCCCTCCCATATTTTGGTTATATTCATGGACACAGAGGGGTTTCTCCACAACACCAGTCGCCGTAGTAATTTGGACAGTCGTGTCTGCATGAAGGGAGGTAAGAACGAAAACATTCTTATTATCCCTCCACTTCATAGCGAGAAAGTTATTACACTTCAAGCAGGCTCTCTCCCCCAGCCTAAGACGGGAATCTACAAGCCACTGGGGAAAGCCACGGTGCCACATGCTCCAATCTGATGATCAAACAAGTGGCTACAAAGTGGCACGCTCGTGTAATAATTGTCCACATATAAGTGGTACCTCTTTCCGAATAAGGGTGACACCAAGTCCCACACAATCTTGCCAGCGCTTCCTATGTAGTCAGGGCAGTTTGTCGGCTCTACGTGATCTCTTCCCTCGTAAACCATAAAACTACATGTATAGCCTGTGGCCCTGTCACAGAGCTTATACATCTTGACCCCGTATCTGGCACGCTTGCTGGGAAGGTACTGTTTGAATGACAAGTGGCCAGAAAACTTAATCAGGGACTCATCAATGCAGACAACTTGATGGGGAGTAAACAAGTCTGCAAAACGTTGGTTGAAGTGGTTTACGAGGGGCCAAATTTTGTAGAGCCGATCGTATCCAGGGTCTCCACGAGGACGACAGAGTTCATTGTTGTTGAAGTGCATAAACCGCAAAATCTGCTCGTATCGTGCCCTGGCCATGGAAGCAGAGAACACAGGGATATGGTGAATTGGGTCAGTGGACCAATATGACTGCAACTCACTCTTTTGCTTATGCCCATGAGGAGGGAAAGGCCCAGAAAGATCTTAAATTCGGAAACAGTAATTGGTTTCCAATCTCTGGCAAGGGAGGACTGGGGAATAATGGTGATGTGTTGACCAGCGTACAAATTGCTTTGGTCCACAATAGATCCACAGAGATCTTCAGTGAAAAACAGCGAATAAAAATCAAGTGACGTAAAATCAACTGTTTCAACATGAATGCTGGGTTGGCTAGTGAATGGGGGAGGTACGGGTGCTGCAGAAGTGGTGGGTTCCCAATTAGGATTGACGAATGCAGCAGGAAGGGCATTATGGGCACGACGGGCCTGTGTTCATCTTCTTGGTGGCAGCGGGACACTACTTGTGCTTGCCACCTCGCCAGCTTGAACTGCACTTATGGGACTCGCCACGTCACCAAGTGTTACTGCAGTGCTGGATGTACGACCAGGGTGTACTAGGCCGCTGGTGCTTGCCAGTTCACCAGAAGGAATAGCGCCGCTATTACTTCTCTGCTCCATACGAGAGCCCTGCGGTTCTTGCACCTCAATAGCAGAAGAAGAAGATTGGGGTATGGTACGCCTGACCTTGGCAGGGACCACAACTCCGTCGTCAGAGCTATCTGTAATGGAGCCGCTGCTGTCTACAGGTTCATATTCTGAGCCTGAATTTGACAGATGAGTGACTTCCTCTTCACTATCTGTCATGCTCAGAAACGTGTAGGCCTCTTCACTAGTGTACCTTCATTTCGTGAGACTCACAGCCAAAAAAGCTCCTGACTGTTAGCGACTGTATCAAAACACTACTAAAAAACTGTTAACGATCGCAGGGATCAGGCCTGACACTGCGAACACTGCAGTTATGCGTGTTTAGTGTTTTGTAAGTGACAGTGATCGATCGATACTGCACTTGGGTGGGCTGGGCTGGGCTTGGCGGAGGGCAAAACGCAGGTGCTAGGTATCTGGGCTGATCCCGCTAACACTGCATTTTTGGGAACCCTAAACTGCTGGGGATGCTAGTATAGATCTGATCGGATCAGATATTGATCCGTTCAGAAACTATACCACTAAGGGAGGTGAATGCTGCGTGTGTGGGTGTTAGCGGTACTGGCACTAACCTGACGCTGCTTGGGGCGACGCAGACCCTAAAACCTAACTTATATCACCGCCGGGCAATTAGGGGGTTAATTACATTTATTAGGTAATAAACGGCGGGTGCCCTTACGCTATAAAAAAATAAACTAACTAACCAGCGTCACCCGTAACAGTTATACGGTGATCACTGGTGAAAGGGTTAACTAGGGGGCAATCAGGGGGTTAAAACCTTTACTAGGTAGTATATGGGGGTCCCTGACATTATAAAACGCTGACGGCGAACCTAAATGCTTACCTCCCTAACTAGCGTCACCTGTGACACTAATACAGCGATCAGAAAAACGATCGCTTAGTGACACTGGTGGCGGGGGTGATCAAGGGGTTAAAACTTTATTAGGGGGGGTTAGCGGGGTACCCTAGACCTAAAGGGGCCTAACACTAAATGCCCTACCACTTATAACTGTCACAAAATGACACCAATGCAATAATCAGAAAAAAAAACTGCTATTGGTGTCAATGTGACAGGGGGTACAGGGGAGTGTTTGGGGGGTGTTCGGGGGATGATCAGGGGGTGAAAAGTGTGCCTAGAGTGTTCTACTGTAAGTGTTGTGTTGGTGCAGACTTAATTGATGTCTTCTCTCCTCGGAAGCCGGAATGAAAAGGCTTCACGAGGAGAGATGACATCACTTCCTCTGCCGCTGTTTACATTACAGCAGCAGAGGAAGCATTCCATTCACCAGGAGCGATTGTAAGGGGGTGGCCATGAATCAGTGGCCTCTCCCTCACCTTGGATCGCTCCTGACGGTAATCCGGCCGCCACAGGCACTGGGGGGGGTCCGATCGGATCCCCCGCCCACGGGCAGGCAGGGACATACAGGTAAGCCCTTATGCCTGCCCATGCCATTGTGCCGAGGTACATCGGCGTGCGGTGGTCGGCAACTGGTTAAATAGAGTTTGGCTCCCTCTAGTGTCCTTTCTATTTAATGCTATTAAGACTTTTGTTTGGTTTCACTAAAGCCATGCTGCAAAGCATTGTGGGAGATGTAGTGAATGAGGAAGTGACTCAAGAGCTAAAACTCAGTCTGTGAACTACCTACCCACAATGCCAGGTCAGAGAACAGGCTGCTGGGTAGGCAAATAAAAGGGGCAGCGCGGCCATTTTCTGGCCTCTTGGGACGCCATTCAAAGCCTGCCTGCAGGGAGGTCTGTGTGTGACCGACAGACTGCGGCCTGGAAAGCGTGGAGCGGAATCATTTGGCCTCTGAGGAGCTCCAGAGCACAGTCAGCTGGACCAGCATGCCAATGAACCGGAGGATCCAAGATTCCTAAAGGGTTCCTGAATTACAGTTATATCAGCCATCAGAAGGAGCGGAGCGGTGTGACCAACTTGGATCGGGACTGAGATACCAAAAAACGAACCTTGCAAGCATCTGGACCAGGTATGGTGAGTGGGCACTTGCACAGAGCAATACAGTGTATTGGTATTGTGTTACATAGCTACAGACTGCTGGCGGGACTTGTAGTCCCACAGAAGTATTCTCACTTACATATATCCTGCGTACAGCAGAACCGCATGATTGCTCTCCATGCGCTGTGAAGTTAATGTTGCAACACATCCACCGCTAAGGAGGAATTATTATAAGTGCCATTTTATCACAAGTACACAACTATTATCCAATCTACAGTCTACTGTCTACTTGTCTCTCTATTGGATTTTCAAATGCTGCAGTTTAATACTTTGAGCTAGCTGAAGAAAGAAGAACAAGGGACTTCTATAATCTTTCACAAAGCACCTTGCATTGGGAACATTGCATTGCAATCTAGGGGGAGCCCTTGAGCATAGGATATATTCATTGTGCTGTACTACTGTGTGTTCATAACCGTTATTGCAGATTTGGTGTGCATGCTTGGAGGTCAGTGGCAAGGCGCTCAGTATAAGTATTTGAGGATATTGAGCGTCTGTCTTACTGTGCGCCTGTCTGTGTGCACATCTTTATGTTGGTTATTGAATTATCCATTCCATGTTCATATTGACTGTTATCTACTGTCATTCTCCATATCTAAGTTACCACATTGATTATTATGCTTCTCAGTAAACTTCTTACATGGTTAATATACATTTGGTGTGAGACTATATCTATTACTGCAACCAGTGAAGTGACGGTTCCAAGGATACAGTAAATATACTGTGTGGTGTACCATTACTGTGTTTCTCCTTACTGTTAGGTCTCACACTAACATCACTATACAGGTGTGCCAGAGGGGTTGAGTCTTTTCTTGGGGTTGAGAGTAGAGTAAAGCAATAAACATTCATCAGCAGCTCCTACAGGGGTGAATACTACACCTATACCCGTCATGTATACGAGAAATACCTAAGAAACACTGGTATCTCCTTACCAATGATCCCATCCTTTGCAAATATACAGGTTCTAAACCCAACATTACATTTGGGAGGGCAAGATCACTCAGGGACAGATTGACACAGAGTAATTTTACTGATACAGCCAGGGAAGATACCACCTTGAGAGGAACCCGGCAATGTGCTTCATGCGCTTGTTGTCCATAGATACAGTGGGGACGGAAAGTATTCAGACCCCTTAAATTTTTCACTCTTTGTTATATTGCAGCCATTTGCTAAAATCATTTAGGTTCATTTTTTTTCCCTCATTAATGTATACACAGCACCCCATATTGACAGAAAAACACAGAATTGTTGACATTTTTGCAGATGTATTAAAAAAGAAAAACTGAAATATCACATGGTCCTAAGTATTCAGACCCTTTGCTCAGTATTTAGTAGAAGCACCCTTTTGATCTAATACAGCCATGAGTCTTTTTGGGAAAGATGCAACAAGTTTTTCACACCTGGATTTGGGGATCCTCTGCCATTCCTCCTTGCAGATCCTCTCCAGTTCTGTCACACAGCGTGAGCCTCCCATGCATGCGGAGCGGGCCGAGAACGAAGCGGGGAAGAAGACGCCGCGGAGGAAGATGCCGGACGAGAACACCGGAGCAAGAACCAGAGGATCGGAGGAAGATGGAGGAAGAAACCAAAGGAAGATAGAAGAAAGAAGACCTGAAGAAAATGGAAAGAAGAAGACTTTAAATAAAGGAATTGTCAAAAACTGTCTCTTGTCATTTTTAACATTTTTGACACTTTTTTGTGAAATGGTAGGGGTACTTTTTTACCCCATTACCATTTCACACAGGGGGGGGCAGGATCTGGGGGTCCCCTTGTTAAAGGGGGATTCCAGATTCCAATAATCCCCCCCCGCAGACCCCCACAACCACCGGCCAAGGGTTGTGGGGAAGAGGCTCTTGTCCCCATCAACATGGAGACAAGGTGCTTTGGGGAGCTGCTACCCCAAAGCACCCTCCCAATATTGAGGGCTAATGGCCTAGTATGGTTCAGGAGGGGGGCGCTCTCACATCCCCTCCTCTTTTCCTGTGGCCTGCTAGGTTGCATGCTCGGAAAAGGGTCTGGTATGGATTTTTGGGGGGACCCCACGCCAATTTTTTTTTCAATTTTGGTGCGGGGTTCCCCTTAATATCCATAACAGACCTGAAGGTTAAATTTTACATTTTGGTTCGGGGTTCCCCTGTGGGGAAATCCCATGCCGTTTTTATCAATGATCTTTTATGTGTATTGCTGGACTGACAATTCATTAATAGCCGCGAGTAGTTTTAAATTACTTTTTTTCCTTTGAAATGTCATTTTGCTGTCAGACTGTTCTAAACACGGGAAACATGCGCCCCTTTACAGGCATACTATAGATGACCCCCAGGTACGAAATTTAAAGGAATATTACACTTTTATTGTTTCACTTTAAGCATTATTAAAATCACTGCTCCCAAAAAAACGGACGTTTTTAAAACTTTTCTTTGCATTGATACATGTCCCCTGGGGCAGGACCCAGGTCCCCAAACACTTTTTATGACAATAACTTGCATATAAGCCTTTAAAATTAGCACTTTTGATTATTCATGTTCGAGTCCCATAGACTTTGTCATGGACACTGGCTGCAAGGACCTTTTTTCTGTCCACATTCACCCTGTTATTTGGTATTTCTATATTAATCTTTTATTTTTTTGGACCAAAGACTATTCTTAGTTGTTTATTCTGAACAATACATGATTCTTGCAAGAGCTGATCACATTAACCTGCAGAGACGAACTGTCTGGTCACCAGGTCTGCCTTAAGTGTTGTGTTAATTAACATGTTAATTATATTATTGTCTTTTAAGTTTTTGCTAGAGGGGAGGGGGAGTGTCCATGAGTCAGCCCTACCTCGTTATCTAACCCCTTGTGTTAAATGTGTATAAAAAGGCTGTATTCTGTCCAATAAAGCAGTCAAGATTCTACAAGCTATTATCGACTAGACTTGTATTTAATGCAGCTATAATATTATATCTCTCTGATAGTCAGACTGGAGGAAGCTCTGTTATTGACGGAGGCACTCAGTGGAGTGTGGGATAGGATCCGTCACAATTAGTGGCAGCAGTGGGATGCTTCCTCTTGCCCAGGCACACCCAAATCACCACCGGGACCCCCTGCTCCTAACAGCAGATGGAAAATCACTACGCCAGACTCAAGCGCAGCGCCTTGAAGGATCTCTTGGAAGCCTGTGGAAAAGTCTCCAGCAACAAATCCAAAGCGACTCTCATCACCGAACTAATGGAGATTGACCAGGCCAGCAACCCACCAGCAGACACCTCAGAGGCGACAGAGTTCCAGCGTGACGTCCAGTGGCGACTGGCCTTGTATGGTACTCACCCCCCACAGGAGGTTATCAGTCAAGTGTTAACAGAGGTGTCCCAGCTGCGAATGGCTGAACTCCAGCGGGACCAAGGAGCGTCAGTTATGTTCAACCGGGAAGCTCCAGCGGCCCGCAAAAAGCTACCCTATGCCGCCTTCCGCATGTTTCAAGATGGTGAAGATGAGATGGATGTTTACCTGCAAATGTTTGAGCGGCAATGCGGTCTCCAAGGTGTCAATAAAGCAGATTGGGTCACGCTCCTGGTCAGCCGTCTCACAGGAAGGGCTGCAGAGGCGTACAATAATGTCCCTGATGAGATCAGCCAGGACTATGACCGGGTAAAAGAAAGACTATTGGCTCGCTTCGGCATTACTCCAGAGGCACACCGTTTGAGGTTTCGCAACCTCTGCCGAAAGGAGAGAGAGCCTTACACAGAATGGGCTCATCAAATGACCCGAGCGGCGGAGAGTTGGATGACCGGGTGCCAAGCTGTTACCATGGCAGATGCGCTCCAGCTAATCCTCCTGGAACAATTCTACGATCATACCCCACATGAGGTTAGAGACTGGGTAAAGGATCGGCGGCCAGTCACAGTAGATGAAGCTGCCACCCTAGCTGACCAATACGTGGATTCAAGGCGGACTGTACAACCAGAGCCTAAGACCCCAGCTCGGCCTGTCCCCAACATTCCACGGAGCGTTGCCCCTCCACACCAGCCGTCAATCCCTGGCCCCACTCAGCTACCATCTTCATGAGGAAAAGGGACCTCTGCTACAGATGCAACCAAGCAGGGCATGTTAGGAGGTATTGTCTGCAGAATGTTTCCCAGGACGCGCGGAACAACAGGCCCCTTGGACCTGCCCGGGCTGCTGCACACTGTCTGGAGAGAGATGATGTGACTTACCCAAGCGAGGAGAATATTGGAATTCTACATGAGGCAGACCCTGTGCAAGCTGCCACTACAGATAATCGTTTGCACCATCGACAAGCCGTGGGGATTAATGGTCGGGCTGCCCAGGGACTGCGGGACACGGGAGCTACTAATACTCTGATACAGTCCCGAATGATAAACCCGGCAGAGCAGACGGGACGGTCTGTGGCTGTGCGGGTGGCCGGGGGAAATGTTATGCGGGTCCCCACTGCCAGGGTTCACCTTGATTGGGGTTCGGGGGCCAAAGAAGTGGAAGTGGGAATAATGCAGAACTTACCTGCAGAGGTTTTGTTGGGCAACGATTTGGGACATTTAAATTCAGCCTTCTCCCTGGATGTATCCCCGGAAGCCTATCCTGTTACCACCCGCCAGCAAGCCCGGATGGAGGTGCGCTCCCTCGAGGACGGGACCCAGGTAAGACCTGTCACCCCTGACCTAGACTGTACTACCCCAACTTTCCCTACCCCGACTTGGGCTTCTCCCCAAGAATTTTCTCAGGCAACTCTTAGCGACCCTTCCTTAGCTAGCTATAGGGAAAGAGCAGGATTGGACCCTGGGGGGTTGGAGAGGGAGCGAATAGAGTGGGTTCAGGGATTACTCTATCGGGTTACTGAGGGAAAGACAGCCTCCCATCCACCCAAGCGGCAGCTGGTTGTGCCGCAGAAATATCGTCATGACCTGCTGCGCATTGGGCATGACATACCCTTAGCCGGACACCTGGGGATGTCCCGGACCCTCCACCGTCTGACTCAGTCGTTTTTTTGGCCAGGGATTACAGGGGATGTCCAACAGTATTGCCGGACCTGTGACAAATGCCAGCGGGTGGGTAAACATGGGGGCCCGCTGAAAGCTCCCCTACACCCTTTACCGATCATTGATGAACCCTTTAGCCGCGTTGCCGTAGACCTGGTTGGACCATTGCCCAGACCTAGTCCTTCTGGGAAGAGATATATCTTACTGTGGTGGATTATGCCACCCGGAGTACCCGGAGGCCATTCCCCTGGCAAATATCCATGCAGAAACTGTGGCTGATGTTATGGAGGCTCTGTGGGATAAAGCCCCTACAGAGCTCTCCCTATCACCCCCAGACCAACGGACTGTGTGAGAGGTTCAATGGGACACTGAAACAGCTGCTTAGGACATTTGCAAACTCTCACAGGGATTGGGAGAGATATCTGCCACACCTTCTCTTCGCTTATCGGAAGTTGCCGCAGGAATCTACCGGGTTCTCCCCATTTGAGATACTGTATGGGAGGCGGGTGAGGGGGCCCCTAGATCTAGTCAGAGCCCACTGGGAAGGGGGAATTGATCCCCAAGGGTCCTCTATCGTAGCATATGTTCTTGAGTTTAGGGACAGACTGAAGGAGCTCACGGACACTGTCCAGGAGAACCTTCGGGCTGCCCAAAGGCGGCAGAAACGATGGTACGATCGTACTGCTCGGAACCGCACTCTGGAGGTTGGGTAGAAGGTTCTTGCCCTCAGGCCAACCAAGCAGGACAAGTTACAGGCCACTTGGCAGGGACCTTACCGGGTTGTGGCAAAGCTCTGTGGCACAACCTACCTAGTGGCTAAATCAAAAAAAGGAAGATTAAGGTCTGGTGTGACCCCTCTGACACCTCCATCCCTAATAGTGCACAAAAAAACAAGAAAAATAGCCCTGGGACTTTAGATGAGGTGAGAGAGGTTTAGCCAATGTCCACAGCGAACACTGAGACAAAATCAATTTATTCATTTCAAAATGTTATGTAACGGAGCGGTAACAATGATTGTGAGTTACCAGGCATAATAGCCAATGTACACAACACAGATGAACGTAAATATACAAAGATTTATTACAAATGTTATACATCAATAAGCAACAATAAAACTTGAAAGTTGCTGGGTCAGTAAATACACATACAAAATAAGATGATAAAATGTACATACATGTGGACAGGGAAGTATGTGAACATAATGCAGACATCAATAATACCCAGCATGTACCGGCATAAACAAGCATCAATAAAGCCCTATGCATTTCGCGAGACCCTGCTCGCTTCTTCAGGGGCGGATGCATGAATGTTGTATCTGCAATGTAAGTAATAAGATCAATAAATGTATGTGGTTGGTAAATGGGGGCAGATGGAATGATTGGCAAGAGAGGCCTGATGCAGAGACCTCATACTTACCGAAGTCTGAGATAAATCACCAAACGCTGGATATCAAGATGGCAGCAGTGTGATGCATCCAGCTCGGGAGCTGAGGAGGCGGAACAAAACAAAGGCCACAATAGGGGAACATCCGGAGGATCAGCACGGTCTGGATACAGGTATTTCTCACTGCGGTCTCCGCTTAGCCCCTTAAAATTGTGTCTGGAAAATGTCTGCAAGGATGCACATATATCAGAGGGCATCATAAATGCAAAATAAACTTATTGTATAGGGTTCTAAGCTTTAATTTATATATACATAAAGATGTAAGTAAGTGAATTAAGCTTATAAGAGTATCTTGGTATGAACAAACTAACTGAGATATGGAATATAGTAAATGCATGAATGCATGGGTATAAAACTGGTATGGGCAGAGAGACTACAGGGCAATGTAGAATGATATAGTATTACATGTGTATAAAAACAATGTAACAGACCCAATAGATGTCAGGAAAGTAAAAAAGTTGTACCTCAATGGAGTGAAAAACATCCAATGGTTGTCAGTTTGTTCTTAGAGATGTGACCGCTATATCCAATCGTCAAGTTGTGAATCAGAATCCCAGCCGTGCTGAATGTCCAGATATACCCACAAGACCCCGAAGGCTACGCCCCCAGCGTCATGAATGGGCGGTGACGCATGGGCGTCCAGAAGACATCCACCATCAAAGGGGGGTGCACAGATGCAACAACCACCCAACCGTCCGGGATGATCCACACAGCCCACACCTGAGTTACCTCAGGGAGACGTCAGTGTATGGGCATTTATGATGCCCTCTGATATATGTGCATCCTTGCAGACATTTTCCAGACACAATTTTAAGGGGCTAAGTGGAGACCGCAGTGAGAAATACCCCTATCCAGACCGTGCTGATTCTCAGGATGTTCCCCTATTGTGGCCTTTGTTTTGTTCCGCCTCCTCAGCTCCCAAGCTGGATGCATCACACTGCTGCCATCTTGATATCCAGCGTTTGGCGATTTATCTCAGACTTCGGTAAGTATGAGGTCTCTGCATCAGGCCTCTCTTGCCAATCATTCCATCTGCCCCCATTTACCAACCACATACATCTATTGATCTTATTACTTACATTGCAGATACAACATTCATGCATCCGCCCCTGAAGAAGCGAGCAGGGTCTCGCGAAATGCATAGGGCTTTATTGATGCTTGTTTATGCCGGTACATGCTGGGTATTATTGATGTCTGCATTATGTTCACATACTTCCCTGTCCACATGTATGTACATTTTATCATCTTATTTTGTATGTGTATTTACTGACCCAGCAACTTTCAAGTTTTATTGTTGCTTATTGATGTATAACATTTGTAATAAATCTTTGTATATTTACGTTCATCTGTGTTGTGTACATTGGCTATTATGCCTGGTAACTCACAATCATTGTTGTTACCACTCCGTTACATAACATTTTGAAATGAATAAATTGATTTTGTCTCAGTGTTCGCTGTGGACATTGGCTAAACCTCTCTCACCTCATTTAAAGTCCCAGGGCTATTTTTCTTGTTTTTTTGTACCTAGTGGCTAAATGTTCGGATGAAAGAGTCCGACGGACCTTTCATGTGAACATGTTGAAAGCATACTGGGAAAGATCAGGAGAGGTAGCCACTATATGTGCTCCAGCTGTGGAAGATTCTGAGAATCTTCCCCTGCTGGTGCTCCCGGAGCTAAATAAAATTACTGCAGGGATAGAGATGATAAAGCTTGACGACCAGCTAGGGCCGACGCAGAGAGAACAAGCTAGACAGGTCCTTAGTCAGAGAAGGGAAATGTTCTCCACAGTCCCCGTGTACGCTACTATGGTAATGCACCGTGTGGAGACCCCGGGACAACTGCCGCTAAGACAGGCGGCTTACCGGATACCTGACGCAGTGAGAGAGGGGATGCGTCATGAGATTAAGGAGATGCTTAAATTGGGAGTCATTGAGCCATCCAGCAGCCCCTGGGCTTCCCCGGTGGTCCTTGTACCGAAGCGGGATGGCACAACTCGCTTCTGTGTAGACTACCGCAGATTAAATGAGTGCACCACCACTGATGCTTACCCTATGCCCCGGGTCGATGATCTGTTAGATCGCATTGCTCGGGGAAAATTCCTGACAACTCTTGACCTATGCAAAGGATACTGGCAAATTCCTCTGGATGCGGAATCTATTCCGAAATCGGCGTTCATTACCCCATTTGGCTTATACCAGTCTAAAGTAATGCCATTTGGGATGAAGAATGCACCGGCGACTTTCCAGAGGATGGTAGACCAACTCCTTGATGGCCTCCAGGACTATGCTTGTGCATATCTGGACGACATTGCGATCTACAGTGATACCTGGGAGGACCATCTGGTTCACCTGGGTGTCGTGTTAGACCGCATCAAGGCTGCAGGACTAACCCTTAAGCCAGAGAAATGCAGCATAGGGATGTCCAAGGTACAGTACCTTGGACATCGAGTAGGCAGTGGACAACAACGACCTGAGCCTGTAAAGATTGAGGCAGTTGCCAAGTGGCCGACCCCCCCCGTACTAAAACCCAGGTCCTGGCGTTCCTCGGCACAGCTGGGTACTATAGGAAATTTGTCCCGCAATATAGTTCCATCACTAAGCCCCTGACAGACCTGACTAAGAAGCACCTTCCCCGACAGGTACTGTGGTCCCCCGAGTGTGAAGCTGCCTTCCAACGATTAAAGAATGCACTAACTTCAGTTCCTGTTCTAGCTGTCCCTGACCCAACCAAACGTTTTTGTGTTCACACAGATGCCTCTACATTCGAGCTGGGGGCAGTACTGAGCCAAGTAGGACCTGATGGCGGTGAGCACCCAGTGGCCTACATCAGTCGGAAGCTGCTACCCAGGGAAGTCGGTTATGCAGCCGTGGAGAAGGAGTGTTTGGCGCTGGTGTGGGCTCTCAAGAAATTCCAACCTTATCTCTACGGACGATCTTTTACGGTGCTCACCAACCACAATCCATTAATCTGGCTTAATCGGGTCTCCGTGGATAATGGACATTTGTTACGATGGAGCTTGGCACTGCAGCCTTACAATTTTACCATACAGTATCGGCCAGGAAAGCAGAATGGGAACGCTGATGGACTTCCCCTGCAAACTGAACTATAAAACTCTGCCGGACAGCCCCAAGCTGACCCGTGGTGGATCTAGTTGGGTCTGCCGGACTATGGGACAGGGGGGGGGGGGCACTGTCGCGGACACTGGCTGCAAGGACCTTTTTCTGTCCACATTCACCCTGTTATTTGGTATTTCTATATTAATCTTTTATTTTTTTGGACTTGCCCAAAGACTATTTTTAGTTGTTTATTCTGAACAATACATGATTCTTGCAAGAGCTGATCACATTAACCTGCAGAGACGAACTGTCTGGTCACCAGGTCTGCCTTAAGTGTTGTGTTAATTAACATGTTAATTATATTATTGTCTTTTGAGTTTTTGCTAGAGGGGAGGGGGGGAGTGTCCATGAGTCAGCCCTACCTCGTTATCTAACCCCTTGTCACGGACTAATACTCACCGAGGCCGAGATGCCGAGAGCGGCTTACCCTTGCGACCACGCGCACCCAGACCCCCGAAGTGGGTACAGAGAGCTGGGGGCATGTGGAGGCACGGGCTTCCGGAAGGCAGGAGATCCGTAGATGGAGATCTGGTGCACTGGAATCTGTATGGACCGATGGTCCGGATTAGGTATCAGGCAGAGACAAGTCCGTAATACAGGCAGAGATCAGGGTATCAGGCAATCAGTGTGGCAAGTCCGTTATACAGGCAGAGGTCAGGGTATCAGGCAATCAGAGTAGGCAAGTTCGTTATGCAGGCAGAGGTCAGGGTATCAGGCAATCAGCAGAGTAGAGGTTTAAACAGGCCAGGGGTTTGGTACACTTTCAGCGGGCAGATAGGTACAGGTACTAGCGCCATCAGAAATAGTCTTCCCCCCGGCGAGCGCGTCAGTGTGACGCTCTACCGGGTACCCGCACGGGCGACGGCACGCACACGGGGACCTCCGTGCACCCGCACGCGCCGCACCATCAGGCCGCGGACGGGTGTGCGGCGAAGCGCCAGTCCGCCACGCATGCGCACCGGAGCTCGGCCAGTGGAGATGCTCCCGATCTCCTGACACCCCTTGTGTTAAATGTGTATAAAAAGGCTGTATTCTGTCCAATAAAGCAGTCAAGATTCTACAAGCTATTATCGACTAGACTTGTATTTAATGCAGCTATAATATTATATCTCTCTGAAAGTCAGACTGGAGGAAGCGGTGTTATTGACGGAAGGCACTCAGTGGAGACTTTAACTGGGTTTGTGTGTTCAAACAAATTTTTTGCCTGTTCGCATGTTCTGGTGCGAACCGAACAGGGGGGTCTTCGGCTCATCCCTATTTGCCGCATATGCCCTATTATGGAGGGCTTGTTCTTGTCCATCCACTTATCTGGGGGTAGAGTTTTGGCATTGGCCGTTTGGTGTGTGTTTGCATGGATATGTGTCATTATACTGCTCTATGTATCTCTCCACTTCCTGTGTACATCTATCTAATCACTGGCTAAGTGACTGCGGTCTTGTGCCCACAAGGTTCAGGTTCCAGGTTCAGGTTCCAAGTTACAGGGTTCAGGTACAGGGTTCAGCTTTAAGGTACAGAGGATTGCAGTTACAGGTCAGGGCTCAAGGCAATACCAAGGCAAGTGTGTGAGTGCTTGTCGGGTATTAAAACACATCTCCTGCAATCAGCCTCAGGTGACGCCTGATCACAGGAGATAATGTCGGCTCCACACTGCCGGGAGACACCCGCTGGTGGACACCAGTACTGCGGCCCAAGGATCAGACAGTGCCACCAGCAGGTGAAACCTCTCCTGACAGTTCCAGACTGCCAGGAGACACCCACTGGTGGACACCAGTACTGCAAGCCAAAGGTCTAACAGTGCCACCAGCAGGTGAAACCTTTCCTGACATATTCCATGCGCCTCTATACTTAAGGGGACTATATACTTATCCATTTAATAACTTGGTCCATTATCCATGGGCTATCTCTTGGTACTATTGGTAAGTACCATTCGTATATACTTTCTGGCTATCTTCTTTTGCAACTTTTCTTTTTTATGTATATACCCTATCTAAAGGGTCAATATCTGATTATTGACTTGGTTTATTTTTAGATATTGTATTGAACACGTGTATAGTGGGAATTTGTGACCACTTACCGCTGTGTGTTATGTATACTCAAATACCTATACATGACTACTATATACCAGGTGAGAGCTAATCTAGTATAAATCGGTCTTTGAATTGGGGGACCTTTTAGTAGCACCTTAATCTATAATGCATATGTTTGTTGTTTCTTTTGTCTTATTTAGTGGTATCTACTATAGACGACATGATATATGTGTATCCCACTACTTTAGAGACACATATGCAATTTCGTTTTTTCGGCTGTTTGTCAGTTTGGTCAACTTCTCCCACACGTTGAGCCACATGTTTATTAGGCAAGCATACACATTGTTATGTTTATATGTAGTTAGTCTCTGTGTATATGTACTCCTCCTGGAGAAATGTTGTAACAATCATAATTCATACTTATATAGATATATACTACATTAAATACTTACACATGTACTTTCTTGTTTTTAAATATACCAGCACCTACCAAGTATCTGTCCTGAGGATGCTAATATTTTAGTGAAAAGTGTTAACGAACAAGTTTTTAGAGGCATTACTGTATCAGAAATTTTTCTTTTACCTTGATAAAGTATTAAATTAATCTTTGTACTGTACGTCCAGTCCTCTATAACTGCATTATTGGGTAACTGGTAACTGTGTCCCTACGGGATGTTGTTTGTGTGTTGTTTATATGTTTTTTAACTATGTAGTAATACATTTATACTTTATTGATTCTCTCTCTCATTATGTGTCCACAAAGTCTGCTAATTTTTTGACTTGGTCAATCCTTGAATATATATTTTGGATGTTGACATGGTGAGGGTCTTCCTTACGTATTAAAAATGGACTGCAATTGTGTGGACAATTCAAGTGCTTGACAATCTCTAGAACTCCACACACATTTTGTAAAGGTTCTTTAAAACAAGCAAACAACGGGGGCGTGGCTTGGACATGGCGGAGTGAAGACACTCATTGCTAGAGCTCCGGACTCTCGACCCACTTAACCAGGCTAATATGCCCTTTTTCAGCTATTCCTCTACCGGTCATGAGCTACCATAAGAGAAGGAAGACCAGGGGTTCTTCTAAACCAGCACCAGTGGCACAGATCAGCCATTTCTTTCAAGACTTACCCTGATCAGTTCCGACGGCACTTCCTGGGGAGGCACGTGGCTATCTTGGGCCTCCATCCTCGCCCTCTCCTTCAATGGCAGCCTTGCAAAACTCAGTGCCCCACTCCTTGGCGGGACTACCTGCTCTCCTGGATCCTTCGCCCAGCACCCCGAGCAGCCCTGGGCTCCCTATGCAACCTTCACAGGCCAATGCAGACATCAGAGCTCTGTTGCGGGCTCTCTCCATGAAAGCAGACATGAAGGCACTGGTGATGCAGGTGGAGGAGCAGCACCGACAGGATTTCCAAAAGTTACGCTCAGAGGTTCACGGCCTGGATGACAGAATGAACAGGGGGGAGTCAGCAGTGAGCGCCTTGGAAACCCAGGTTACCCAGATAAGGCGTGCTCACTCCCTCCACCAAGACCAGCTGGCAGAGGTGCAGCTCCACGCGGAAGATTTGGAGAACAGGAGCCGCCAAAACAATTTGCAGATCTGGGGGTTACCGGAGGAAACTGGCCCTGAGAACTTAGCAGAGACGGTCCTAGCGATCCTGTAAAAAATTTTGGACTCAGACCCACCAGCTAACATGCAACTTGACAGAGTGCACAGGGCACTTGGTCCCTAGCTGGTAGACTAAGATCATCCGTGTGATGTGCCTCTTGTATTGTTACTGCCAGAAGGAGCAGATCATGAGAGCTGCCTGGCTCAAGGGCCAAATAGACTTTGACAGTGCACATATCTCCATTTTTCTGGATATATCACGGCAGACCCTGCAGAGGAGAGCTGCAGTATCATTGGGGCTTCCCTCTTGTCAGAAACCATGAATCAGACCGAGACAGAAGTACAGTTAATCACACTTGTTTAATAAAAATAAAAAGGTAAACAGAGTAAGCGTAGTCAACACATAGCCAGAGTTCAGTAACCAGATCGGGTAGTCAGCCAATGCCAATGTCAGAGAGCCAGAGATCAATGTAGTAGTACAGCAAGCAGGATCAGGAGCCAGAAGGGACATCAGCTGAGCAAGTCTTCAACAGGAACACAGGAGAAAGTCTGTGAGATGTGACCAAAGGCGAAGGCAGAGATGAAGTGAGCTGGACGGCTTTAAGTAGGCAGGACTGACGAGCAGATCATCAACAGATAAGTCACTGTGGAGAGAAAGGAGCTGGCAATTAGCCAACAGCCGAGCGGCCAGCTCAGAGAAGGAAGGGCTGAGCCCAGCCCTGACACCTCTACAGCTGATCGTCCGCAAAGGTGGCTCCTCGTTCATCCTGAGGTGCTATACAGATTTCCCTAACATGTTTGCATTTCTGAAGATGGAGGCGATTCCACTGCAGGACTGGCTGCATCCTTTGCCCAGCAGAGATCCTCATCCAGTACCTCGGGGAACCTTATCAGGACTGCCATACTGCTCATCGAGATGCCGACAGGGGGATCAGACGCTGCTTAGGGTGAGCGATTCGTAGCTGTGATCCTGAGAGGAGCTTCATGTGAGTTGCATACCTACTGTACTGCCTCCAGCTCGGGTATCCGATTCTTTTTTGCCTACCTGATGGACTCCACACCCTCCCCAATGTCTGATAACTGGACTCTAGTGTTCCTCCTGTTTGTTCCTCCCCCCTCACTGGCTTGGTGGCCCATTGGGATCCTATCCGGACCCACACACGGAACTGCACACAGTATGCCTGTCATCATGGGTTTTGAGCATGCTACACCAATCTGAGACTGTCACTAGTATTCCACCTGCAATGCCCATAGACAGGGCTTGTGTTATGCTTCATACACTGCAGTTCTACTGAGGTGTTTGGCACCTGTAAGGGTTCCCCCCCCCCTTTTTTTTCTCCCTGCATGTGGTGGGTGGGGGAGGGTTGGGGACTGTTGGATGTCTGTGTGGGGTTATTATCTGCTTACATATGGGGGGTGGGTATTCAGGTTTTAAACAATTGACCAGCCCAGCTCTCTTTCTTTTCTCTATACATTTCTACTTGGGGTGGCAGAGGGGATCTTGGGGAGCATGTATAATTGCCCTGGAACTATAGCTATAGTTTGTATACTTCTCACGGTCACACCCCCCTTCTGGTGTTGCCCAGGATGTTTGTGCACTTCTTCCCACCCCTCTCCCCCTTTTTTCCCCATTTTCTCCATCCCTCTCTTAAGTTTCCTCCCCCCTTATCCTCCCACCCTGTTTCCTCTTCCCTTCCCCTCCTCCTTCCTCTCTCCCATCCCTCTTTCCCCCTCCAGTACCTAGATAATTGCCCACCTCCTCGCACTCCAGTGTCACCTGAGCTGGGCTGGACCTACCTCCTGTGGGTCATGTTCGGGGGGTTGTGTTCCTTGGAAGAGGCATTGGTCTTTGAGTTTAGTGAATATTAAGCTGTATACCCTAGGTTGTTTTATTAGGCTGCTCCTCACGTGGGGGGTCTCTTTACCCCCCGAATACTCCACTTCTTATGATTTGTCTTAGAGGGGGGTTATTAGATAATCCCCGGTTGCTGCTATTATTTGAGCTACAAGGTTACGCTCCCCAGCCTGGCCACTGTGCACCTGAACTCTTGTCTCTGGGGCCCAGTGTCCGCTTGGCAGGGCATATCAGCCAATTGAATTGTACTGTATTTTTTTTTCTGTTGAAAATATTTCTGTGGTTTGAAGTTTGTGATTTATCTTTCTGTTTGTCTTTTTCCTCCACTTGCCTACCTTTTCTTTTCCTTTTTCAACCCACCCAAAAATAGTTCAGCTTCCACCTGTCCCTGCTATGACCTTGGGTAAACCAGAGCCTCTTCGTCTTGTTTCTATCAATATGAAGGGGTTTAACACCCCAGAAAAGCACTCTATGGTGCTTTCCAACCTGAAAAATATGAAGGCACATATATACTACCTTCAAGAGACTTGCTTCCGTGGCGATAAAATACAGAGACTCCATGATCGCTTTTTTCTGATGGCTTACCACAGCTGCTCGTCAGATTCTAAGTCGAAGGGTGTATTTTAGTTCATAGCACGACTCCGTGGTTCGTGCGGGGACCAGTGGAGGACTGAGCAGGGACGGGCTCTGTTTGTGAAGGGGACCTTGGGTAGCACCTTGGTGAACCTCTACCTCCCTAACTCAAATCAGATTGACTTCCTAGAACCAATCCTGATCAAGCTAGGTGACTTTGCGGAGGGTGCAGTGATTCTGGGGGGCGATATGAACTTCACTGGATGCATCCAGGAATGCTTCTCAGATTTCTTATGTGGCGCTGAAACACCTAAAGAAGAATTTCTATGCTTTCCATCTTGTGGATGTGTGGAGGATATTGAACCAGACTCAAAGGGATTATACATTTTACTCACATCCCCATGACTCCTATATCAAAATTGATCTCTTTATGATGACCCAATTATATCTGCCCAGAGTGATGTCCGCCTGGATTTGTTCCATTACTTTCTCGGACCATGTTTCAGTCTACGTGGACGTCGACTTGTTGCCTCCCATCCCCAAACAGTGTATGTGGAAACTTAACAACTCTCAGATTCAGACTCCTGAAGTTGTTGAAGTGTCCAGAGAAATTAGAAATGTTTCTTCATCCACTGTGGGCCCTGACAATGCTCCCATGATGGTCTGGGGGGCTCATAAGAGCTATATCAGGGGCATCTTGATCAAGATTGGGTCCTGACTTAAGAAGGCCAGATCTCAGCAAATTGTGGACCTCCTGGAAAGGATCAGATCCCTTGAGACAGTCCATAAAAGATCATTAGCTGCCCGGACTCTAGTGGACCTTACCAATCTGAGAAACCAACTGCGTTCCATGGCTTTAGTTAGAGACAAGGAAGTGATTGCTAAATGCAAATGAACATTCTTCAAACATAGATGAAAGGGGTTTCTGATAAGGAATACTCAGAAAGGTGTGCCACATCCCACATATAACATATCCCACATGTGCCACATATAACATAGAAAGAGAAAGACCCCTTAGGGGTGGGACTTTAAAGGCACTACCACATTGTGTAGTGGTAAGCACATGTGGTAGTGCCTTTAAAGTCCCACCCCTAGGGGGTCTTTCTCTTTCTATGTTATATTTGGGATGTGGCACACCTTTCTGAGTATTCCGTATCAGAAGCCCTTTTCATTGATGTATCGGTAGTAAATACCTTCCCCTGTTTTTTTCTGATAGGATTACTCTTATTTACTCTACGATTTACAGAGACATGTAGTCTTCTATGTGTCAATGAACCATATTTCACTATATATGTACTATTATTTTCACTTTTCTCTTTTTTGATATTTTCTTTTTGAACAAAAGTTTTTTTGAGTCACGTCATGACGAATTATGTGGGTAACGATTGGGACATATAGATGTTAGGTTATTTAAGGGATTTTGGTAAAAGCGAACACGTTGATTCGGAGTTAAACAATTTATTCATGAAAACTGACCAGAGTCCTGGAAAAGAAGTCTTCTATGTTTTGGCATATCAAATCCTTTGAGGATTATTTAAAAGAGGACATGAATCCTCTAGGACTAATGCCCTGTACACACGACCGGTTTTGCCGTCGGAATAAACTCTGAAGGTTTTAAGACGGAGTTCCGACTGAATTCCTCTCAAGCTGTCTTGCATACACATGGTCACACCAAATTCCGACCGTCCAGAACACAGTGACGTACAACATGTACGACGGAACTAGAAAACAGAAGTTCAATAGCCCGTAGCCAATAGCTTCCGTCTCCTACTTGCTTCAGAGCATGCGTCGTTTTGGTGCGTAGGAACAGCATACAGACCAAGTGTTTTTTCTGATAGTAATTTGTTCCATCGGAAAAATATAGAACATGTTCTCTAAGTACACACGGTCTGAATATACGATGAAAAGCTCCCATCGGACTCTTTCTGTCAGAAATTCCGCTCGTGTATACGCGGCATTAGAGTCCAAATATTTCATAATTTGGAGGGTCTGGACTCTGACTTTAAACTTGCGTGGGAAAAAATTCTACGTACTTGTTCAAGGGAAAAGATGCAATTACTTATCAATGAATACGATAGGATGATCCAGGGTCCTGGATAGTGATATTGAGAGTATGTGTTCACAGTTACAAACGTTCAAGACTCACAAAAACATTTTCAGAGCGAGAAATAAAACTTCAAAAACATCTTGAAGGTTTCAATAAAAAACATTTTGATCAAAAAGGATGGAAAATATAGTAAGGACAAAACTGCGTTTCAGAATAACAGGGCTTATAAATGGAACACTGGCCAACAGCAGAGAAATAACAGATTTAAAATAAAAAAAAACATTACTGGGCAATCTTTCATTCTTCCTCCAGTCTGTCTTCTGTCTCATCACAGGTCTCTTCCAAAAACAAGAAAGTGGCTTGCACCAATCGGGGGGGGGGGGGATCATTCGCAAGGACAAGAAATCAACAATGAAACCTCACTTTTTTTTTTTTTCCACTTCAGCAAAAAAGTTTTTTTTTTTTTGAGAGACATTATATCAACTTTGTATGTCAAAATTTATCTCTTCACCTTTTTTTACATCATTGTGGATTATTTCTCTCTTAGCTTTATTTATATTCACATCGTATGTCTTGTTTAATTACTTAATAAAAAACAGAGAAACGCTTAGAGATGTGTTGCTACCGCTATATTTTATTTTCCCTTAATCCCCCCTCCTATCCCCTCCTCCCCCCCCCCCCTATGTCTGGTCTACTCCTTTTTACATTGTTTATCATCTTGGCTCTGTACCCGTTGTTTCTTTTATTTTATCTAGATATATGTCCGAGGGTTTATATTTTTTCCAACTTTCCCATAGACTGTTACACTTATTGTCCCCTCTTTCTTTGCTCCTCAGCAGGTCCATTTTATAGTAATAATCTATTTTCTCTAACCATTCTCTAATGTCTGGTTTTCCACATTTTAAGCAATATCTTGGTATCAAACCCTTAGCGGCATTCAGAAGACTCGGGACCATTGATCTCATATATTGTTTCTTTGATTTGTTATAAACATGAAAGAGGCAAGTCCATATATTTTGTTCTACTTTTTCGCCGGTTATTTCCTTTATACTTTTTTACTACTTCATTCCAGTAATCCACTATTATTGGGCATTCCCACCATAGATGTAACATCGTTGCTTTTTGACCACAGTTTCTCCAGCACAACGGGGTTTTTTCTTGTTGATATTTATGTATTCTTACAGGTGTCAAGTACCATCTTGTTATTAGTTTGTAATTCATTTCAATAGTGTTCATGTCCCAAGCGTTGTTATATCCCATTTCTATCATTTTTTCCACTTTTTGATCTTCCAATGTTAAGTTCATTTCCTTTTCCCATTGTTTTATGTACTCTGGTCTTTCTTGTGCATCCAGGTCTGCTAATATTCCATAAATTCTTGATGTTCCATTTTTCAATGATAGTTTGCTAGCACAGAGCTTTTCCAGTGTATTTAATTTCTCTTCATCTCTAAGTGGATGTGGTATTGTGTTTACTAAATGCCTTAATTGACAATAGTTCCATTCATTCATCCTCCATCCATTAATTTCTTCTAATTCCAATCGTGTTCTAATCCTACCCTTTATGGTGATATCTTTCATTTGTGGGTTTTCTATTCCTTGGGCTCCGAATATTTCCCTCCCAGGAATAAAAAAATTAGATCCTGTGAGTGCTAGTAATGGTGAATTATATCTCCAATCATTCTTCAAGTGTACAGTGTCCCAAATTTTAAATATATTTTTTTGTTATTTCATGAGTGTCTGTATCCATTAATCTAAACTTTCGTGGGATCCAAATACTCTTGTGCAGTGTTGTTCCGCTTATTGTGCTTTCTATTTCTACCCACTTTTTTTCACTTTTCTCATTTGTCCACTCGACCTCTCGTGCCAAAACAACTGCTTTGTAATACCTGTTTATATCTGGGGTGGCTAATCCTCCGTGCTCCCTTTTCCTTGTGATCAATGTGTATTTAATTCTTGGTTTTTTATTAAGCCAAATGTATTTTAACAAAATTGTTTTAATTGTTTTGAAAACACTCTGTGGTATCATAACTGGTAGCATCTGGAATCTATAAATTATTTTTGGAAGAACCATCATTTTAAACATATTTACTCTTCCTATCCATGAGAGTGGTTGCAAGCTTAGTTTTTTTGTTTCTTCTTTAACCTCATTGATCAATGGGATATAGTTTGCCTGATAGATCTTTTCGACTCTTGGAGTTATTTTAGTTCCAAGGTATTTTAATTCTTTTACCCAAGTAAATGGGAATTCTTTTTGTATAAACTGAGCTTCTTTTTCCTCTAATCCTATATTCAATATCTCTGTTTTTATTGGATTAATTTTGAAGTTTGACAATTCTCCATATTTTTTTATTTCTTTTAATATGTTTGGAAGTGACACTCTTGGGTTGGCTACATACATCAAGATATCATCCGCGTATGCAGCAATCTTGTGTTCCTTTCCTCCAATTCTCGCTCCTTTCACATCTTGGTTGTTACGGAGTGTCGCTAGCAGTGGTTCCAGTGCCAAAACGTATAGTAATGGAGAAAGCGGGCAACCTTGCAGTGTTCCATTCTGCATCTTAATTAATGGGGAGAGTCTGCCATTCACCTTTACCATTGCTGTCGGGCCGTTATAAAGATTTGTTATCCACTTCATCATTTTTGTCCCTAGTCCCAGGTGACGCAACGTGTCCATCATGAATCCCCAGTCTACCCTGTCGAATGCTTTTTCTGCATCCAGTGACAGGAATAGAACTAGGGACTCTCTCTGCACACTCTTGTGTAGCATCAATATTGTTTTTAGACTGTTGTCCCGTCCCTCTCTCCCGGGGACAAATCCGGTCTGGTCAGGGTTGATCCAGAGTGGGATTAATTTTTTTATTCTCGTTGCCAAAATTTTAGAATAAAGTTTTGTATCCACGTTCAGTAGGGCAATCGACCTGTAACTTGAACAGTTCGTTCTGTCTTTCCCTTCCTTTGGTAGTATTGTGATATGGGCTAGTAACGATTCTCGTCTTATTTCTTCTTCCTCCCCTATGGAGTTCATATATTCTTGTAATTTAGGGATCAGCTGTTCTTGGAATTTTTTGTAGTATTTAACCGTGAACCCGTCTGGTCCTGGATTTTTTCCTGCAGGTGTTTCTTGCCAGTTTTATCTCTTCTTCCGTTATGTTTTTTTCCAGATCTTTTAATTGGTCCGTTTCTTTTTTTGGTAAATTTGCGTTTTTTTAAGTAATCTTGTATCTTCTTCGTTCTTATATCTGCTTCTGTCCGTATTTCCTGTCCTTTTATTGCATATAGAGAGCTATAATATTTTTGAAATGCCAGCGCAATATCTGTGGTTTTGTTTACTACTTCTCCTTTCTCGTTTTTGATCTTCTCAATATAATTTGAGGACTTCTTTTTTTTTACCAAATTTGCAAGAAATTTTCCTGATTTATTGCCCCATTCGAAATTTTTTTGCACTACTCTGTTGTACTCCCTCTTTTCTTCTTGTTCAATCCACTCCTTTAGTTGTTCTCTCTTTTGGGATAATAAACAACATGTTTCATTGTTTAATTACTTTTTGTGTTTTTGCTCTAGTTCATATATTTCCTTTATAGTCTGTTGCATATTTTTTCTTCTTTCTTGTTTTTTTCCTGCCCCAATAGCTATTAATTTACCCCTGATGACAGATTTGTGTGCCTCCCAGATTGTTGCTTTCGATGTCCCTGGAGTTTCATTTTCCTTAAAATATCTTTTAATTTCTTCTGATATAATTTTTTCTGTCTCACTATCTTCAATTATATTTTCGTTAATTCTCCATGGGCCTCTTTCAAAGGCTTCTCCTTGTATTTTCATTCTCAACATTACTGGGCTGTGGTCCGACGCTGTTGTTATTCCTATTTTTGTTTCTTCTATTTCTTCAAGATTTCTATGTTCTACCATAATATAATCCAATCTGGAGTAACTTCTATGTACTGCTGAGTAATAGGTGTAGTCCTTTGTATTTGGGTGTTGAATTCTCCAAGGGTCAGTTAATTGATGTTCATATAATTTTCTTTTTAGTTTCTTTAATTGTCTCGTTTCTCTATCAATTGCTGTAGAGGTGCTGTCCATTTCATGGTCCATACTGAAATTGAAATCTCCTGCCAGTATTAATTTACCTTGTTTGAATTCCATTAATGTTTTTAATATGTCTATCAGATATTTTTGGGGTTTTTTATTGAGGCAGTAAACGTTGGCAAGTGTGTATTTTACCCCCTGTATGGTACCTATAATAAAAAGGAAGCGTCCTTCCGGGTCCGTTTTTCTTTGTTCTATCAGGAAGCGTGTATTTTTCCCCATTCCAATGGCTACTCCTTTGGCCCTTCTTATTGGTGAATCTCCCTGGTACCATATTGGTATATTTCTAGAGTAGATTTTGGTACTTGAGTTTTGGGTTATGTGTGTCTCCTGTAGGAAGATTATTTCTGCTTTGCTCTTATCTAATTCTCTGAGAATTATATTTCAGTTCCCGGGGAAATTTAATCCTCGGACATTATAGGACAAAATTTTTATGCTATTTGTACTTTCCATTATTTATCCTTTCTCTTCCACCTGTTCTCCTCTTCCCCCTCCCGTCCCCCCGGTGTCTCCCCCCGGTCCATCCCTATTTCAGAGCAATTGAACGTAAGTGACAGCCTATGTAAACCAGACCTCTCCCTCCCGCCCCCCCAGCCCCCCCACCCCCCATCCTCCCTGGTAAGGGTATTTTGACCCCCTGGTCTCTAGAGCTGAGAGCATTTTGTTTTGTTTTATGGGGCACACTCTGCCCCCTCTGCTCTATTAGGTCTGAGGTGGAAATCTGTTGGACGTCGTGAGCCCCCTTCTCCTATACTCGGATAGAGTGACCCCTTGTCCACACCGTGGGTCCCTGTTGCCCCCCTCCTGCCTCTGCTCCTTTTTTCTTGCATCTTTATTGATCTCTCCTTTTTCCTTTCGCTCCCCCTTCCTGCCCCCCCCCCCCTGGTCCCCCCCTACTACTCCAAGGCAACACCTCTTATCTTTTGCCTTTAAAGTGCTTTTAAAGTCCCACCCCTAGTGGGTCTTTCTCTTTCTATGTTATATTTGGGATGTGGCACACCTTTCTGAGTATTCCGTATCAGAAGCCCTTTTCATTGATGTATCTGTAGTAAATACCTTCCCCTGTTTTTTTCTGATAGGATTACTCTTATTTACTCTACGATTTACAGAGACATGTAGTCTTCTATGTGTCAATGAACCATATTTCACTATATATGTACTATTATTTTCACTTTTCTCTTTTTTGATATTTTCTTTTTGAACAAAAGTTTTTTTGAGTCACGTCATGTTGAATTATGTGGGCAACGATTGGGACATATAGATGTTAGGTTATTTAAGGGATTTTGGTAAAAATGAACACGTTGATTCGGAGTTCAACAATTTATTCATGAAAACTGACCAGAGTCCTGGAAAAGAAGTCTTCTATGTTTTGGCATATCAAATCCTTTGAGGATTATTTAAAAGAGGACATGAATCCTCTAGGACTAATGCCCTGTACACACGACCGGTTTTGCCTAAACGCTGAAGGTTTTTAAGACGGAGTTCCGACTGAATTCCTCTCAAGCTGTCTTGCATACACATGGTCACACCAAATTCCGACCGTCCAGAACACAGTGACGTACAACACGTACGACGGGACTAGAAAACAGAAGTTCAATAGCCCGTAGCCAATAGCTTCCGTCTCCTACTTGCTTCAGAGCATGCGTCGTTTTTGGTGCGTAGGAACAGCATACAGACGAGTGTTTTTTCTGATAGTAATTTGTTCCATCGGAAAAATATAAAACATGTTCTCTAAGTACACACGGTCTGAATATACGATGAAAAGCTCCCATCGGACTCTTTCTGTCAGAAATTCCGCTCGTGTATACGCGGCATTAGAGTCCAGATATTTCATAATTTGGAGGGTCTGGACTCTGACTTCAAACTTGCGTGGGAAAAAATTCTACGTACTTGTTCAAGGGAAATGATGCAATTACTTATCAATGAATATGATAGATGATCCAGGGTCCTGGATAGTGATATTGAGAGTATTTGTTCACAGTTACAAACGTTCAAGACTCACAAAACATTTTCAGAGCGAAAAATTAAACTTCAAAAACATCTTGAAGGTTTCAATAAAAAACATTTTGATCAAAAAGGATGGAAAATATAGTAAGGACAAAACTGCGTTTCAGAATAACAGGGCTTATAAATGGAACACTGGCCAACAGCAGAGAAATAACAGATTTAAAATTAAAAAAGAACATTACTGGGCAATCTTTCATTCTTCCTCCAGTCTGTCTTCTGTCTCATCACAAGTCTCTTCCAAAAACAAGAAAGCGGCTTGCACCAATCGGGGGGGGGGGGGAATCATTCGCAAGGACAAGACATCAACAATGAAACTTCACTTGGGTGTTCTTCTGCGGTACCTATGGGGTCAGGTAGAGTACCTGCTTTGGTGACGGGTCTATCTGTACCTCTATCTTTTCAACCACATGGGGGAGTCCTAATTCATGTCTGGTTATGAGATCTAAAACCATACAGGGAATAGACAAGTCTGACCCTCCTCCTTTTGTGGAAGCACTTTTAACCAGCGCCAAATCCATTCACCTCACTTAGATGATGAATTTGGGCAATCATCTGTAAAATCTACTGCAGTCGATCCCAAGTGACCTTTAATGTATATAATCTTTCATTGTACGCGCTCTCTTTAGAGGAAGCCCAGATACTTCAAAAAGGTCTGGGTTTCTGTCCGAATGAAAATGTTGATAAATTTGAATTTGTTAAAGACCTTCAACTATTTGCACAGAAACTGATCCTTAAAAATATGTCTCACAAACCAGGGGGACAGGCTTACACCAACTGAAAACAGAGCTCTTGATCAGCTGGTTTATCTTATAGAGTAAAGTGGCACTATGGATTTGATCCATTGTATCGATCTACCAAAGGTTCTCTCTTTATCACAGGAAGCTGTAGCAGGTACAATTCAAGACCAATCTTCTGGGTCTAAACTTAAAAAAAAATCGGTGCTATTTCCTGCCTCTAGTTCGAATCCCAACATTGCGGCATTTCTGAAGTTGGTCAATGGAGAGATTGACATACTTAAAGAGGAGTTCCACACAAAAATGGAACTTCCGCTTTTCGGAACCCCCCCCCCCTCCGGTGTCACATTTGGCACCTTTCAGGGGGGTGGGGGGTGCAGATACCTGTCTAAGACAGGTATTTGCACCCACTTCTGGCATAGACTCCCATGGGAGTCTATGCCTCTTCCTGTCCCCATCGCGCTGTCTGCTGGGAACACACAGCTCCCAGCAGAGAGCAGCGACCACTAGGGACGCGCAGCGCGACTCGCGCATGCGCAGTAGGGAACCGGGAAGTGAAGCCGCAACGCTTCACTTCCTGATTTCCTTTACCTAGGATGGCGGCGGCAGCTGCCGAGAACCGAGCGGCTTCTCGGCGTCCCCTGCCGACATCGCTGGACCCCGGGACAGGTAAGTGGCCATGTATTAAAAGTCAGCAGCTGCAGTATTTGTAGCTGCTGGCTTTTAATATTTTTTTTTTTTGGCGGTGTGGGTGAACCCCTGCTTTAATGTCCACTCCCCTAGATCAACAAACATCAGTATGCCAGAAAAACAGGCCTTAAAATCCTTAAGTGATAATCTATCACAATTAAGCCAGCAGATAAAGGGGGCAATATTGTCCTTATGGTCAATACCCAATATGTAGCCATGTGTTCCAAAATTTTGAGAAACAAAAATTGGTAAGACGAGATAAACTCCACCGCTCAGGTAGATCCACCAACATAGAACCTTCATCTCCAGAGAAGAAAGAGCCCCAGGTGCTGGCTAATGCATGTACGGATAGGAATAGGCAGAAAATCTCTGGACAGCAGCACACTGATGGAAGTTTCTAAATGCCTTTAACCACTTGCTGACTGCCTCACGCCTATATACGTGAGCAGAATGGCACGGGCAGGCAAAATCACGTACCTGATACGTGATGCCTTCCCGATCGGACCCCCCCCGGTGCCAGCGGCGGTCGGCTTTGGTCTGGCAGCGATCACAGATGAGGGGGAGGCCATCTGATCGTGGCCCCCCCCTCGCGATCGCTCCCAGCCAATGAGAAACATCCTCTGCCTCTGTATTGTACACAGAGGCAGAGGATGTGATGTCATCTCTCCTCGGCTTGGGAGTTTCCGTTCCAGCGCCGAGGGGAGAAGACATGTGAGTGAGTGCACCAACACTACACACACAGTAGAACATGCCAGGCACAATAAACACCCCGATCCCCCCCCGATCGCCCCCCAATCCCCCCCAATCACCCCCCCCCCCTGTCACAAACTGACACCAAGCAGGTTTTTATTTTTTTTTTTTTTTTCCTGATTACTGCATAGTGTCAGTTTGTGACAGTTAGAAGTGTTAGGACAGTGAGTATTACCCCCTGTAGGTCTAGGGTACCCCCCTAACCCCCCCTAATAAAGTTTTAACCCCTTGATCACCCCCCGTCACCAGTGTCACTAAGCGATCATTTTTCTGATCGCTGTATTAGTGTCACTGGTTCCGCTAGTTAGGGATGTAAATATTGAGGTTCGCCGTCAGCATTTTATAGCGACAGGGACCCCCATATACTACCGAATAAATGTTTTAACCCCTTGATTGCCCCCTAGCTAACCCTTTCACCACTGATCACCGTATAAGTGTTACGGGTGACGCTGGTTAGTTCGTTTATTTTTCATAGTGTCAGGGCACCCGCCGTTTATTACCGAATAAAGGTTTAGCCCCCTGATCACCCGGCGGTGATATGCGTCGCCCCAGGCAGCGTCAGATTAGCGCCAGTACCGCTAACACCCACGCACGCAGCATACGCCTCCCTTAGTGGTATAGTATCTGAACGCATCAATATCTGATCCGATCAGATCTATACTAGCGTCCCCAGCAGTTTAGGGTTCCCAAAAATGCGGTGTTAGCGGGATCAGCCCAGATACCTGCTAGCACCTGCATTTTGCCCCTCCGCCCAGCCCAGCCCACCCAAGTGCAGTATCGATCGATCACTGTCACTTATAAAACACTAAACGCATAACTGCAGCATTCGCAGAGTCAGGCCTGATCCCTGCGATCGCTAACAGTTTTTTTGGTAGCGTTTTGGTGAACTGGCAAGCACCAGTGGCCTAGTACACCCCGGTCGTAGTCAAACCAGCACTGCAGTAACACTTGGTGACGTGGCGAGTCCCATAAGTGCAGTTCAAGCTGGTGAGGTGGCAAGCACAAGTAGTGTCCCGCTGCCACCAAAAAGACAAACACAGGCCCGTCGTGCCCATAATGCCCTTCCTGCTGCATTCGCCAATCCTAATTGGGAACCCACCGCTTCTGCAGTGCCCGTACTTCCCCCATTCACATCCCCAACCAAATGCAGTCGGCTGCATGAGAGGCATTTTTATGTCCTCCCGAGTACCCCTACCCAACAAACCCCCCCAAAAAAGATGTTGTGTCTGCAGCAAGCGCGTATATAGGCGTGACACCCGCTATTATTGTCCCTCCTGTCCTGACAATCCTGGTCTTTGCATTGGTGAATGTTTTGAACGCTACCATGCACTAGTTGAGTATTAGCGTAGGGTACAGCATTGCACAGACTAGGACACACTTTCACAGGATCTCCCAAGATGCCATCGCATTTTGAGAGAACCGGTTACCGTTATAAAAGTTACAAGTTTGCAAAAAAAACACAAAAAAAAAATAGTTGTCGTTTTATTGTTCTCTCTCTCTCTATTCTCTCTCTATTGTTCTGCTCTTTTTTACTGTGTTCTATTCTGCAATGTTTTATTGTTATTATGTTTTATCATGTTTGCTTTTCAGGTATGCAATTTTTTATACTTTACTGTTTACTGTGCTTTATTGTTAACCATTTTTTGTCTTCAGGTACGCCATTCACGACTTTGAGTGGTTATACCAGAATGATGCCTGCAGGTTTAGGTATCATCTTGGTATCATTCTTTTCAGCCAGCGGGCTTTCATGTAAAAGCAATCCTAGCGGCTAATTAGCCTCTAGACTGCTTTTACAAGCAGTGGGAGGGAATGCCCCCCCCCACCGTCTTCCGTGTTTTTCTCTGGCTCTCCTGTCTCAACAGGGAACCTGAGAAAGCAGCCGGTGATTCAGCCAGCTGACCATAGAGCTGATCAGAGACCAGAGTGGCTCCAAACATCTCTATGGCCTAAGAAACCGGAAGCTACGAGCATTTTATGACTTAGATTTTGCCGGATGTAAACAGCGCCATTGGGAAATTGGGGAAGCATTTTATCACACCGATCTTGGTGTGGTCAGATGCTTTGAGGGCAGAGGAGAGATCTAGGGTCTAATAGACCCCAATTTTTTCAAAAAAGAGTACCTGTCACTACCTATTGCTATCATAGGGGATATTTACATTCCCTGAGATAACAATAAAAATGATTTAAAAAAAAAAATGAAAGGAACAGTTTAAAAATAAGATAAAAAAGCAAAAAAAATAATAAAGAAAAAAAAAAAAAGCACCCCTGTCCCCCCTGCTCTCGCGCTAAGTCGAACGCAAGCGTCGGTCTGGCGTCAAATGTAAACAGCAATTGCACCATGCATGTGAGGTATCACCGCGAAGGTCAGATCGAGGGCAGTATTTTTAGCAGTAGACCTCCTTTGTAAATCTAAAGTGGTAACCTGTAAAGGCTTTTAAAGGCCTATTAAATGTATTAATTTTGTTGCCACTGCACGTTTGTGCGCAATTTTAAAGCATGTCATGTTTGGTATCCATGTACTCGGCTTAAGATCATCTTTTTTATTCCATCAAACATTTGGGCAATATAGTGTGTTTTAGTGCATTAAAATTTAAAAAAGTGTGTTTTTTCCACAAAAAATGCGTTTGAAAAATCGCTGCGCAAATACCGTGTGAAAAAAAAAAATGAAACACCCACCATTTTAATCTGTAGGGCATTTGCTTTAAAAAAATATATAATGTTTGGTGGTTCAAAGTAATTTTCTTGCAAAAAAAAAAAACTTTTTCATGTAAACAATAAGTGTCAGAAAGGGCTTTGTCTTCAAGTGGTTAGAAGAGTGGGTGATGTGTGACATAAGCTTCTAAAATGTTGTGCATAAAATGCCAGGATAGTTCAAAACCCCCCCAAATTACCCCATTTTGGAAAGTAGACACCCCAAGCTATTTGCTGAGAGGCATGTCGAGTCCATGGAATATTTTATATTGTGACACAAGTTGCGGGAAAGAGACAAATTTTTTGCACAAAGTTGTCACTAAATGATATATTGCTCAAACATGCCATGGGGATATGTGAAATTACACCCCAAAATACATTCTGCTGCTTCTCCTGAGTACGGGGATACCACATGTGTGAGACTTTTTGAGAGCCTAGCCGCGCACGGGACCCCGAAAACCAAGCACCGCCTTCAGGCATTCTAAGGGCGTAAATTTTTGATTTCACTCTTTACTGCCTATCACAGTTTCGGAGGCCATGGAATGCCCAGGTGGCACAAACCCCCCCAAATGACCCCATTTTGGAAAGTAGACACCCCAAGCTATTTGCTGAGAGGTATAGTGAATATTTTGCAGACCTCACTTTTTGTCACAAAGTTTTGAAAATTGAAAAAAGAAAAAAAAAAATTCTGGTCTTTCTTCATTTTCAAAAACAAATGAGAGCTGCAAAATACTCACCATGCCTCTCAGCAAATAGCTTGGGGTGTCTACTTTCCAAAATGGGGTCATTTGGGGGGGTTTTGTGCCATCTTGGCATTTTATGGCCTTCAAAACTGTGATAGGTAGTGAGGAGTGAAATCAAAAATTTATGCCCTTAGAAATCCTGAAGGCGGTGCTTGGTTTTCGGGGCCCCATACGCGACTAGGCTCCCAAAAAGTCCCACACATGTGGTATCCCCGTACTCAGGAGAAGCAGCTGAATGTATTTTGGGGTGCAATTCCACATATGCCTATGGCCTGTGTGAGCAATATATCATTTAGCGACAACTTTTTGTAAAAATTTTTTTTTTTTTTTGTCATTATTCAATCACTTGGGACAAAAAAAATAAATATTCAATGGGTTCAACATGCCTCTCAGCAATTTCCTTGGGGTGTCTACTTTCCAAAATGGGGTCATTTGGGGGGGTTTTGTACTGCCCTGCCATTTTAGCACCTCAAGAAATGACATAGGCAGTCATAAATTAAAAGCTGTGTAAATTCCAGAAAATGTACCCTAGTTTGTAGACGCTATAACTTTTGCGCAAACCAATAAATATACGCTTATTGACATTTTTTTTACCAAAGACATGTGGCCGAATACATTTTGGCCTAAATGTATGACTAAAATTTAGTTTATTGGATTTTTTTTATAACAAAAAGTAGAAAATATCTTTTTTTTTCAAAATTTTCGGTCTTTTTCTGTTTATAGCGCAAAAAATAAAAACGGCAGAGGTGACCAAATACCATCAAAAGAAAGCTCTATTTCTGGGAAGAAAAGGACGCAAATTTTGTTTGGGTACAGCATTGCATGACCGCGCAATTAGCAGTTAAAGCGACAAAGTGCCAAATTGTAAAAAGTGCTCTGGTCAGGAAGGGGGTAAAATCCTCCGGGGCTGAAGTGGTTAATTGTAGATCAGGACCATAAAGTACACAAGACACCACAGCAGAGTGGTACAGAACAACAGCTGACACGTTTCACACTTATACTAAGTGCTTACTCATAGCTGGCGAATATGGAAGTAAGAACCACATATATACTTTATATTATAAGACATGTCACCATGTAATTATACAGGGACTCAAAACAGCTGGGATCCAACCACATGAGATCCCCGCACATGTTGCTGAGTAATGGATTCTAAAATGAGAACAAACCATGATCATGTGGTGTATAAGCAACAGAAAAAACGGTTAATGGGAAAATAAGTGCAATAACTTAAATTAGTGAAAGTTGAATGTAAATTAATAAAAAGCAGAATGAAATAAAAAAAATGAGAAAAGAAGAAAAAATAAAACCTAATTAAGTGGGACCTTTGTGCAAATGAGGAATATCACTGTATATGTCACTTGAGACTAATGAAACTGCTGTAAGAAAATAAGAACAGTATCATGTGAATAGTAGGGATGAGCCGAACACCCCCCGGTTCGGTTCGCACCAGAACCTGTGAACGGACCGAAAATTTGCACGAACGTTAGAACCCCATTGACGTCTATGGGGCTCGAACGTTTGAAATCAAAAGTGCTCATTTTAAAGGCTAATTTTCATGGTATTGTCCTAAAAAGGGTTTGGGAACCCAGGTCCTGCCCCAGTTGACATGTATCAATGCAAAAAAAACCTTTTAAAAATGGCAGTTTTTTCGGGAGCAGTGATTTTAATGATGCTTAACCACTTAAGGACCGCCTCACGCCGATATACGTCGGCAGGGCGGCACGGGCAGGCAAAATCACGTAAATATACGTTATCTGCCTCCCGCGGGTGGGGGGTCCGATCGGACCCCCACGGTGCCCGAGGCGGTCCTCTTTTGTCCCCCGGCGATCGGAGGTGAGGGGGAGGCCATCCGTTCGTGGCCCCCCCCTCGCGATCGCCGCCGGCCAATCAGAACATTCCTTTGCTGCTGTATGCTAAACAGCAGCAAAGGAAATGATGTCATCTCTCCTCGGCTCGGTATTTTCCGTTCCAGCGCTGAGGAGAGAAGACATCAATGTGAGTGCACAACACACACACATACAGTAGAACATGCCAGGCACACAAAACACCCCCGATGCCCCCCCCCCCCCCCCGTCACACTGACACCAAGCAGTTTTTTTTTCTCTGATTACTGCATGGTGTCAGTTTGTGACAGTTACTGTGTTAGGACAGTTAATGTTAGCCCCCTTTAGGTCTAGGGTACCCCCCTAACCCCCCTAATAAAGTTTTAACCCCTTGATCACCCCCTGTCGCCAGTGTCGCTAAGCGATCATTTTTCTGATCGCTGTATTAGTGTCACTGGTGACGCTAGTTAGGGACGTAAATATTTAGGTTCGCCATCAGCGTTTTATAGTGTCAGGGACCCCCATATACTACCTAATAAATGTTTTAACCCCTTGATAGCCCCCTAGTTAAACCTTTCACCACTGATCACCGTATAAGTGTTACGGGTGACGCTGGTTAGTTTGTTTATTTTTTATAGTGTCAGGGCACCCGCCATTTATTACCGAATCTTTATGAAGGTTTAGCCCCCTGATCGCCCGGCGGTGATATGCTTTGCCCCAGGCAGCATCAGATTAGCGCCAGTACCGCTAACACCCACGCACGCAGCATACGCCTCCCTTAGTGGTATAGTATCTGAACGGATCAATATCTGATCCGATCAGATCTATACTAGCGTCCCCAGCAGTTTAGGGTTCCCAAAAATGCAGTGTTAGCGGGATCAGACCAGATACCTGCTAGCACCTGCGTTTTGCCCCTCCGCCCGGCCCAGCCCAGCCCACCCAAGTGCAGTATCAAACGATCACTGTCACTTACAAAACACTAAACACATAACTGCAGCGTTCGCAGAGTCAGGCCTGATCCCTGCGATTGCTAACAGTTTTTTGGTAGCGTTTTGGTGAACTGGCAAGCACCAGCCCCAGGCAGCGTCAGGTTAGCGCCAGTACCGCAAACACCCACGCACGCACCGTACACCTCCCTTAGTGGTATAGTATCTGATCGGATCAATATCTGATCCGATCAGATCTATACTAGCGTCCCCAGCAGTTTAGGGTTCCCAAAAACGCAGTGTTAGCGGGATCAGCCCAGATACCTGCTAGCACCTGTGTTTTGCCCCTCCGCCTGGCCCAGCCCAGCCCACCCAAGTGCAGCATCGATCGATCACTGTCACTTACAAAACACTAAACACATAACTGCAGCGTTCGCAGAGTCAGGCCTGATCCCTGCTATCGCTAACAGTTTTTTTGGTAGCGTTTTGGTGAACTGGCAAGCACCAGCCCCAGGCAGCGTCAGGTTAGCGCCAGTACCGCTAACACCCACGCACGCACCGTACACCTCACTTAGTGGTATAGAATCTGATCGGATCAATATCTGATCCGATCAGATCTATGCTAGCGTCCCCAGCAGTTTAGGGTTCCCAAAAACGCAGTGTTAGCGGGATCAGCCCAGATACCTGCTAGCACCTGCGTTTTGCCCCTCCGCCCGGCCCAGCCCAGCCCACCCAAGTGCAGTATCGATCGATCACTGACACTTACAAAACACTAAACGCATAACTGCAGCGTTCGCAGAGTCAGGCCTGATCCCTGCGATCGCTAACAGTTTTTTTGGTAGCGTTTTGGTGAACTGGCAAGCACCAGCGGCCTAGTACACCCCGGTCGTAGTCAAACCAGCACTGCAGTAATACTTGGTGACGTGGCAAGTCCCATAAGTGTAGTTCAAGCTGGTGAGGTGGCAAGCACAAGTAGTGTCCCGCTGCCACCAAGAAGAAGACAAACACAGGCCGTCGTGCCCATAGTGCCCTTCCTGCTGCATTCACCAATCCTAATTGGGAACCCACCACTTCTGCAGCGCCCGTAATTCCCCCATTCACATCCCCAACCAAATGCAGTCGGCTGCATGAGAGGCATTTTCTTTATGTCCTCCCGAGTACCCCTACCCGACGAGCCCCCCCAAAAAAGATATTTTGTCTGCAGCAAGCGCGGATATAGGTGTGACACCCGCTATTATTGTCCCTCCTGTCCTGACAATCCTGGTTTTTGCATTGGTGAATGTTTCGAACGCTACCATGCAATAGTTGAGTATTAGCGTAGGGTACAGCATTGCACAGACTACGCACACTTTCACAGGGTCTCCCAAGATGCCATCGCATTTTGAGAGACCCGAACCTGGAACCGGTTACAGTCATAAAAGTTAGTTACAAAAAAAGTGTAAAAAAAAAAATATATATGTAGGAAGGCCAGTATGGTGGCCTGAATTTATGGGAGGAGCCCGGGGGTATTTAAGCAGCACCGCTCACCTGTGGTGCTTGTCGGTTTCCTGTGCGCGATATACGTCACTAAGCCGACTATTCGACATACCAGCGTCCGCAAGTTCTTGCCTCGCAGTTCCCGTATTCGATACTCCGTACTCAAAACTTTCGAAGTCCGCGTTTTCGTTATAGTCGTACCACGCGTCTGGCTTGGCTGTCGCAGGTAAGGTCCCGTCGGACTTTTCGTTTTCATTTCATGTCACTAAACCGTGAGTTCTAAATTTCGTTTCACCCGCATCGCACAAACTGCAATGTATATCGCTCGTACTTTCGATATGTCACAATTCGATAGCACAGCGACGCTGACGCCGCTTCATTTCTAGCATGTCGGTATTACTAAACAGCCATAGCCAGTCGCAAATTGCAAATTATCAAACCCATTTCAAAAACTCATTCGGACATTTCAAATCATTTCTCTTTTCTGAAAACATTTCAGGAAACTCATTTCGGACATTTCAAATCATTTCTCATTTCTGAAAACATTTCTAAACTCATTTCTGACATTTCAAATCATTTCTCATTTCAGTCACCTACCGCGCTCCGATTTGAATCCAATCGCACCAAAAGGTGCGCCGATTCGTTCCGGTGTGCCCCAGTTATTACGGCCTCATTTCTATACATGCTCCAGAGTTATGTTATTGTCAGTCAATTGTACCTCTGTCATGGTTATCATTTCATTCCACGTATCACGATCCGACATGAATTTAGTCGCTTGAAAAATGCACCGATTCGTCTCGGCGTGCCCCAGGATTGGCCTCATTTCTATACATGCTCCAGAGTTACGTTTATCAGTCAATTGTATCTCTGTCATGGTTATCATTTCATTCCATGTATCACGTCCCGACATGAATTCAGTCGCATGAAAAATGCACCGATTCGTCTCGGCGTGCCCCAGGATTGGCCTCATTTCTATACATGCTCCAGAGTTACGTTTATCAGTCAATTGTATCTCTGTCATGGCTATCATTTCATTCCATGTATCACGTTCCGACATGAATCCAGTCGCATGGAAAATGCACCGATTCGTCTCGGCGTGCCCCAGGATTGGCCTCATTTCTATACATGCTCCAGAGTTACGTTTATCAATCAATGGTATCTCTGTCATGGTTATCATTTCATTTCCATGTATCACGTTCCGACATAAATTTAGTCGCATGAAAATGCACCGATTCATCTCGGCGTGCCCCAGGATTGGCCTCATTTCTATACATGCTCCAGAGTTACGTTTATCAATCAATTGTATCTCTGTCATGGTTATCATTTCATTCCCACGTATCACGTTCCGACAGGAATTCAGTCGCATGAAAATGCACCGATTCGTCTCGGCGTGCCCAGGATTGGCCACATTTCTGATACATGCTCCAGAAATCCGGATCATAGCTGAAATCGCAGACACCAGGGATTGACCCGTATCTCTGTCATGCAATTTCTATCATTTCACTCCCACAACGCATCACCGTTTCGAAACCAGTCGCATCCGAGGCGCACCGCTTCATCACGGCATGCATCACTGGTTCCGATCACATTTCATACCTACACCAGAGCTCGGTTAGTTGCCAGTCGCTAACACGGCACAACCAATTCGAGCCTCGGTCAAAACAATCATTTCTCTCATTTCATTTAATACTGCACTCCTACTCGAATCCAGATGCATCAAACAAGCACCGATTCGTCCCAGGAGCACCAATATTTCAGTTGCCTCATTTCAATACATGCTCCAGAGTCCGGTCCACGGTCGAACAAATCGTGACACGACCAGGCCGCACCTCTGTCATGCAGTTCATCCATTTCACAATCAAGGCAAACATTTCGAACCATTTTATTGTCACAAATTGCAAGCACCATACAAATCATTGCTCCAAGTTACTTAGCAATCCCTTCACGAATTGTCACCTTTCATCTTCCTCAGGTCAGTCAAAGTTCAGTAGGTCCACCCTGCACCAGGTTGGACGATATTCCCCCAGGTAAAAAAAAAAAAAAAAAAAAAAAAAGGGGGGAAAGGGAGAATAAGTCGGGTAAGTATGACTCAGCGGATCAAAGAAAAACTTGAAATTCATCTCACCCCCAATAGGTTACAGTCAACCAGGAAATAAAGCTCGAGATCCTCACCAGAGCAACCATGTCCCAGGCCGGCAGTGAAGACTTCACGGCCCCTCTATCACCTACTCCGGTTTCAGAAAGCGGCAGCGTGCAATCCCTCAGGGGATGGACTATCCCCAAACTGACGGCAGAGCTCAGACGCAGAGGTGTCCCCTTCCCCGCCACAGCGAGGAAAGGCGAGCTCTTCAAACTCCTCTTCCCCCCATCAGCAGCAGGACCCAGTACCCAACAGGCATCCCTCCAGTCCATATCATCGGCCATTTCGCAGTTACACACGATGGTGTCATCTCTATCCACCTCAGTGGCAGACGTCCAAGCCAGGGTGGCACTTCTGGAGGCCGGACCGGCCACGGCTGTCCCCGACCCAACGGCAATTCAGACCTTGACACCTCTTCCTACAGGTACCTCAGGCTCAAGCGCCATTGTCTACCCCTCCCATCTGGTCCCAACCAGTATCAGGAAGGACATTTTAGACGGCAAGGACGTCAACCTGGCCTCTCTCCTGATCTCCGTGCATGATTTAGCAGAAAATAAGGCCTACTCCTGGGGTGACATATCGGTGGTCCTTAAAGCCAAAGACCCCAGGCTGAACCGCAAGCTATCAGTCCCCGAATTTACCCTGGCCTTTGGCATGCTCAGAGATGTCCTGTGCTCAGCCACCCCTAGCAGGCGGGAAGAGCTGGACTTATACCTCCATACTGTGGTAGACTTGGGCCACAAGTATGGAGGTTTCGCATTCTACGATTATCATCGTTCCTTCTCAGCCAAGGCCGCCGCCAGATTCGCACAATACCAGGTCACCACAGATTGGAGTCTCATGGACACAGAGCTCTTCTGCCGCCACTTTGCCGGCTTACGCTCACCTCTGTGTGCAATTTGCCAGTCTTCCACCCACACTGCCACCTGGTGTGCCAATACGGCGATCAGACGGCCCTTCGAGTTCCCCTCTACCTCAGGTACAGTACAGGGCCAGTCAATCCCTGAACCAACGCCTCAGGTGGACAAACTCGGACGCCCAGTCCGAACCGTGGGAGGGGCAGCCATCTGTAACAACTACAACTATGGGTCCTGCAACTTCAGCCAATGCCGTCTACTTCACATCTGCACTATATGCCAAAGAGCACACCCTAGGAATTTGTGTGAAGTCAAGCAACACAAGAGGGCCTGACTAAGCCGAATCAACATCTTATGGCTAGGACTGTATCTCACTTCACACCCCACCCCTTCCCTGGCCACCTACCTTATCCATGGCTTCACAGTAGGCTTTCACACCGGCCTCATCGCACTGCCCCATAGTACTCACGAATGCGCCAATCTTCGTTCGGCAGCCATCGACGAACAGGCCATAGATCAGCTCTTACAGGCAGAAGTAGATCGAGACTACGTAATAGGCCCTTTCACTTGCCCCCCTTTCAGCACATGGAGAGTCAGCCCTATTGGGCTTGTCAAGGGCAAATTCTCTAATAAACTGCGTTTGGTGTACGACTTGTCTGCGCCTCATTCTTCGCACATACCCAGTCTCAATTCCCTGATCCCCTCCGCAGAGTTTTCCCTAAAATATTCCTCCGTTGACATGGCAATACAAGCCATCATCAAAGCAGGCACAGGTGCCTGGCTCTCCAAAGCCGACATATCGGATGCCTTCAAACTCCTGCCCATCCACCCATCCCTTTGGTGCTGGCATGGCATCAAATGGAAGGAAGCATATTATTTTGCTACGAAACTCACCTTCGGTTCGAAGAGTAGCCCGTGGCTCTTCGACACATTCGCACAGTCCCTCGTTTGGATACTATTACACAAGGGCCAATGCCATGAAGTCATCCATTACCTAGATGACTTCCTACTGATAGAACCGCCCAACAAAACCCCAGCAGATCTCGACAAACTTAGAGTTATTTTTGGAAACCTCAACGTACCTATCGCCGAGCACAAAGTCGATGGTCCAGCAAACATCATCACCTTTCTCGGGGTCAGCTTGGATACCTGCGCAATGCAGGCCAGTCTCCCCCCCGACAAATTAACACGCATTAGGGCAGTCCTTCACGAGTTTACACACACCAAGGGCTGTACCAAAAAACAGTTGCAGTCTCTCCTGGGTATGCTCAACTTCGCTATGCGAATTATCCCACAAGGCCGCACATTTGTATCACGCCTGCTGAGATTTCTGTCAGAAACTCAAGACCCTGATCAGATTTTGAAATTAGACTCCGCAGCTATAGCGGACCTATCAATGTGGGAGGAATTCTTGTCCGCCTGGAATGGCATATCTCTATTTATACCTATGGTTTCGATCCATTCACCCCAGGTAGTGACTGACGCTGCAGCCTCCACAGGTTTCGCGGCAATTTTTGGCCATCATTGGTTTTCAGGACCCTGGCCTCAACAGATACTGTTGATACCCGGCTTTTCCCAAACATCTGCCCTCTTTGAGCTTTATCCCATAGTGGCAGCCGCACAACTCTGGGGCCACCACTGGACAGGACAAACCGTAGTCTTCACCACCGATAACCAGGCCACGGCAGACATCATCAACAGAGGCAGGTCCAAGTCCCTAGCAGTCATGTCCTTCCTGCGCAGGTTGGTACAACTGTCTTTACAACACCAGTTCAACATACACAGTGAATTCATTCCCGGCAGATACAACTCAGCAGCTGACGCACTATCACGTTTCAACTATTCCTCCTTTTTCAAACAGGTTCCCGATGCCGATCCAATGTCGGCCCCTATCCCCGTCTGGTCACAACTGACCCTGGACTAATGCAACATCTACACGGAGCTACGCAACTCATAAATAATTCCCTCTCCCGCAACACACTCAAAGCCTACCAGACAGCTTGGAAAGCTTTTAATAAATTCCTCACGCCCAGCCGCAAAGAACCAACAGATATCAAACAGGTACTGGCCTTCACGGCACACTGCCACACGCAGCTAGCCTTATCCTACAACACCATCCGGTTATACCTAGCCGGCATTCAACATTTCATGGCGCTTGAAGACCCGACGAAATCGTCACTGTTCTCATCTCACGCTATACGAGCCATCCTAAGGGGAATACAGAGACAACAACCAGTCATCAGCACTAAGCGCTTGCCCATTACGGGGCCCATCTTTAGGGACATGTCAAATATTCTGGCTACTTCGCCATTCGGCCTGCTCCCCAGCACGGTCTTACAAGCAGCTATATATTTAGCTTACTATGGGTTCTTGCGGCCTGGCGAATTCACCTCTAACAAACCCACAGACCAAGTACTATGCAGACGACACTTGCTTCGACACCAAGACCACTTTATCCTACACCTCGAGGTCTCTAAAACCCAGCAAACGGGCTCGGGAGTAAACATCCACCTCTACAGAACCAACAACAGCTGGTGTCCAGTCGCTGTACTCAACCGACTCCTATCTCTCCTGCCTGAGCAACCAGACAGCAGTCCCCTTCTACCATTTCCAGTCAAACCCTTAAACGCCTCTCAGTTTGTGAGCCACATAAGGATACTTCTCCGCAATCTTCACCTTAACCCCAGTCAGTATTCCGGACACTCTTTCCGCATCGGAGCAGCCTCCGCGGCGTCCCGCCACGGGGTGCCAGATCACATCATCAAAAGACTAGGCAGGTGGAAATCAGCCTGCTTCGCCCGGTACATCCCCAATCCACAAACTGAGATGGCACAGGCATTCTCCAAATTGGCTCAATAAGTAACTGAAAACCAATAAAAATCATAACCCTACCTGAATGTTTTTGCCCCCTTATTTTGGCATACCGGCCATGAGACCAAGGCACACTTTCAGGTCCATTTCATATGGTAAGTCCACACTTTTAGGTCTATTTCCGATGGTAAGTCTTATCTTTACTATAAGTGTTTTCTATGTCCATATCGGACATAGGGCTCCGACCATAAGTAGGAAGGCCAGTATGGTGGCCTGAATTTATGGGAGGAGCCCGGGGGTATTTAAGCAGCACCGCTCACCTGTGGTGCTTGTCGGTTTCCTGTGCGCGATACCCACCCTCCCATCCCCATTTCATAGCATTTCTCAAACTATTCATTTCATTCATTTCTCTTACAGAATAATCATTTCATAAACCAGGGTATGCCCCCTTATTTTGGCATACCGGCCATGAGACCAAGGCACACTTTCAGGTCCATTTCATATGGTAAGTCCACACTTTTAGGTCTATTTCCGATGGTAAGTCTTATCTTTACTATAAGTGTTTTCTATGTCCATATCGGACATAGGGCTCCGACCATAAATATATATATATAAAATAAAAAAAATAGTTGTCGTTTTATTGTTCTCTCTCTCTCTATTCTCTCTCTCTATTGTTCTGCTCTTTTTTTTACTGTATTCTATTCTGCAATGTTTTATTGTTATTATGTTTTATCATGTTTGCTTTTCAGGTATGCAATTTTTTATACTTTACCGTTTACTGTGTTTTAATGTTAACCATTTTTTTGTCTTCAGGTACGTCATTCACGACTTTGAGTGGTTATACCAGAATGATGCCTGCAGGTTTAGGTGTCATCTTGGTATCATTCTTTTCAGCCAGCGGTCGGCTTTCATGTAAAAGCAATCCTAGCGGCTAATTAGCCTCTAGACTGCTTTTACAAGCCGTGGGAGGGAATGCCCCCCCAACCGTCTTCCGTGTTTTTCTCTGGCTCTCCTGTCTCAACAGGGAACCTGAGAATGCAGTCGGTGATTCAGCCAGCTGACCATAGAGCTGATCAGAGACCAGAGTGGCTACAAACATCTCTATGGCCTAAGAAACCGGAAGCTACGAGCATTTCATGACTTAGATTTCACCGGATGTAAACAGCGCCATTGGGAAATTGGGAAAGCATTTTATCACACCGATCTTGGTATGGTCAGATGCTTTGAGGGCAGAGGAGAGATCTAGGGTCTAATAGACCCCAATTTTTTCAAAAAGGGGATATTTACATTCCCTGAGATAACAATAAAAATGATTTAAAAAAAAATGAAAGGAACAGTTTAAAAATAAGATAAAAAAGCAAAAAAAAAAAAAAAAGCACCCCTGTCGCCCCCTGCTCTCGCGCTAAGGCGAACGCAAGCGGCAGTCTGTCGTCAAACGTAAACAGCAATTGCACCATGCATGTGAGGTATCACCGCGAAGGTCAGATCAAGGGCAGTAATTTTAGCAGTAGACCTCCTCTGTAAATCTAAAGTGGTTAAAGTAAAAAAAAAAAAGTGAAATATTCCTTTAAATATCGTACCTGGGGGTGTCTATAGTATGCCTGTAAAGTAGCGCGTGTTTCCCGTGCTTAGAACAGTCCCTGCACAAAATTACATTTTTAAAGCAAAAAAAGTCATTTAAAACTGCTTGCGGCTTTAATGTAATGTTGTGTCCTGGCAATATGGATGAAAATCAGTAATACAAACGGCATGGGTACCCCCAAGTCCATTACCAGGCCCTTTGGGTCTTGTATGGATATTAAGGGGAACCCCGCACCCAAATTAAAAAAGGAAAGGTGTGGAGCCCCCAAGCCCTATATACTTTGAACAGCAGTATACAGGCAATGCAAACAAGACAGGGAATGTAGGTTTTTTTGTTAAGTAGAATCTGTTTGTAATTTTGAACTGGTGCATTTTCAAACTGTAGCTCCAGCCAAAAAATCTGTTTTTAAGCTTTTTGGAAAACATAGGGAAGGATTATCACCCCTGTGACATTTGATTTGCTGTCTGTGCTCCTCTTCAGAAGATTTCACCTCACTTTTTTGTCCCAATGACAAATGTTTTTTGAAAATTTGGGGGTTTTAGTGAAACAAAAATTGGTGATAAAGCATCAGTGTAAAGGAGAAAAGTTTTTCCCATATTAACTCTAATGCCGCGTACACATGGTCGGACTTTTCACCTGCAAAAGTCAGACGGACGCCGCCGGACCAAATCCGGCGGACAATCCGACCGTGTGTGGTCTCCATCGGACTTCCGACGGACCGTTTCGGTCGGAAATCCGACGTACTTTAGATTTGAAACTTGCTTCAAATCTTACGTCGTAACTCCACCGGACTCAGTTCCTGAGGGAAAGCCTGTTCGTTCGTCAAGGGTTGCTTATGCCTATAAATGCCCTGTTACCACGCGATTTTATTCTATCTTTTGTGATCACATTTTATATATTGAGGTGCACTATTTAGCACTTTTTCAGCTTTTAATAAAGATTATTTTTTTAACTGATTCATGCCCTATGTGGAGGATTTTTTTCTTATCTCCCCTCATGAATGGGACCTTGCTGAGCCCCAACCATTTCTATTTCCATACTACTTCCATCTGAGAGAGAGATTCTGAGAGACCGGGAACTTCCATACCATCGTACGGTGATCCTCACCCTGGATGTGACTCCCCGTCAGGACTCCCCCAGCCGGATACCCTTGGGATCGCTGTATCCCTCAAGCCTGTATGACACTCCACCGTATGGTGACTGTGTCCACCTTTTCCGGTAAGGATATTCATTTCTACCAATTACAGTTTCCATTGGGAATTTAGAAGACTCATGTGCAGAGTGTCTCCTCATACAGAGTCCTTTCCAGTCCCCACTCTACGTGGAGTTGCGACACCATCTACGCCCATGAACCCCCATGTGCTTTTGGGACTAACAGACGATCCACCATACATTTATGGACTTTTTTCTTAATATGGCTACATATTGGATTTCCACCCATCACTTTTATTACCTAATAGGTACAGATTTTTTTTAGCACTTCCCCACAGATATAAGTTGTCAATTTATATGCACTTTTTGAGCGCTGCGTGTTTTTTTATTTCATTTTCCCTGTACATTGTCTACCACTTTGTTACATGCCAGCAGCTACTTTTTACACTATTTTTTGTAATAGCGCAATTATTGTTTGGTTTTATTAAACATCTGGGGAAGAGAAGAGAAGAGAAGAAGCCCAGAAGTCCGGACCTCCGCTGGCAAGAGAGCACCTGAAGACAGCGGAGGGGCCGGCCGAAGACCTGGAACACCGGAGAAGAAGAAGAAGCCGGAGAGAGCGGAGAAGAACCAACCGGACCCCGGGAGAAGATGAACCGGAGGGACCCCCGAAGCCGGAAGAAGACCCCCGAAGCCGGAGGAAGATCCCCCCCCGGAGCTGTTTAATAAATTATTTTAAAAACCTGTGTAGTGTGTTTTATTATTGACACTTTTTCCCTAGGTGAAAGTGTAGGGGTACCATGTACCCCATACTCATTCACATAGGGTGGGGGGGCCGGGATCTGGGGGCCCTCTCCCCCAAAGCACCCCCCCCATGTTGAGGGCATGCGGCCTGGTACAGTTCAGGAGGGGGGGCGCTCGCTCGTCCCCACCCCCTTTCCTGACCGGCCGGGCTGCGTGCTCGGATCGGGGTCTGGTATGGATTTTGGGGGGACCCCCACGCCAGTTTTTCGGTGTAGGGGGTTCCCCTTAAAGTTCCATACCAGACCTAAGGGCCTGGGATGCCTGCGACGGGGCTCGCAAGGTTTCAATCTCGCCAATAAAAGCGGCGAGATTGACTTCCTTTTCTAGTCCCGTCGTACCCGAGTCACGTTCAAAATGAACGGACTTGTCCGTGTGTGGGAAAGTCCGTTCATTCTGAAAGTCCGGCGGAAGTCCGTCGGGAAGACCGGATTCCGGAAAGTCCGGCCGTGTGTAGGCAAGTCCGGCCGTTCAGAAAGTCCGGCGGTAGTCCGCCGGAAGTCTGGCGGCAAGTACGTCGGACCTAGCTTTCCAGAAAGTCCGACCGTGTGTATGCGGCATTACAGGAGAGAATTTCCCTTCCTATGGGGTAGATTTCATCTCACTTCCTGTTGTCTCCTTCCGTTTGCAAGTAGGAGTCGTTTGTAAGTTGGATGTTTGAAAGTAGGGGCCTGCCCTATATACTCAGCAGAAATTTGGGCCTTAGGTGTTCTTGTGACCACAACACTGTAAGCCCTCACAGGGCCCTGCTGTGAACTATTAGATCAAGAATTGTAATTACATGCCCCTGTTGAACAGGGTCAGAAAAATTGGGCCTTTGGTGGTGGTGGTGGTGCTAGTGGCACAACACTGTAAGTTCTCACAGTTACTCTTGGTAGGCGCAGAAACGGGCCCTGCTGTGAAATATTAGATCAAGAATTCTAATTACATGCCCCTGTTGAACAGGGCCAGAAAAATTGGGCCTTTGGTGGTTACATAGTTACATAGTTACATAGTTACATAGTAGGCGAGGTTGAAAAAAGACACAAGTCCATCAAGTCCAACCTATGTGTGTGATTATGTGTCAGTATTACCTTACATATCCCTGTATGTTGCGGTCATTCAGGTGCTTATCTAATAGTTTCTTGAAGCTATCAATGCTCCCCGCTGAGACCACCGCCTGTGGAAGGGAATTCCACATCCTTACCACTCTTACAGTAAAGAACCCTCTACGTAGTTTAAGGTTAAACCTCTTTTCTTCTAATTGTAATGAGTGGCCCCGAGTCTTATTAAACTCTCTTCTGCGAAAAAGTTTTATCCCTATTGTGGGGTCACCAGTACAGTATTTGTAAATTGAAATCATATCCCCTCTCAAGCGTCTCTTCTCCAGAGAGAATAAGTTCAACGCTCGCAACCTTTCCTCATAACTAAGATCCTCCAGACCCTTTATTAGCTTTTTTGCCCTTCTTTGTACTCGCTCCATTTCCAGTACATCCTTCCTGAGGACTGGTGCCCAGAACTGGACAGCATACTCCAGGTGTGGCCGGACCAGAGTCTTGTAGAGCGGGAGAATTATCGTTTTATCTCTGGAGTTGATCCCCCTTTTAATACATGCCAATATTCTGTTTGCCTTATTAGCAGCAGCTTGGCATTGCATGCCATTGCTGAGTCTATCATCTACTAGGACCCCCAGGTCCTTTTCCATCCTAGATTCCCCCAGAGGTTCTCCCCCCAGTGTATAGATTGCATTCATATTTTTGCCACCCAAATGCATTATTTTACATTTTTCTACATTGAACCTCATTTGCCATGTAGTCGCCCACCCCATTAATTTGTTCAGGTCTTTTTGCAAGGTTTCCACATCCTGCGGAGAAGTTATTGCCCTGCTTAGCTTAGTATCGTCTGCAAATACAGAGATTGAACTGTTTATCCCATCCTCCAGATCGTTTATAAACAAATTAAATAGGATTGGTCCCAGCACAGAACCCTGGGGAACCCCACTACCCACCCCTGACCATTCTGAGTACTCCCCATTTATCACCACCCTCTGAACACGCCCTTGTAGCCAGTTTTCAATCCAGGTACTCACCCTATGGTCCATGCCAACGCACCTTATTTTGTACAGTAAACGTTTATGGGGAACTGTGTCAAATGCTTTTGCAAAATCCAGATACACCACGTCTACGGGCCTTCCTTTATCTAGATGGCAACTCACCTCCTCATAGAAGGTTAATAGATTGGTTTGGCAAGAACGATTCTTCATGAATCCATGCTGATTACTGCTAATGATATCGTTCTTATTACTAAAATCCTTCCCCTTGCTTTCCCCTTTTCCTCTTCCCCTTCCCCTTTCCCTTCTCTTTCATTCCTTCACCCTGTACCCTCCTTCTTCTCTCTGCTCTGCGGGACACCCTATGCATACTATGCAAGTAGCATATACTTTATACTTTTATGACAATACCAATGTTATTATCTTAGACCCTGTTTACTAGCATACCTTGCATTTGATGCCATTATATATATCTCATACTTCCAAACCCTTTAATCTTATACTACCCTATGTTTATATTTTTATACAGTGAGTTGCCCCGCAGTACATTTGGGAACAATTTGGGTTCATGCTCTCCTCTCTCTTTCTCTCACTTGCCATGCTGCCCCCCGTGCCTGGCCTCGGTCCTCTGGTTGGGTCCTCGGCCTCTTCAGCTCCCGGGGGAGATGCCCTCCGCCGACCCCTGCCTGGGTTCTGTGTCAGTAGCCTTGGTCTCATTAGTAAGTATGGGATGATCGGTTCTGGCTTCTTGCTTTTAATTAATCATAACCGATACTCTAATTACTTTTATCTGCTTTTACAGATAGCAGTTATGCACATCAGCCCCTAATGAAGCGAGGAAAGCTCGCGAAACGCGTCGGGTTAGAGATGTACCATGCATACCTGTATTACATGTATTACTGTTATATTATGGCTATGTTTTAGGACTACTATGCAATGTTGCTGTTTTATGAACCTGTTCACCCATGCTCATGTCCTATTATGGATTATGCTGTTGCTTTCAATAAAATATTTGTACCTTTATATCTGTTTACCCTCTGATCACCATTTACACCTCATTTAAAGTCCCGTGGGCGACATTCATTTTTTTTTGTTTCTGATATTAGGGATGGAGGTGGTTTATGTTAGGGGTCAGTTCCCAGACACTCTCTTTGCTTATTACTAAAATCTTGTATATAGTCCCTTATCATCCCCTCCAAGATTTTACATACTATTGATGTTAGGCTAACTGGTCTGTAATTCCCAGGGATGTTTTTGGGGCCCTTTTTAAATATTGGTGCTACATTGGCTTTTCTCCAATCAGCTGGTACCATTCCAGTCAATAGACAGTCTGTAAAAATTAGGAACAACGGTCTGGCAATCACCTGACTGAGTTCCCTAAGTACCCTCGGATGCAAGCCACCTGGCCCTGGTGATTTATTAATGTTAAGTTTCTCAAGTCTAATTTTAATTCCGTCCTCTGTTAACCATGGAGGTGCTTCCTGTGTTGTGTCATGAGGATAAACACTGCAGTTTTGGTTACTGAAACCCCCGATTCACTCGTGAAGACTGAGGAGAATAAATTCAATACCTTTGCCATCTCCCCATTCTTTGTAACCAGATGTCCTTCCTCATTCTTTATGGGGCCAATATGGTCTGTCCTCCCTTTTTTACTGTTTACATACTTAAAGGATTTCTTGGGATTTTTTTTGCTCTCCTCCGCTATGTGTCTTTCATGTTCTATCTTAGCCGTCCTGATTGCACCCTTACATTTCTTATTGCATTCTTTATAAAGTCTGAATGCTGAGGATGATCCCTCAACCTTGTATTTTTTTAAGGCCTTCTCCTTTGCTTTTATATGCATTTTTACATTGGAGTTAAGCCATCCAGGATTTTTGTTCGCTCTTTTAAATTTATTACCCAATGGGATACATTGGCTAAAGCCCTTATTTAATATGCTCTTAAAGCAAACCCATCTCTCCTCCGTATTCTTTGTTCCTAATATTTTATCCCAATTTATGCCTTTTAGAAAGGTTTGTAGTTTAGGGAAGTTGGCTCTTTTGAAATTCAGTGTCTTTGTATTCCCTTTATGTTTCCTATTTGTGTGATTTATACTGAAACTAATTGACCTGTGATCGCTGTTACCTAAATTGCCCCTTATTAGTTGGTAATCAGTAGATCCAGTATTGTTTTATTTCTAGTTGGTGCGTCTACCATCTGACCCATAAAATTGTCCTGCAAGACATTAAGGAACTGGTGAGCTTTAAATGAATGTGTGGTTCCCTCCGCCCAGCCTATGTCTGGATAATTAAAATCCCCCATTATGATAACACTTCCCATCCTTGCTGCTAATCCAATTTGTGATAGGAGATCCGTCTCCACTTCCTCCTTCAGGTTAGGGGGCCTATAGCATACTCCCAGTATTATTTTCCCCTTAGCTTCATCCCTTTGGAGCTCTACCCATAAGGATTCCACCTCCTCTCTAGCTCCCTCAGTGATGTCATCTCTCACATTTGCTTGTACATTATTCTTGATATATAGGCATACCCCTCCCCCATTTTTACCCTCTCTATCCTTGCGGTATAGGGTATACCCTTGAAAGTTTGCCAGCCAATCATGAGAGCTGTTGAACCAGGTCTCTGAAATTCCCACAAAATCCAAATCCTCCTTGTACAACAGTATCTCTAGTTCACCCATCTTGTCTGCCATGCTCCTGGCATTGGTGAACATGCCACATAGTTTAGACGGGTCGCATATTGTCCTTGTATTGGGTGTTTCAAAATTGCAACTAGGACTTGCTACTATACTCGCCTTGTGTTTTTGTGCTTTGGTTAACCTACCACTAATGCCCCCAACACTACCCTCTGGAATATCATCCGTGCTGGCTATCACTGTCTCTGGACCCTCCCCCCCCATCGCCTAGTTTAAAAACCCCTCTAACTTTTTGCCCATCTTCATTCCCAGCAGATCTGCACCCTCCTCATTTAGGTGCAGTCCGTCCCTTCTATAGTACCGGTTACCGACTGAGAAGTCGGCCCAGTCCTCCAGGAACCCAAACCCCTCCTTACTACACCAGCTCTTCAGCCACTTGTTTACTTCCCTAATCTCCCTCTGCCTTTCTGGTGTGGCTCGATGTACCGGTAGTATTCCTGAGAATACTACCTTGGAGGTCCTTTTCCTCAATTTAGCACCTAAGTCCCTAAAATCGTTCTTTAGGACACTCCATCTGCCTCTGACTTTGTCATTGGTGCCAACGTGCACCATGACAGCCGGGTCTTCCCCAGCCCCTCCCAGTAATCTGTCCACAAGATCCGTGATGTGCCGAACCCGAGCGCCCGGTAGACAACATACTGTTCGGCGCTTCAGGTCTTGGTTACAGATTGCCCTCTCTGTCCTTCTAAGAATTGAGTCCCCTACCACCAGAATCTGTCTTTCCTTTCCCTTTGCTGCCCCCCCACTCTCACTGGAGGAGTTCTTCCCCTGGCAGCTAGGAGAGTCCCTCATCTCCAGCAGTGCTGGTCCCTGACTGGTTTCACCAATGACACTCAATGGAGCGTACTTATTGGGATGCTCCAGTCCTGGATCGGCCTCTCTGGCACTTTCCCCTCTACCCCTCCTGACTGTCACCCATCTACTCTTTGCTAGTGCCTGCACCTCTTTGTCTCCACCCGCCTCTGTGCTGGCCCCTGCCGGCACCTGCCGTGTACATTCCTGGCACACCTTTAGTATGGAGGGACTTCTCAGTGCTGACAGTTGCTTCCCTAGATTCAGAACCTGGGCTTCCAGGGAAACAATGTGCTTACATTTTGCACAGCAGTATTCACCCTTGATCGGATGATCAAGGAACGCATACATGCGGCAAGATGTACAAAGAGTCGCCTCTCCACACCCGCCGGGCATCGTACCTATTAAATTTAGTGAGGATTTGGGGATTTTACCCTGTCCAAATTACCTAACAGCTAGCTTCCTGGCACTAATACTCAAGACAATACACAGGTACACAACAAGACATTACACAGGTACACAACAAGACAATACACAGGTACACAACAAGACAATACACAGGTACTCACAGACCTACGTGCACTCGCATTACACAAGTATACAGTACACAATACACAAGTACTAACGATCCACACACACTACTCAGACAACACTCAGATACTCACACTACACAGGTACTATGACCCCTGTTATAACCTCCTGTTTTAAACTCTGGTTTTAACTCCCACTTATACCAAGTTCCACTTACACAAAGTTCCTCAGACTGAGCACGCTCAGACTGAGTTCTACACCCAGTTAAATAGGCACCTGTGAGCAATTAACCACCCCCCTTAATTGATAAGCTGAAGGAACCAGAGGAAGAAAAAAAAAAAAAAAGAAAAAAAAAGAAAAAAAAAAGCTATTTAAAAAGTGACAGAAAAAGGCAAATGAAAAACTAAAAGGAAAAGCCCCAAAAATGCACCCCAGCAAACCCAGCAATCAACAAGCAAGACTTATTCACTCTATAACTCTGGTTTTAACTCCCACTTATACCAAGTTCCACTTACACAAAGTTCCTCAGACTGAGCACGCTCAGACTGAGTTCTACACCCAGTTAAATAGGCACCTGTGAGCAATTAACCACCCCCCTTAATTGATAAGCTGAAGGAACCAGAGGAAGAAAAAAAAAAAAAAAGAAAAAAAAAGAAAAAAAAAAGCTATTTAAAAAGTGACAGAAAAAGGCAAATGAAAAACTAAAAGGAAAAGCCCCAAAAATGCACCCCAGCAAACCCAGCAATCAACAAGCAAGACTTATTCACTCTATAACTCTGGTTTTAACTCCCACTTATACCAAGTTCCACTTACACAAAGTTCCTCAGACTGAGCACGCTCAGACTGAGTTCTACACCCAGTTAAATAGGCACCTGTGAGCAATTAACCACCCCCCTTAATTGATAAGCTGAAGGAACCAGAGGAAGAAAAAAAAAAAAAAAGAAAAAAAAAGAAAAAAAAAAGCTATTTAAAAAGTGACAGAAAAAGGCAAATGAAAAACTAAAAGGAAAAGCCCCAAAAATGCACCCCAGCAAACCCAGCAATCAACAAGCAAGACTTATTCACTCTATAACTCTGGTTTTAACTCCCACTTATACCAAGTTCCACTTACACAAAGTTCCTCAGACTGAGCACGCTCAGACTGAGTTCTACACCCAGTTAAATAGGCACCTGTGAGCAATTAACCACCCCCCTTAATTGATAGGCTGAAGGAACCAGAGGAAAAAAAAAAAAGAAAAAAAAAAGCTATTTAAAAAGTGACAGAAAAAGGCAAATGAAAAACTAAAAGGAAAAGCCCCAAAAATGCACCCCAGCAAACCCAGCAATCAACAAGCAAGACTTATTCACTCTATAACTATGGTTTTAACTCCCACTTATACCAAGTTCCACTTACACAAAGTTCCTCAGACTGAGCACGCTCAGACTGAGTTCTACACCCAGTTAAATAGGCACCTGTGAGCAATTAACCACCCCCCTTAATTGATAAGCTGAAGGAACCAGAGGAAGAAAAAAAAAAAAAAGAAAAAAAAAGAAAAAAAAAAGCTATTTAAAAAGTGACAGAAAAAGGCAAATGAAAAACTAAAAGGAAAAGCCCCAAAAATGCACCCCAGCAAACCCAGCAATCAACAAGCAAGACTTATTCACTCTATAACTCTGGTTTTAACTCCCACTTATACCAAGTTCCACTTACACAAAGTTCCTCAGACTGAGCACGCTCAGACTGAGTTCTACACCCAGTTAAATAGGCACCTGTGAGCAATTAACCACCCCCCTTAATTGATAGGCTGAAGGAACCAGAGGAAAAAAAAAAAGAAAAAAAAAAGCTATTTAAAAAGTGACAGAAAAAGGCAAATGAAAAACTAAAAGGAAAAGCCCCAAAAATGCACCCCAGCAAACCCAGCAATCAACAAGCAAGACTTATTCACTCTATAACTCTGGTTTTAACTCCCACTTATACCAAGTTCCACTTACACAAAGTTCCTCAGACTGAGCACGCTCAGACTGAGTTCTACACCCAGTTAAATAGGCACCTGTGAGCAATTAACCACCCCCCTTAATTGATAAGCTGAAGGAACCAGAGGAAGAAAAAAAAAAAAAAGAAAAAAAAAGAAAAAAAAAAGCTATTTAAAAAGTGACAGAAAAAGGCAAATGAAAAACTAAAAGGAAAAGCCCCAAAAATGCACCCCAGCAAACCCAGCAATCAACAAGCAAGACTTATTCACTCTATAACTCTGGTTTTAACTCCCACTTATACCAAGTTCCACTTACACAAAGTTCCTCAGACTGAGCACGCTCAGACTGAGTTCTACACCCAGTTAAATAGGCACCTGTGAGCAATTAACCACCCCCCTTAATTGATAGGCTGAAGGAACCAGAGGGAAAAAAAAAAAGAAAAAAAAAAGCTATTTAAAAAGTGACAGAAAAAGGCAAATGAAAAACTAAAAGGAAAAGCCCCAAAAATGCAACCCAGCAATCAACAAGCAAGACTTATTCACTCTATAACTCTGGTTTTAACTCCCACTTATACCAAGTTCCACTTACACAAAGTTCCTCAGACTGAGCACGCTCAGACTGAGTTCTACACCCAGTTAAATAGGCACCTGTGAGCAATTAACCACCCCCCTTAATTGATAAGCTGAAGGAACCAGAGGAAGAAAAAAAAAAAAAAAGAAAAAAAAAGAAAAAAAAAAGCTATTTAAAAAGTGACAGAAAAAGGCAAATGAAAAACTAAAAGGAAAAGCCCCAAAAATGCACCCCAGCAAACCCAGCAATCAACAAGCAAGACTTATTCACTCTATAACTCTGGTTTTAACTCCCACTTATACCAAGTTCCACTTACACAAAGTTCCTCAGACTGAGCACACTCAGACTGAGTTCTACACCCAGTTAAATAGGCACCTGTGAGCAATTAACCACCCCCCTTAATTGATAGGCTGAAGGAACCAGAGGAAAAAAAAAAAGAAAAAAAAAGCTATTTAAAAAGTGACAGAAAAAGGCAAATGAAAAACTAAAAGGAAAAGCCCCAAAAATGCACCCCAGCAAACCCAGCAATCAACAAGCAAGACTTATTCACTCTATAACTCTGGTTTTAACTCCCACTTATACCAAGTTCCACTTACACAAAGTTCCTCAGACTGAGCACGCTCAGACTGAGTTCTACACCCAGTTAAATAGGCACCTGTGAGCAATTAACCACCCCCCTTAATTGATAGGCTGTGGTGGTGGTGGTGCTGGTGGCACAACACTGTAAGTCCTCACAGTTACTCTTGGCGGGCGCAGAAACGGGACCTGCTGTGAAATATTAGATCAAGAATTCTAATTACATGTCCCTGTTGAACAGGGCCAGAAAAATTGGGCCTTGGTGGTGGTGGTGGTGCTGGTGGCACAACACTGTAAGTCCTAACAGTTACTCTTGGTGTGTGCAGAAACGGGCCCTGCTGTGAAATATTAGATCAAGAATTGTAATTACATGCCCCTGTTGAACAGGGCCTGAAAAATTGGGCCTTTGGTGGTGGTGGTGGTGCTGGTGGCACAACACTGTAAGTCCTCACAGTTACTCTTGGTGGGCACAGAAACAGGCCCTGCTGTGAAATATTAGATCAAGAATTCTAATTACATGTCCCTGTTGAACAGGGGCTGAAAAGCGCAGGAACAAACCCTGCTGCAAAGTATTGCATCAAAAATTGTAATTACACGTCCCTGTTAAACAGGAGCTGAAAAATTGGGCCTTAGGCACTGGTTCTGTTTCCACAACACTGCAACCCCTCACAGATACTCTAGTTGGAACGCAGGAACGAGCCCTGCTGCAAAGTATTGCATCAAAAATTGTAATTACACGCCCCTGTTAAACAGGGGCTTAAAAATTGGGCCTTAGGCACTGGTGGCGGTGCCCAGAACCAAAATTGTCCTTACAAGCTATCAACATGATCATTGAGGAGGAAGAGGATAATTACTCAGGATAGTCACTCAGCATCAGCATAGGCAGTCTTTGAAGGGATCTGACATTTCCAAAAAAAATTATTCAGTTACATCAGCATCAGGTGCTTGGTATCTGGTGGTGATCCAAGACTGATTCATTTTTATGAAGGTCAGTCGATCAACCGAGTCGGTGGACAGATGCACCCTGTGATCGGTTACAAAGCCTCCAGCAGCACTGAATGTGCGTTCCAAAAGAACGCTGGATGCAGGACAGGCCAGTAGCTCAATTGCATACAATGCAAGCTCTGGCCAGTGATCCATCCTCAAGACCCAGTAACCCAGAGGATTTTCTGTGGGAAAGGTGTCCAAGTCAGATCTTGCCCCTAGGTATTCCTGCACCATGTAAAACAGACGCTGGTGATGGTTGCTGGAACCGATCATACCTTGGGGCTGTGGACTAAAAAATTGTCTGAACGCATCGGTCAGATGGCCACCTTCTCCACCGCTCCTTCTTTGACTGACCGAAGCCTCAGCAACACGTTGTCCAGAAACAGGAGTTTTTAACCTCCCAGTCTCTGGGAACGCATTGCACAGACCTTTATGCAAGGCCTCCCGAAGATGTTTCATCCTCTGCTCCCTCTGCGACGGCAAGATAAGGTCCGCAACCTTACCCTTGTAACGTGGATCAAGGAGGGTTGCCAGCCAGTATTGGTCCTTCTCCTTGATACCATGAATACGAGGATCCTTCCGCAGGCTTTGCAGGATCAGGGAGGCCATGCAGCATAGGTTTGCTGAGGCATTCGGTCCGGAGTCCTCTGGGTCACTAAGGATGACATGATCCGCAGCCACCTTCTCCCAGCCACGTACAAGTCCATGTGTTTCTTGGGACTCTAAATGATCCCTTAAAGACTGCTGCTGATGCTGAGTGCCAGGCTCCACCTCCATACTGACAACAATCCTCCTCCTCCTCCTCGTCCTCTTCCTGTGTGATCGGCGGGCACGCAGGAACACTGTCTGGATAAAGGGGGCCTTGAGAGCCAAGGAAGTCCTCCTCTTCCTGCCTCTGTTCTGCCTCAAGTGCCCTGTTCATTATTCCACGCAGCGTGTGCTCCAACAGGTGGACAAGGGGGACAGTGTCACTGATGCATGCACTGTCACTGCTCACCATCCTCGTGGCCTCCTCAAATGGTGATAGGACAGTGCATGCATCCCTGATCATGGCCCACTGGCGTGGGGAAAAAAAACAAGCTCCCCTGACCCTGTCCTGATTCCATAGTCACACAGGTACTCATTGATGGCCCTCTGCTGCGTGTGCAGCCGCTGCAGCACGGCCAACGTTGAGTTCCACCTGGTGGGCATGTTACAGATTAGGCAGTTCTTGGGCAGGTTAAATTCCTTTTGGAGATCTGCCAGCCGAGCACTGCCATTATATGACCGGCGGAAATGCACACAGACTTTCCTAGCCTGCCTCAGGACATCCTGTAAGCCTGGGTACCTGCCCAAGAACCGCTGCACCACCAAGTTAGGGATGTGAGCCAAACAGGGCACATGGGTCAATTGTCCCTGTCGGAGGGCGGAGAGGAGGTTGGTGCCATTGTCGCAAACCACCATTCCTGCCTTAAGTTGGCATTTTGGAGGCGTGGTGGTGGAACAACCTCCAACACTACTGCACCTTGTCCTGCATCCTTCCCAGCTGCCAGCAGAGTGACCCAATGCACCGTGAAACTTAGGTAACGTCCCTGTCCATGCCTGCCGCACCATGAGTCAGAGTTAATATGCACCTTACCGCTGACCGCCCTGTCCAGCGAGGCCAAGACATTGCCTTCCACATGCCGGTAGAGAGCCGGAATCGCCTTCAATGAGAAAAAGTGATGTTTGGGTACCTGCCACTGAGGAACCGCACATTCCACAAACTCACAGAAGGGGGCAGAGTCTTCCAATTAAAAAGGTAGCCGTTGAAATGCTAGCAATTTTGCCAAGCTAGCATTCAACCGCTGGGCACGTGGATGGCTGGGAGCGAACTTCTTTTGGCGGTGCAACAGCTGGGGCAGGGAAATTTGCCTGGTACAATCTGACGTCGGTGTACCGAAAGCAGATTGCCCACAAGTACTTGGCTGTGACACACCTAATTCTACACCTTCATTCCTCTCAGTGCAGGTCTCAGAGGGGACTGAAGGTATAGTGGGGTTGGAGATCTCAGCTGATGAGGAGCAAGGAGAGGTCCTCTTTGTTCTTTGGTGTGGGTCTTTTAGATACGCTTGCCCACTAACTGCATGGCAGGTCAACATATGTCTGGTCAAGCATGTGGTGCCCAAGCGGGAGATGTTTTGGCCACGCGAGATACGCTTGAGACATATGATGTAATAAATAGCAGCGGTGCGATCTGATGCACTCGTCTCAAAAAAGGCCCACACCAAAGAACTTTTGGAATAACGTGCCCTGCACATGCGGAGCTTTGCGGTGTGATGCAGTCAGTGTGCTGCCCTTAGGCTGGCCCCTGGAGGGCATCCTGCCTCATTGGCCATGTGCCTCCTCCTCCTCCTCTCTCCTATCAGGCACCCACGTTGAGTCAGTGACCTCATCATCCCCTCCCTCCTCATCACTGGAGCAAACCTGGCAGAATGCTGCACGAGGGGGAGCATGACTGCCAGATTGCTGTCCTTCTTGGACACCCCCTCTGTCTGTGCTCACATTACTGCCTTCATCTAGCTCAGTATCATCATCAGAGCCTTCTAAACGCTGGGCATCCTCCTGGAGCATGTACCCAACACTCTGGCCAAACAGTTCGAGGGACTCCTCAGGAGGACATGGTGGGGCTAGGGAAGGAGTCACTGATGCCATTGAGCCGAGGGAAGAGGCCGCGTTGGCAGTTGCTTTGCCAGACAAAGCACCCTGAGCATGGGTGAGGGAGGATGAGGAGGATGAGGACGGCTTGGTCATCCACTCGACCAAGTCTTCTGCATGTTGCGGCTCAACACGGCCAGCTGCCGTAAAAAAGGCAAAGCGTGTCCCACGGCCACGTGCTGATGAGGATGCACCGTCTCCACGACCAGCACCATTGCCTCTGGACACAGAGCCTGCTTGCCCTCTTTTATTGGCTTGTGACTGTCTGCCTCTCCTTGCTGGGATATATATATATATATATATATATATATATATATATATATATATATATATATATATATATATATATATATATACTGATACTGCAGCTAGCAAAATCAACTGCCTGCCTACAGTATGAGAACACCACCAACCTTCTACAGGTAGCTTTAGCTGAACACGGTGCAGAGGTCGCACTACACTAACGTGTAAATATTTTAGCTGCCTGCAGTAGTGATAGGATCAGGAAAACACCACCAACCTTCTACAGGTAGCTTTAGCTAAACACTGTGCAGAGGTCGCACTACACTAACGTGTAAATACTTTAGCTGCCTGCGGTAGTGATAGGATCAGGAAAACACCACCAACCTTCTACAGGTAGCTTTAGCTGAACACTGTGCAGAGGTCGCACTACACTAACGTGTAAATACTTTAGCTGCCTGCGGTAGTGATAGGATCAGGAAAACACCACCAACCTTCTACAGGTAGCTTTAGCTGAACACTGTGCCGAGGTCGCACTACACTAACGTGTAAACACTTTAGCTGCCCGCGGTAGTGATAGGATCAGGAAAACACCACCAACCTTCTACAGGTAGCTTTAGCTGAACACTGTGCAAAGGTCGCACTACACTAACGTGTAAATACTTTAGCTGCCTGCGATAGTGATAGGATCAGGAAAACACCACCAACCTTCTACAGGTAGCTTTAGCTGAACACTGTGCAGAGGTCGCACTACACTAACGTGTAAATACTTTAGCTGCCTGCGGTAGTGATAGGATCAGGAAAACACCGCCAACCTTCTACAGGTAGCTTTAGCTGAACACTGTGCAGAGGTCGCACTACACTAACGTGTAAACACTTTAGCTGCCCGCAGTAGTGATAGGATCAGGAAAACACCACCAACCTTCTACAGGTAGCTTTAGCTGAACACTGTGCAGAGGTCGCACTACACTAACATGTAAATACTTTAGCTGCCTGCGATAGTGATAGGATCAGGAAAACACCACCAACCTTCTACAGGTAGCTTTAGCTGAACACTGCAGAGGTCGCACTACACTAACGTGTAAATACTTTAGCTGCCTGCGGTAGTGATAGGATCAGGAAAACACCGCCAACCTTCTACAGGTAGCTTTAGCTGAACACTGTGCAGAGGTCGCACTACACTAACGTGTAAATACTTTAGCTGCCTGCGGTAGTGATAGGATTGGGAAAACACCACTAACCTTCTACAGGTAGCTTTAGCTAAACACTGTGCAGAGGTCGCACTACACTAACGTGTAAATACTTTAGCTGCCTGCGGTAGTGATAGAATCAGGAAAACACCACCAACCTTCTACAGGTAGCTTTAGCTGAACACTGTGCAGAGGTCGCACTACACTAACGTGTAAATACTTTAGCTGCCTGCGGTAGTGATAGGATCAGGAAAACACCACCAACCTTCTACAGGTAGCTTTAGCTGAACACTGTGCAGAGGTCGCACTACACTAACGTGTAAACACTTTAGCTGCCCGCGGTAGTGATAGGATCAGGAAAACACCACCAACCTTCTACAGGTAGCTTTAGCTGAACACTGTGCAGAGGTCGCACTACACTAACGTGTAAATACTTTAGCTGCCTGCGGTAGTGATAGGATCAGGAAAACACCGCCAACCTTCTACAGGTAGCTTTAGCTGAACACTGTGCAGAGGTCGCACTACACTAACGTGTTAGCTGCCTGCGGTAGTGATAGGATCAGGAAAACACCACCAACCTTCTACAGGTAGCTTTAGCTGAACACTGTGCAGAGGTCGCACTACACTAACGTATAAATGCTTTAGCTGCCTGCGGTAGTGATAGGATCAGGAAAACACCACCAAGCTTCTACAGGTAGCTTTAGCTGAACACTGTGCAGAGGTCACACTACACTAACGTGTAAATACTTTAGCTGCCTGCGATAGTAATAGGATCAGGAAAACACCACCAACCTTCTACAGGTAGCTTTAGCTGAACACTGTGAGGAGGACGCACTACACTAACTTGTAGCTTTAGCTGAACACTGTGCAGAGGTCGCACTACACTAACTTGTAGCTTTAGCTGAACACTGTGAGGAGGACGCACTACACTAACTTGTAGCTTTAGATGAACACTGTTCAGAGGACGCACTACACTAACTTGTAGCTTTAGCTAAACACTGTGCAGAGGTCGCACTAAACTAACTTGTAGCTTTAGCTGAACACTGTGCAGAGGTCGCACTACACTAACTTGTAGTTTTAGCTGAACACTGTGAGGAGGACGCACTACACTAACTTGTAGCTTTAGATGAACACTGTGAGAAGGACGCACTACACTAACTTGTAGCTTTAGCTGAACACTGTGCAGAGGTCGCACTAAACTAACTTGTAGCTTTAGCTGAACACTGTGCAGAGGTCGCACTACACTAACTTGTAGTTTTAGCTGAACACTGTGAGGAGGACGCACTACACTAACTTGTATCTTTAGATGAACACTGTTCAGAAGACGCACTACACTAACTTGTAGCTTTAGCTGAACACTGTCAGGAGGACGCACTACACTAACTTGTAGCTTTAGATGAACACTGTTCAGAGGACGCACTACACTAACTTGTAGCTTTAGCTGAACACTGTGCAGAGGTTGCACTAAACTAACTTGTAGCTTTAGCTGAACACTGTGCAGAGGTCGCACTACACTAACTTGTAGTTTTAGCTGAACACTGTGAGGAGGACGCACTACACTAACTTAAAGCTTTAGATGAACACTGTTCAGAGGACACACTACACTAACTTGTAGCTTTAGCTGAACACTGTGCAGAGGTCGCACTAAACGAACTTGTAGCTTTAGCTGAACACTGTGCAGAGGTCGCACTACACTAACGTGTAAATACTTTAGCTGCCTGCGGTAGTGATAGGATCAGGAAAACACCGCCAACCTTCTACAGGTAGCTTTAGCTGAACACTGTGCAGAGGTCGCACTACACTAACGTGTAAATACTTTAGCTGCCTGCGGTAGTGATAGGATTGGGAAAACACCACTAACCTTCTACAGGTAGCTTTAGCTAAACACTGTGCAGAGGTCGCACTACACTAACGTGTAAATACTTTAGCTGCCTGCGGTAGTGATAGAATCAGGAAAACACCACCAACCTTCTACAGGTAGCTTTAGCTGAACACTGTGCAGAGGTCGCACTACACTAACGTGTAAATACTTTAGCTGCCTGCGGTAGTGATAGGATCAGGAAAACACCACCAACCTTCTACAGGTAGCTTTAGCTGAACACTGTGCAGAGGTCGCACTACACTAACTTGTAAACACTTTAGCTGCCCGCGGTAGTGATAGGATCAGGAAAACACCACCAACCTTATACAGGTAGCTTTAGCTGAACACTGTGCAGAGGTCGCACTACACTAACGTGTAAATACTTTAGCTGCCTGCGGTAGTGATAGGATCAGGAAAACACCGCCAACCTTCTACAGGTAGCTTTAGCTGAACACTGTGCAGAGGTCGCACTACACTAACATGTTAGCTGCCTGCGGTAGTGATAGGATCAGGAAAACACCACCAACCTTCTACAGGTAGCTTTAGCTGAACACTGTGCAGAGGTCGCACTACACTAACGTATAAATACTTTAGCTGCCTGCGGTAGTGATAGGATCAGGAAAACACCACCAAGCTTCTACAGGTAGCTTTAGCTGAACACTGTGCAGAGATCACACTACACTAACGTGTAAATACTTTAGCTGCCTGCGATAGTAATAGGATCAGGAAAACACCACCAACCTTCTACAGGTAGCTTTAGCTGAACACTGTTCAGAGGACGCACTACACTAACTTGTAGCTTTAGCTGAACACTGTGCAGAGGTCGCACTACACTAACTTGTAGCTTTAGCTGAACACTGTGAGGAGGACGCACTACACTAACTTGTAGCTTTAGATGAACACTGTTCAGAGGACGCACTACACTAACTTGTAGCTTTAGCTAAACACTGTGCAGAGGTCGCACTAAACTAACTTGTAGCTTTAGCTGAACACTGTGCAGAGGTCGCACTACACTAACTTGTAGTTTTAGCTGAACACTGTGAGGAGGACGCACTACACTAACTTGTAGCTTTAGATGAACACTGTGAGAAGGACGCACTACACTAACTTGTAGCTTTAGCTGAACACTGTGCAGAGGTCGCACTAAACTAACTTGTAGCTTTAGCTGAACACTGTGCAGAGGTCGCACTACACTAACTTGTAGTTTTAGCTGAACACTGTGAGGAGGACGCACTACACTAACTTGTATCTTTAGATGAACACTGTTCAGAAGACGCACTACACTAACTTGTAGCTTTAGCTGAACACTGTCAGGAGGACGCACTACACTAACTTGTAGCTTTAGATGAACACTGTTCAGAGGACGCACTACACTAACTTGTAGCTTTAGCTGAACACTGTGCAGAGGTTGCACTAAACTAACTTGTAGCTTTAGCTGAACACTGTGCAGAGGTCGCACTACACTAACTTGTATTTTTAGCTGAACACTGTGAGGAGGACGCACTACACTAACTTAAAGCTTTAGATGAACACTGTTCAGAGGACACACTACACTAACTTGTAGCTTTAGCTGAACACTGTGCAGAGGTCGCACTAAACTAACTTGTAGCTTTAGCTGAACACTGTGCAGAGGTCGCACTACACTAACTTGTAGTTTTAGCTGAACACTGTGAGGAGGACGCACTACACTAACTTGTAGCTTTAGATGAACACTGTGAGGAGGACGCACTACACTAACGTGTAGCTTTAGCTGAGCACTGTGCAGAGGTCGCACTAAACTAACTTGTAGCTTTAGCTGAACACTTAGCAGAGGTCGCACTAGACTAATTTGTAGTTTTAGCTTAACACTGTGAGGAGGACGCACTACACTAACTTGTAGCTTTAGCTGAACACTGTGAGGAGGACGCACTACACTAACTTGTAGCTTTAGATGAACACTGTTCAAAGGACGCACTACACTAACTTGTAGCTTTAGCTGAACACTGTGCAGAGGTCGCACTAAAGTAACTTGTAGCTTTAGCTGAACACTGTGCAGAGGTTGTACTACACTAACTTGTTGTTTTAGCTGAACACTGTTCAGAGGACGCACTACACTAACTTAAAGATTTAGATGAACACTGTTCAGAGGACGCACTACACTAACTTGTAGCTTTAGCTTAACACTGTGCAGAGGTCGCACTAAACTAACTTGTAGCTTTAGCTGAACACTGTGCAGAGGTCACACTAAACTAACTTGTAGCTTTAGCTGAACACTGTGAGGAGGACACACTACACTAACTATAAATAGTCTAGCTGCCTGACTGTGGTACTAATAGGATCAAAAGAACACCAGCAATTTTCTTCAGGTAGCTGTAAATTCTGTAACAAGACAAGCCTGCCTGTCAGTAGGAAGATAACAGGAACGGATCTAGCTAAACTGAATACAGTGTATATATATATATATATATATATATATATATATATATATATATATATATATATATATATATATATATATATATATATATATATATATATATATACACAACACCTGGGATGCATATATATACACAATAGACTGTAAGTGCAGAGAAGTGAATGACTGTCCTGCCTAATCTAGCTAACTCAAATGAAATGACACTGTCTCTCTCTCTCTCTATCTCTCAGCACGCCGAAACACACTACACAGGGCCGCCGTGTAGGTGGCCTCATATAGTGTGAGGCGTGTTCTAAACCCCACGCCCTGACGTCACCGCTGAGTCCTGGAAGCATACGGGCTGTGTACAAGCCGGCCGGCTAATCTTTTATATGCATTTTACTCTCCTTTTGATGGCTTGCCAGAGAGATCCCGGGCTGGGGTTGCAGTCATTCGTTTTGTGTGGTCCCCTGTAATAAGGGACCAACATGTTCTGGTAAGCGGCAGTACTTTTCAATGGTGGAGGAGACTTTCACATTTCATTAGCCACTTTGGTGTGAACTTTTACCACCCATCACTGTGGATTCACCTTCCATTGGAATCTATTGGAATATGTGACGTTCACTCACACAGACTGTTTTTTATGGACTGATTTTGTATTATCCTAAAATATTCACTTTCACATTTGGTATATAATCACGTTATGGGTTATTAGAAACACCTATTGTAATCTGTAGATATCAATATGTATCAGTAATTATTGGTTTGTTATTCACGTAACATTTGTTTGGTCTATATCTTTGCAAATCTCATTGCTTAGCGCAACTTTTCATTTTATTTATACATAGGTTTGGTGTAGTATAACACTTTTAGTTGCAGCTTTTTTATGCCTTTTACTTATAGCACAGTATTTCTTATATATATAACTACCCAAATGTTTAATTAGATTGGGCTAGATATTAGTTAGCATATTGACATCTATTGTAGAAAAAAGATGAAATGAACCAAGCAACAGGTGCTGAGATCTCAATGGACAAAACATAGCATACATATGTGTCTATACAAAAAGAGGAGACTAATCCTAATATGAAGCACCAGATCCCAGTCATTCGAGACAATGTAGCCCATAGTCTAAAGAAAAACACAAGTATGTCAATTAAACAATCATTCAATGCAGGATATTCATAAACTAACATGTATAGAAAATAATATGTAAAAAATAAAAATGAATGGACATATCGACATATAAAAACATTTTGCACAAAGATCAAAACCATGCTTATTGGACAGTTATGAACTATAAATCTCAAAATACTCATATAGGTGTATTATCAGAGAATAAATAATTTAGAATAATTTAGAATGTATAATGAATAACTGTCCTAAACCAAGATAAAAGGAAATGAGTATCCAGAGATCATGTGCAGTGATCGTGCTCAGGTGAACCCTATAAATAGAACTCTCATAGGTTGCCGTGTGTTTAAAGTAAAGTAAAATGAAGCTGAAGACTATCCAAAAATAAATGTTGTTATTGTGGGCTTTACGACTAACCCGTATGTAAATGTATAAGGATATGGATGGTAACAGTTAACAAGCAACCAGATTGGCAACGTCTAGCAAAAGGTCGTTAAAAAGAAAGAAGAAGAAACAAGGGAAGAGCCTGGCTGTGTCCATGGACACAACGATGTTAAAATCGGAAGGATTCTGTGTCAACCTAAACAGATTATCCAATGAAACTAATGATGGAATATGATCGGGGCATGGAAAGCAAAAAGCTTGTATTGAGAAGGATTGATCTATTTATGATGGCCAGGTCCCTTACACGAAAAAATATATGAACATCGTGTTTGTATAAACAAGAGGCGATGATTGTATTGAACATTGGTTCTTAATAATAAATATTAAATTGTTATATGTTTTTTAAATGATTAATTTTTAAATAAAAGTTTCTATATAAAAAGTTCTTTTGAATTGAGCAGAAGAAAACTTTGTGTAAAGTAACAAGAGTGGCTCGTCCTAACACCAAAATGAAAATGGATCCATGGTCGATTATACCAATAAGATCAATGTATAGCACTTAGCTGGAAGAGGGGGTGGATAAGGTATAAATGAGGAGGTACATGGGCCCCTAAGAACAGAGAAATACGTCAGGCGCGATTTAATCGTAATAAAGGGAAACATCCCATTCAAAATTCAAGTCAGATGGAATTCTAGTGTTCAAAGAGAATATCCAATATACCTCACGTTTGCATAGTAACTGAAACCTGTCCCCTCCTCTAACTGGAGTGACAATCCTTTCTATGCCCTGAATAAAGAGGCTTGAAATATCTTTGTGATGTACAGAATTCCAATGCTTGGCTACATTAGTCGACCTGTTTTTCTCGATGTCATATAGATGGTCGCACAGCCGATCCCTGAGACGACGTGTGATACGGCCTACATATTGAATCTGACAAATTTCACAGGTGATGACATACACCAAAAATTGGGTATTACAATTGATAAAAAAGGAGATGTTAAAAGTTCTGCCATTAGCACAGGATTGAATGTATCTGCCTTTTTAATGTGGCCACAATAATCACATCCTCTTTTGCCGCAGTTAAAGTTCCCTTGAAAACCTAAGCAATTTGATCTCGACTGGCCAGTCGAGAACAAACTGGGTGAGAGAGAGCCACCCAAAGTGGATGCTCTACGAGAAACCAGTCTAATCCCTCTAGAGAGGATATCACTATAGGCAGGATCATTAAACAAAATTGGAAGGTATTTAGTGACTATACTTTTAATTTTAGTGAATTCTGAACTGTGTGTGGAAAAAACTGGTATGCCACTCGAGCATAAAGTTCATTTATGATTATTCTTTTTGTTAGGCTTGTCCTTTAAGAGTGAATGTCTGGGAATAGTACGGGCAGTGGTCAGTGCTCTATTAACTAATGTGTCTGAATATCCTCTGTCCTTAAATCTTTGGGCCATATCATTAGCTTCTATTTGGAAGTGTTCAGGTGTACTGCACTAACGTCTCAACCTGAGAAATTGTCCATACCGTACGCCCCTAATAGTATGGCTGGGGTGTGCAGAGTTGGCTCTAAGTAAAGCATTACCTGCAGTGGGTTTTCTGTAAAGGCTGGTGTTAACTGACCCCCCTATACCAGTTAGTTTCACGTCCAGAAATTCTATGGTATTGTGGTAATATGAGAGCCACCACAAGGATTACGATCACAGAGAACCTTTCTTGGACTCACGAACTTGAAACTGGCTTCACATCTGTTCTGATACAGGTACTGTTACCACCCTTAAGACTGCTCACCGGCAGAAAATGCATACTCACTGGGGATAAATAATAATGGTAACACACTGTCATTAACCCCCCACCCCCTTCCCCCCCCCTTTTTTTTTCTCTTTACTTTATTACCCCCCGGAACTGTTTCAGCAATGTTATTCATGTTTTTATTTTATTACCTATGGTATTGACACTTGCAACAAGGTAAACATGTGACTACCATCTGATCAGCAGTTCCACTAGGACAAATGTAAGTGACCATCCACGCCACTCTCTCTTCCCCCACATAAGGGGTCTGAGAGTGAAGTCAATTAACCAAATGTCGGGGGGCGTGGCCGACCGGAGCTGTAGATGGACGCTTGATACCTCAGCTCGTCTCACAGGGGAGATATAACAGCTACTCAGGCCGCACAGCGAAGCTCATCCAGTGCCATCCTAGCCTCCAAGACACCGGGGACCATGGCCAGCACATCTAGGAAGAGAAACCCGGAATATCAACCAAAGAAACTTACTGAATTCTCCTACAAGCCGGCGGAGCAGGTCAGTGATCTCCAAGATGGCGCCGGCCAGGCCGCGCCGCGGGACACATACACGGATCTGCCGGACGAATTCCTGGCAGATCCTGCTACACCAGACCCCCCAGCCTTACCCCCTCACCCCCCGGAGGGAGACAACCTCCTGAATAGCCCTGCTAAGGCTAAAATGAGGCTCGATGCGCCACCGCAGCGGCCGCCCATCCCACAAATTGAGGCCCAGGCTTTCAACTCCCTTCTCAACAACCAGGCCCTGCACTCATCCATGGCAGCTTTCCCCACCTCAGGGCAGCCTGTTATGGATGCCACGTTAAAGGACATGCTGCTCTCACTGCAGACCTCCCTTATGACAGATCTCTCCTCACTTTTTGCAAAAATCTCCTCAGACATACACATAATGGATGACAGAGTGACATGCATTGAAAATGATATGAGTGACTGCACTTCCAAAGTGAATGAGGTCATGGATGTATGTGCTGATATGAGAGAGGAACAGACATGGATCTGCGCCAAGCTGGCCGATTTAGAGGACAGATCTCGCAGGAACAATATCAAACTGCGCGGAGTCCCTGAATCCATATTGCCTGCAGACCTACCACGCTATGCGAAAGAAATGATGCATGTCATAGTCCCAGAAGCATCCCCCAGGGACATAATCATCGACAGAATACATAGAATAGCCAAGCCATCCCACCTAGCTGCCTCCATCCCCAGAGATGTCTTGATGAGGGTCCACTTCTTCCACGTCAAAGAGAAGCTCCTGCTGGGGGTCAAAAACAAATCACCACTGCCTGCTCCGTACACGGGAATCCAATTTTTCCCGGATCTATCTAAATATACTCTCCAACAAAGAAGAAACCTGAACCCGATCACCAAAGGGCTTCAAAACCACAAAATACCATACAAATGGCGTTATCCAGCAACTATCCTGGTCACTAGAAATGGGCAATCCCACATCATACATGACCTGCACAAAGGCCTGCACCTCCTCCATAACTGGGGAATAATTCTGGAACCCCCCAAGAACCCACCAACGCGCAGCGGCACATCTCAGGCCCGCAGCCGCATGGATCACCACCCCAGCTGAGGTGGCTTCACAGTTAATACCGTAATAGGCCTAACTACGATACCGCACATCCCCTGGAGTTAGACGAATTGTTCCACTGATTGCTCAGCTCCTCTTGTTACTAACTGTTTATACCCCCAATTAGAGGTTGAAGCGGTGTGATACACCTCCTCTACGTCTCCCTGTTCACTCTTGCAAAGTTACCTTTTCAGCGGTTTGCTCATTGGCACTGTATCGTCAACTGTGATTAACATTTTGCTCTATCTGCAGCTCTATTACCCTCCCTCTACTGGCTCCAGCGACCGACCACCACCCACCAACTGCTACCGCCACCAAGATCCTCTGGCAAGTAAACCAGGTCATCTAACTGTAAGTGACTTCCCACACCAACCTACCTACACCTCCCAACACCATGCCACTAAATATATTATTGCTTAATGCTAAAGGCTTGAACCATCCAGCCAAACATCACTCTCTTTGGAAATCTGCCAATGCTCTACAGAGCGACATCTTGTGTATCCAAGAGACACATCTGATAAAGTCAGACTCTCCATTATGCATCAACCGTCAGTTTCCACACATCTTCCATGCCTGCCACTCCACCAAATCCAAGGGCGTCATGATAGCAATAAAAGACACAGTGGACTTCCAACTATCCAAGATACTAATTGACCCTGAAGGTCGCTACTTAATTTTAGTATGCTCCATCAACAAAATCTTTTATACCCTTTCCAACATTTATGCACCGAACTCCCACCAAAAGAAATTCCTCCATAAGGTTCTACGCCTAACCAATCAAATAAAAAAAGGTCACCTGATCCTATGTGGGGATTTTAACATTGCCCCTGATGTCATCATGGATACTACGTCTCCGGCGAAGAGGCGTTTATCGCCACTGAAAAATCTTTTGTCCTCACAGGAACTTTTTGATGTATGGCGCTGCCACCACGGTTCAGAAAAGGACTATACCTACTTCTCTCACGTGCATAATTCGTATTCACGAATTGATTTATTTGTCACTGATAAATGGCTTCTCCAGAAAATATGTAAATCTGAAATCCACGCCACAACATGGTCAGACCACGCCCCAATATCTATTACTATCTCAGATTCCACTCCACAACGCAACACATTCTTGTGGCGTGCAAACAATTTCATACTACAAAATGAAAAATACACCACAGAAATCTCCAATCTTCTCACTGAATTTTTTTCTATAAACAAAGGCACAGTGTCTGACCATGGAGTGGTATGGAATGCCCATAAGGCCTATATTAGAGGTATGTTGATTAAAATGAGCTCCCTTCACAAAAAAAAGAGGACGCAGCGTTTAGATGAACTAACATCCCAAATCACCTCCCTAAAACAACAACATAAAGCCAACCCCCAACCCCCACAAACCATCCAATTATTGAATCTATGGCAAGAACTGAAAATAGTGCTCCTCCACTCATTCGAATATCTCCAGCGTAAATTAAAAGCCACTTCCTACGCCACCTCCAACAAGGCAGGTAAAACGCTAGCACTGAAACTCAGAGGCAGAAGACTCAAGTCTAAAATATCTCAGATTATCCACCCCCACACGAACATCCCCCAGTCCAATCCTCAGGAAATAGCTAACGCTTTCAGAGACTACTATAGCGAACTTTACAACTTAAAACGCGATGCTAACACACCGCAACCAACATCAGCCGAGATCAATCATTTTCTCCAATCTATTCAATTACCCACCCTAACAGGCACTCAACTAGATAACTTAAATAAGCCCTTTACTGAACAGGAAGTTCAGATATCAATTGATTCCCTACCTAATGGGAAAGCCCCAGGTCCAGACGGCCTAACAGCCGAATACTACAAACAGTATGCCCCACAGATAGTCCCACATATTACTGAGCTATTTAACAACGCTGCCTCCTCTTCCAATCTTCCGAATGATTACTTGAATGCACTAATAGTTACGATTCCCAAACCAGGGAAAGACCCAGACTCCCCCAAAAACTTTAGACCAATATCCCTACTCAACCTTGACCTGAAAATCTATGCTAAGACAATCGCCACACGCCTTTTAGATATTATACCCACCCTCATACATAGAGACCAGACAGGATTCACCAAAGGAAGACAGGCACCAGATGCCACCAGAAGAATGATCAACTTGATACACCACGCGGAATCCACCGGAACGCCTTCTCTGCTCCTGTCCTTGGATGCAGAGAAGGCGTTCGACAGGGTTCACTGGACCTACCTAGAATTGGTCCTTCAGAAATTTGGCTTCAGAGACCACATCCTTAGAGCCATATTAGCTATGTATACCACCCCTTCGGCCCAAGTATTCACGGAAGGTATGCTTTCAAAACCATTCCCAATCACAAATGGAACGCGTCAAGGTTGTCCCCTGTCCCCACTCATCTTCAACTTATTAATGGAACCTCTAGCACAACACATCAGATCCAACACTACAATATCCGGAATACAAATAGGTCCCGTCACCCACAAAATCAGTCTCTTCGCGGACGATGTTATCTTAATACTCACTAATCCCACAACCTCCCTGGCGGAAGTACAAAGAACAAAGAAAGGGTGACCAACTCGTTTAGGAAAAAAGCCGTGCCATGTCCAATAATGCATAAATACAGAACAATGGGTTCCCCTAGGTGGACTTTACCGGCACTTGCATAGACAAAAAGAAATTGTAGAAGTAGAAGCTGTTGTACATAGTAAAAACATATAAATTTTATTCATGTTGAAAAATACAAATATTAAAAACAGAAATAGATATCTAGAGTAACATAGTAGTACTACATAGTAAACGTGATAAACATCAAGTAATAAGCAATAATGAAAGGAACCAAAAAACTCTTCTCAAGCCCGACGCGTTTCGGGGTATTTAGTGTTTGTAGGGTCCTTCTTCAGGGGCATAGTTGAGAAAGAGGGGTTCATCTAAACTAATTGAAAAAATGAAAAAAAGGGGGTCAAATGTTAGTAGAACTATCAGTAGATATCCAGTAAGAGGTTAAAGTGATCAATAGATCACCTACCTGAAAAGATTTCATTGGTTGCTTGTAGAAAGGAGATTTTTGTTAAAAGCAAAGAGAACCACAGAGAAAGGGCAGGATGTGGGGGTAAGCAGTAATGGCATAACAAGTATAGATGCTATTGTTAGGTAGTAAGGGCTGCAAGTAGGTGGGCAGCAGTCTCCATAAAGGAGTATGACAGTGCTCCCGTCCCGCCCGACCCGGGCGTGCGCAAGCCAGAGCGATATGCTGGGGTCACAGGAAGGCGTCTCTAAAAAATGAAAAAATTGAGGAACCTTTAGAAAAGATCCAGTATAGGTGATTGAAGGAGTAAATAATTCAATAAAATGGTGTAAGCAATAATATGCAGAGGGAGCACACTAAAGATACTACATATATGGGTAACAAACTTGATGGCTTGGTACAACCGAGAAGTATAATGAAAGCAAATTCATAGAAGAGATCTAGCTTAAAATACATTAGGGTAGAGAGAAATGTATATATATATACATGGATGTTATAATGAAGTTGTTGCATGGTATAAGAAGATAATAAATACAAAATATATATACCCCAGAGTGGATATATAATATGCATACGTATTAAAGGATTCTATAGTTGTACATCCTGGGGGCTAGAGTAATGTAATTACGTATATCATAATGGTATATGGGAAGTATGTAAGAAACAAATATGTTACTACAAAAACCATATGTGTGTGTTCCCAATAGCCTACAGGGACTAAGAGCCATAGAAGGCTGGGAAGTAATGACAAAGCAAGAAGAATGCAACTGTATAATTGTAAATATGTACACAATCAAAGGAGAGATACTACTGCACCTATGACAATAATGCTTGAATAAAGGAAAAGTGAGAAAAAGTATATATAAGTGGAGTAAAATACCTTAAAAAGACCAATCATGTAGCCAGCCTCACAGCCCAGCGTCCGGCGTGTATAGCGCCTTAGCAGGGAGTGAGTGAGGCTGGTGTAAATGGTGTGCGGGCTCCAATTAGCTGGTGTCGGAACGAGGCACAGCTGTGTAGTGGAGACCGTCAGCTGAGACGCCCTGTACAGACCCCCCGAAGCGAGGGTGCGCGGCGCCGCCCCAACAGCGCATGCACGAACGCGATGACGTTGGAGCGACGTCGTGCACACCCGCCCCACCGGCACGGAAGTGCCACTCCGGCGAACTGAGCATGCTCGCCGGAGTGGCAACATGGAGGCAGTGGGCGTGAGATGGAGGGACGCCCAAGTGCCTCCCTAAGCGCCGCCCCAGGAGGAAGAATTCCTGGGGCGGCTTGCCGTGCCGGGCAACCGCTCCGACCACCCATGCCTCGGGGGGGACGGGGGAAAGGGGGAACTGGCCACAAAGAGGGAAACTTATAAAGATATAAAACGAATAGATGGAGTAAACCTAGCCCGATCAAAAACAGGCATGGAGAAGTAGAAAAAAAGAGGGGGTTTTTTAAAGAAAAACATAAAGAGTGTTGGACAAAAAAATGGAATGTAGGATCAACACTCCCTCATGCCAAATCGAAGTGGTTTCTTTTGAAGAATAGGTGGGAACTGGGTCATGCTAGGTAAGTATTTTTTATATAGGGGAGCAGGCATGATCGATCAATCAGCAGTGTATGAGCATAAAATACAGCGGGACTGGTAGTAGAACAGGCATATTAGTGCCTTGGTACAGACATTGTGATATGCAGAATCATGAGCAAAAGAGGAAAGAGGGGACAATGAAGAGACCTGCAATGGACAACAAGAAACCTAACCATAATGGAGGATACACAAATGCTAGCACAGAATATATAGCAAACAATAACAAACAATATATAAACAAAAGGGGGGTTCCATTTAGGAACCAACCAAGCTGATTGTGTGTACAATACATGGTCCCCTATGGTACCCACTAAACAGGGAAAAAAAAAAAAAAAGGCGGGGAGCATGTAAGTGGCCAGACGCACAGCTTGGTGTACAGGGTATAAGGACAAAAAAGGAACAACCGGATGTAATAGACAGTTGAATAAAATCGAGAACTGGAATGGTGAACACAATATAGATAGAAGGAAGGAAAGAATAAAATGGCAAATAATAGTATGTGTATTGAGAATGGTAGGTAAGGGAGAAGGAATGGGAGGGAAAGGGGGGGGGATGGGGGGGCAGGGAGGAGGGGGAAGGGGGAGGGGGGGGGAGGTGAATGGATAGAGGGGATGTACATAAAGGTGGTCATGACATTATTTTTCCATTCCTCCAGAATTAAAGCCTTCTAAGAAGGGCTTAAAACAAACCGCCTCGTTGAGGCCTGGGGGTGTGGTGGCCTTAAGTAAATGGATCCATTTAACTTCTCTCTGGAGTAAGATTTTATTCCAGTCGCCCCCTCTGGGGCTGGTATGTATACGATCCAAGATTAAGAATTTGATGGAGGGGAACTTGCCTCCATGTACCAGTGTTACATGTCGACCTAAAGGGAGGTCTGGGTCAGCTGTTTTCATGGATACAATGTGCCTGTATGCTCTTCGCCAAAACTCAAGTTTAGTCTTTCCTATGTAAAAGCAACCGCAGTTACACTAAAGTAGATAAACCACTCCAGTGGTTCTGCAGTTTGCAAAGTGTTTTGGAAAAAAGGTTTTCCCGTTAGGGAGAGTGGGATTTCTTTGAGTAAACATGTAACCATAGTAGTGGCATGAGCCACAGGCAAAAGTACCCCTGTATTTACAATGGGTAGTTGATAGTCTAAACTCACTTTTGGTGATCTGGTCACCAATGGAAATGGCTCTTCTAAAGGTGAAGTAGGGTTTTTCTGGGAGTAAATGGCCCAGGCTGGGGTCGAGGGCCAGTAAGTGCCAGTATTTTTCAATGATTCTTTTAGTTTGACGGTGTTGCTGATTGTATGTTGTGATGATACTAAGTTGGTGTGTGTCTCTTTGTTGTTTAGTAGAGTGAAGGAGCATTTGTCTGGGTTTATTAGTAACTTTTTTAAAGGCCTTTTTGAGAGATTTGTGGGAGTATCTGCGTAATAACAGTCTATCTCGGAGGGCAGCAGCTTCTGTGAGAAAGGTTTTATTGTCTGTACAGTTACGCTTGATCCTAATGTATTGGGAATAAGGTATGAAGTCGATCAAAGGTTTAGGGTGGAAGCTAGCAGCGTGCAATATGGTATTGCCAGCAGTGCTTTTTCTAAATAGCTTGGTAGAAAGTTTGCCCTGTCCATCCTTGAAAATTTCAATGTCTAAAAAAGTTACATGAGTATTGTTAAAGGACATAGTGAATGTCAAATTGAAGTCATTTTTGTTCATTCTAAATATGAACTGCTCGAGTACATCCAAGGGACCCTCCCAAACGACAAAAATGTCGTCTATGTATCGATACCACCCTTGAATGTGGTTTGTGTATTGAGTAAGATTACCGTCTGCAAGGAGGGCCTTCTCCCACTCCCCCAGGTACAGGTTGGCATACGACGGGGCACAACATGTCCCCATAGCTACCCCCTGCACCTGGAGGTAGTGGGAGCCGAGAAAGGTGAAGACATTGTGGGTGAGGATGTACTCAAGCAGTTCAATGATGAATTCATTATAAATAGGATCGGAATCCGATTTTTTGTTGGAGTATGTGTCTGATTGCTGCCAAACCTAGTTCATGTGGAATGGAGCTGTAGAGCGTCTCCACGTCAATGGTGACAAGGAGGGCTCGGTCCGAGACAAATAAGTGGTCCAAGATTTGCAAAAAGTGGCTGGTGTCCTTTACATAGGATGTCAAAGACATCACGAGGGGCCTTAGATATTCATCAATGAGTTTGCTAGCATTGTCGCATATTGGGCCTACACCTGAAATTATAGGCCTACCCGGAGGGTCTGACAGATTTTTGTGCACTTTGGGGAGTGCGTAGAATGTAGGGGTCTTGGGAAAATTGTTTCTCACAAAAGTCCAAGTGGACTTACTGATGGAGTCAACCAGTGCGTAGAATTCTCTATTGTACTTCTTAACAATAGAGGCTGGCATGCAACGGTACCAGTCCGCATTGTTGAGAATTTTTTTACAAATCTTAATATAGTGGTTGTTGTCCAAGACCACTACATTTCCTCCCTTGTCAGAAGGTTTTATGGTGATTGTATTATTTGCTTTCAGGGAGTCTAGTGCCTGTAGTGGCGGAAGTACAAACCACATTAAATTGGTTCAGTAGAGTATCGTACTATAAATTAAACACATCCAAATCTTCCATCCTTGACATCAATCTGGATGCCACCACTAAGAATCTACTCCGACTTCCGGTTCCGGTGCCGTATGGAGTAGCTGCTTCCTCCACCAGCTCCTGCAGCTAGACTCTTAATTCAGCCTGTAAAACCGGCACAACCTGCTCCAAACTCCGGCAATCTCTTCCCCCACACCCGGTCATCACATGGACCGCTTTGTGGAGAAAACAGACTCGCGATCGTATGCGGCTGCAACGGCGCGGACGGCACAGCCGCAAATCGAGGCCCCGGCTTCGGCCTGCACGGATCTTCACACTGAATCGGTGCCTGACATGGAGGTAGGCGGAGAAAGGTAGGCGGAGAAAGGTAGGCGCCCCCCCTCCTCACAGCATGACACTGCCCCACAGCAGAACACTGCCCCACAGCAGAACACTGCCCCACAGCATAATGGAGATCGTCACACAGAGCTTATTGCCCAGGCTGTGGCAGCTCTCCTCTCCCCCATGATAGCAGCCTCTGTGGAAAAGGCAGTCAACGCAGGCATGCAGAAGCTCCAGGCCCAATTAGGGGAACACGCTTCCAGATTGAATGAGGCCGAGCACCGCATATCCAACATTGAGGAAGAACTCTACCAGGCTCAATCCTCAGAACAGGCCCAAGATAAGACAAACAAATATATTTTAGAGAAATTAGATGATTTAGAAAATAGATCCAGAAGGAGTAACTTGCGATTCGTGGGGGTCCCAGAATCGCTACAACCTTCAGCCCTCACGGACCTATGCGCGAGGCGCATACCGGAAGCACTAGGCCTCCCAGGCCCCTGCATTGTGGAACGTGCCCACCACGTGGGAACCTTTAATTCGGATCGCAAATCGTCTCGACCAATTATTGCAAAATATCTGAACTATTCTGACAAAGCTTCCATCCTACAGCAATACAGGCAATCCAGATCTCTCCAGATCGATGGCATGAAGATCCTGATATTCGCAGATTACTCCATAGAAGTATCCAAGAAAAGAAAATAATTTCAACATATATGCACAGAGTTACACCAGCAACAAATAAAATTTACCCTAGCCTTTCCAGCTATCCTCCGACTCAAAGCCCCTAATGGCGACCAACTCTCTTTCCATGACCCCTCAGAGGCGGAGGCCTTCCTAAGATCGCTACGCAAAGGACCGCACCTGAGCCCTACATCCAAAACAGCTCCCATCAGCCGTGCTCTGGACCAAAGGAGCCCACGCAAGGACTCCCCAAAACGATTCAGAGCCTCTGGACCTGATCAACGTCACTCCATGCCTCATTGAGTGATCTCTTCAAACGGCATGTCTGCCTCTGGTGCTTCTACTATTCAACCAGCCTTACAAACCAGCCCAGGCGAAGATGACTCTCTCTCTACCCCTCACCATACTCCCTACATACTGGTAGGCCGAACCCTTACTATGATGTGCACAATGTTAATATGTTACTACTAGTTCAATGCTTTTTTATTTTTCTTAAAACGCAGTTCTCCTCCCTGGCTTCCCTGCGTAGACCAGACCACGCCTCCCGATCACAACCCAACCTGCCAGCATGATATACCTTCCAACAAGTAGGTTTAGAAGCTGCAGTCACAGGGTCTTGAAATGGGAGCTGGACTACACAGTGACCTCCATGCGGAAAAAAGCGAAGTTTCACAGTAATGTTGTATTGTTTCTACCTCTCACCCCCTTCCTCCTACATCCTTTTCGCCTCCTCCTACTCCCATCCCATGATTCATTAGCACCAACAGACCCTAACTCAGCACTCTCATATAACGTAGCTTCCTACATATCCCCGTGGGTACTCGCAGCGCTCATACGTATGAACCATCACTCAATTCATACAACGTCGGCCCCTACCTCCATTATGGCCCTCCCAACATGAAAATAGTCTCCTGAAATGTGAAGGGACTTCATTCCCCATCCAAGAGAATGAAAATTCTTCGCCACCTCAAAAGGCATAAGGCCGACATTGCCCTACTCCAGGAAACCCACCTCTCCACTCCTGACTTCCAACGTATGAAAAAACTCTGGGTGGGCACGGTTCTAGGCTCTGACTCAAATGGCCGCAAAGCAGGGGTTCTAATACTCATACATAAAAACCTCCCCTGCAAGGTCCTATGTGTTGACTCGGACTCTCAGGGACGCCTTTTATCTACACATGTTCAAATAGGGACCAGAGACCTAGTAATCTCAAACGTATACGCACCCAACAACCCCACAAAACAGTTTTTTAGTGAGCTAACAACCTGGCTCCTCCGCGACCCACACCTCCCACACATAATTGGCGGGGACTTTAACACTACCCTCCACCCAATTGACGACAGATCCTCTCCCAAACGCTCAAGACACCTCCATGACCCCAGTGCTCTGTCACTTCTGGCTTCCACGATGGATTCCCTCCATCTTCATGACATTTGGCGCCTACATCACCCAACTGATAGAGAATTCACATTCTACTCTAACCCCCATAATGTCTTCACTAGAATTGACTACCTTTTCTGTTCAGACAACCTTGTCCCACTGATACCTGATGCTGACTAGGGATGAGCTTCGAGTTCGACTCGAACTCATGTTCTACTCGAACATTGGCTGTTCGCAAGTTCGCCGAACAGCGAACAATTTGGGGTGTTCGCGGCAAATTCGAATGCTGCGGAACACCCTTTAAAAGTCTATGGGAGAAATCAAAAGTGCTAATTTTAAAGGCTTATATGCAAGTTATTGTCATAAAAAGTGTTTGGGGACCCGGGTCCTGCCCCAGGGGACATGGATCAATGCAAAAAAAAGTTTTAAAAACGGACGTTTTTTCAGGAGCAGTGATTTTATTAATGCTTAAAGTCAAACAATAAAAGTGTAATATCCCTTTAAATTTCGTACCTGGGGGGTGTCTATAGTATGCCTGTAAAGGGGCGCATGTTTCCCGTGTTTAGAACAGTCTGACAGCAAAATGACATTTGGAAGGAAAAAACTCATTTAAAACTACCCGCGGCTATTGCATTGCCGACAATACACATAGAAGTTCATTGATAAAAACGGCATGGGAATTCCCCACAGGGGAACCCCGAACCAAAATAAAAAAAAAAAAATGATGTGGGGGTCCCCCTAAATTCCATACAAGGCCCTTCAGGTCTGGTATGGATATTAAGGGGAACCCCAGCCAAAATTTAAAAAAAAAATTGACGTGGGGTTCCCCCTAAATTCCATACCAGACCCTTCAGGTCTGGTATGGATTTTAAGGGGAACCCCGCGCCAAAAAAAAAAAAAAAAAACGGCGTGGGGTCCCCCTAAAAATCCATACCAGACCCTTATCCGAGCACGCAACCTGGCAGGCCGCAGGAAAAGAGGGGGGGACGAGAGTGCGGCCCCCCCCCCCTCCTGAACCGTACCAGGCCACATGCCCTCAACATTGGGAGGGTGCTTTGGGGTAGCCCCCCAAAACACCTTGTCCCCATGTTGATGAGGACAAGGGCCTCATCCTCACAACCGTGGCCGGTGGTTGTGGGGGTCTGCGGGCGGGGGGCTTATCGGAATCTGGAAGCCCCCTTTAACAAGGGGACCCCCAGATCCCGGCCCCCCCCCTGTGTGAAATGGTAAGGGGGTACTTACCCCTACCATTTCACTAAAAAACTGTCAAAAATGTTAAAAATGACAAGAGACAGTTTTTGACAATTCCTTTATTTAAATGCTTCTTCTTTCTTCCTTCATCTTCTTCTGGTTCTTCTGGCTCTTCTGGTTCTTCCTCCGGCGTTCTCGTCCAGCATCTTCTCCGCGGCGTCTTCTATCTTCTTCTCCTCGGGCCGCTCCGCACCCATGGCATGAGGGGGGAGGCTCCCGCTCTTCTCTTCATCTTCTTCTCTTCTTCATCTTCTTCTTCATCTTCTTCTTCATCTCTTCTTCCTTCTTCTCTTCTTCATGTCTTCTGCGGGCCGCTCCGCAGCCATGCTGGCATGGAGGGAGGCTCCCGCTGTGTGACGGCGTCTCTTCGTCTGACGGTTCTTAAATAACGGGGGGCGGGGCCACCCGGTGACCCCGCCCCCCTCTGACGCACGGTGACATGACGGGACTTCCCTGTGATGTCACGGGGAATGCCACAGGGAAGTCCCGTCATGTCACCGTGCGTCAGAGGGGGGCGGGGTCACCGGGTGGCCCCGCCCCCCGTTATTTAAGAACCGTCAGACGAAGAGACGCCGTCACACAGCGGGAGCCTCCCTCCATGCCAGCATGGCTGCGGAGCGGCCCGCAGAAGACATGAAGAAGAGAAGAAGGAAGAAGAGATGAAGAAGAAGATGAAGAAGAAGATGAAGAAGAGAAGAGCGGGAGCCTCCCCCCTCATGCCATGGGTGCGGAGCGGCCCGAGGAGAAGAAGATAGAAGACGCCGCAGAGGAGATGCTGGACGAGAACGCCGGAGGAAGAACCAGAAGAGCCAGAAGAACCAGAAGAAGAAGAAGATGAAGGAAGAAAGAAGAAGCATTTAAATAAAGGAATTGTCAAAAACTGTCTCTTGTCATTTTTAACATTTTTGACAGTTTTTTAGTGAAATGGTAGGGGTAAGTACCCCCTTACCATTTCACACAGGGGGGGGGCCGGGATCTGGGGGTCCCCTTGTTAAAGGGGGCTTCCAGATTCCGATAAGCCCCCCGCCCGCAGACCCCCACAACCACCGGCCACGGTTGTGAGGATGAGGCCCTTGTCCTCATCAACATGGGGACAAGGTGTTTTGGGGGGCTACCCCAAAGCACCCTCCCAATGTTGAGGGCATGTGGCCTGGTACGGTTCAGGAGGGGGGGGGGGGCCGCACTCTCGTCCCCCCCTCTTTTCCTGCGGCCTGCCAGGTTGCGTGCTCGGATAAGGGTCTGGTATGGATTTTTAGGGGGACCCCACGCCGTTTTTTTTTTTTTTTTTGGCACGGGGTTCCCCTTAAAATCCATACCAGACCTGAAGGGTCTGGTATGGAATTTAGGGGGAACCCCACGTCAATTTTTTTTTAAAATTTTGGCTGGGGTTCCCCTTAATATCCATACCAGACCTGAAGGGCCTTGTATGGAATTTAGGGGGACCCCCACATCATTTTTTTTTTTTTTTTTTGGTTCGGGGTTCCCCTGTGGGGAATTCCCATGCCGTTTTTATCAATGAACTTCTATGTGTATTGTCGGCAATGCAATAGCCGCGGTAGTTTTAAATGTGTTTTTTCCTTCAAAATGTCATTTTGCTGTCAGACTGTTCTAAACACGGGAAACATGCGCCCCTTTACAGGCATACTATAGACACCCCCCAGGTATGAAATTTAAAGGGATATTACACTTTTATTGTTTGACTTTAAGCATTATTAAAATCACTGCTCCTGAAAAAACGGCCGTTTTTAAAACTTTTTTTTGCATTGATTCATGTCCCCTGGGGCAGGACCCAGGTCCCCAAACACTTTTATTGACAATAACTTGCATATTAGCCTTTAAAATTAGCACTTTTGATTATTCATGTTCGTGTCCCATAGACTTTAACGGTGTTCGCGTGTTCGAACGAATTTTTTTCCTGTTCGCATGTTCTGGTGCGAACCGAACAGGGGGGTGTTCGGCTCATCCCTAATGCTGACATACACGACATCGTTATATCCGACCACGCACCCATCTCAGTGACGCTAGACAACCCAGACCTACACCCAAGTCCCAAATTGTGGCGCTTCCCCTCTTACCTTCAAAATAATTCTGATTTCAGGATATACATGGAAAACACATGGTCAGAATACACCTCGACCAACGCACCACATACAGACAACTAGGGATGAGCTTCGAGTTCGAGTCGAACTCATGTTCGACTCGAACATTGGCTGTTCGCAAGTTCGCCGAACACCGAACAATTTGGGGTGTTCGCGGCAAATTCGAATGCCGCGGAACACCCTTTAAAAGTCTATGGGAGAAATCAAAAGTGCTAATTTTAAAGGCTTATATGCAAGTTATTGTCATAAAAAGTGTTTGGGGACCTGGGTCCTGCCCCAGGGGACATGGATCAATGCAAAATAAAGTTTTAAAAACGGCCGTTTTTTCAGGAGCAGTGATTTTAATAATGCTTAAAATCAAACAATAAAAGTGTAATATCCCTTTAAATTTTGTACCTGGGGGGTGTCTATAGTATGCCTGTAAAGGGGCGCATGTTTCCCGTGTTTAGAACAGCCTGACAGCAAAATGACATTTGGAAGGAAAAAACTCATTTAAAACTACCCGCGGCTATTGCATTGCCGTCAATACACATAGAAGTTCATTGATAAAAACGGCATGGGAATTCCCCACAGGGAAACCCCGAACCAAAATTAAAAAAAAAAAAAATGAAGTGGGAGTCCCCCTAAATTCCATACCAGGCCCTTCAGGTCTGGTATGGATATTAAGGGGAACCTCGGCCAAAATTTTTTAAAAAAATGACGTGGGGTTCCCCCTAAATTCCATACCAGACCCTTCAAGTCTGGTATGGATTTTAAGGGGAACCCCGCGCCAAAAAAAAAAAAAAAACGGCGTGGGGTTCCCCCAAAAATCCATACCAGACCCTTATCCGAGCACGCAACCTGGCAGGCCTCAGGAAAAGAGGGGGGACGAGAGTGCGCCCCCCCCCTCCTGAACCGTACCAGGCCACATGCCCTCAACATTGGGAGGGTGCTTTGGGGTAGCCCCCCAAAACACCTTGTCCCCATGTTGATGAGGACAAGGGCCTCATCCCCACAACCGTGGCCGGTGGTTGTGGGGGTCTGCGGGCGGGGGGCTTATCGGAATCTGGAAGCCCCCTTTAACAAGGGGACCCCCAGATCCCGGCCCCCCCCCTGTGTGAAATGGTAAGGGGGTACTTACCCCTACCATTTCACTAAAAAAGTGTCAAAATAGTTAAAAATGACAAGAGACAGTTTTTGACAATTCCTTTATTTAAATGCTTCTTCTTTCTTCCTTCATCTTCTTCTGGTTCTTCTGGCTCTTCTGGTTCTTCCTCCGGCGTTCTCGTCCAGCATCTCCTCCGCGGCGTCTTCTATCTTCTTCTCCTCGGGCCGCTCCGCACCCATGGCATTGGGGGGGAGGCTCCCGCTCTTCTCTTCATCTTCTTCTTCATCCTCTTCTCTTCTTCCTTCTTCTCTTCTTCTCTGTTTCTCTTCTTAATTTTCTTCTCCGGGCCGCTCCGCATCCATGCATGGAGGGAGGCTCCCGCTGTGTGACGGCGTCTGCTCATCTGACGGTTCTTAAATAACGGGGGCCGGGGCCACCCGGTGACCCCGCCCCCCTCTGACGCACGGTGACTTGACGGGACTTCCCTGTGACGTCACGGGGAATGCCACAGGGAAGTCCCGTCATGTCCCGTGCGTCAGAGGGGGCGGGGTCACCGGGTGGCCCCGCCCCCCGTTATTTAAGAACCGTCAGATGAGGAGACGCCGTCACACAGCGGGAGCCTCCCTCCATGCATGGATGCGGAGCGGCCCGGAGAAGAAAATTAAGAAGAGAAACAGAGAAGAAGAGAAGAAGGAAGAAGAGAAGAGGATGAAGAAGAAGATGAAGAGAAGAGCGGGAGCCTCCCCCCCAATGCCATGGGTGCGGAGCGGCCCGAGGAGAAGAAGATAGAAGACGCCGCGGAGGAGATGCCGGACGAGAACGCCGGAGGAAGAACCAGAAGAGCCAGAAGAACCAGAAGAAGATGAAGGAAGAAAGAAGAAGCATTTAAATAAAGGAATTGTCAAAAACTGTCTCTTGTCATTTTTAACTATTTTGACACTTTTTTAGTGAAATGGTAGGGGTAAGTACCCCCTTACCATTTCACACAGGGGGGGCCGGGATCTGGGGGTCCCCTTGTTAAAGGGGGCTTCCAGATTCCGATAAGCCACCCGCCCGCAGACCCCCACAACCACCGGCCACGGTTGTGGGGATGAGGCCCTTGTCCTCATCAACATGGGGACAAGGTGTTTTGGGGGGCTACCCCAAAGCACCCTCCCAATGTTGAGGGCATGTGGCCTGGTACGGTTCAGGAGGGGGGGGCGCACTCTCGTCCCCCCCTCTTTTCCTGCGGCCTGCCAAGTTGCGTGCTCGGATAAGGGTCTGGTATGGATTTTTGGGGGAACCCCACGCTGTTTTTTTTTTTTTTTTGGCGCGGGGTTCCCCTTAAAATCCATACCAGACCTGAAGGGTCTGGTATGGAATTTAGGGGGAACCCCACGTCATTTTTTTTTTAAATTTTGGCCGGGGTTCCCCTTAATATCTATACCAGACCTGAAGGGCCTGGTATGGAATTTAGGGGGACTCCCACTTCATTTTTTTTTTTTTTAATTTTGGTTCGGGGTTTCCCTGTGGGGAATTCCCATGCCGTTTTTATCAATGAACTTCTATGTGTATTGACGGCAATGCAATAGCCGCGGGTAGTTTTAAATGAGTTTTTTCCTTCCAAATGTCATTTTGCTGTCAGGCTGTTCTAAACACGGGAAACATGCGCCCCTTTACAGGCATACTATAGACACCCCCCAGGTACGAAATTTAAAGGGATATTACACTTTTATTGTTTGACTTTAAGCATTATTAAAATCACTGCTCCTGAAAAAACGGACGTTTTTAAAACTTTTTTTTGCATTGATCCATGTCCCCTGGGGCAGGACCCAGGTCCCCAAACACTTTTTATGACAATAACTTGCATATAAGCCTTTAAAATTAGCACTTTTGATTATTCATGTTCGTGTCCCATAGACTTTAACGGTGTTCGCGTGTTCGAGCGAACTTTTTTCCTGTTCGCATGTTCTGGTGCGAACCGAACAGGGGGGTGTTCGGCTCATCCCTACAGACAACCCAAATCTGTTCTGGGAAGCTGGCAAGGCCTTCCTCAGGGGACACATTATCTCCTATGCGGCCTCTTTCAAAAAGACCACACTTAAAAATTACAAAACGGCCAGCTCCCGACTACACCAAGCTCAACGTTCCCTGTACACGGATGACACCCCTGACAACAGAAAGACTTGGCAGGTAGCTAAACAATCCTTTGACACATGGGCTGAAACCCTGGAATTAACTAAAAAAGCGCACTTGGATGCCACCCTCCACAAATTCGGCAACAAGGCAGGCAAACTACTTTCCAGGCTTTGTAAGGGACCCCACCGTCCGACGTATATTACCTCCCTACGGGACGCATCAGGCAATATCAAAACCTCAAAAAAAGGTATAAACGAAGCGATGTTACATTACTATTCCTCCTTATATGCGACTGACCCTATAGACAATTCAATAGCACTCTCCTTTCTTGAAAAAGTAACCCTCACACAAATCTCTCCCTCCCAATTGGATGCTCTCAATGCACCCATCTCCCTTCCTGAAATATCAACTGTCATCCGGAACCTAGCCCCTTCTAAAGCCCCAGGCCCAGACGGCTTCACGGGCGAGTTCTACAAATCCCTTCAATTAATCCTAGAACCCACCCTCCGCGACGTATATCATCACATTTGGACAGGCGGCCCCTACCTACCTACGGGTAACCAAGCCATTATTAAATTATTAGAAAAAAAGGGTAAGGACCCACAAGACCCAGATTCATATAGACCTATTTCACTTTTAAATCTTGACGTCAAGATTCTCTCCAAAATTATAGCCACTAGATTAGCCTCCATTATCCCCTATCTAATACACCCTGCCCAATCGGGGTTTGTGAAGGGCAGGACTGCCACCATGAACCTCAGAAAGGTAATGATGGCCTTGGAACATGCCAAATGCACTCCAGACGGTAATCATGCCATCATCACCCTCGATGCGGAGAAAGCCTTCGATAACGTAAGTTTTGAATGGCTCTCCATGGTTATGACTAAAATGGGCTCCTCCGGCTCCTTCACTCACCTTATTACCACCATGTATACCGCTCCAGCGGCTAGACTTGTAGCAGCAGGACTCCTTTCGGATGAATTCCGTCTCCACAAAGGCACGAGACAGGGATGTCCCTTATCCCCTCTCCTATTCAACATAGCCTTGGAACCTCTATCCAGGTACCTCTCCTACGTAGCCCCATTACATGGCATTAAAATCGGCAAACACGAACTACGAACTTCTCTCTTCGCTGATGATGTCCTTATTTTCACAGCGAATCCTGCATCCGACATGCTCACGATTAAATATACCTTTGACCAATTTAGATTATGCTCGGGCCTGCGCATAAATTACAACAAAAGCAAAATACTTCCCATAGGTACACAGTCCAGACCTCTCTGGGCCCAACAAGCCATCTTCACTGTCGCAAAATCCCACATCACTTATTTAGGAGTAAAAATAGGGAAGCTTCCCTCCTCTCTCTACCACCTTAACTATCCCCCCTTACTCACAAAAATCTCTCAGGAACTTGAAAACTGGATGGATCTCCCCCTCTCGCTCCTGGGAAGATGCCATCTGGTGAAGATGGTCAGTTTTGCCCGCCTACTCTACCCGCTCCAAACCCTCCCTTGGCTTCTACACCATAAGGATACGAAATTCCTCAACACTGCCATCTCTAAATTTCTTTGGCGAAACAAAAGACCACGCATAGCCTTCACAAGTTATATCTTCCCAGACACGAAGGGGGTATTAGCCTCCCAAACATCAGAACATACAACTTAGCCTGTCTATTGAGGATAGGTCTGGACTGGGTAGCCCAAAAGTCTCGCTTCTCCAATTATCATCTGGAAACCGCTTTGACACACCCTTACTCCTTGGCAGCCCTCCTTCACTGCAGGTGGAAATCCCTTCCACCATCACTTCAGCACAACCTCCTGCTACGGGACACTGCAATTGCCTGGAGAGAAGTGAGGAAAAGCCTCAAACTACCACCCTTCATCTCTTGCCATCTTCCGATACAAGGAAACCCATGCTTCCATCCAGGTCTGGAACATCAACCCTATGTCACATGGCAACAAAAAGGCCTCACCAAATTCTCTTTACTATGTGACAGAGAGACTGGTCGCCCTATCAATTTTCAAACTATAGCTGACAAATTCTCACTCCCACCGTCACATGCCTTCCAATATGGACAATGCATCAGCTTTCTGAAAAATGCCTGCAGAGATGACCATAAAAGGTTCAAATCATCTTTCATGGATATCCTTCTATCTGAGGACTCATACAAAATCTCAGACATTTACCAACCTCTTCTTCTGAAAACCACTCCCCCTCTCACAGCCTCATCAGCGGCCAATTGGGCAAGAAACTTTCCGGATACTGAGCTGGTGGATAAAATTCTACAAGGCCTTAATACCATACACAAATTGATCCCCAACGAATCTTGGAGGGAAACCCAATTGAAAATCATGCATAGGGCTCATATACCCTTCCTCTCGACCAAACAAGGTCAAACCTCCTCTATTTGCCCTCTCTGTCAACACCCCAGGCCTTCCCTGACACGCTTCTGGTCATGCACATATATCTCCATCTTCTGGGATCAAGTCCTATCCTACATCTATGAAATAACCCTGCTGAAACTGCCCAAAGATCCCCTGCTCCTTATATTTGGACACTGGGACCCCCAGTTACTGCCCTGGTCAATCAATTCTATTCCTCCCGGCAAAGACTGGTCCCTGATATGCCTTCTACTAGCCAGAAGAGCCATCCTGAAAAACTGGATCTCCAGCTCTCTGCCAAACACCTCACAAGTCAAAAGAGACCTCTTACAACTACTATTCAAAGACAAACTCAACACAGACCTATCGCATGAAAAAACCAAGTCACGTTTCTACCACATTTGGCAACCTTTTATGGTATCAACGCTCACTCCTATGGATCAAACGAAACTTGAGGAACTCTCTTTCTCATACCATGGGCCTCCCTAAACACCGTAAGTAAGGCTGCTTTTTCCACTGAAAGACCCACTACAACTTAAGGTGCTCACCTTTAGCCACAAGAAAAACTAGCACCCACCAACTCCTTCACCTCTTTCAAGCGTCATAATGGAGAATGTTACCTTCGACTCCACAGTCACAACCTTGAAGCCTACCCCCAAGATATCTCTTTAACATGAACTTGGTGCTCATTCCCTTCCCTCCACCCCCCCTTTTTTCTCTCTCCCCCCCCCCCCATACCTCCTCCTAGATCATTCATTGGTACTCCTTTGGTTAATCTAGGAACCCTTCTCCTTAGATCCATCCAGTTACCCCCCTTCTTTTTAGTCTGAAGGCTACAACTTCTGATCCCCTATAAGCCATATTGGTACTGTTAGGTATCTTGAGTCTTCCATCACAACTGTTATTCTCTGTACAAAAAATACTGACACTGTTGACATTATACTCTGTATGTAGCATCTTTTAATAAAATCTAAGGAAAAAAAAAAAAAAAGAATCTACTCCAGGCACAATACTCCTTCACATGAGCAGACAAGGAAATCACATACCTGGGAATCCAACTCCGGAAAACGACAAAGAATTTATACTCATCTAACTTCCTCCCACTCCTTCACAAAATCAAAACTGATTCACAACAAATCACAAAACACGAGCTCTCATGGTCGGGGAGGCTAGCAGCCTTTACGATGACATGCCTACCTCAAATACTGTACTACTTCCGAACACTACCAATCCCAATTCCCGTCTCGTTCTTCAAATCTCTCCAATCAATTTTCTCCAAGTTTCTTTGGAACGGGAAAAAACCCAGATGTGCACACGCCAAATTAATTAAACACAGACTGGCGGGAGGCACAGGATCCATAGATTTTAGAGACTACTACCTAGCGGCCATACTCGCGCAACTCCCAGAGTGGTTCCAACCCACTACTCAATCTCTGTGGGCCCAGATAGAAAATCTCTCACTGGTACGCCCAAACCTAAAAAACTGGTTAATGAGCACCCCTTTGGGCTCTTATGTCTCACCCTCTATCTCCCCGACCATGAAGGCCTCAGTCTATGCCTGAGAAAAAATGCTCGCCCTCTCAGAATGCACCCCCCCCAACACACACCTCCACATACCCTTGGAGTCACTACACCATTTATCACCTGATCTCAGACTCACCAATTGGTCCATCAATGGAATACACTCGATACACCTCCTTTTACAAGGAAATCAAATTAAATCCTTCTCCCAACTACAAAAAGAATACGATCTGCCAGACGGAGAAAGATTTACATTCCTTCGTATACACCACTGCCTAAGTAAACTTCCTCGCCCCCTTTACAACATCCCTCAAAAATCCTGGCACTTCCTCACAAGCCCCATTCCAAAGCCCAAAGGTATATCCTACTTCTACACCCTTCTTCAAGGGAAAAGATCCTTTAATAAGTTGGTCCCCCATTGTCAATAGGAAAAAGATCTTAACACTACCTTCTCTGACGCACAATGGCAACTAGCTCTCAAGTCCACCTATAAAGTAACCCAATGTTCATCACTTTGGGAACTCACCCAAAAAATCTCGCTCCGCTGGTACCTAACCCCAGTAAAGTTGGCTACCTTCCACTCCCACACTCCCATGACATGCTGGAGATGCAAAGCATCTAGAGGGGACATGATCCATATTTTCTGGGCATGCCCCCTCATCAGAAAATTCTGGTTAGATACGTTTGATTTGATAGCCAACATTACAAAGTATCATATCCCACCCTCACCACAGCTGGCGCTCCTAAATTTAACCATAGAAAACATACCTGGACCTCTCAGACACACAATAACCCATATTCTCTTGGCTTCCAGACTCAATATAACACGGAATTGGAAGTCCGACATACCCCCAAACATAAAACAAACCATTGACCTGGTCTCACTACACTTTAGCTACGAAATGATGGTGGCCACCAGCAATGGTCGTGCCACACAAGCCAGTAAACAATGGTCTCCCTGGATTAACTGGACCAATGCTGCACCCCAAGCCCAGACTCCCAAACTCAACCTTAGACCTTCTTGACCGAGCAATCTGTTTACCATATCTTAGACATGCGAGTTATATCTTGACTACTACAGAAACTTAACACCTTATCACAATTGAAACTGCCTGTACTTAACAAAGTTCATGTGGGAGCCACTCTCCCCTTGCAGCACAAAGAGATCCCAAGAGGGGTGCTGCGAGGGGAGAAGAGGCCCTAATTGCAAAATATTGCAACCATAGTACAGTGAAATGTTATACCCATGATCATTTGAGCGCGCTAAAACCAATGACAAGCTGCTGACTATTACGTATAATCTCTGTTTGCAAATTCTTTGTTTTATTTCAAGTTATACTCTACGTCGTTGCACGACGTACAATCTCTCAATTGTACTCTGTATTTCCCTGCAAAAAACCAATAAAATTATTTGAAAGAAAATTAACCAAATGTCCCCTCCCCACAACCCAATGAGTCATTTATATAGGTATCTACCTCTTTCAGAGGCAATACCCTTGTCTCCCCCAAAACCTATACTCCATATTAAAACTTTTTATACCATCGCTCTCTTTCGCAGAACTGATGGTGACCATGGAGTAGAAAATAACATTCACCGCAAGACACGCATTATTTATGATGTGTGTCCCGCATGGAGTGCCACGTCTCTCTTGTCGCCTTTGGGCTGTCCCTCTTTTCCACTCGGCTTCCCGGCACAGTGGGGAGATGCGGCTGTTCGGCGTCTCCCCACACATGTGCTTCCACGGTGGGACCCATTTTTGTTTGGGCCACTTGAGGGAGCTCCCCTCCGTGCCGGTGGCATTCCTGGATCACCCTGGACGTTTAGGGGGTTTCGCGCGTGCGAGGTTTGACCTGTGCACGCGTGAAATGTCATGATGTCACGCATATTGCGTCGGGGATGACGGCTGTCGCCGGGGCATCGCCTTCCGGAACACCGAGGGGGCCACGCCAATACCGCCAATCTGCGGTTGGGTCTCCAGTTGAAGGGGCAGGATGTGGGGGGGGGATGAGCACCTGGGATTAAGAGGCATTTAACTCTATTAAATAAAGGTGCAGCTTCCTGAGGATCTTCAGATGATCCCTGGATTGCTGCTGTGGGGTGGAGATGAGCACCTGTGACCAAGAGGCAATTAACTCCTATAAATAAAGGTGCAGCTTCCTGAGGATCTTGAGGTGATCCCTGGATGGCTGCCAACACATGCAGGAAGGGTCAGAACCAACAAGTAAGTGCTTGTACTGGATGAGTCCTGCCAGCCGCAGCTCACACAGTATGGAATACATTCATATTTTTTATGATTTAGGTTTTCTTAATACATCTATCACATTGACATCTTATACACATAGCCCAATAATAAGTAATAATAACAGTATTATTATTTTAACCACCTGTTTATAACCTTGGATATTCCTTTATTAGGCACTTCACATTACTTCACCTTGTATAGATTGTTTTCACCATCACACATCACCAGCCTTCTTAGTTCTTTTCCCTTTTTCACATGTTTGTTATATTTTTTTACAAGTTTTGTTTGTTTTTTGTTTTTGGCACACATCAACAACACTTTATCATGCTATATTTCATTACACAGACCCCATGCTTTTGGCACTGGTCAACAACAATTTATTTATGTCACACCTTATCACATAGATCCCTTCACTTAGTTTTTTTTATTTTATTTTTTTTTTACACACACTACCCCACCACCCAGTATTATCACCTTTGTAAGGTGAGGCATGAAACTATAGAGCTTGTTTAAAGTGATTTTTTTTCATCAAGTACTCTATACACTTAGTTCAACCTATCATACATTCACATATCACAATTTAGATCCAAAAATTATTAAAATATGAGCAAAGGGACATTATTAGTCGAGACCACTCTATTAATTGTTTCGAATATTAAGAAGTCTGGCTATATAGGACAAAACGGAACACCCACCCGACACCCGCTGACTATATACTCATTTTTACAAATATCAAATTACAGGTGCCTCGCCCTACACCTTCCCCACTGGGTCCAAATGCGTGGCTCCTTGCAAGCCCCGTGGACTATGGACGCGCCCAGAGGCGACAGAGGGAATGAGCAAACATTGTGGGACCACCGCACGCAACGGTTTTTAAAACTATGCGACACAAGCCCACTTTCCTATTCCCAAATGGTAAATACTTCGCCATATGTATGGAGATGTACTTTCAAAAACTTTCAAAATATCACAAAATGATCTGTTATGTTTTATATATTGTAGAAAATCCTAATGGAATTTTTTGATGTATCTCTTTAGAAGTTAAAACCCCCCTGAAGAAGACCAGAAAAGGATAAAGGGTCGAAATGCATTGGTTTGTTCATGGGGATTCATATTGATAGCATTGATACAATATAACTGTACAATTAGAACTTTTTCAATGAATTGATTGCCATGGGAGATGGTCCTTTGTTGTTGCTGATGTTGACTACTGGAAATTTTATGTGATATTGATTGTATTTATGTAATGCATTCTATGTCTGAATTAAATAATATTTTTACTAAACATGGTTACTAAACATTGTTTCAGAAATATTTTGCTGCTTAAAAGCCCCCTGGGGAAATTTTTCGACTACGGTAATTTTGCAATGCTTTTTGGGGTGTGCAGCTATGTCAACTCTTGCATGTGTTACTTTACTTTGTTGTGGTAATATGAGAGCCACCACAAGGATTACGATCACAGAGAACCTTTCTTGGACTCACAAACTTGAAACTGGCTTCACATCTGTTCTGATACAGGTACTGTTACCACCCTTAAGACTGCTCACCGGCAGAAAATGCATACTCACTGGGGATAAATAATAATGGTAACGCACTGTCATTAACCCCTCACCCCCCCCCTTTTTTTTTTTTTCTCTTTACTTTATTACCCCCCGGAACTGTTTCAGCAATGTTATTCATGTTTTTATTTTATTACCTATGGTATTGACACTTGCAACAAGGTAAACATGTGACTACCATCTGATCAGCAGTTCCACTAGGACAAATGTAAGTGACCATCCACGCCACTCTCTCTTCCCCCACATAAGGGGTCTGAGAGTGACGTCAATTAACCAAATGGGCCCTCCCCACAACCCAACGAGTCATTTATATAGGTATCTACCTCTTTCAGAGGCAATACCCTTGTCTCCCCTAAAACCTATACTCCATATTAAAACTTTTTATACCATCGCTCTCTTTCGCAGAACTGATGGTGACCATGGAGTAGAAAATAACATTCACCGCAAGACACTTTAGCAATATCTAAGGGCACAAACTGAACCCCTTGCCATAAGAGCACAAAGTTCGCTATCCGTAATGCACTCACACATTCACTCTGACTCCAACCAACACCTCTAGTTCTACCTACTAATTGGACAGGTCCCACAAAACGGGGAAACGAGACATGGAACCTGTGGGGGAGAGGGGACACAAGAATACCACAGTCTCCAATGATGTTCACCTGATTTAGGTTATCACTTACGCCTACACATAATTGTGATAAATATCCATTAGAATGCTTATCCTATTGTATCACTAAAGGTCATCTATGCTCACTGTTATTATGTTTCTAAATATGTTTTAGTATACTCAGATTAATGACACGCACAGTCGGTATAAAATACATTTTTCTTTTCACAATGTGTCTCTAACCTTGGAAAGACACAACCCTACACTCCACGCAATATCCTTTGTTGTAGTTGACTAGCCTGCTCGTCCTCTCTAGTGCTACACCACCTGATCCTCTCCTAGCTCACTGTCCCCACACAGCTGGTCACATTGATCAGAGCTGACAACCCAGACCCCCCCCCTTTAGGTGGATAGGCACACCTACGACCACCTCCAGTAAAAATACACACAAGAGACCCAGTTTGATTACTGAGACTCACACTTTAAAAAACCACCTCCGCCTGAACCCCCTTCTCCCCCCTTTTTTTCTTTTCTCTTTTCTTTTACCCCCCTCTTTCCCCCTCTCACACCCTCTCTACCTCTGCCTACAGATAGGGACCGTTCCTCTCTCCCTCACCCATATAGATACAAAACCAGTACCTGCAAAACGCAGAGGCGGTTTAATAGAATAAGCTAAATACCTGTACTACTACTACCTAGTATTCTTAAAACACGCAATATGCAGAAAGAACCAACCACTAAACAACAACTCACTGAAATGCCTGACGCTCAATGTGAAAGCCCTAAACCTCCCAGAAAAGAGTTCTCTCGGCCTTAACTAAACACAAAGCCCACTTCTTAATGCTACAGGAAACTCACTTCCATTCAGATGCAATTCCCAAATTAGCAAACCATGTATACAAGCAAGCACTACATTCCACTAACCCAGGCTCAAAAACTAAAGGGGTCTCCACTCTCATTTCCAAACATGCTGACTTTCAAATAACTGATTCTTTACTCAATCCTGAAGGTAGATACGTTTTCATTAAAGGTATATACGCATCCAACCAATCACACTGGCAAATATCTATTACCCGAACGAACACCAAGTAACCTTTTTTTAAAAAAATATGTGACCTCTTATCCACTTTTCAGGAAGGCATACTAATCTTAGGGAGAGATTTCAATGTCCCACTGATTCCGTTATTGGATTCCTCCACGGCTACTTCCACACTCCCATACCGTGTGCTATGGCAGATCAAAATCCAATTACAGAACCTGACTCTACACGACACGTGGCGCACCACATTCCCGACAGTCAAAGACTATACCTTTTTTTCTTTTCCACACCAGAAGTATTCCAGAATTGACTGTTTATTCCTATCTCAGAAAGACCTATCACTTCTTTCACAAGCCAAAATAGAGCCAATGTTCCTGTCTGACCACCACCCTATCACGATGACCCTTACATTCCCCGACTCTAAAAAAATAACCAAAACCTGGAGGTTGAACCCATCCCTCCTAAAAGACCCGGAAATGCAAAGACAAACTCCCGACTCCGTCTATATTTTCAGGAAAACTCTACCCCAGACATCTCAACCATCACACTTTGGGAGGTACATAAATGTGTAATAAGGGGAAACTTATCTCCTTAGCGATGACCACTAAAAAGAGACACCAGGAACAGATTACATTGCTTATCAATGCAATTAACAGACTTAAAGTGGCACACAAACAATCAGCTTCACAATCTACACTGCAGAACCTTTTACACGCCCGTTCCTCCTTGATGGATGAACTGGGGAAACGCACTAGACGTCGGTACATTCTCGGTAACTTACATTAAGATACAAAACGAGCAGTGAAAACAGTGAACCCAGAAGCCCAACTTCACTGCTCGTTTTGTATCTTAATGTAAGTTACTACGTTTGCTACAATAAATTAGATTTTTAACTACTACACTATGGGAGCAATTCCTTTCTTCCTGACTACTATTCTGGGACTGCTGTGAGTGGTGGGAGGTGAGACGGAGAGCCAGATCCACGGACATCCCTCAGGGAAGGTGAATTGCTGCAGAAAACCCATCCCCTCTACCAAAGCATTATCCATCTGCTTTACTCGGCCCATTGGGGGCCGCTACTGAAGGTGAGAGGCTGGGGGAAACAATTGGTGTGTGCACCAGAATTAAAGTAGAAGAACAGCACAAGTCACTGCTATCTGCACTTCTTAATAGACTTTTCTGTGTGGACACCAGAATTCACATTTTGCATGACAATAGCATTGGTGTGGACTGTATTGCACTATTGTCACTTTTTTGGACTACATTTTTTCATTTTGGATGTTGGGTGTTTGATTGCATCTCACACTGTAGGGATGCGTGTATGATGTTATTACTGCACAAATATCACTTTCTGTATAATAGTATTTATATGTTGTTGCGGGGCTTTTTTCGCATCCTTAATTGCAGTTTATTATTTATGAATATTTTTGCACATTGGGTTATTTTAATTGCTATATGTGAGAGAAGAGGAGTATACAGTCCATATGTTATAGCACAAAAAAAAATTTTTAATAATCTTTTGCACTTGTATTCATCTTTTGCACTTTAGTAACCTCTTGGGCTGTATTTACAGTCATATATTATGTCACTTATGATTATTTGGTACACAGTGTCACTCATCATTATGTGGTTTGGTTACCGCATCAGGGATTGCACTTTGCACAAGGCACTTTATTAATGTTCTAACATTAGAACCCTTTCTAAATAGACTGCGTACCAACACAGACTTCCAAGGAATCTCCATTAACCGTAAAGAATTCAAAGTAGCCAGGTTTGCAGATGATATTCTGTTATCGATGCAGTCACCTCGAACATCCCTACCAAATCTTTTAAGTGATATCAAACACTTCGGTATCTTATCAAATCTTGAAATTAATTACTCCAAATCCCATGCCCTAAACCTCTCCTTGCCCTTGCACGAAGTACTCCACTGCCAAGACTCCTTCCCTTTCCAGTGGAAAAAAGAAGCCATTACTTATCTTGGCATCCAAATAACCAGTCGAATAGTGGACCTTTATAACCACAATTTCCTAGAGGCCCTGTCAAAAACCCAGTCAGACTTGAAAAGTTGGGCCAATCTCAATGTCTCATGGTTTGGACGCTCGGCCCTAATAAAAATGATAGTCCTCCCACGCCTTCTATACCTTATGCAGACAAACCCAATCCACATACCCCCCTCTTTCTTTTCATCATACAGAAAGGCCTGTACAACATTTATCTGGAAAAACAACGCCCCACACATTAAATACTCTCGCTTGACATGCCCCAAGACTAGGGGTGGAATTGCTCTACCCGACCTTCATAAATACTACCTGGCATGCCACTTAACTAGACTGGTGGACTGGAAAACCCATAAACTGGGGAAGACTTGGATCACATTAGAAAGCTCCTTCTCGCAGTATTCAATACACACCCTTCCTTGGCTTTCACCTAAACACTGGTCCCAATCCATCAGGACACACCTGCTCATCTACCCCTCATTGCTAGCTTTCAGGAAAGCAGTTGCCTCTTGCCATATATCCTCACAACCGGGCCCACTGACCTCCCTGAGAGGGAATCTGGATTTCCCCCAGGAGAGTCAACTATGTTCTTAATACAGGAATGGCCACATGATGACATCCTATCACACCACTTCTTTCACAAAGGACGCTTGAGATCCTATGAAAACTTGAAGTCTATATCTCGCACAGAAGATTTTCCCTTTTGGACTTACAGACAATTGAGACACTTTTTTACCCCCCAAGGACCAGAATGATATATGGTCAAGACAACTTTGAGATCCTTCACTCCCAAAAGACACCACAAAGACATCTAATATCTCGGATTTACTCTCTCCTCCAAGCTGACGCACATCCCACACACACAGATTCCTCAAGACTATCATGGGACAAGGACTTACAACTAAGGCTTACTGACGATGATTGGGAAACCATACACACACATCTCCACAAAGGATCATTGAATGTAGCAATTCAGCAAAATGGCTACAAGATAATTACAAAATGGTACAGAACCCCATCTTGTTTACACAAATTTTCACCCTGAATCCCAAACTCCTGTTGGAGTTGCAACAGAGAAGAAGGATCTATGATCCACATATGGTGGGAGTGTACTGCGCTCCAACCATTCTGGAAGGAGGTACACTCTATAATAACTAAGGTCACCACCTACACACTAGACTATAACCCTGCTCAATATCTCCTCCATCATACAACCTTGCCTAAACAATCCTATCTTATATCATTGGCCATGCACATGGTTAATGCGGCTAAATTCTGCATTCCTGTCCATTGGTGATCAACTAACATTCCAACCATCAGAGAATGGTTGACGAGGATTGCAAAGATTGAGGAGATGGAAGAATTGATGCACATTTCACAAGACCGCATACAGAAATTTTGCACTACATGGGCTTGCTGGACACATTTTAAGACCACAGAAGGATATAAATCCCACTTCCCTCTGTGATATTCTGTTACTCGATCTATAAACAACTGATTTTTTCATAGCTTGACTGAAACCAAGAGATCGGAGATGAGGAGCGGTCTCCTATTTACCTCCCTGCCCTTTTCCTTCATACAAGTTTAATGCGATTATCTAATCCATAGATGGACCTGTTGATATTGGTCCCCATGGGCAACATCCAATTTTGATAAGACTTATTTCGACTATGATGTCTCTCCTTAGGAAGTACAACTGTTGGCATTTCATTTAATGTTTATTTTCTTTGGGAGCTACTTATGTTCAAGTAGTACTGCAGTTCCTTTCTCCATGACTGGTAATGTAACAACATTTTCTGTATCGTCAATGTATAATGTTGTCATGGATGCTCCTTTGAAATATCTGTTCAATATGTTGTATATGCAACTGAATTATCTTCTAATAAAAACATTTTTGTGGAAAAAAAAAACATGAGAGCCAAATGTTAAGGTTGGCATTCTTATCACATGTAACGAACAGGAGGTCGTTAATGTAGCGACAGAAAAAAAAAATTGTCCTAGCGGCGGGGGCTATCATGTCCGAAGACGCGTGACCTCTCCCACCAACCCATAAAAAGGTTGGCTAATGAGGGCGAAAATTTCACACCCATGGAGGCCCTGCACCTCTGGAGATAATAGCTCCCGTCAAACATAAAAAAAATATGTGTTAACAGATATTCCAAGGCTTGTAAGATTAACTCTTGGAGTAACAAAGAAAACTTGCCGGACCTTTTTAGAAACCAAGCAACCGCCTGGAGACCTAGATGGTGTGTGATGCTGGAATATAGGCTGACTACATCCCAACTCACCCATCTATAATTGTCTTTCCATTAGAAGTCCTGAAGTATATTAAGCAGCTGCTTAATGTCTCTCAGACAACCAGGCAGATTTAGAGTTAAGGGCTGCAATTGAGAATACACCCATTCACCCAAGCGCTCATTGAGTGAACCTATTCCAGCGACAATAGGTCGTCCTGTGAGGGAATTTAACCCCTTGTGGACCTTGGGTAAATGATGGAGAACCGGCGTAATAGGACATTCAGGAATAAACAATTTCTTGTACTTGTGGGAGAAAAGGCCTACCTGCACTGCCCTATCGAGAAGAGCAGATAGTTCTTTCTTAAAGGGAAGTGTAGGTTCGGATGTGAGTAGTTGGTATGTTTGTGTATCATATAACTGAAGTAAAGCCTCTTGTTTATATGTCTCTGAATCTAATGCCACTACGGTACCACCCTTGACCGCATTCCTATTAACAATACTATCATCTGCTGCTAGTGTTTTGAGAGCTAGTCTCTCCTCAGAGGTTAAATTGTCAGTGACAGGTTTCCTATGGCAGCTGCAAGCCAGGCGAGTCAGATCACCCTCCACCATTTCTTGGAAAAGATCCAAATCCCTTCCCATAGATGCTACCAGATAAAAATCCCACCTAAGTTTGAAAGATATTGTATTGTGTGCATCAGTGGGGTCAATGGGGAATGGATTTGATTCTTCAGCTAGGTCAATCAAATCATGTAATGCACAGACCTCAGTAAACATTTTAGGTGAAGGGGGGGACTCTCCTGTATCGCAAGTACCCAAAGTAACCTCCTCTGCCTCTGGTGGAAGACCAAAATAATGTTTCCTGAGAGTTAAGGTGTGGGAAAACTTATTGACATCTAAAATAGTCCCGAACAAGTCAAAATGTCTATTGGGACAAAAGTTCAGAACTTTCGCAAGGAGACTTCTTTCTTCTTCTTTCAAAGGTCTCTTGGAGATGTTAATGACACTGTAGATTATTTCTTTGTTTTGCCTCGCAGAGTATAGTGTGCATTGCTTGGAGTTTTTGTGTCTCCTGCCGCCCTTCCTTGTTTTTTATAGATGACTTCTTTTTCTTTGTGTGGCTGGACCCGCAAGGGTTTCCCGGGCTGCGGTCATTACCTGGTATGGCCGGACCCATAGATCCTGTAGATCAGGGATCTCAAACTGGTGGCCCTCCAGCTGTTGAGGAACTACAAGTCCCATCATGCCTCTGCCTTTGGGAGTCATGCTTGTAACTGTCAGCCTTGCAATGCCTCATGGGACTTGTAGTTTTGCAACAGCTGGAGGGCCGCCAGTTTGAAACCCCTGCTGTAGATCGATCGAAAGAGGAATCTGACATCGTATGGGCAAGAGTGTCATCTGCTGGTTCACTCTCAATCAGAAAAGCTAACTTGTTTACCCCGATTTCTGTGTGATCGATTCGGGAAAAATTGTGATTTTTTTTCATACGTAAACTTTGTTATTCTCATAATCGATTTTATCCCAGGCCATCTTGCCTCTCTTGTTGTCAATAACTGACTTTCCATTTTATCTAATTTCCTGTTTAAATGTTCATCCAGGTCCGTGAACCCAGTGTGAGTTTGTAAAGCAGTGAGATCTTTTTGAATCAAAGACATGTCAGATTGCAGAACTTCTACTTCTTTATTTTTTGAGCAGATCAAAATATTCATAAGTTTAAAAGGAACATGTATCAAGAGTATCAGTCCATTCTTTTTTAGGTTGATCGTCAAACAATTCTGAGGTAGGAAATTTCTTAATCCTTAATCCTCGTGGTATTTGGGCCAAAGATAACTACTCAGTTAAGAAACGAATGTCCCAATATGCTCTGATTTCCTTGGCCATTATTTGTTCAAGTTTCCTGAATTGACACATTAGCAGAACTCCATCGTCATCAGAAAGTTGTAGCATGTGTGCTTGTGACGATTGTCTTAAGGGGTTGTTCGATGGCGCTGTGAGAGTTCTACTGTACCCAGCTTCGGCCGTGGGTGTCGAGGTAACATCGTGAACCATATTAGTATATAGGCAGGCTCTTATAGGTAGTAATCTGGAGGACTGGTACGGAAAAACACAATTTAGAGGGGGCCTCCGAGCTGGTGGAACAAAACGAGCAAAAGTCCAGAAGTCCAAGTAAGACGAGATAAATTCCACCACTCAGGTAAATCCACCGATATAAAACCTTCACCTCCAGAGAAGAAAGAGCCCCAGGTGCTGGCTAATGCATGTACGGATAGGAATAGGCAGAAAAACTCTGGACAGCCGCACACTGATGGAAGTTTCTAAATGCCTTTAATTGTAGATCAGGATCATAAAGTACACAAGACACCACAGCAGAGTAGTACAGAACAACCGCTGACGTGTTTCACACTTATACTAAGTGCTTACTCATAGCTGGCGAACATGGAAGTAAGAACCGCATATATACTTTATATTTTAAGACATGTGACCATGTAATTATACAGGGACTCAAAACAGCTGGGATCCAACCACATGAGATCCCCGCACTTGTTGCTGAGTAATGGATTCTAAAATTAAAACAAACCATGATCGTGTGGTGTATAAGCAACAGAAAAAACGGTTAATGGGAAAATAAATGCCAATCTGGTTGCTTGTTAATGGTTACCATCCATATCCTTATACATTTACATACGGGTTAGTCGTAAAGCCCACAATAACTACATTTATTTTTGGATGGTCTCCAGCTTCATTTTACTTTACTTTCCACACACAGCAACCTATGAGAGTTCTATTTATGGGGTCCACCTGAGCACGATCACTGCACATGATCTCTGGATACTCATTTCCTTTTATCTTGGTTTAGGACAGTTATTCTTTATACATTCTAAATTATTCTAAATTATTTATTCTCTGATAATACACCTATATGAGTATTTTGAGATTTATAGTTCATAACTGTCCAATAAGCATGGTTTTGATCTTTGTGCAAAATGTTTTTATATGTCGATATGTCCATTCATTTTTATTTTTTACATATTATTTTCTATACATGTTAGTTTATGAATATCCTGCATTGAATGATTGTTTATTTGACATACTTGTGTTTTTCTTTAGACTATGGGCTACATTGTCGCGAATGACAGGGATCTGGTGCTTCATATTAGGATTAGTCTCCTCTTTTTGTATAGACACATATAGTATGTATGCTATGTTTTGTCCATTGACATCTCGGCACCTGTTGCTCAGTTCATTTCACCTTTTTCCTACAATGGATGTCAATATGCTAACTGTCACAGACTGACGATAGGATACGAGCTCGGCTCTCGTGGATGTTTTTTACTATAGCTTTCTGCTAAATGTAAGTGTACCATGTTGTTTTTAACCTAATAAACTGATTTATATACGGGATCACGCTATGTGCACTCTCTTCAAACACTCCACATATATTCATCCCATTGTGACGAGCATTGAGGAAACGGGGACGGTTTGAAGACTCCCTTTTGAGGTATACGAACTCGGCATTCGTTGGATTGACGCCCACACTAATTTTACAAAAGTGAGTGCATCCCCCTTCTGTGTCCTGTCCCTTTTTCCACTCTGGCCACCACGGAGTTATACTATATACTGTCTGCTTATGTTTTTTGTATACCATCCTGCACACTCACCACCCGAATCGCTTGAACTACTGGATGGGACCCTTGCCTGCTGGTGATTTGTTATTGGATTACAAGCTGTTGTCTTGCAGCAGTAAGGTGAGCTGCTTGCGAGCACAGAGGTGTCCCCACTGAAGACTTTTTACCCTTTCCTGTGGCTTGTGGACTTGCCTTTTTGGAACTGATGACTCATTGTTTGAGCACTTTGTACTACAAGTTGGTGGGACTGTTCACCATTTATTTATTTACTTGGAGTCACTAATAAGAATTTGCTGAGTTACCACATATGTGCTAGTATGATACTAGCCCTTTTGCACTGAGATTTTTTTCTTTTTTTGTTTCAGTATTTACAATATATTTTTTATGTGCTAGTATGATACTAGCCCTCATGCACATGGACTTTGTTTGATTTATATATTTTTATTTGGTTCAATTTTTTTTTGTACCCACACTGTATTTGTCACTAATTTTATAGCTTTTTATACATTTTAGGCAATTTTGTTTCTTCAGTTTATTCAAATTTAGTGCTCATTAGACTTCACTTTATTACATTTCATTATACTTTTATATTTTGTATAATTTTTTCATTTTGCCTTTTTGGAACTGATGACTCATTGTTTGAGCACTTTGTACTACTAGGTGGTGGGACTGTTCAGCATTTATTTTATTTACTTGGAGTCACCAATAAGTTTTTGCTGAATTACCACATATGTGCAAGTATGATACTAGCCCTTTTGCACTGAGATTTTTCTTTTAATAAGTATTTGCTGAGTTACAACATATGTGCTAGTATGATACTGCTCACAGTGTTCAGCTAAAACTGAAGTTAGTGGGGTGCGTCCTGCTCACAGTGTTCAGCTAAAACTACAAGTTAGTGCGGTACGTCCTGCTCACAGTGTTCAGCTAAAACTAGAAGTTAGTGCGGTGCGTCCTGCTCACAGTGTTCAGCTAAAACTACAAGTTAGTGTAGTGAGACCTCTGCACAGTGTTCAGCTAAAACTACAAGTTAGTGGGGTGAGACCTCTGCACAGTGTTCAGCTAAAACTACAAGTTAGTGCGGTGCGTCCTGCTCACATTGTACAGCTAAAACTACAAGTTAGGGGTGAGACCTCTGCACAGTGTTCAGCTAAAACTACAAGTTAGTGGGGTGTGTCCTGCTCACAGCGTTCAGCTAAAACTACAAGTTAGTGCGGTGCGTCCTGCTCACAGTGTTCAGCTAAAACTACAAGTTAGTGCGGTGCATTCTGCTCACAGTGTTCAGCTAAAACTACAAGTTAGTGTAGTGAGACCTCTGCACAGTGTTCATCTAAAGCTACAAGTTAGTGCAGTGCGTCCTGCTCACAGTGTTCAGCTAAAACTACAAGTTAGTGGGGTGCGTCCTGCTCACAGTGTTCAGCTAAAACTACAAGTTAGTGCGGTGCGTCCTGCTCACAGTGTTCAGCTAAAACTACAAGTTAGTGTATTGAGACCTCTGCACAGTGTTCATCTAAAGCTACAAGTTAGTGCAGTGCGTCCTGCTCACAGTGTTCAGCTAAAACTACAAGTTAGTGCGGTGCGTCCTGCTCACAGTGTTCAGCTAAAACAACAAGTTAGTGCGGTGCGTCCTGCTCACAGTGTTCAGCTAAAGCTACAAGTTAGTGGGGTGCGTCCTGCTCACAGTGTTCAGCTAAAACTACAAGTTAGGGGGGAGACCTCTGCACAGTGTTCAGCTAAAACTACAAGTTAGTGCGGTGCGTCCTGCTCACAGTGTTCAGCTAAAACTACAAGTTAGTGCGGTGCGTCCTGCTCACAGTGTTCAGCTAAAACTACAAGTTATAGTAGTGAGACCTCTGCACAGTGTTCAGCTAAAACTACAAGTTAGTGGGGTGCGTCCTGCTCACAGTGTTCAGCTAAAACTACAAGTTAGTGCGGTGCGTCCTGCTCACAGTGTTCAGCTAAAACTATAAGTTAGTGTAGTGAGACCTCTGCACAGTGTTCATCTAAAGCTACAAGTTAGTGCTGTGCATCCTGCTCACAGTGTTCAGCTAAAACTACAAGCTAGTGCGGTGCGTCCTGCTCACAGTATTTAGCTAAAACTACAAGTTAGTGCGGTGCGTCCTGCTCACAGTGTTCAGCTAAAACTACAAGTTAGTGGCGTGCGTCCTGCTCACAGTGTTCAGCTAAAACTACAAGTTAGTGCGGAGCGTCCTGCTCACAGTGTTCAACTAAAACTACAAGTTAGTGCGGTGCGTCCTGCTCACAGTGTTCAGCTAAAACTACAAGTTAGTGTAGTGAGACCTCTGCACAGTGTTCATCTAAAGCTACAAGTTAGTGCAGTGCGTCCTGCTCACAGTGTTCAGCTAAAACTACAAGTTAGTGGGGTGCGTCCTGCTCACAGTGTTCAGCTAAAACTACAAGTTAGTGCGGTGCGTCCTGCTCACAGTGTTCAGCTAAAACTACAAGTTAGTGTATTGAGACCTCTGCACAGTGTTCATCTAAAGCTACAAGTTAGTGCAGTGCGTCCTGCTCACAGTGTTCAGCTAAAACTACAAGTTAGTGCGGTGCGTCCTGCTCACAGTGTTCAGCTAAAACAACAAGTTAGTGCGGTGCGTCCTGCTCACAGTGTTCAGCTAAAGCTACAAGTTAGTGGGGTGCGTCCTGCTCACAGTGTTCAGCTAAAACTACAAGTTAGGGGGGAGACCTCTGCACAGTGTTCAGCTAAAACTACAAGTTAGTGCGGTGCGTCCTGCTCACAGTGTTCAGCTAAAACTACAAGTTAGTGCGGTGCGTCCTGCTCACAGTGTTCAGCTAAAACTACAAGTTATAGTAGTGAGACCTCTGCACAGTGTTCAGCTAAAACTACAAGTTAGTGGGGTGCGTCCTGCTCACAGTGTTCAGCTAAAACTACAAGTTAGTGCGGTGCGTCCTGCTCACAGTGTTCAGCTAAAACTATAAGTTAGTGTAGTGAGACCTCTGCACAGTGTTCATCTAAAGCTACAAGTTAGTGCTGTGCATCCTGCTCACAGTGTTCAGCTAAAACTACAAGCTAGTGCGGTGCGTCCTGCTCACAGTATTTAGCTAAAACTACAAGTTAGTGCGGTGCGTCCTGCTCACAGTGTTCAGCTAAAACTACAAGTTAGTGGCGTGCGTCCTGCTCACAGTGTTCAGCTAAAACTACAAGTTAGTGCGGAGCGTCCTGCTCACAGTGTTCAACTAAAACTACAAGTTAGTGCGGTGCGTCCTGCTCACAGTGTTCAGCTAAAACTACAAGTTAGTGGGGTGCGTCCTGCTCACAGTGTTCAGTTAAAACTACAAGTTAGTGCAGTGCGTCCTGCTCACAGTATTCAGCTAAAACTATAAGTTAGTGTAGTGAGACCTCTGCACAGTGTTCATCTAAAGCTACAAGTTACTGCAGTGCATCCTGCTCACAGTGTTCAGCTAAAACTACAAGTTAGTGCGGTGCATCCTGCTCACAGTGTTCAGCTAAAACTACAAGTTAGTGGCGTGCGTCCTGCTCACAGTATTTAGCTAAAACTACAAGTTAGTGTGGTGCGTCCTGCTCACAGTGTTCAGCTAAAACTACAAGTTAGTGGCGTGCGTCCTGCTCACAGTGTTCAGCTAAAACTACAAGTTAGTGCGGAGCGTCCTGCTCACAGTGTTCAACTAAAACTACAAGTTAGTGTAGTGAGACCTCTACACAGTGTTCATCTAAAGCTACAAGTTAGTGCAGTGCGTCCTGCTCACAGTGTTCAGCTAAAACTACAAGTTAGTGTAGTGAGACCTCTGCACAGTGTTCATCTAAAGCTACAAGTTAGTGCTGTGCGTCCTGCTCACAGTGTTCAGCTAAAACTACAAGTTAGTGGGGTGCGTCCTGCTCACAGTGTTCAGCTAAAACTACAAGTTAGTGCAGTGCATCCTGCTCACAGTGTTCAGCTAAAACTACAAGTTAGTGCGGTGCATCCTGCTCACAGTGTTCAGCTAAAACTACAAGTTAGTGGCGTGCGTCCTGCTCACAGTATTTAGCTAAAACTACAAGTTAGTGCGGTGCGTCCTGCTCACAGTGTTCAGCTAAAACTACAAGTTAGTGGCGTGCGTCCTGCTCACAGTGTTCAGCTAAAACTACAAGTTAGTGCGGAGCGTCCTGCTCACAGTGTTCAACTAAAACTACAAGTTAGTGCGGTGCGTCCTGCTCACAGTGTTCAGCTAAAACTACAAGTTAGTGTAGTGAGACCTCTGCACAGTGTTCATCTAAAACTACAAGTTAGTGTAGTGTGCCCTGCTCACAGTGTTCAGCTAAAACTACAAGTTAGTGTAGTGAGACCTCTGCACAGTGTTCATCTAAAGCTGCAAGTTAGTACAGTCTGTCCTGCTCACAGTGTTCAGCTAAAACTACAAGTTAGTGTGGTGCGTCCTCCTCACAGTGTTCACCTAAACCTACAAGTTATTTTTTTGCGAGCTCTGCACAGTGTTCATCTAAAGCTACAAGTTAGTGTAGTGCGTCCTGCTCACAGTGTTCAGCTAAAACTACAAGTTAGTGTAGTGAGACCTCTGCACACTGTTCATCTAAAACTACAATTTAGTGTAGTGCGTCCTGCTCACAGTGTTCAGCTAAAACTACAAGTTAGTGTAGTGAGAACTCTGCACAGTGTTCATCTAAAGCTACAAGTTAGTACAGTGTGTCCTGCTCACAGTGTTCAGCTAAAACTGCAAGTTAGTGTAGTGAGACCTCTGCACAGTGTTCATCTAAAACTACAAGTTAGTGTAGTGTGCCCTGCTCACAGTGTTCAGCTAAAACTACAAGTTAGTGTAGTGAGACCTCTGCACAATGTTCATCTAAAGCTACAAGTTAGTACAGTCTGTCCTGCTCACAGTGTTCAGCTAAAACTACAAGTTAGTGTGGTGCGTCCTCCTCACAGTGTTCAGCTAAACCTACAAGTTATTTTTTGCGAGCTCTGCACAGTGTTCATCTAAAGCTACAAGTTAGTGTAGTGCGTCCTGCTCACAGTGTTCAGCTAAAACTACAAGTTAGTGTAGTAAGACCTCTGCACAGTGTTCATCTAAAGCTACAAGTTAGTGTAGTGTGTCCTGCTCACAGTGTTCAGCTAAAACTACAAGTTAGTGTGGTGCGTCCTCCTCACAGTGTTCAGCTAAACCTACAAGTTTTTTTTCTGCGAGCTCTGCACAGTGTTCATCTAAAGCTACAAGTTAGTGTAGTGCGTCCTGCTCACAGTGTTCAGCTAAAACTACAAGTTAGTGTAGTGAGACCTCTGCACAGTGTTCATCTAAAACTACAAGTTAGTGTAGTGCGCCCTGCTCACAGTGTGCAGCTAAAACTACAAGTTAGTGTAGTGAGACCTCTGCACAGTGTTCATCTAAAACTACAAGTTAGTGTAGTGTGCCCTGCTCACAGTGTTCAGCTAAAACTACAAGTTAGTGTAGTGAGAACTCTGCACAGTGTTCATCTAAAGCTACAAGTTAGTACAGTCTGTCCTGCTCACAGTGTTCAGCTAAAACTACAAGTTAGTGTGGTGCGTCCTCCTCACAGTGTTCAGCTAAACCTACAAGTTATTTTTTTGCGAGCTCTGCACAGTGTTCATCTAAAGCTACAAGTTAGTGTAGTGTGTCCTGCTCACAGTGTTCAGCTAAAACTACAAGTTAGTGTGTTGCGGTCTCCTCACAGTGTTCAGCTAAACCTATAAGTTTTTTTTCTGCAAGTTCTGCACAGTGTTCATCTAAAGCTACAAGTTAGTGTAGTGTGTCCTGCTCACAGTGTTCAGCTAAAACTACAAGTTAGTGTAGTGAGACCTCTGCACACTGTTCATCTAAAACTACAAGTTAGTGTAGTGCGTCCTGCTCACAGTGTTCAGCTAAAACTACAAGTTAGTGTAGTGAGACCTCTGCACAGTGTTCATCTAAAGCTACAAGTTAGTGCAGTGCATCCTGCTCACAGTGTTCAGCTAAAACTACAAGTTGGTGTAGTGAGACCTCTGCACAGTGTTCATCTAAAACTACAAGTTAGTGTAGTGTGCCCTGCTCACAGTGTTCAGCTAAAACTACAAGTTAGTGTAGTGAGACCTCTGCACAGTGTTCATCTAAAGCTGCAAGTTAGTACAGTCTGTCCTGCTCACAGTGTTCAGCTAAAACTACAAGTTAGTGTGGTGCGTCCTCCTCACAGTGTTCAGCTAAACCTACAAGTTATTTTTTTGTGAGCTCTGCACAGTGTTCATCTAAAGCTACAAGTTAGTGTAGTGCGTCCTGCTCACAGTGTTCAGCTAAAACTACAAGTTAGTGTAGTGAGACCTCTGCACAGTGTTCATCTAAAGCTACAAGTTAGTGTAGTGCGCCCTGCTCACAGTGTTCAGCTAAAACTACAAGTTATTGTAGTGAGACCTCTGCACAGTGTTCATCTAAAACTACAAGTTAGTGTGGTGTGCCCTGCTCGCAGTGTTCAACTAAAAACTACAAGTTAGTGTAGTGAGAACTCTGCACAGTGTTCATCTAAAGCTACAAGTTAGTACAGTGTGTCCTGCTCACAGTGTTCAGCTAAAACTGCAAGTTAGTGTAGTGAGACCTCTGCACAGTGTTCATCTAAAACTACAAGTTAGTGTAGTGTGCCCTGCTCACAGTGTTCAGCTAAAACTACAAGTTAGTGTAGTGAGACCTCTGCACAATGTTCATCTAAAGCTACAAGTTAGTACAGTCTGTCCTGCTCACAGTGTTCAGCTAAAACTACAAGTTAGTGTGGTGCATCCTCCTCACAGTGTTCAGCTAAACCTACAAGTTATTTTTTTGCGAGCTCTGCACAGTGTTCATCTAAAGCTACAAGTTAGTGTAGTGCGTCCTGCTCACAGTGTTCAGCTAAAACTACAAGTTAGTGTGGTGCGTCCTCCTCACAGTGTTCAGCTAAACCTACAAGTTTTTTTTCTGCGAGCTCTGCACAGTGTTCATCAAAAGCTACAAGTTAGTGTAGTGCGTCCTGCTCACAGTGTTCAGCTAAAACTACAAGTTAGTGTAGTGAGACCTCTGCACAGTGTTCATCTAAAGCTACAAGTTAGTGTAGTGCGCCCTGCTCACAGTGTTCAGCTAAAACTGCAAGTTAGTGTAGTGAGACCTCTGCACAGTGTTCATCTAAAGCTACAAGTTAGTACAGTGTGTCCTGCTCACAGTGTTCAGCTAAAACTGCAAGTTAGTGTAGTGAGACCTCTGCACAGTGTTCATCTAAAACTACAAGTTAGTGTAGTGTGCCCTGCTCACAGTGTTCAGCTAAAACTACAAGTTAGTGTAGTGAGACCTCTGCACAGTGTTCATCTAAAGTTGCAAGTTAGTACAGTCTGTCCTGCTCACAGTGTTCAGCTAAAACTACAAGTTAGTGTGGTGCGTCCTCCTCACAGTGTTCAGCTAAACCTACAAGTTATTTTTTTGCGAGCTCTGCACAGTGTTCATCTAAAGCTACAAGTTAGTGTAGTGCGTCCTGCTCACAGTGTTCAGCTAAAACTACAAGTTAGTGTAGTGAGACCTCTGCACAGTGTTCATCTAAAGCTACAAGTTAGTGTAGTGCGCCCTGCTCACAGTGTTCAGCTAAAACTACAAGTTATTGTAGTGAGACCTCTGCACAGTGTTCATCTAAAACTACAAGTTAGTGTGGTGTGCCCTGCTCGCAGTGTTCAACTAAAACTGCAAGTTAGTGTAGTGAGACCTCTGCACAGTGTTCATCTAAAACTACAAGTTAGTGTAGTGCGTCCTGCTCACAGTGTTCAGCTAAAACTACAAGTTAGTGTAGTGAGACCTCTGCACAGTGTTCATCTAAAGCTACAAGTTAGTGTAGTGCGTCCTGCTCACATTGTTCAGCTAAAACTACAAGTTAGTGCGGTGCGTCCTCCTCACAGTGTTCAGCTAAACCTACAAGTTTTTTTTCTGCGAGCTCTGCACAGTGTTCATCTAAAGCTACAAGTTAGTGTAGTGCGTCCTGCTCACAGTGTTCAGCTAAAACTACAAGTTAGTGTAGTGAGACCTCTGCACAGTGTTCATCTAAAGCTACAAGTTAGTGTAGTGCGCCCTGCTCACAGTGTTCAGATAAAACTGCAAGTTAGTGTAGTGAGACCTCTGCACAGTGTTCATCTAAAGCTACAAGTTAGTACAGTGTGTCCTGCTCACAGTGTTCAGCTAAAACTGCAAGTTAGTGTAGTGAGACCTCTGCACAGTGTTCATCTAAAACTACAAGTTAGTGTAGTGTGCCCTGCTCACAGTGTTCAGCTAAAACTACAAGTTAGTGTAGTGAGACCTCTGCACAGTGTTCATCTAAAGCTACAAGTTAGTACAGTCTGTCCTGCTCACAGTGTTCAGCTAAAACTACAAGTTAGTGTGGTGCGTCCTCCTCACAGTGTTCAGCTAAACCTACAAGTTATTTTTTTGCAAGCTCTGCACAGTGTTCATCTAAAGCTACAAGTTAGTGTAGTGCGCCCTGCTCACAGTGTTCAGCTAAAACTACAAGTTAGTGTAGTGAGACCTCTGCACAGTGTTCATCTAAAACTACAAGTTAGTGTAGTGTGCCCTGCTCACAGTGTTCAGCTAAAACTACAAGTTAGTGTAGTGAGACCTCTGCAAAGTGTTCATCTAAAGCTACAAGTTAGTACAGTCTGTCCTGCTCACAGTGTTCAGCTAAAACTACAAGTTAGTGTGGTGCGTCCTCTTCACAGTGTTCAGCTAAACCTACAAGTTATTTTTTTGCGAGCTCTGCGCAGTGTTCATCTAAAGCTACAAGTTAGTGTAGTGCGTCCTGCTCACAGTGTTCAGCTAAAACTACAAGTTAGTGTAGTGAGACCTCTGCACAGTGTTCATCTAAAGCTACAAGTTAGTGTAGTGCGCCCTGCTCACAGTGTTCAGCTAAAACTGCAAGTTAGTGTAGTGAGACCTCTGCACAGTGTTCATCTAAAGCTACAAGTTAGTGTAGTGCGTCCTGCTCACAGTGTTCAGCTAAAACTACAAGTTAGTGTAGTGAGACCTCTGCACAGTGTTCATCGAAAACTACATGTTAGTGTAGTGCGCCCTGCTCACAGTGTTCAGCTAAAACTACAAGTTAGTGTAGTGAGACCTCTGCACAGTGTTCATCTAAAACTACAAGTTAGTGTAGTGTGCCCTGCTCACAGTGTTCAGCTAAAAACTACAAGTTAGTGTAGTGAGAACTCTGCACAGTGTTCATCTAAAGCTACAAATTAGTACAGTCTTTCCTGCTCACAGTGTTCATCTAAAACTACAAGTTAGTGTGGTGGGTCCTCCTCACAGTGTTCAGCTAAACCTACAAGTTATTATTTTGCGAGCTCTTCACAGTGTTCATCTAAAGCTACAAGTTAGTGTAGTGCATTCTGCTCACAGTGTTCAGCTAAAACTACAAGTTAGTGTAGTGAGACCTCTGCACAGTGTTCATCTAAAGCTACAAGTTAGTGTAGTGCGCCCTGCTCACAGTGTTCAGCTAAAACTACAAGTTAGTGTAGTGAGACCTCTGCACAGTGTTCATCTAAAGCTACAAGTTAGTACAGTCTGTCCTGCTCACAGTGTTCAGCTAAAACTACAAGTTAGTGTGGTGCGTCCTCTTCACAGTGTTCAGCTAAACCTACAAGTTATTTTTTTGCGAGCTCTGCGCAGTGTTCATCTAAAGCTACAAGTTAGTGTAGTGCGTCCTGCTCACAGTGTTCAGCTAAAACTACAAGTTAGTGTAGTGAGACCTCTGCACAGTGTTCATCTAAAGCTACAAGTTAGTGTAGTGCGCCCTGCTCACAGTGTTCAGCTAAAACTGCAAGTTAGTGTAGTGAGACCTCTGCACAGTGTTCATCTAAAGCTACAAGTTAGTGTAGTGCGTCCTGCTCACAGTGTTCAGCTAAAACTACAAGTTAGTGTAGTGAGACCTCTGCACAGTGTTCATCGAAAACTACATGTTAGTGTAGTGCGCCCTGCTCACAGTGTTCAGCTAAAACTACAAGTTAGTGTAGTGAGACCTCTGCACAGTGTTCATCTAAAACTACAAGTTAGTGTAGTGTGCCCTGCTCACAGTGTTCAGCTAAAAACTACAAGTTAGTGTAGTGAGAACTCTGCACAGTGTTCATCTAAAGCTACAAGTTAGTACAGTCTTTCCTGCTCACAGTGTTCATCTAAAACTACAAGTTAGTACAGTCTGTCCTGCTCACAGTGTTCAGCTAAACCTACAAGTTATTATTTTGCGAGCTCTGCACAGTGTTCATCTAAAGCTACAAGTTAGTGTAGTGCATTCTGCTCACAGTGTTCAGCTAAAACTACAAGTTAGTGTAGTGAGAACTCTGCACAGTGTTCATCTAAAGCTACAAATTAGTACAATGTGTCCTGCTCACAGTGTTCAGCTAAAACTGCAAGTTAGTGTAGTGAGACCTCTGCACAGTGTTCATCTAAAACTACAAGTTAGTGTAGTGTGCCCTGCTCACAGTGTTCAGCTAAAACTACAAGTTAGTGTAGTGAGACCTCTGCACAGTGTTCATCTAAAACTACAAGTTAGTGTGGTGCGGTCTCCTCACAGTGTTCAGCTAAACCTACAAGTTTTTTTTCTGCGAGCTCTGCACAGTGTTCATCTAAAGCTACAAGTTAGTACAGTCTGTCCTGCTCACAGTGTTCATCTAAAACTACAAGTTAGTGTGGTGCGTCCTCCTCACAGTGTTCAGCTAAACCTACAAGTTATTTTTTGCGAGCTCTGAACAGTGTTCATCTAAAGCTACAAGTTAGTGTAGTGCATCCTGCTCACAGTGTTCAGCTAAAACTACAAGTTAGTGTAGTAAGACCTCTGCACAGTGTTCATCTAAAGCTACAAGTTAGTGTAGTGTGTCCTGCTCACAGTGTTCAGCTAAAACTACAAGTTAGTGTGGTGCATCCTCCTCACAGTGTTCAGCTAAACCTACAAGTTTTTTTTCTGCGAGCTCTGCACAGTGTTCATCTAAAGCTACAAGTTAGTGTAGTGCGTCCTGCTCACAGTGTTCAGCTAAAACTACAAGTTAGTGTAGTAAGACCTCTGCACAGTGTTCATCTAAAGCTACAAGTTAGTGTAGTGTGTCCTGCTCACAGTGTTCAGCTAAAACTACAAGTTAGTGTGGTGCGTCCTCCTCACAGTGTTCAGCTTAACCTACAAGTTTTTTTTCTGCGAGCTCTGCACAGTGTTCATCTAAAGCTACAAGTTAGTGTAGTGCGTCCTGCTCACAGTGTTCAGCTAAAACTACAAGTTAGTGTAGTGAGACCTCTGCACAGTGTTCATCTAAAACTACAAGTTAGTGTAGTGCGCCTGCTCACAGTGTGCAGCTAAAACTACAAGTTAGTGTAGTGAGACCTCTGCACAGTGTTCATCTAAAACTACAAGTTAGTGTGGTGTGCCCTGCTCGCAGTGTTCAACTAAAAACTACAAGTTAGTGTAGTGAGAACTCTGCACAGTGTTCATCTAAAGCTACAAGTTAGTACAGTGTGTCCTGCTCACAGTGTTCAGCTAAAACTGCAAGTTAGTGTAGTGAGACCTCTGCACAGTGTTCATCTAAAACTACAAGTTAGTGTAGTGTGCCCTGCTCACAGTGTTCAGCTAAAACTACAAGTTAGTGTAGTGAGACCTCTGCACAATGTTCATCTAAAGCTACAAGTTAGTACAGTCTGTCCTGCTCACAGTGTTCAGCTAAAACTACAAGTTAGTGTGGTGCATCCTCCTCACAGTGTTCAGCTAAACCTACAAGTTATTTTTTTGCGAGCTCTGCACAGTGTTCATCTAAAGCTACAAGTTAGTGTAGTGCGTCCTGCTCACAGTGTTCAGCTAAAACTACAAGTTAGTGTAGTGAGACCTCTGCACAGTGTTCATCTAAAGCTACAAGTTAGTGTAGTGCGTCCTGCTCACAGTGTTCAGCTAAAACTACAAGTTAGTGTGGTGCGTCCTCCTCACAGTGTTCAGCTAAACCTACAAGTTTTTTTTCTGCGAGCTCTGCACAGTGTTCATCAAAAGCTACAAGTTAGTGTAGTGCGTCCTGCTCACAGTGTTCAGCTAAAACTACAAGTTAGTGTGGTGCGTCCTCCTCACAGTGTTCAGCTAAACCTACAAGTTTTTTTTCTGCGAGCTCTGCACAGTGTTCATCAAAAGCTACAAGTTAGTACAGTCTGTCCTGCTCACAGTGTTCAGCTAAAACTACAAGTTAGTGTGGTGCGTCCTCCTCACAGTGTTCAGCTAAACCTACAAGTTATTTTTTTGCGAGCTCTGCACAGTGTTCATCTAAAGCTACAAGTTAGTGTAGTGTGTCCTGCTCACAGTGTTCAGCTAAAACTACAAGTTAGTGTGGTGCATCCTCCTCACAGTGTTCAGCTAAACCTACAAGTTTTTTTTCTGCGAGCTCTGCACAGTGTTCATCTAAAGCTACAAGTTAGTGTAGTGCGTCCTGCTCACAGTGTTCAGCTAAAACTACAAGTTAGTGTAGTAAGACCTCTGCACAGTGTTCATCTAAAGCTACAAGTTAGTGTAGTGTGTCCTGCTCACAGTGTTCAGCTAAAACTACAAGTTAGTGTGGTGCGTCCTCCTCACAGTGTTCAGCTTAACCTACAAGTTTTTTTTCTGCGAGCTCTGCACAGTGTTCATCTAAAGCTACAAGTTAGTGTAGTGCGTCCTGCTCACAGTGTTCAGCTAAAACTACAAGTTAGTGTAGTGAGACCTCTGCACAGTGTTCATCTAAAACTACAAGTTAGTGTAGTGCGCCTGCTCACAGTGTGCAGCTAAAACTACAAGTTAGTGTAGTGAGACCTCTGCACAGTGTTCATCTAAAACTACAAGTTAGTGTGGTGTGCCCTGCTCGCAGTGTTCAACTAAAAACTACAAGTTAGTGTAGTGAGAACTCTGCACAGTGTTCATCTAAAGCTACAAGTTAGTACAGTGTGTCCTGCTCACAGTGTTCAGCTAAAACTGCAAGTTAGTGTAGTGAGACCTCTGCACAGTGTTCATCTAAAACTACAAGTTAGTGTAGTGTGCCCTGCTCACAGTGTTCAGCTAAAACTACAAGTTAGTGTAGTGAGACCTCTGCACAATGTTCATCTAAAGCTACAAGTTAGTACAGTCTGTCCTGCTCACAGTGTTCAGCTAAAACTACAAGTTAGTGTGGTGCATCCTCCTCACAGTGTTCAGCTAAACCTACAAGTTATTTTTTTGCGAGCTCTGCACAGTGTTCATCTAAAGCTACAAGTTAGTGTAGTGCGTCCTGCTCACAGTGTTCAGCTAAAACTACAAGTTAGTGTAGTGAGACCTCTGCACAGTGTTCATCTAAAGCTACAAGTTAGTGTAGTGCGTCCTGCTCACAGTGTTCAGCTAAAACTACAAGTTAGTGTGGTGCGTCCTCCTCACAGTGTTCAGCTAAACCTACAAGTTTTTTTTCTGCGAGCTCTGCACAGTGTTCATCAAAAGCTACAAGTTAGTGTAGTGCGTCCTGCTCACAGTGTTCAGCTAAAACTACAAGTTAGTGTAGTGAGACCTCTGCACAGTGTTCATCTAAAGCTACAAGTTAGTGTAGTGCGCCCTGCTCACAGTGTTCAGCTAAAACTGCAAGTTAGTGTAGTGAGACCTCTGCACAGTGTTCATCTAAAGCTACAAGTTAGTACAGTGTGTCCTGCTCACAGTGTTCAGCTAAAACTGCAAGTTAGTGTAGTGAGACCTCTGCACAGTGTTCATCTAAAACTACAAGTTAGTGTAGTGTGCCCTGCTCACAGTGTTCAGCTAAAACTACAAGTTAGTGTAGTGAGACCTCTGCACAGTGTTCATCTAAAGTTGCAAGTTAGTACAGTCTGTCCTGCTCACAGTGTTCAGCTAAAACTACAAGTTAGTGTGGTGCGTCCTCCTCACAGTGTTCAGCTAAACCTACAAGTTATTTTTTTGCGAGCTCTGCACAGTGTTCATCTAAAGCTACAAGTTAGTGTAGTGCGTCCTGCTCACAGTGTTCAGCTAAAACTACAAGTTAGTGTAGTGAGACCTCTGCACAGTGTTCATCTAAAGCTACAAGTTAGTGTAGTGCGCCCTGCTCACAGTGTTCAGCTAAAACTACAAGTTATTGTAGTGAGACCTCTGCACAGTGTTCATCTAAAACTACAAGTTAGTGTGGTGTGCCCTGCTCGCAGTGTTCAACTAAAAACTACAAGTTAGTGTAGTGAGAACTCTGCACAGTGTTCATCTAAAGCTACAAGTTAGTACAGTGTGTCCTGCTCACAGTGTTCAGCTAAAACTGCAAGTTAGTGTAGTGAGACCTCTGCACAGTGTTCATCTAAAACTACAAGTTAGTGTAGTGTGCCCTGCTCACAGTGTTCAGCTAAAACTACAAGTTAGTGTAGTGAGACCTCTGCACAATGTTCATCTAAAGCTACAAGTTAGTACAGTCTGTCCTGCTCACAGTGTTCAGCTAAAACTACAAGTTAGTGTGGTGCATCCTCCTCACAGTGTTCAGCTAAACCTACAAGTTATTTTTTTGCGAGCTCTGCACAGTGTTCATCTAAAGCTACAAGTTAGTGTAGTGCGTCCTGCTCACAGTGTTCAGCTAAAACTACAAGTTAGTGTAGTGAGACCTCTGCACAGTGTTCATCTAAAGCTACAAGTTAGTGTAGTGCGTCCTGCTCACATTGTTCAGCTAAAACTACAAGTTAGTGTGGTGCGTCCTCCTCACAGTGTTCAGCTAAACCTACAAGTTTTTTTTCTGCGAGCTCTGCACAGTGTTCATCTAAAGCTACAAGTTAGTGTAGTGCGTCCTGCTCACAGTGTTCAGCTAAAACTACAAGTTAGTGTAGTGAGACCTCTGCACAGTGTTCATCTAAAGCTACAAGTTAGTGTAGTGCGTCCTGCTCACAGTGTTCAGCTAAAACTACAAGTTAGTGTGGTGCGTCCTCCTCACAGTGTTCAGCTAAACCTACAAGTTTTTTTTCTGCGAGCTCTGCACAGTGTTCATCAAAAGCTACAAGTTAGTGTAGTGCGTCCTGCTCACAGTGTTCAGCTAAAACTACAAGTTAGTGTAGTGAGACCTCTGCACAGTGTTCATCTAAAGCTACAAGTTAGTGTAGTGCGCCCTGCTCACAGTGTTCAGCTAAAACTGCAAGTTAGTGTAGTGAGACCTCTGCACAGTGTTCATCTAAAGCTACAAGTTAGTACAGTGTGTCCTGCTCACAGTGTTCAGCTAAAACTGCAAGTTAGTGTAGTGAGACCTCTGCACAGTGTTCATCTAAAACTACAAGTTAGTGTAGTGTGCCCTGCTCACAGTGTTCAGCTAAAACTACAAGTTAGTGTAGTGAGACCTCTGCACAGTGTTCATCTAAAGTTGCAAGTTAGTACAGTCTGTCCTGCTCACAGTGTTCAGCTAAAACTACAAGTTAGTGTGGTGCGTCCTCCTCACAGTGTTCAGCTAAACCTACAAGTTATTTTTTTGCGAGCTCTGCACAGTGTTCATCTAAAGCTACAAGTTAGTGTAGTGCGTCCTGCTCACAGTGTTCAGCTAAAACTACAAGTTAGTGTAGTGAGACCTCTGCACAGTGTTCATCTAAAGCTACAAGTTAGTGTAGTGCGCCCTGCTCACAGTGTTCAGCTAAAACTACAAGTTATTGTAGTGAGACCTCTGCACAGTGTTCATCTAAAACTACAAGTTAGTGTGGTGTGCCCTGCTCGCAGTGTTCAACTAAAAACTACAAGTTAGTGTAGTGAGAACTCTGCACAGTGTTCATCTAAAGCTACAAGTTAGTACAGTGTGTCCTGCTCACAGTGTTCAGCTAAAACTGCAAGTTAGTGTAGTGAGACCTCTGCACAGTGTTCATCTAAAACTACAAGTTAGTGTAGTGTGCCCTGCTCACAGTGTTCAGCTAAAACTACAAGTTAGTGTAGTGAGACCTCTGCACAATGTTCATCTAAAGCTACAAGTTAGTACAGTCTGTCCTGCTCACAGTGTTCAGCTAAAACTACAAGTTAGTGTGGTGCATCCTCCTCACAGTGTTCAGCTAAACCTACAAGTTATTTTTTTGCGAGCTCTGCACAGTGTTCATCTAAAGCTACAAGTTAGTGTAGTGCGTCCTGCTCACAGTGTTCAGCTAAAACTACAAGTTAGTGTAGTGAGACCTCTGCACAGTGTTCATCTAAAGCTACAAGTTAGTGTAGTGCGTCCTGCTCACATTGTTCAGCTAAAACTACAAGTTAGTGTGGTGCGTCCTCCTCACAGTGTTCAGCTAAACCTACAAGTTTTTTTTCTGCGAGCTCTGCACAGTGTTCATCTAAAGCTACAAGTTAGTGTAGTGCGTCCTGCTCACAGTGTTCAGCTAAAACTACAAGTTAGTGTAGTGAGACCTCTGCACAGTGTTCATCTAAAGCTACAAGTTAGTGTAGTGCGCCCTGCTCACAGTGTTCAGATAAAACTGCAAGTTAGTGTAGTGAGACCTCTGCACAGTGTTCATCTAAAGCTACAAGTTAGTACAGTGTGTCCTGCTCACAGTGTTCAGCTAAAACTGCAAGTTAGTGTAGTGAGACCTCTGCACAGTGTTCATCTAAAACTACAAGTTAGTGTAGTGTGCCCTGCTCACAGTGTTCAGCTAAAACTACAAGTTAGTGTAGTGAGACCTCTGCACAGTGTTCATCTAAAGCTACAAGTTAGTACAGTCTGTCCTGCTCACAGTGTTCAGCTAAAACTACAAGTTAGTGTGGTGCGTCCTCCTCACAGTGTTCAGCTAAACCTACAAGTTATTTTTTTGCAAGCTCTGCACAGTGTTCATCTAAAGCTACAAGTTAGTGTAGTGCGCCCTGCTCACAGTGTTCAGCTAAAACTACAAGTTAGTGTAGTGAGACCTCTGCACAGTGTTCATCTAAAACTACAAGTTAGTGTAGTGTGCCCTGCTCACAGTGTTCAGCTAAAACTACAAGTTAGTGTAGTGAGACCTCTGCAAAGTGTTCATCTAAAGCTACAAGTTAGTACAGTCTGTCCTGCTCACAGTGTTCAGCTAAAACTACAAGTTAGTGTGGTGCGTCCTCTTCACAGTGTTCAGCTAAACCTACAAGTTATTTTTTTGCGAGCTCTGCGCAGTGTTCATCTAAAGCTACAAGTTAGTGTAGTGCGTCCTGCTCACAGTGTTCAGCTAAAACTACAAGTTAGTGTAGTGAGACCTCTGCACAGTGTTCATCTAAAGCTACAAGTTAGTGTAGTGCGCCCTGCTCACAGTGTTCAGCTAAAACTGCAAGTTAGTGTAGTGAGACCTCTGCACAGTGTTCATCTAAAGCTACAAGTTAGTGTAGTGCGTCCTGCTCACAGTGTTCAGCTAAAACTACAAGTTAGTGTAGTGAGACCTCTGCACAGTGTTCATCGAAAACTACATGTTAGTGTAGTGCGCCCTGCTCACAGTGTTCAGCTAAAACTACAAGTTAGTGTAGTGAGACCTCTGCACAGTGTTCATCTAAAACTACAAGTTAGTGTAGTGTGCCCTGCTCACAGTGTTCAGCTAAAAACTACAAGTTAGTGTAGTGAGAACTCTGCACAGTGTTCATCTAAAGCTACAAATTAGTACAGTCTTTCCTGCTCACAGTGTTCATCTAAAACTACAAGTTAGTGTGGTGGGTCCTCCTCACAGTGTTCAGCTAAACCTACAAGTTATTATTTTGCGAGCTCTGCACAGTGTTCATCTAAAGCTACAAGTTAGTGTAGTGCATTCTGCTCACAGTGTTCAGCTAAAACTACAAGTTAGTGTAGTGAGACCTCTGCACAGTGTTCATCTAAAGCTACAAGTTAGTGTAGTGCGCCCTGCTCACAGTGTTCAGCTAAAACTACAAGTTAGTGTAGTGAGACCTCTGCACAGTGTTCATCTAAAGCTACAAGTTAGTACAGTCTGTCCTGCTCACAGTGTTCAGCTAAAACTACAAGTTAGTGTGGTGCGTCCTCTTCACAGTGTTCAGCTAAACCTACAAGTTAGTGTAGTGAGACCTCTGCACAGTGTTCATCTAAAGCTACAAGTTAGTGTAGTGTGTCCTGCTCACAGTGTTCAGCTAAAACTGCAAGTTAGTGTAGTGAGACCTCTGCGCAGTGTTCATCTAAAGCTACAAGTTAGTGTAGTGCGTCCTGCTCACAGTGTTCAGCTAAAACTACAAGTTAGTGTAGTGAGACCTCTGCACAGTGTTCATCTAAAGCTACAAGTTAGTGTAGTGTGTCCTGCTCACAGTGTTCAGCTAAAACTGCAAGTTAGTGTAGTGAGACCTCTGCACAGTGTTCATCTAAAGCTACAAGTTAGTGTAGTGCGTCCTGCTCACAGTGTTCAGCTAAAACTACAAGTTAGTGTAGTGAGACCTCTGCACAGTGTTCATCGAAAACTACATGTTAGTGTAGTGCGCCCTGCTCACAGTGTTCAGCTAAAACTACAAGTTAGTGTAGTGAGACCTCTGCACAGTGTTCATCTAAAACTACAAGTTAGTGTAGTGTGCCCTGCTCACAGTGTTCAGCTAAAAACTACAAGTTAGTGTAGTGAGAACTCTGCACAGTGTTCATCTAAAGCTACAAGTTAGTACAGTCTTTCCTGCTCACAGTGTTCATCTAAAACTACAAGTTAGTGTGGTGGGTCCTCCTCACAGTGTTCAGCTAAACCTACAAGTTATTATTTTGCGAGCTCTGCACAGTGTTCATCTAAAGCTACAAGTTAGTGTAGTGCATTCTGCTCACAGTGTTCAGCTAAAACTACAAGTTAGTGTAGTGAGAACTCTGCACAGTGTTCATCTAAAGCTACAAATTAGTACAATGTGTCCTGCTCACAGTGTTCAGCTAAAACTGCAAGTTAGTGTAGTGAGACCTCTGCACAGTGTTCATCTAAAACTACAAGTTAGTGTAGTGTGCCCTGCTCACAGTGTTCAGCTAAAACTACAAGTTAGTGTAGTGAGACCTCTGCACAGTGTTCATCTAAAACTACAAGTTAGTGTGGTGCGGTCTCCTCACAGTGTTCAGCTAAACCTACAAGTTTTTTTTCTGCGAGCTCTGCACAGTGTTCATCTAAAGCTACAAGTTAGTACAGTCTGTCCTGCTCACAGTGTTCATCTAAAACTACAAGTTAGTGTGGTGCGTCCTCCTCACAGTGTTCAGCTAAACCTACAAGTTATTTTTTGCGAGCTCTGAACAGTGTTCATCTAAAGCTACAAGTTAGTGTAGTGCATCCTGCTCACAGTGTTCAGCTAAAACTACAAGTTAGTGTAGTAAGACCTCTGCACAGTGTTCATCTAAAGCTACAAGTTAGTGTAGTGTGTCCTGCTCACAGTGTTCAGCTAAAACTACAAGTTAGTGTGGTGCATCCTCCTCACAGTGTTCAGCTAAACCTACAAGTTTTTTTTCTGCGAGCTCTGCACAGTGTTCATCTAAAGCTACAAGTTAGTGTAGTGCGTCCTGCTCACAGTGTTCAGCTAAAACTACAAGTTAGTGTAGTAAGACCTCTGCACAGTGTTCATCTAAAGCTACAAGTTAGTGTAGTGCGTCCTGCTCACAGTGTTCAGCTAAAACTACAAGTTAGTGTAGTGAGACCTCTGCACAGTGTTCATCGAAAACTACATGTTAGTGTAGTGCGCCCTGCTCACAGTGTTCAGCTAAAACTACAAGTTAGTGTAGTGAGACCTCTGCACAGTGTTCATCTAAAACTACAAGTTAGTGTAGTGTGCCCTGCTCACAGTGTTCAGCTAAAAACTACAAGTTAGTGTAGTGAGAACTCTGCACAGTGTTCATCTAAAGCTACAAATTAGTACAGTCTTTCCTGCTCACAGTGTTCATCTAAAACTACAAGTTAGTGTGGTGGGTCCTCCTCACAGTGTTCAGCTAAACCTACAAGTTATTATTTTGCGAGCTCTGCACAGTGTTCATCTAAAGCTACAAGTTAGTGTAGTGCATTCTGCTCACAGTGTTCAGCTAAAACTACAAGTTAGTGTAGTGAGACCTCTGCACAGTGTTCATCTAAAGCTACAAGTTAGTGTAGTGCGCCCTGCTCACAGTGTTCAGCTAAAACTACAAGTTAGTGTAGTGAGACCTCTGCACAGTGTTCATCTAAAGCTACAAGTTAGTACAGTCTGTCCTGCTCACAGTGTTCAGCTAAAACTACAAGTTAGTGTGGTGCGTCCTCTTCACAGTGTTCAGCTAAACCTACAAGTTATTTTTTTGCGAGCTCTGCGCAGTGTTCATCTAAAGCTACAAGTTAGTGTAGTGCGTCCTGCTCACAGTGTTCAGCTAAAACTACAAGTTAGTGTAGTGAGACCTCTGCACAGTGTTCATCTAAAGCTACAAGTTAGTGTAGTGTGTCCTGCTCACAGTGTTCAGCTAAAACTGCAAGTTAGTGTAGTGAGACCTCTGCACAGTGTTCATCTAAAGCTACAAGTTAGTGTAGTGCGTCCTGCTCACAGTGTTCAGCTAAAACTACAAGTTAGTGTAGTGAGACCTCTGCACAGTGTTCATCGAAAACTACATGTTAGTGTAGTGCGCCCTGCTCACAGTGTTCAGCTAAAACTACAAGTTAGTGTAGTGAGACCTCTGCACAGTGTTCATCTAAAACTACAAGTTAGTGTAGTGTGCCCTGCTCACAGTGTTCAGCTAAAAACTACAAGTTAGTGTAGTGAGAACTCTGCACAGTGTTCATCTAAAGCTACAAGTTAGTACAGTCTTTCCTGCTCACAGTGTTCATCTAAAACTACAAGTTAGTGTGGTGGGTCCTCCTCACAGTGTTCAGCTAAACCTACAAGTTATTATTTTGCGAGCTCTGCACAGTGTTCATCTAAAGCTACAAGTTAGTGTAGTGCATTCTGCTCACAGTGTTCAGCTAAAACTACAAGTTAGTGTAGTGAGAACTCTGCACAGTGTTCATCTAAAGCTACAAATTAGTACAATGTGTCCTGCTCACAGTGTTCAGCTAAAACTGCAAGTTAGTGTAGTGAGACCTCTGCACAGTGTTCATCTAAAACTACAAGTTAGTGTAGTGTGCCCTGCTCACAGTGTTCAGCTAAAACTACAAGTTAGTGTAGTGAGACCTCTGCACAGTGTTCATCTAAAACTACAAGTTAGTGTGGTGCGGTCTCCTCACAGTGTTCAGCTAAACCTACAAGTTTTTTTTCTGCGAGCTCTGCACAGTGTTCATCTAAAGCTACAAGTTAGTACAGTCTGTCCTGCTCACAGTGTTCATCTAAAACTACAAGTTAGTGTGGTGCGTCCTCCTCACAGTGTTCAGCTAAACCTACAAGTTATTTTTTGCGAGCTCTGAACAGTGTTCATCTAAAGCTACAAGTTAGTGTAGTGCATCCTGCTCACAGTGTTCAGCTAAAACTACAAGTTAGTGTAGTAAGACCTCTGCACAGTGTTCATCTAAAGCTACAAGTTAGTGTAGTGTGTCCTGCTCACAGTGTTCAGCTAAAACTACAAGTTAGTGTGGTGCATCCTCCTCACAGTGTTCAGCTAAACCTACAAGTTTTTTTTCTGCGAGCTCTGCACAGTGTTCATCTAAAGCTACAAGTTAGTGTAGTGCGTCCTGCTCACAGTGTTCAGCTAAAACTACAAGTTAGTGTAGTAAGACCTCTGCACAGTGTTCATCTAAAGCTACAAGTTAGTGTAGTGTGTCCTGCTCACAGTGTTCAGCTAAAACTACAAGTTAGTGTGGTGCGTCCTCCTCACAGTGTTCAGCTAAACCTACAAGTTTTTTTTCTGCGAGCTCTGCACAGTGTTCATCTAAAGCTACAAGTTAGTGTAGTGCGTCCTGCTCACAGTGTTCAGCTAAAACTACAAGTTAGTGTAGTGAGACCTCTGCACAGTGTTCATCTAAAACTACAAGTTAGTGTAGTGCGCCCTGCTCACAGTGTGCAGCTAAAACTACAAGTTAGTGTAGTGAGACCTCTGCACAGTGTTCATCTAAAACTACAAGTTAGTGTAGTGTGCCCTGCTCACAGTGTTCAGCTAAAACTACAAGTTAGTGTAGTGAGAACTCTGCACAGTGTTCATCTAAAGCTACAAGTTAGTACAGTCTGTCCTGCTCACAGTGTTCAGCTAAAACTACAAGTTAGTGTGGTGCGTCCTCCTCACAGTGTTCAGCTAAACCTACAAGTTATTTTTTTGCGAGCTCTGCACAGTGTTCATCTAAAGCTACAAGTTAGTGTAGTGTGTCCTGCTCACAGTGTTCAGCTAAAACTACAAGTTAGTGTGTTGCGGTCTCCTCACAGTGTTCAGCTAAACCTATAAGTTTTTTTTCTGCAAGTTCTGCACAGTGTTCATCTAAAGCTACAAGTTAGTGTAGTGTGTCCTGCTCACAGTGTTCAGCTAAAACTACAAGTTAGTGTAGTGAGACCTCTGCACAGTGTTCATCTAAAGCTACAAGTTAGTGTAGTGCGCCCTGCTCACAGTGTTCAGCTAAAACTGCAAGTTAGTGTAGTGAGACCTCTGCACAGTGTTCATCTAAAGCTACAAGTTAGTGTAGTGCGTCCTGCTCACAGTGTTCAGCTAAAACTACAAGTTAGTGTAGTGAGACCTCTGCACAGTGTTCATCGAAAACTACATGTTAGTGTAGTGCGCCCTGCTCACAGTGTTCAGCTAAACCTACAAGTTTTTTTTCTGCGAGCTCTGCACAGTGTTCATCTAAAGCTACAAGTTAGTACAGTCTGTCCTGCTCACAGTGTTCATCTAAAACTACAAGTTAGTGTGGTGCGTCCTCCTCACAGTGTTCAGCTAAACCTACAAGTTATTTTTTGCGAGCTCTGAACAGTGTTCATCTAAAGCTACAAGTTAGTGTAGTGCATCCTGCTCACAGTGTTCAGCTAAAACTACAAGTTAGTGTAGTAAGACCTCTGCACAGTGTTCATCTAAAGCTACAAGTTAGTGTAGTGTGTCCTGCTCACAGTGTTCAGCTAAAACTACAAGTTAGTGTGGTGCATCCTCCTCACAGTGTTCAGCTAAACCTACAAGTTTTTTTTCTGCGAGCTCTGCACAGTGTTCATCTAAAGCTACAAGTTAGTGTAGTGCGTCCTGCTCACAGTGTTCAGCTAAAACTACAAGTTAGTGTAGTAAGACCTCTGCACAGTGTTCATCTAAAGCTACAAGTTAGTGTAGTGTGTCCTGCTCACAGTGTTCAGCTAAAACTACAAGTTAGTGTGGTGCGTCCTCCTCACAGTGTTCAGCTAAACCTACAAGTTTTTTTTCTGCGAGCTCTGCACAGTGTTCATCTAAAGCTACAAGTTAGTGTAGTGCGTCCTGCTCACAGTGTTCAGCTAAAACTACAAGTTAGTGTAGTGAGACCTCTGCACAGTGTTCATCTAAAACTACAAGTTAGTGTAGTGCGCCCTGCTCACAGTGTGCAGCTAAAAACTACAAGTTAGTGTAGTGAGACCTCTGCACAGTGTTCATCTAAAACTACAAGTTAGTGTAGTGTGCCCTGCTCACAGTGTTCAGCTAAAACTACAAGTTAGTGTAGTGAGAACTCTGCACAGTGTTCATCTAAAGCTACAAGTTAGTACAGTCTGTCCTGCTCACAGTGTTCAGCTAAAACTACAAGTTAGTGTGGTGCGTCCTCCTCACAGTGTTCAGCTAAACCTACAAGTTATTTTTTTGCGAGCTCTGCACAGTGTTCATCTAAAGCTACAAGTTAGTGTAGTGTGTCCTGCTCACAGTGTTCAGCTAAAACTACAAGTTAGTGTGTTGCGGTCTCCTCACAGTGTTCAGCTAAACCTATAAGTTTTTTTCTGCAAGTTCTGCACAGTGTTCATCTAAAGCTACAAGTTAGTGTAGTGTGTCCTGCTCACAGTGTTCAGCTAAAACTACAAGTTAGTGTAGTGAGACCTCTGCACAGTGTTCATCTAAAGCTACAAGTTAGTGTAGTGCGCCCTGCTCACAGTGTTCAGCTAAAACTGCAAGTTAGTGTAGTGAGACCTCTGCACAGTGTTCATCTAAAGCTACAAGTTAGTGTAGTGCATCCTGCTCACAGTGTTCAGCTAAAACTACAAGTTAGTGTAGTGAGACCTCTGCACAGTGTTCATCGAAAACTACATGTTAGTGTAGTGCGCCCTGCTCACAGTGTTCAGCTAAAACTACAAGTTAGTGTAGTGAGACCTCTGCACAGTGTTCATCTAAAACTACAAGTTAGTGTAGTGTGCCCTGCTCACAGTGTTCAGCTAAAAACTACAAGTTAGTGTAGTGAGAACTCTGCACAGTGTTCATCTAAAGCTACAAATTAGTACAGTCTTTCCTGCTCACAGTGTTCATCTAAAACTACAAGTTAGTGTGGTGGGTCCTCCTCACAGTGTTCAGCTAAACCTACAAGTTATTATTTTGCGAGCTCTGCACAGTGTTCATCTAAAGCTACAAGTTAGTGTAGTGCATTCTGCTCACAGTGTTCAGCTAAAACTACAAGTTAGTGTAGTGAGACCTCTGCACAGTGTTCATCTAAAGCTACAAGTTAGTGTAGTGCGCCCTGCTCACAGTGTTCAGCTAAAACTACAAGTTAGTGTAGTGAGACCTCTGCACAGTGTTCATCTAAAGCTACAAGTTAGTACAGTCTGTCCTGCTCACAGTGTTCAGCTAAAACTACAAGTTAGTGTGGTGCGTCCTCTTCACAGTGTTCAGCTAAACCTACAAGTTATTTTTTTGCGAGCTCTGCGCAGTGTTCATCTAAAGCTACAAGTTAGTGTAGTGCGTCCTGCTCACAGTGTTCAGCTAAAACTACAAGTTAGTGTAGTGAGACCTCTGCACAGTGTTCATCTAAAGCTACAAGTTAGTGTAGTGCGCCCTGCTCACAGTGTTCAGCTAAAACTGCAAGTTAGTGTAGTGAGACCTCTGCACAGTGTTCATCTAAAGCTACAAGTTAGTGTAGTGCGTCCTGCTCACAGTGTTCAGCTAAAACTACAAGTTAGTGTAGTGAGACCTCTGCACAGTGTTCATCGAAAACTACATGTTAGTGTAGTGCGCCCTGCTCACAGTGTTCAGCTAAAACTACAAGTTAGTGTAGTGAGACCTCTGCACAGTGTTCATCTAAAACTACAAGTTAGTGTAGTGTGCCCTGCTCACAGTGTTCAGCTAAAAACTACAAGTTAGTGTAGTGAGAACTCTGCACAGTGTTCATCTAAAGCTACAAGTTAGTAAAGTCTTTCCTGCTCACAGTGTTCATCTAAAACTACAAGTTAGTGTGGTGGGTCCTCCTCACAGTGTTCAGCTAAACCTACAAGTTATTATTTTGCGAGCTCTGCACAGTGTTCATCTAAAGCTACAAGTTAGTGTAGTGCATTCTGCTCACAGTGTTCAGCTAAAACTACAAGTTAGTGTAGTGAGAACTCTGCACAGTGTTCATCTAAAGCTACAAATTAGTACAATGTGTCCTGCTCACAGTGTTCAGCTAAAACTGCAAGTTAGTGTAGTGAGACCTCTGCACAGTGTTCATCTAAAACTACAAGTTAGTGTAGTGTGCCCTGCTCACAGTGTTCAGCTAAAACTACAAGTTAGTGTAGTGAGACCTCTGCACAGTGTTCATCTAAAACTACAAGTTAGTGTGGTGCGGTCTCCTCACAGTGTTCAGCTAAACCTACAAGTTTTTTTTCTGCGAGCTCTGCACAGTGTTCATCTAAAGCTACAAGTTAGTACAGTCTGTCCTGCTCACAGTGTTCATCTAAAACTACAAGTTAGTGTGGTGCGTCCTCCTCACAGTGTTCAGCTAAACCTACAAGTTATTTTTTGCGAGCTCTGAACAGTGTTCATCTAAAGCTACAAGTTAGTGTAGTGCATCCTGCTCACAGTGTTCAGCTAAAACTACAAGTTAGTGTAGTAAGACCTCTGCACAGTGTTCATCTAAAGCTACAAGTTAGTGTAGTGTGTCCTGCTCACAGTGTTCAGCTAAAACTACAAGTTAGTGTGGTGCATCCTCCTCACAGTGTTTAGCTAAACCTACAAGTTTTTTTTCTGCGAGCTCTGCACAGTGTTCATCTAAAGCTACAAGTTAGTGTAGTGCATCCTGCTCACAGTGTTCAGCTAAAACTACAAGTTAGTGTAGTGAGACCTCTGCACAGTGTTCATCTAAAACTACAAGTTAGTGTAGTGCGCCCTGCTCACAGTGTGCAGCTAAAACTACAAGTTAGCGTAGTGAGACCTCTGCACAGTGTTCATCTAAAACTACAAGTTAGTGTAGTGTGCCCTGCTCACAGTGTTCAGCTAAAACTACAAGTTAGTGTGGTGTGTCCTCCTCACAGTGTTCAGCTAAACCTACAAGTTATTTTTTTGCGAGCTCTGCACAGTGTTCATCTAAAGCTACACGTTAGTGTAGTGTGTCCTGCTCACAGTGTTCAGCTAAAACTACAAGTTAGTGTAGTGAGACCTCTGCACAGTGTTCATCTAAAACTACAAGTTAGTGCAGTGTGCCTTGCTCACAGTGTTCAGCTAAAACTACAAGTTAGTGTGGTGCGTCCTCCTCACAGTGTTCAGCTAAACCTACAAGTTATTTTTTTGCGAGCTCTGCACAGTGTTCATCTAAAGCTACAAGTTAGTGTAGTGCGTCCTGCTCACAGTGTTCAGCTAAAACTACAAGTTAGTGTAGTGAGACCTCTGCACAGTGTTCATCTAAAACTACAAGTTAGTGCAGTGCGTCCTGCTCACAGTGTTCAGCTAAAACTACAAGTTAGTGTAGTGAGACCTCTGCACAGTGTTCATCTAAAACTACAAGTTAGTGAAGTGTGCCCTGCTCACAGTGTTCAGCTAAAACTACAAGTTAGTGTAGTGAGACCTCTGCACAGTGTTCATCTAAAGCTACAAGTTAGTACAGTCTGTCCTGCTCACAGTGTTCAGCTAAAACTACAAGTTAGTGTGGTGCGTCCTCCTCGCAGTGTTCAGCTAAACCTACAAGTTATTTTTTTGTGAGCTCTGCACAGTGTTCATCTAAAGCTACAAGTTAGTGTAGTGCGTCCTGCTCATAGTGTTCAGCTAAAACTACAAGTTAGTGTAGTGAGACCTCTGCACAGTGTTCATCTAAAGCTACAAGTTAGTGTAGTGCGTCCTGCTCACAGTGTTCAGCTAAAACTACAAGTTAGTGTGGTGCGTCCTCCTCACAGTGTTCAGCTAAACCTACAAGTTTTTTTTCTGCGAGCTCTGCACAGTGTTCATCTAAAGCTACAAGTTAGTGTAGTGCGTCCTGCTCACAGTGTTCAGCGAAAACTACAAGTTAGTGTAGTGAGACCTCTGCACAGTGTTCATCTAAAACTACAAGTTAGTGTAGTGAGACCTCTGCACAGTGTTCATCTAAAGCTATAAGTTATTTTTTTGCGAGCTCTGCAGTGTTCATCTAAAGCTACAAGTTAGTGTAGTGCATCCTGCTCACAGTGTTCAGCTAAAACTACAAGTTAGTGTGGTGCGTCCTCCTCACAGTGTTCAGCTAAACCTACAAGTTTTTTTCTGCGAGCTCTGCACAGTGTTCATCTAAAGATACAAGTTAGTATAGTGCGTCTTGCTCACAGTGTTCAGCTAAAACTACAAGTTAGTGTAGTGTGCCCTACTCACAGTGTTCAGCTAAAACTACAAGTTAGTGTAGTGAGAACTCTGCACAGTGTTCATCTAAAGCTACAAGTTAGTACAGTCTGTCCCGCTCACAGTGTTCAGCTAAAACTACAAGTTAGTGTGGTGCGTCCTCCTCACAGTGTTCAGCTAAACCTACAAGTTTATTTTTTTGCGAGCTCTGCACAGTGTTCATCTAAAGCTACAAGTTAGTGTAATGCGTCCTGCTCACAGTGTTCAGCTAAAACTACAAGTTAGTAAGGTGCGGTCTCCTCACAGTGTTCAGCTAAACCTACAAGTTTTTTTCTGCGAGTTCTGCACAGTGTTCATCTAAAGCTACAAGTTAGTGTAGTGTGTCCTGCTCACAGTGTTCAGCTAAAACTACAAGTTAGTGTAGTGAGACCTCTGCACACTGTTCATCTAAAACTACAAGTTAGTGTAGTGCGTCCTGCTCACAGTGTTCAGCTAAAACTACAAGTTAGTGTAGTGAGACCTCTGCACAGTGTTCATCTAAAGCTACAAGTTAGTGCAGTGCATCCTGCTCACAGTGTTCAGCTAAAACTACAAGTTAGTGTAGTGAGACCTCTGCACAGTGTTCATCTAAAACTACAAGTTAGTGTAGTGCGTCCTGCTCACAGTGTTCAGCTAAAACTACAAGTTAGTGTAGTGAGACCTCTGCACAGTGTTCATCTAAAGCTACAAGTTAGTACAGTCTGTCCTGCTCACAGTGTTCAGCTAAAACTACAAGTTAGTGTGGTGCGTCCTCCTCACAGTGTTCAGCTAAACCTACAAGTTATTTTTTTGCGAGCTCTGCACAGTGTTCATCTAAAGCTACAAGTTAGTGTAGTGCGTCCTGCTCACAGTGTTCAGCTAAAACTACAAGTTAGTGTAGTGAGACCTCTGCACAGTGTTCATCTAAAGCTACAAGTTAGTGCAGTGTGTCCTGCTCACAGTGTTCAGCTAAAACTACAAGTTAGTGTAGTGAGACCTCTGCACAGTGTTCATCTAAAGCTACAAGTTAGTACAGTCTGTCCTGCTCACAGTGTTCAGCTAAAACTACAAGTTAGTGTTGTGCGTCCTCCTCACAGTGTTCAGCTAAACATACAAGTTTTTTTTCTGCGAGCTCTGCACAGTGTTCATCTAAAGCTACAAGTTAGTGTAGTGCGTCCTGCTCACAGTGTTCAGCTAAAACTACAAGTTAGTGTAGTGAGACCTCTGCACAGTGTTCATCGAAAACTACAAGTTAGTGTAGTTCGCCCTGCTCACAGTGTTCAGCTAAAACTACAAGTTAGTGTAGTGAGACCTCTGCACAGTGTTCATCTAAAACTACAAGTTAGTGTAGTGTGCCCTGCTCACAGTGTTCAGCTAAAAACTACAAGTTAGTGTAGTGAGAACTCTGCACAGTGTTCATCTAAAGCTACAAGTTAGTACAGTCTTTCCTGCTCACAGTGTTCAGCTAAAACTACAAGTTAGTGTGGTGGGTCCTCCTCACAGTGTTCAGCTAAACCTACAAGTTATTATTTTGCGAGCTCTGCACAGTGTTCATCTAAAGCTACAAGTTAGTGTAGTGCATCCTGCTCACAGTGTTCAGCTAAAACTACAAGTTATTGTAGTGAGACCTCTGCACAGTGTTCATCTAAAACTACAAGTTAGTGTAGTGTGCCCTGCTCGCAGTGTTCAGCTAAAAACTACAAGTTAGTGTAGTGAGAACACTGCACAGTGTTCATCTAAAGCTACAAGTTAGTACAGTGTGTCCTGCTCACAGTGTTCAGCTAAAACTGCAAGTTAGTGTAGTGAGACCTCTGCACAGTGTTCATCTAAAACTACAAGTTAGTGTAGTGTGCCCTGCTCACAGTGTTCAGCTAAAACTACAAGTTAGTGTAGTGAGACCTCTGCACAATGTTCATCTAAAGCTACAAGTTAGTACAGTCTGTCCTGCTCACAGTGTTCAGCTAAAACTACAAGTTAGTGTGGTGCGTCCTCCTCACAGTGTTCAGCTAAACCTACAAGTTATTTTTTTGCGAGCTCTGCACAGTGTTCATCTAAAGCTACAAGTTAGTGTAGTGCGTCCTGCTCACAGTGTTCAGCTAAAACTACAAGTTAGTGTAGTGAGACCTCTGCACAGTGTTCATCTAAAGCTACAAGTTAGTGTAGTGCGTCCTGCTCACAGTGTTCAGCTAAAACTACAAGTTAGTGTGGTGCGTCCTCCTCACAGTGTTCAGCTAAACCTACAAGTTTTTTTTCTGCGAGCTCTGCACAGTGTTCATCTAAAGCTACAAGTTAGTGTAGTGCGTCCTGCTCACAGTGTTCAGCTAAAACTACAAGTTAGTGTAGTGAGAAATCTGCACAGTGTTCATCTAAAGCTACAAGTTAGTGTAGTGCGCCCTGCTCACAGTGTTCAGCTAAAACTGCAAGTTAGTGTAGTGAGACCTCTGCACAGTGTTCATCTAAAGCTACAAGTTAGTACAGTGTGTCCTGCTCACAGTGTTCAGCTAAAACTGCAAGTTAGTGTAGTGAGACCTCTGCACAGTGTTCATCTAAAACTACAAGTTAGTGTAGTGTGCCCTGCTCACAGTGTTCAGCTAAAACTACAAGTTAGTGTAGTGAGACCTCTGCACAGTGTTCATCTAAAGCTACAAGTTAGTACAGTCTGTCCTGCTCACAGTGTTCAGCTAAAACTACAAGTTAGTGTGGTGCGTCCTCCTCACAGTGTTCAGCTAAACCTACAAGTTATTTTTTTTGCGAGCTCTGCACAGTGTTCATCTAAAGCTACAAGTTAGTGTAGTGCGTCCTGCTCACAGTGTTCAGCTAAAACTACAAGTTAGTGTAGTGAGACCTCTGCACAGTGTTCATCTAAAGCTACAAGTTAGTGCAGTGTGTCCTGCTCACAGTGTTCAGCTAAAACTACAAGTTAGTGTAGTGAGACCTCTGCACAGTGTTCATCTAAAACTACAAGTTAGTGTAGTGTGCCCTGCTCACAGTGTTCAGCTAAAACTACAAGTTAGTGTAGTGAGACCTCTGCACAGTGTTCATCTAAAGCTACAAGTTAGTACAGTCTGTCCTGCTCACAGTGTTCAGCTAAAACTACAAGTTAGTGTGGTGCGTCCTCCTCACAGTGTTCAGCTAAACCTACAAGTTATTTTTTTGCGAGCTCTGCGCAGTGTTCATCTAAAGCTACAAGTTAGTGTAGTGCGTCCTGCTCACAGTGTTCAGCTAAAACTACAAGTTAGTGTAGTGAGACCTCTGCACAGTGTTCATCTAAAGCTACAAGTTAGTGTAGTGCGCCCTGCTCACAGTGTTCAGCTAAAACTGCAAGTTAGTGTAGTGAGACCTCTGCACAGTGTTCATCTAAAGCTACAAGTTAGTACAGTGTGTCCTGCTCACAGTGTTCAGCTAAAACTGCAAGTTAGTGTAGTGAGACCTCTGCACAGTGTTCATCTAAAACTACAAGTTAGTGTAGTGTGCCCTGCTCACAGTGTTCAGCTAAAACTACAAGTTAGTGTAGTGAGACCTCTGCACAGTGTTCCTCTAAAGCTACAAGTTAGTACAGTCTGTCCTGCTCACAGTGTTCAGCTAAAACTACAAGTTAGTGTGGTGCGTCCTCCTCACAGTGTTCAGCTAAACCTACAAGTTATTTTTTGCGAGCTCTGCACAGTGTTCATCTAAAGCTACAAGTTAGTGTAGTGCGTCCTGCTCACAGTGTTCAGCTAAAACTACAAGTTAGTGTAGTGAGACCTCTGCACAGTGTTCATCTAAAGCTACAAGTTAGTGTAGTGCTTCCTGCTCACAGTGTTCAGCTAAAACTACAAGTTAGTGTGGTGCGTCCTCCTCACAGTGTTCAGCTAAACCTACAAGTTTTTTTTCTGCAAGCTCTGCACAGTGTTCATCTAAAGCTACAAGTTAGTGTAGTGCGTCCTGCTCACAGTGTTCAGCTAAAACTACAAGTTAGTGTAGTGAGACCTCTGCACAGTATTCATCGAAAACGACATGTTAGTGTAGTGCGCCCTGCTCACAGTGTTCAGCTAAAACTACAAGTTAGTGTAGTGAGACCTCTGCACAGTGTTCATCTAAAACTACAAGTTAGTGTAGTGTGCCCTTCTCACAGTGTTCAGCTAAAAACTACAAGTTAGTGTAGTGAGAACTCTGCACAGTGTTCATCTAAAGCTACAAGTTAGTACAGTCTTTCCTGCTCACAGTGTTCAGCTAAAACTACAAGTTAGTGTGGTGGGTCCTCCTCACAGTGTTCAGCTAAACCTACAAGTTATTATTTTGCGAGCTCTGCACAGTGTTCATCTAAAGCTACAAATTAGTGTAGTGCATTCTGCTCACAGTGTTCAGCTAAAACTACAAGTTAGTGTAGTGAGACCTCTGCACAGTGTTCATCTAAAACTACAAGTTAGTGTAGTGAGAACTCTGCACAGTGTTCATCTAAAGCTACAAATTAGTACAGTGTGTCCTGCTCACAGTGTTCAGCTAAAACTGCAAGTTAGTGTAGTGAGACCTCTGCACAGTGTTCATCTAAAACTACAAGTTAGTGTAGTGTGCCCTGCTCACAGTGTTCAGCTAAAACTACAAGTTAGTGTAGTGAGACCTCTGCACAGTGTTCATCTAAAGCTACAAGTTAGTACAGTCTGTCCTTCTCACAGTGTTCAGCTAAAACTACAAGTTAGTGTGGTGCGTCCTCCTCACAGTGTTCAGCTAAACCTACAAGTTATTTTTTTGCGAGCTCTGCACAGTGTTCATCTAAAGCTACAAGTTAGTGTAGTGCGTCCTGCTCACAGTGTTCAGCTAAAACTACAAGTTAGTGTAGTGAGACCTCTGCACAGTGTTCATCTAAAGCTACAAGTTAGTGTAGTGCATCCTGCTCACAGTGTTCAGCTAAAACTACAAGTTAGTGTGGTGCGTCCTCCTCACAGTGTTCAGCTAAACCTACAATTTTTTTTTTCTGCGAGCTCTGCACAGTGTTCATCTAAAGCTACAAGTTAGTGTAGTGCGTCCTGCTCACAGTGTTCAGCTAAAACTACAAGTTAGTGTAGTGAGACCTCTGCACAGTGTTCATCTAAAACTGCAAGTTAGTGTACTGTGCCCTGCTCACAGTGTTCAGCTAAAAACTACAAGTTAGTGTAGTGAGAACTCTGCACAGTGTTCATCTAAAGCTACAAGTTAGTACAGTCTTTCCTGCTCACAGTGTTCAGCTAAAACTACAAGTTAGTGTGGTGGGTCCTCCTCACAGTGTTCAGCTAAACCTACAAGTTATTATTTTGCGAGCTCTACACAGTGTTCATCTAAAGCTACAAGTTAGTGTAGTGCATCCTGCTCACAGTGTTCAGCTAAAACTACAAGTTAGTGTAGTGAGACATCTGCACAGTGTTCATCTAAAGCTACAAGTTAGTGTAGTGTGTCCTGCTCACAGTGTTCAGCTAAAACTACAAGTTAGTGTGGTGCGGTCTCCTCACAGTGTTCAGCTAAACCTACAAGTTTTTTTTCTGCGAGCTCTGCACAGTGTTCATCTAAAGATACAAGTTAGTACAGTCTGTCCTGCTCACAGTGTTCATCTAAAACTACAAGTTAGTGTGGTGCGTCCTCCTTACAGTGTTCAGCTAAACCTACAAGTTATTTTTTTGCGAGCTCTGCGCAGTGTTCATCTAAAGCTACAAGTTAGTGTAGTGCGTCCTGCTCACAGTGTTCAGCTAAAACTACAAGTTAGTGTAGTGAGACCTCTGCACAGTGTTCATCTAAAGCTACAAGTTAGTGTAGTGCGCCCTGCTCACAGTGTTCAGCTAAAACTGCAAGTTAGTGTAGTGAGACCTCTGCACAGTGTTCATCTAAAGCTACAAGTTAGTACAGTGTGTCCTGCTCACAGTGTTCAGCTAAAACTGCAAGTTAGTGTAGTGAGACCTCTGCACAGTGTTCATCTAAAACTACAAGTTAGTGTAGTGTGCCCTGCTCACAGTGTTCAGCTAAAACTACAAGTTAGTGTAGTGAGACCTCTGCACAGTGTTCATCTAAAGCTACAAGTTAGTACAGTCTGTCCTGCTCACAGTGTTCAGCTAAAACTACAAGTTAGTGTGGTGCGTCCTCCTCACAGTGTTCAGCTAAACCTACAAGTTATTTTTTGCGAGCTCTGCACAGTGTTCATCTAAAGCTACAAGTTAGTGTAGTGCGTCCTGCTCACAGTGTTCAGCTAAAACTACAAGTTAGTGTAGTGAGACCTCTGCACAGTGTTCATCTAAAGCTACAAGTTAGTGTAGTGCTTCCTGCTCACAGTGTTCAGCTAAAACTACAAGTTAGTGTGGTGCGTCCTCCTCACAGTGTTCAGCTAAACCTACAAGTTTTTTTTCTGCGAGCTCTGCACAGTGTTCATCTAAAGCTACAAGTTAGTGTAGTGCGTCCTGCTCACAGTGTTCAGCTAAAACTACAAGTTAGTGTAGTGAGACCTCTGCACAGTATTCATCGAAAACTACATGTTAGTGTAGTGCGCCCTGCTCACAGTGTTCAGCTAAAACTACAAGTTAGTGTAGTGAGACCTCTGCACAGTGTTCATCTAAAACTACAAGTTAGTGTAGTGTGCCCTTCTCACAGTGTTCAGCTAAAAACTACAAGTTAGTGTAGTGAGAACTCTGAACAGTGTTCATCTAAAGCTACAAGTTAGTACAGTCTTTCCTGCTCACAGTGTTCAGCTAAAACTACAAGTTAGTGTGGTGGGTCCTCCTCACAGTGTTCAGCTAAACCTACAAGTTATTATTTTGCGAGCTCTGCACAGTGTTCATCTAAAGCTACAAATTAGTGTAGTGCATTCTGCTCACAGTGTTCAGCTAAAACTACAAGTTAGTGTAGTGAGACCTCTGCACAGTGTTCATCTAAAACTACAAGTTAGTGTAGTGAGAACTCTGCACAGTGTTCATCTAAAGCTACAAATTAGTACAGTGTATCCTGCTCACAGTGTTCAGCTAAAACTGCAAGTTAGTGTAGTGAGACCTCTGCACAGTGTTCATCTAAAACTACAAGTTAGTGTAGTGTGCCCTGCTCACAGTGTTCAGCTAAAACTACAAGTTAGTGTAGTGAGACCTCTGCACAGTGTTCATCTAAAGCTACAAGTTAGTACAGTCTGTCCTTCTCACAGTGTTCAGCTAAAACTACAAGTTAGTGTGGTGCGTCCTCCTCACAGTGTTCAGCTAAACCTACAAGTTATTTTTTTGCGAGCTCTGCACAGTGTTCATCTAAAGCTACAAGTTAGTGTAGTGCGTCCTGCTCACAGTGTTCAGCTAAAACTACAAGTTAGTGTAGTGAGACCTCTGCACAGTGTTCATCTAAAGCTACAAGTTAGTGTAGTGCGTCCTGCTCACAGTGTTCAGCTAAAACTACAAGTTAGTGTGGTGCGGTCTCCTCACAGTGTTCAGCTAAACCTACAAGTTTTTTTTCTGCGAGCTCTGCACAGTGTTCATCTAAAGCTACAAGTTAGTACAGTCTGTCCTGCTCACAGTGTTCATCTAAAACTACAAGTTAGTGTGGTGCGTCCTCCTCACAGTGTTCAGCTAAACCTACAAGTTATTTTTTGCGAGCTCTGCACAGTGTTCATCTAAAGCTACAAGTTAGTGTAGTGCATCCTGCTCACAGTGTTCAGCTAAAACTACAAGTTAGTGTAGTAAGACCTCTGCACAGTGTTCATCTAAAGCTACAAGTTAGTGTAGTGTGTCCTGCTCACAGTGTTCAGCTAAAACTACAAGTTAGTGTGGTGCATCCTCCTCACAGTGTTCAGCTAAACCTACAAGTTTTTTTTCTGCGAGCTCTGCACAGTGTTCATCTAAAGCTACAAGTTAGTGTAGTGCATCCTGCTCACAGTGTTCAGCTAAAACTACAAGTTAGTGTAGTGAGACCTCTGCACAGTGTTCATCTAAAACTACAAGTTAGTGTAGTGCGCCCTGCTCACAGTGTGCGGCTAAAACTACAAGTTAGTGTAGTGAGACCTCTGCACAGTGTTCATCTAAAACTACAAGTTAGTGTAGTGTGCCCTGCTCACAGTGTTCAGCTAAAACTACAAGTTAGTGTAGTGAGAACTCTGCACAGTGTTCATCTAAAGCTACAAGTTAGTACAGTCTGTCCTGCTCACAGTGTTCAGCTAAAACTACAAGTTAGTGTGGTGCGTCCTCCTCACAGTGTTCAGCTAAACCTACAAGTTATTTTTTTGCGAGCTCTGCACAGTGTTCATCTAAAGCTACATGTTAGTGTAGTGTGTCCTGCTCACAGTGTTCAGCTAAAACTACAAGTTAGTGTAGTGAGACCTCTGCACAGTGTTCATCTAAAACTACAAGTTAGTGCAGTGTGCCTTGCTCACAGTGTTCAGCTAAAACTACAAGTTAGTGTGGTGCGTCCTCCTCACAGTGTTCAGCTAAACCTACAAGTTATTTTTTTGCGAGCTCTGCACAGTGTTCATCTAAAGCTACAAGTTAGTGTAGTGCGTCCTGCTCACAGTGTTCAGCTAAAACTACAAGTTAGTGTAGTGAGACCTCTGCACAGTGTTCATCTAAAACTACAAGTTAGTGCAGTGCGTCCTGCTCACAGTGTTCAGCTAAAACTACAAGTTAGTGTAGTGAGACCTCTGCACAGTGTTCATCTAAAACTACAAGTTAGTGAAGTGTGCCCTGCTCACAGTGTTCAGCTAAAACTACAAGTTAGTGTAGTGAGACCTCTGCACAGTGTTCATCTAAAGCTACAAGTTAGTACAGTCTGTCCTGCTCACAGTGTTCAGCTAAAACTACAAGTTAGTGTGGTGCGTCCTCCTCGCAGTGTTCAGCTAAACCTACAAGTTATTTTTTTGCGAGCTCTGCACAGTGTTCATCTAAAGCTACAAGTTAGTGTAGTGCGTCCTGCTCACAGTGTTCAGCTAAAACTACAAGTTAGTGTAGTGAGACCTCTGCACAGTGTTCATCTAAAACTACAAGTTAGTATAGTGTGCCCTGCTCACAGTGTTCAGCAAAAACTACAAGTTAGTGTAGTGAGAACTCTGCACAGTGTTCATCTAAAGCTACAAGTTAGTACAGTCTGTCCTGCTCACAGTGTTCAGCTAAAAATACAAGTTAGTGTGGTGCGTCCTCCTCACAGTGTTCAGCTAAACCTACAAGTTATTTTTTTGCGAGCTCTGCACAGTGTTCATCTAAAGCTACAAGTTAGTGTAGTGTGTCCTGCTCACAGTGTTCAGCTAAAACTACAAGTTAGTGTGGTGCGGTCTCCTCACAGTGTTCAGCTAAACCTACAAGTTTTTTTTCTGCGAGTTCTGCACAGTGTTCATCTAAAGCTACAAGTTAGTGTAGTGTGTCCTGCTCACAGTGTTCAGCTAAAACTACAAGTTAGTGTAGTGAGACCTCTGCACACTGTTCATCTAAAACTACAAGTTAGTGTAGTGCGTCCTGCTCACAGTGTTCAGCTAAAACTACAAGTTAGTGTAGTGAGACCTCTGCACAGTGTTCATCTAAAGCTACAAGTTAGTGCAGTGCATCCTGCTCACAGTGTTCAGCTAAAACTACAAGTTAGTGTAGTGAGACCTCTGCACAGTGTTCATCTAAAACTACAAGTTAGTGTAGTGTGCCCTGCTCACAGTGTTCAGCTAAAACTACAAGTTAGTGTAGTGAGACCTCTGCACAGTGTTCATCTAAAGCTGCAAGTTAGTACAGTCTGTCCTGCTCACAATGTTCAGCTAAAACTACAAGTTAGTGTGGTGCGTCCTCCTCACAGTGTTCAGCTAAACCTACAAGTTATTTTTTTGCGAGCTCTGCACAGTGTTCATCTAAAGCTACAAGTTAGTGTAGTGCGTCCTGCTCACAGTGTTCAGCTAAAACTACAAGTTAGTGTAGTGAGACCTCTGCACAGTGTTCATCTAAAGCAGCGGTTCTCAACCTGGGGGTCGCGACCCCCTGGGGGGTCGATTGCCCATTCTCCAGGGGGTCGCGAATGCTGGCCGAGATGCTGGCCGAGACGGACCCGAAGTTACTGCCTGAGTCCGTCCGTCTCGGCCAGCGAGATGTCACTTCCTGGAGAGGAGGGACTGCACGGAAGTGACGTTCCGTCGCCGCCATCTTGGTACTCTCGTCCGCAGTAAGGCTTAGACTTAGAAGTCGACAAGCGGACATCTTTGTACACCCACCGAAATCCGCTTGCTGCGGACGAGTGTACCAAGAGGGAGGCAACGAAACATGACTTGCTGAAGAAGAAGAACACCTGTGACTTCTGGTAAGTCAGACACACAGGAAAAGCTGACAAGACAACATTTTTTTTATTATGGTCCTATATATATATATATAAATAAATATATATATATATATATATATATATATATATATATATATATATATATATATATACATACAGTGCCTTGCGAAAGTATTCGGCCCCCTTGAACTTTTCAACCTTTTGCCACATTTCAGGCTTTAAACATAAAGATATAAAATTTTTATTTTTTGTGAAGAATCACCAACAAGTGGGACACAATTGTGAAGTGGAACGAAATCTATTGGATTGTTGAAACTTTTTTAAGTAATAAAAAAATGAAAAGTGGGGCGTGCAAAATTATTCGGCCCCCTTGCGTTAATACTTTGTAGAGCCACCTTTTGCTGCGATTACAGCTGCAAGTCGCTTGGGGTATGTCTCTATCAGTTTTGCACATCGAGAGACTGAAATTCTTGCCCATTCTTCCTTGCAAAACAGCTCGAGCTCAGTGAGGTTGGATGGAGAGCGTTTGTGAACAGCAGTTTTCAGCTCTTTCCACAGATTCTCGATTGGATTCAGGTCTGGACTTTGACTTGGCCATTCTAACACCTGGATACGTTTATTTGTGAACCATTCCTTTGTAGATTTTGCTGTATGTTTGGGATCATTGTCTTGTTGGAAGATAAATCTCCGTCCCAGTTTCAGGTCTTTTGCAGACTCCAACAGGTTTTCATCCAGAATGGTCCTGTATTTGGCTGCATCCATCTTCCCCTCAATTTTAACCATCTTCTCTGTCCCTGCTGAAGAAAAGCAGGCCCAAACCATGATGCTGCCACCACCATGTTTGACAGTGGGGATGGTGTGTTGAGGGTGATGAGCTGTGTTGCTTTTACGCCAAACATATTGTTTTGCATTGTGGCCAAAAAGTTCGATTTTGGTTTCATCAGATCAGAGCACCTTCTTCCACATGTTTGGTGTGTCTCCCAGGTGGCTTGTGGCAAACTTTAGACAAGACTTTTTATGGATATCTTTGAGAAATGGCTTTCTTCTTGCCACTCTTCCATAAAGGCCAGATTTGTGCAGTGTACGACTGATTGTTGTCCTATGGACAGACTCTCCCACCTCAGCTGTAGTTCTCTGCAGTTCATCCAGAGTGATCATGGGCCTCTTGGATGCATCTCTGATCAGTCTTCTCCTTGTCTGAGCTGAAAGTTTAGAGGGACAGCCAGGTCTTGGTAGATTTGCAGTGGTCTGATACGCCTTCCATTTCAAAATGATCGCTTGCACAGTGCTCCTTGGGATGTTTAAAGCTTGGGAAATCTTTTTGTATCCAAATCCGGCTTTAAACTTCTCCACAACAGTATTACGGACCTGCCTGGTGTGTTCCTTGGTCTTCATGATGCTCTCTGCGCTTTCAACAGAACCCTGAGACTATCACAGAGCAGGTGCATTTATACAGAGACTTGATTACACACAGATAGATTCTATTTATCACCATCAGTCATTTAGGACAACATTGGATCATTCAGAGATCCTCGCTGAACTTCTGGAGTGAGTTTTCTGCACTGAAAGTAAAGGGGCCGAATAATTTTGCATGCACCACTTTTCAGTTTTTTATTTGCTAAAAAAGTTTAAAATATCCAATAGATTTCGTTCCACTTCACAATTGTGTCCCACTTGTTGGTGATTCTTCACAAAATATTAAAATTTTATATCTTTATGTTTGAAGCCTGAAATGTGGCAAAAGGTTGAAAAGTTCAAGGGGGCTGAATACTTTTGCAAGGCACTGTATATATATATATATATATATATAAACGTCCCAGTTGGTTCCTCAAAAGTAGTTATTCCGTGCCAGTGCTAGATACATGTTTGGAAGCTATACACTTTGTGTATCTAGCACTGGCACGGAATAACCACTTTTGAGGAATCAACCGCAACGTTTATATATAAATCAGTGGTTGGGGTCGCAAACAAACTGAAACAATCAGAAAAAAAACCCCATTAAAACGCTGCAACTGTGCCATCAAATGCAGCCACTGTGCCCATCAATTGTCGCCACTGTGCCAGCAAACACTACCACTGTGCCATCAAACGCAGGAACTGTGCCCTTTATTTGTTGCCACTGTACCAAACGCAGCCACTGTGCCCATCAATTGTCGCCACTGTGCCAGCAAACGTCGCCACTGTGCCATCAAACGCAGCCACTGTGCCATCAGACGCAGCCACTGTGTCCTTTAATTGTTGCCACTGTACCAAACGCAGCCACTGTGCCCATCAATTGTCGCCACTGTGCCAGCAAACGTCGCCACTGTGCCATCAAACGCAGCCACTGTGCCATCAGACGCAGCCACTGTGCCCTTTAATTGTTGCCACTGTATCAAACGCAGCCACTGTGCCCATCAATTGTCGCCACTCTGCCAGCAAACGTCGCCACTGTGCCATCAAACGCAGCCACTGTGCCATCAGACGCAGCCACTGTGCCCTTTAATTGTTGCCACTGTACCAAACGCAGCCACTGTGCCCATCAATTGTCGCCATTGTGCCAGCAAACGTCGCCACTGTGCAGCCACTGTGCCCATCAATTGTCGCCACTGTGCCATCAAATGCAGCCACTGTGCCCATCAATTGTCGCCACTGTGCCAGCAAACGCCGCCACTGTGCCATCAAATGCAGCCACTGTGCCCATCAATTGTCGCCACTGTGCCAGCAAATGCAGCCACTGTGCCCATCAATTGTCGCCACTGTGCCAGCAAACGCCGCCACTGTGCCATCAAATGCAGCCACTGTGCCCATCAATTGTCGCCACTGTGCCAGCAAACGCCGCCACTGTGCCATCAAATGCAGCCACTGTGCCCATAAATTGTCTCCACTGTGCCAGCAAACGCTGCCACTGTGCCATCAAACGCAGGAACTGTGCCCTTTAATTGTTGCCACTGTGCCAAACGCAGCCACTGTGCCCATTAATTGTCGCCACTGTGCCAGCAAACATCGCCACTGTGCCCATCAATTGTCGCCACTGTGCCATCAAACACAGCCACTGTGCCCAACTATTGTCGCCACTGTGCCAGCAAATGCCGCCACTGTGCCATCAAATGCAGCCACTGTGCCCTTTAATTGTTGCCACTGTGCCAACGGCAGCCACTGTACCCATCAATTGTCGCCACTGTGCCAGCAAACATCGCCACTGTGCCAGCAAACGTTGCCACTGTGCCATCAAACGCAGCCACTGTGCCATCAAATGCAGCCACTGTTCCCTTTAATTGTTGCCACTGTGCCAAACGCAGCCACTGTGCCCATAAATTGTCGCCACTGTGCCAGCAAACGTCGCCACCTGTGCCATCAAACGCAGCCACTGTGCCCTTTAATTGTTACCACTGTGCCAAACGCAGCCACTGTGCCAGCAAACGTCCCACTGTGCAGCCACTGTGCCCATCAATTGTTGCCACTGTGCCAGCAAACGCCGCCACTGTGCCAGCAAACGCGACCAGCAAAAATAATTTTACTGTTAGGGGTCCCCACAACTTGGGAAATTTTATCAAGGGGTCACGGCACTAGGAAGGTTGAGAACCACTGATCTAAAGCTACAAGTTAGTGTAGTGCGTCCTGCTCACAGTGTTCAGCTAAAACTACAAGTTAGTGTGGTGCGTCCTCCTCACAGTGTTCAGCTAAACCTACAAGTTTTTTTTCTGTGAGCTCTGCACAGTGTTCATCTAAAGCTACAAGTTAGTGTAGTGCGTCCTGCTCACAGTGTTCAGCTAAAACTACAAGTTGGAGTAGTGAGACCTCTGCACAGTGTTCATCTAAAACTACAAGTTAGTGTAGTGCGTCCTGCTCACAGTGTTCAGCTAAAACTACAAGTTAGTGTAGTGAGAACTCTGCACAGTGTTCATCTAAAGCTACAAGTTAGTGCAGTGCGTCCTGCTCACAGTGTTCAGCTAAAACTACAAGTTAGTGTAGTGTGCCCTGCTCACAGTGTTCAGCTAAAACTACAAGTTAGTGTAGTGAGACCTCTGCACAGTGTTCATCTAAAGCTACAAGTTAGTACAGTCTGTCCTGCTCACAGTGTTCAGCTAAAACTACAAGTTAGAGTAGTGAGACCTCTGCACAGTGTTCATCTAAAACTACAAGTTAGTGTAGTGCGTCCTGCTCACAGTGTTCAGCTAAAACTACAAGTTAGTGTAGTGAGACCTCTGCACAGTGTTCATCTAAAGCTACAAGTTAGTGCAGTGCGTCCTGCTCACAGTGTTCAGCTAAAACTACAAGTTAGTGTAGTGAAACCTCCTAACAGTGTTCATCTAAAACTACAAGTTAGTGTAGTGTGCCCTGCTCACAGTGTTCAGCTAAAACTACAAGTTAGTGTAGTGAGACCTCTGCACAGTGTTCATCTAAAGCTGCAAGTTAGTACAGTCTGTCCTGCTCACAGTGTTCAGCTAAAACTACAAGTTAGTGTAGTGTGCCCTGCTCACAGTGTTCAGCTAAAACTACAAGTTAGTATAGTGAGACCTCTGCACAGTGTTCATCTAAAGCTACAAGTTAGTACAGTCTGTCCTGCTCACAGTGTTCAGCTAAAACTACAAGTTAGTGTAGTGAGACCTCCTAACCGTGTTCATCTAAAACTACAAGTTAGTGTAGTGTGCCCTGCTCACAGTGTTCAGCTAAAACTACAAGTTAGTGTAGTGAGACCTCTGCACAGTGTTCATCTAAAGCTACAAGTTAGTACAGTCTGTCCTGCTCACAGTGTTCAGCTAAAACTACAAGTTAGTGTGGTGCGTCCTCCTCACAGTGTTCAGCTAAACCTACAAGTTATTTTTTTGCGAGCTCTGCACAGTGTTCATCTAAAGCTACAAGTTAGTGTAGTGCGTCCTGCTCACAGTGTTCAGCTAAAACTACAAGTTAGTGTAGTGAGACCTCTGCACAGTGTTCATCTAAAGCTACAAGTTAGTGCAGTGCGTCCTGCTCACAGTGTTCAGCTAAAACTACAAGTTAGTGTAGTGAGACCTCTGCACAGTGTTCATCTAAAACTACAAGTTAGTACAGTCTGTCCTGCTCACAGTGTTCAGCTAAAACTACAAGTTAGAGTAGTGAGACCTCTGCACAGTGTTCATCTAAAACTACAAGTTAGTGTAGTGCGTCCTGCTCACAGTGTTCAGCTAAAACTACAAGTTAGTGTAGTGAGACCTCTGCACAGTGTTCATCTAAAGCTACAAGTTAGTGCAGTGCGTCCTGCTCACAGTGTTCAGCTAAAACTACAAGTTAGTGTAGTGAGACCTCCTAACAGTGTTCATCTAAAACTACAAGTTAGTGTAGTGTGCCCTGCTCACAGTGTTCAGCTAAAACTACAAGTTAGTGTAGTGAGACCTCTGCACAGTGTTCATCTAAAGCTACAAGTTAGTACAGTCTGTCCTGCTCACAGTGTTCAGCTAAAACTACAAGTTAGTGTGGTGCGTCCTCCTCACAGTGTTCAGCTAAACCTACAAGTTATTTTTTTGCGAGCTCTGCACAGTGTTCATCTAAAGCTACAAGTTAGTGTAGTGCGTCCTGCTCACAGTGTTCAGCTAAAACTACAAGTTTTTTTTTTTTTTTTTTTAATCTTTTTATTTGAAAAAAATTTTCATTACAACATGCACAAAACAGAAAAGAAATAAATACAAAGACGAGGACCATCACTGAGAATAAGGGCACATTACTCATGTCCTTTTTATCCATACATTATTATCCATCCAATATGTACCAGTTTAAGATACCCATGTGTAATAAACTTCAGAAAAAAGAAAAGTTTCTTCTTTTTACCTCCCGTTTGCTCCCTCCCCCCGCCCCCTGCCAACCTCCCACCATTCACCATACCATACATCCTAAACCAAGCCCGCCCCATACCATCTTCATCCCACCTTCCCCTCCGGTCCAACCCTTTCCTGGTCCAGCCATGCTTTCCATATTTTTTCAAATTTCTTATAATTACCCCTCTTTTTATAAATATACTTTTCCCTGCAAATCACCTCCCTTACTGCTTTCTCCCATTCCGGCACCATCGGTGCCTCCTTTCTCTGCCAACGCTGTGCAATACCCTTTCTTCCCTGAAACAGACATCTAGCTCTTGCTGTCTGTATGTCCTTTGAGGTCACTTTGTCCCCATCAGTCCCAGCAGGCACTCTCTTGCCTCCAGCCTCAGCGACGTCCCAAACACCAAGTTTATCTTTTCCACCACCCCTTTCCAATATCTATGCAATTTGGGACATCGCCAGAACATATGGATCAAATCTCCATACCCCCCTCCACATCTTTGACACTTCGAGTCTGGTCTCTTGCCCCACTCAAATAATTTCAGGGGTGTATAATATGCCCTATAAGATAAATAAAAATGAGACATCACCTGTGAGGGAGAGAGAGTGACCCTGGGCCCTGACGACAAGACATACTCCCACTGATCGTCAGACAGTGCTCCCACATCTTTCTTCCATTTGATCCTATTTTTATTTTCCACCATACCTTCCTGAGCTGCTGCCTTCAGGCATCCATAAATGTTAGAGATCAATCCCCTTGTGGAGCTCGCATCGATCAGCTTTCTCAAAGAGACCATTTCGCACCAAACTGGCGCTTCCTTCCCAAATTGTGCCTCCAGGGCATGCCTGATTTGTAAATATCTATAAAATGACCTGTTGGAGATTGCATACTCCTCTACCAGCTCCCGAAAGGACTTCAACCTCCCTGCCCTATACACCTGTGCCAAATAGTGAATACCCTGGCGGTCCCATTGCTCAAAGCGTCCCATTTTTTTAAGCTCGTTAAGGCTGTTGTTATCCCAGAGTGGGGAAAATTCCGCAAAACCAGTGTATCCCAGAATTTTTTTGCCTTGTGCCCAAACCTTGACCATCATCTGGGTAGTGGGGCATTTGGTGCAAAATGAATCTGCCTCTAATCCCTCTGCAATTGTATCATGTCCGGTGTCATTCAACAAGATGCTACCCCCCGCTCCTTCATCTCTTAGCCTGTTACTGCCTCCCACCTGTTGCAATTGGGCTGCTAAGAAATAGTCTCGTGGATCTGGTACCGCCAGACCGCCCCTCACCTCTGATTGCCGTAGCGTCCGCAAACCGATCCTAGCCACCCCATTTTTCCAGATGAGCTCTCTGAACACACTGTCTATTATTTTAAACCAATGCTTGGGAATCCAAAGAGGAGAGTTCTGCAAGACATATAAAATTTGGGGTAACCAGACCATTTTGATCAGGTTGCAGCGCCCGGCAACCGAGAGCGGGAGGCGTCTCCATACTGGGCACTTCTGCTTCAGCTTTTTCATAAGTGGAACTAGGTTTCCGGATATATACTGTCCTGGATCTCTAGATATGTTAATCCCCAGGTATTTCATTTGTCTAACTACTTGGACTTGGGACGCCTGGTGAGGGAGGGGCCCATTCAAGGTATCTATAGGCAAGATCACTGATTTCTCCCAATTAACCAGTAACCCAGAGAAAACCCCAAACTCCTCAACTATCCCCATAGCAGTTTCCAATGAGTCCTGCGTATCTGCCAGAAACAGCAGAATATCGTCGGCGTACAGGGCCACTTTGTCCACCCCTCTCTTTCTTTTAAACCCCTGTACGCCCTGTGCCATCCTCAGAGCAGCAGCTAAGGGCTCAATTGCCAAAGCAAAGAGCAGGGGGGACAAAGGACACCCCTGTCTCGTACCCCTGCTCAGCTGGAACCACTCTGTCCATTGATTTTAACCTTGGCCCTCGGATTATTATACAATAATCTTAGCCACTGAACAAACCCAGAGCAAAACTGTTATTCCGCCAACACCTTCCATAAGTAATGCCATTCCAGAGAGTCAAAGGCTTTGGCTGCATCTAGTGAGAGAATTGCTCTCCTGCCGCTATTTTCTATAGGTATTTGCATGTTGAGATATACCCGTCTTATGTTCGTGCTTGTATATCTGTCCGGGATGAACCCGGTCTGGTCTACATGTATTAGTTTAGAAATTATCTTATTCAGCCTTGCGGCTAGTATTTTTGCTAAGATCTTCACGTCCGAACACAAGAGCGAGATGGGCCTATATGAAGTCATGTCTATTGGGTTCTTCCCTTCTTTAAGCAAGGTTATTACTATGGCTTCTGACATAGAGGAGGGCAAAGTCCTTTTCTCCCTGGCTCCGTTAAATACCTCCAAGAGTAAGGGTAGCAACACCTCCCCCTATTTATTTAATATTTCTATGGGCAGGCCGTCCGGGCCCGGTGATTTTTGGCCCGCCATGTCTCCCACTGCCCTTTGCAGTTCATTGAGAGTCAATGGGGCGTACAGCATTTCCTGGTCTTCGGTCAATACCGGAGTTATCCCCAACCCCTCAAAGAAGCCCTGCATTTCCCCCTCCACATCTGTTTTGGAGGAGCTATATAGCTTCTCAAAGTATGTCCTAAATTCGCCTAATATATCGGGGGTAGTTTTTTTTATTACTCCTTCCCTCCCCTCAATTACTGGCACAGCACTCGGGGGCCGTTTGCCTTAATTATCAGGGACAGAGCTTTCCCAGCTCGCTCTCCTTCTTCAAAAAAGCTCCGCCTCTGAAAAGATCTAATCTTTTCCATCTTCTCTCGGAGTACCCTACTATACTCTTCCTGTCTCCCCACCCAACACTCATAGTTGGCTTGGGATGGTGTTACTACGAACTGCGCCTCCGCCAATCTTGCCCTTTCTTTGGCTCCTAATTCCTCTACTTGTGACTGTTTTTTAACATATGCCATTTTCTGAATTAAGGCTCCTCGGAGGTATGCCTTCAGAGAGTCCCATACCACCCCCAATGGGGCCGATCCTAAATTTATGTTAAAAAACTCTGACAACCCCTCCATCATTTTCTCTTCCTCTCCTATAAGTTCGAGCCAGAAGGGGTTAATCTTCCAGCTACCTCTACTGTATTGCCCCCCTGCCTTCACAGTGGTAATAACTGGCGTATGGTCCGAAACACCTCTTGGCTCGTAGGTTATTTCCTCCACTACATTTAGTGCTTCCTCGTTACCTAAAACAAGGTCGATTCTGGATAAGGTGGCATGGGTCCTGGAGTGGCATGAGTACTGCCTCTCCCCTGGATGCCTCCTCCTCCAGATATCTCCTCCTCCAGATATCTACCAGCCCTACTTCGTCGCAATATTGCAGAAGGGGACTCCTGGCAACCTCTCCAGCTTTACCCTTTGGTGGGAACCTGTCTATACTTTTATTCATCGTCATGTTAAAGTCCCCCATTACTATTACCGGGGTCCCAGGGGAATACACTATAAACCTAGCTAGATCTTCCAATATTACCATACTAAATGGGGGAGGGATATAGACATTGGTTAGTATAAATCTTTTATTTTCTATTGAGCAAGAGAGAAAAATATACCTTTCATATCATCCACTTTACTCTGCCCACAGGAGAAGGCCAAATCTGTACTTATCAATACACTCACCCCTCTTGCATAGGATGAGTGAGTAGAATGAAACTGTGTCTGAAACTGCTTATTGCCTAAAGTTTTAATTATATCTTTTACCAGATGGGTCTCCTGAAGGCAGAGTATTTTGACATTCCCCTTTTTGGCTATTGAGAAAATTACTTGTTTTGTAAGGCTATCCTTTATCCCCCTTACGTTCCATGAGCATATATTAACCCGTTTTTCCATATCCGGGATTTTATTACACCTTCTTTCAATGCTCATAAGCCATTGGGTCTGTTGCTTTTGCAGTACTTTGGCCTCCTAATGAACCAAACCACCCCCTTTTGTGAATACTATATATCACCCTACCTTTTTTCAATCCCTTTGATCTAGCAACATGAACCCACTCGCATCCCCCCATATCAACACTCCCTACCATTCATCCCTGATTGTGTACCTCCACCTCCCCCCCACCCCCCTTTCCCCTCCCGCCAACCCCCCCACTCCCCCCCCTCCCTCCCCCCACCTACACACTACCCCCCCACCCCCCGCCCCCCATTCCCCTCCCCCCTCCCACCAACCCCCCCCTCCCTCCCCCCACCTACACACTACCCCCATGCCCAATTTTGGGCCTAACCCTCAAGCTTCTATTGTGACCTTCTAGGCCTTTTGAGGCTTTAGGAAAAAAAAAACGTGCGCCAAACCCAGTAGGAGGGGACTTTTCCCCTAAAATAAAAAAAGAGAAACATTTTTTGCTTATTACTGTGCGTATAAGTTGTGCATTTACCTCTATAAGTGCATTTGTATTTATATTTGATCCCCCCCTCCCCCCTCCCCCGCTCCACTCCCAAATTACATCATTATAAAGTCAAGAGAAAAAAAAAAAAGAATTAAAACACCAAAAAAGGAAACCAAGTAAACAAAAGTTCCAAAAAGCGCCTAACTCCCTTCTCCCCACTTAATTCTTTCTTCGTTCTTTTCTAGCCAAGTTGACACTTCATTGGGGGGTAGAAAAAAACCTGACCTCCCCGAGAGCTGAGACACGCAACCGTGCCGGGTACAAGAGCGCATAATTAATTCTGAGTTGTTGAAGCTTTTGTTTACATTCTCCAAATTTAGCTCTCTGTCTCTGTAGCTCGGGGGAAAAATCTGGATGAATTGAAATCCTAGCTCCATTGTGCTGGATGTTCCTTAACTCTCTTGCTCTCTGTAAAATGGTGACCTTGTCCCGGAAACATAAAAGTTTAAAAATGAGGGGCCTGGGGTGGCCTCCTGGAGCTGGGGCCCTGGGGCCTATCCTATGTGCGCGCTCAATAGTAAAGGTGTTTGAAAATGAGTCCTTGCCAAATTTCTCCCTCAGCCAGTCCTCCATGAATTGAATGGGGTTATTCCCCTCACAGCCCTCTGGGAGCCCAAGTACCCCCAGATTTTATCTACGCAACCTGTTCTCCATACTGTCCATTTTCTGCAAACAATCTTTCAATTGGATTTTCATGAGTGCTACTTCTTGTTTTAATGGATTTATCCATTAAAACTACAAGTTTGTGTGGTGCGTCCTCCTCACAGTGTTCAGCTAAACCTACAAGTTATTTTTTTGCGAGCTCTGCACAGTGTTCAGCTAAAGCTACCTGTAGAAGGTTGGTGGTGTTTTCCTGATCCTATCACTACCGCAGGCAGCTAAATAAGCTGCAAGTTATTTTTTGGCGAGCTCTGCACAGTGTTCACCTAAAGCTACCTGTAGAAGGTTGGTGGTGTTTTCCTGATCCTATCACTACCGCAGGCAACTAAAAAAGCTACAAGTTAGTTTTTTGCGAGCTCTGCACAGTGTTATGCTAAAGCTGCCTGTAGAAGGTTGTTGGTGTTCTCATACTACAGGCAGGCAGTTGATTTTGCTAGCTGCAGTATCAGTACATATATATATATATATATATATATATATATATATATATATATCCCAGCTTAGTGCAGATACAGGCCATTAGTATGTCTGGAAGGCCAAGAAGGAGAGGCAGACAGTCACAAGCCAATAAAAGAGGGCAAGCAGGCTCTGTGTCTAGTGCTGGTCGTAGAGATGGTGCATCCTAATCAGCACGTGGCCGTGGGACACGCTTGGCCTTTTTTTCGGCAGCTGGCCGTGTTGAGCCGCAACATGCGGAAGACTTGGTTGAGTGGATGACCAAGCCGTCCTCATCCTCCTCATCCTCTCTCACCCATGCTCAGGGTACTTTGTCTGGCAAAGCAGCGGCCTCTTCCCTCGGCTCAATGTCATCAGTGACTCCTTCCCTAGCTCCACCATATCCTCCTGAGGAGTCCCTCAAACTGTTTAACCACAGTGTTGGGTACATGCTCCAGGAGGATGCCCAGCGATTGGAAGGCTCTGATGATGATACTGAGCTCGATGAAGGCAGTAACATGAGCACGGACAGAGGGGGTGCCCAAAAAGGACAGCAATCTGGCAGTCATGCTCCCCCTGCTGCAGCATACTGCCAGGTTTGCTCCAGTGATGAGGAGGGAGGGGATGATGAGGTCACTGACTCAACGTGGGTGCCTGATAGGAGAGAGGAGGAGGAGGAGGCGGCACATCACCAACGAGGCAGGATGCCCTCCAGGGACCAGCCTAAGGGCAGCACACTGACTACATCACACCCCAAATCTCCACATGTGCAGGGCACTTCAGTCTCTGTGCGTTATTTAAAAAGTTCTTTGGTGTGGGCCTTTTTTGAGACAAGTGCATCAGATCACACCGCTGCTATTTGCAACATATGTCTCAAGCGTATCTCGCGTGGCCAAAACATCTCCCGCTTGGGTACCACATGCTTGACCAGACATATGTTGACCTGCCATGCAGTTCGTTGGCAAGCGTATCTAAAAGACCCACACCAAAGAACAAAGAGGACCTCTCCTTGCTCCTAATCAGCTGAGATCTCCAACCCCACTATACCTTCAGTCCTCTCTGAGACCTGCACTGAGAGGAATGAAGGTGTACAATTAGGTGTGTCACAGCCAAGTACTTGTGGGCAATCAGCTTTCGGTACACCAACGTCAGATTGTACCAGGCAAATTTCCCTGCCCCAGCTGCTGCACCGCCGAAAGAAGTTTGCTCCCAGCCATCCACATGCCCAGCGGTTGAATGCTAGCTTGGAAAAATTGCTAGCACTTCAACTGCTGCCTTTTCAGTTGGTAGACTCTGCCCCCTTCCGTGAGTTTGTGGAATATGCGGTTCCTCAGTGGCAAGTACCCAAACGCCACTTTTTCTCACGGAAGGCAATTCCGGCTCTCTAACGGCATGTGGAAGGCAATGTCCATGCCTGGCTGGACAGGGCAGTCAGCGGTAAGGTGCATATTACCGCTGACTCATGGTCCAGCAGGCATGGACAGGGACATTACCTAAGTTTCACGGCGCATTGGGTGACTCTGCTGGCAGCTGGGAAGGATGCAGGACAAGGTGCAGTAGTGTTGGAGGTTGTTCCGCCACCACGCCTCCAAAATGCCACTACTAATGATTGTGGCACACCTCTCTCCTCCACCCCCTCCTCTTCTTCTTCCTCTATGGCCTCTTCCTGTGCTTTGTCCTCGGAACCAGCGGTGCTACGTAGCCGTTCAAGGGGCTACACAAGTACGCAGGCCAAAAGATGCAATGCGGTGCTTGAGCTGGTGTGCTTGGGGGACAGGAGCCACACTGGGGCAGAGGTTCTGTCAGCTCTGCAGGGGCAGGTTCAGAGGTGGTTGATGCCACGCCAACTTAAGGCAGGAATGTTGGTTTGCGACAATGGCACCAACCTCCTCTCTGCCCTCCAACAGGGACAAATGACCCATGTGCCCTGTTTGGCTCACGTCCTTAACTTGGTGGTGCAGCGGTTCTTGGGCAGGTACCCGGGCTTACAGGATGTCCTGAGGCAGGCCAGGAAAGTCTGTGAGCATTTCCGCTGGTCATATAATGCCAGTGCTCGGCTGGCGGACCTCCAAAAGGAGTTTAACCTGCCCAAGAACCGCCTAATCTGTGACATGCCCACCAGGTGGAACTCAACGTTGGCCATGCTGCAGCGACTGCGCATGCAGCAGAGGGCCATCAATGAGTACCTGTGTGACTATGGCACCAGGACAGGGTCAGGGGAGCTTGTTTTTTTTCCCCACGCCAGTGGGCCATGATCAGGGATGCATGCATTGTCCTGTCACCATTTGAGGAGGCCAAGAGGATGGTGAGCAGTGACAGTGCATGCATCAGTGACACTGCCCCCCTTGTCCACCTGTTGGAGCACACACTGCGTGGAATAATGGACAGGGCACTTGAGGCAGAACAGAGGCAGGAAGAGGAGGACTTCCTTAGCTCTCAAGGCCCCCTTTATCCAGACAGTGTTCCTGCGTGCCCGCCGATCACACAGGAAGAGGACGAGGAGGAGGAAGATTGTGTCAGTATGGAGGTGGAGCCTGGCACTCAGCATCAGCAGCAGTCTTTAAGGGATCAGTCCCAAGAAACACATGGACTTGTACGTGGTTGGGAGGAGGTGGCTGCGGACCATGTCATCCTTAGTGACCCAGAGGACTCCGGACCGAATGCCTCAGCAAACCTACGCTGCATGGCCTCCCTGATCCTGCAAAGCCTGCGTAAGGATCCTCGTATTCGTGGTATCAAGGAGAAGGACCAATACTGGCTGGCAACCCTCCTTGATCCACGTTACAAGGGTAAGGTTGCGGACCTTATCTTGCCATCGCAGAGGGAGCAGAGGATGAAACATGTTCGGGAGGCCTTGCAGAAAGGTCTGTGCAACGCGTTCCCAGAGACTGGGAGGTTACAAATTCCTGTTTCTGGACAACGTGTTGCTGAGGCTTCGGTCAGTCAAAGAAGGAGCGGTGGAGAAGGTGGCCGTCTGACCGATGCGTTCAGACAATTTTTTGGTCCGCAGCCCCAAGGTATGATCGGTTCCAGCAACTATCGCTGTAAAGTTGAACCTTGAAATAAAGGACATCAATGCCAGCTGCATGTCTCATGTATGTTTACTTCAGAATGGATCGCACATCTTTGTTACAAATGCGATGAAGTTTACAAGGCAGTAGGGGTTTTATAGAGAATGGTTATACAGTAATCTTATGGTGGGCACAAGCCCAAAGTTACACATCACAAGTACGCATTTCAATAAGTATTTCACTCAATATTTCAACACAGTTCTTGGCCAGTGTTCTGAGTTTTCTGGGTTACTTTGACCTGGCTAATTTCAACTGTCAAGTTATTTTGACAGAAAGGGAGAAATAATTGTAAGAATAATTACTTGGAAAGAAGTTAAGTTGACTTTTGGACAGGGACTTTCTATGTCAACATCTTTCCCTATCTCATATTCCGAGAATTGTGTCATATCATTGGCAGAACATTTAAATGTCAACTGGTCAGCCACATGTGTTGCAATACCAAAAGAATTCAGAAACAGAAAAACAAGTTAAATGAGAATACAATTTCATATTGAAGAGGAACCCTGAATTTATAAAAAGATATGATTCCTATATTTCCTATATCTTCACAGCCCCTCCTGTGTTTAGAATTCTTTCGGTATCCTTTTTAAGCTTCTTCTGTGTCTTTAGGTTGATCTCCAGGTATGCAGATCACCATCTCATGAGCAGTTCTGACTCAAGACCTTAAGGGCTCAGAAGAACCAATATTAGTACCAGCATGTGTGATTATTTTCAAACAACATTTGTATAACATATACACCTAATTCCTACAATGTATAAAATACCATGTAAAATTCCAGAAAACCATCCTGCAATACCAGAAAACCAGTTGAGAGGATTGAGCCAGGAGAGCCAGCTTTCCCAGCTACCTTCAACCCAAGCAGTTTCGGTATGTTCTTTGCAAAATTTAACCTTCATTTGTTGTACCTTTTCTACATGCGAAATGATGGCATCTTCAGTCTAATAGGGCGTACACACGGTCGGACTTTGTTCGGACATTCCGACAACAAAATCCTAGGATTTTTTCCGATGGATGTTGGCTCAAACTTGTTTTGCCTACACACGGTCGCACAAAGTTGTCGGAATTTCCGATCGACAACCACGCGGTCACGTACGACGAGACTAGAAAAGGCCGGTACAGAACCAAGCGCGGCACCCTTTGGGCTCCTTTTGCTAATCTCGTGTTAGTAAAAGTTTGGTGAGAGACGATTTGCGCTTTTTCAGACTCGTGGCTTTCAGACCGTTTTCTGCCATTCAGTTTGTGCTTGTGGGTTTGTATCTGCTCTTCAGTGCGTGCAAGCAAGTTCCGCGTGACTTTAAGGAGTCATTGTATTCTTGTTCGTTCGTTACTGGTTTTCAGGTCGCTCTTCACAGGCATTGCTGTTCTTCAGTGCGTTCTGTTACTTCGTTCTGAGCAGCCGACCGTTTCCTAGCCATGTTTCGTATGCGTACTCCTCGTAGAGTTCGTGCTGTGCGGGGGCTTGGTGTTGGGGTCCTGACCTTGACACAAGTCCAGTCCATGAACAGGGTGGGGAGGAGTTCATGGACCAAGAATTGGTTGCTTCAGCGTGACCAGTTCTGTCATATGCCTTTGCTCCGTGAGATCCGTGAGAATAATCCTGATGATTTCAGGAACTTTCTCAGGATGACGGACCCCGTGTTTCACCGTTTGTTGGCTTCGCTGACCCCCTATATTAGCAGGCAGGATACCTGCATGAGGCAAGCCATCACTCCGGAGCAGAGGTTGGTCGCTACCTTGTGGTATTTGGCCACAGGGAGAAGCCTGCAGGACCTCAAGTTCTCGACAGGCATCTCCCCCCAGGCTCTGGGGATCATTATCCCAGAGACCTGTTCTGCCATCATCCAGGTCCCTCAGAAGGAATATATGAAGGTAAGATTTTTATCCTTTAATATCACATTTTATTGTATTGAATGTTTGAAAATATATTGTATTTCTTTCCTCATTCCCTAATTACCATGATTGTAATATGCTGTGAATGTCCCCTTTGTCCTCATGCATGCTGGATTTTTATGTAATTATTATTTTCAGTCCTTCATACATATTTGCCCTTCAATAACCTCTCCAGCATTCTGTCTCCTGCCCTATATTCACCTCATGTAGTCACTTAACAATGTATTTTATCAGCTCCATAGTAGTGCTTTTTTTTTTTCACAAAAATTTTTTTTTATTTCAAAAGAGCAAGACAAGGCATACAGGATGAAAGTATTGTCACAATACATCATTTGACAGAATCATATAAAGAGTATGTATGTCACGATACAACATAAAGATCCTAACTGAGAATAAATGAACATTACTGAGACATAAAATTGTCATTAAGCGTATGTGGGCGGAGGATCTTCATTTCTATTGTCCCCTCCCCCCCCACCCCCACCCCCCGGTTAAACTGCGGGACGGGCAGGGATCAGTCACTCAAGTAAGTTCACCATCTAGATTACAATGTATCATGACAGGATGAGGACTAAGTGTCGAGCTGGGGGTAAAGAGAATAAGGAAAGGGAAGAAGGGAAAGAGCGAAGAGAAAGGGAAGAGAGAAAAGAAGGAGGAGCAGAAAAAAAAAAAAAAATAATAATAATAATAATAATAATAATTAAGGGGGGGGGGGGGTGGGCGGGGCGGGGGAAGGGGAAGAAAAGGGGGGAGGGGGGTGAAGAGGGGGCAAATAATAGGTGGGGAGTAAGGATAAAGGAAGTGAGAGGGGAAGGGTGAGTGGATCCGCACCTGCCCCCCCCCCCCCCACAGAACGTCGATTAAGGCGTTGTTACACTCTCCAGGTATCCTTACGATACGTACTGAAGGTATCGTTCAGTGGTAACAAAATGAGACCAGCAGGCCCATGTGGTTGAAAATTTGTGCATCCTGTCTTGTGAGGTAAAGATTAGTTCCTCCATTTCTTTTATAGAGGAAATCCGTGCAAACCATTCCCTGACTGTTGGAATGTTGGTGGAGCGCCAATGTCTGGGAATGCAAAGTCTAGCAGCATTAACCATATGCATCGGCAGTGATTTGTAGTAGTCTTTTTTGGGTAGCGATGTGAGGTGTAGGAGAAATTGGGACGGGGTGTAGTCCAAGGTGTAGGTAGTGATATGTGAGATGAGACCGTGAACCTCCCTCCAAAAGGGTTGAATGTTCATGCAATCCCACCACACATGAAGCATAGTTCCCACCCCCAACCCGCATCTCCAGCAGGTATCAGGAATATTAGGGGAAAATTTGTGGATACGTGACGGAGTCCTATACCATTTTGTGATCACCTTGTAGCCATTTTCTTGGATGGCAACGTTCAAAGAGCCCTTGTGTGTGTACTCATAGATAATGTTCCAGTCCTCCATGGAAAGAGATCTTTGAAGATCTCCACTCCAGGAAACCTGTGAGGGGGCGGGGGTCTGCGTTGGGGTTTCTGAAAGAAAGGTATACAGAAGGGAGATTAAGTGTCTTTGCGGCTGTTTACGATGGCATAAAGATTCGAAGGGTGAGAGTTGTCGTGTCCAGTCCGACCGACTGGCATGGGTTGTGAGGAAATGACGGATTTGTCTATAAGTCCAAAAGGACAATGAGAGCATCTTGGTGTTAGACTTTAAAGTTTCAAAGGATAAGGGCTTCTCATTGGAGTAGAATTGAAGAGCTAGGACGTCTTCGAATGGCCACTCCTTACTTAAAAAATCTGCAGAAGTCCCCTGAGTAAAGTCAGGATTCCCCCGGAGAGTAGTTAGGGGGCCTGGGGTAGGGGTGAATGAACCCCTTAACATGGTCTTCCTAAAAGTCAGAAGTGTAGAATGTATAAGGGGGTGGGTTAAAAGGGTATGGGGCCAGTTCCGAGGAGGTAACCATGGGAGAAGGTGTAAGGGTCCTGACGAGAAGGACCTCTCTAGGAAGACCCATGCCTTTTTAGAGGAATGGATGTTCCAGTCAGCGATCCTTGTGAGATGACAATCGGAGTGATATTTTTGGAGGTCAGGTAGACCTATTCCTCCTTTAGATTTAGCTAGTTTGAGTCTGGAGTATTTAATGCGAGGTGAAGAATCCTTCCACAGGAAAGCAGAACATGCCCTCCGGTAGGATTTAAAAAAACTTGCTGGCAAGGAGATAGGGATCGATTGCATAAGATAAAGAAAGCGAGGCAGGATTATCATTTTGATTAAGGCAGAGCGTCCGAACCAGGAGACATTTAGGCCTTTCCAGTCCTTAAGGTGTTTTTGTGTCTGAAGGAGGAGCGGGAGGAAATTTTTTGAGTATAGATCTGACAGGTGGGTGGGGATTCGAATACCTAGGTATGTAAGTGCATCATGTTCCCATCGAAACGGAAATGAGTCTTGGCAATGTGTCACTGTCTGGGAAGGGAGGGAGACGTTTAGGGCCTGTGATTTGGTATAATTAATTTTGAGGTTTGATAAGGTACCAAAGTATTCAATGTCTTTGAGAAGATTGGGTAGAGAGATATGGGGCAGTTGCAGGGAGAGCAAAATGTCGTCTGCGAAAGCAGCGACCTTAAGCTCTCTGTTCTTCACAGTGATCCCTTGGATATTTGGGTTGCTTCTCAGCTTGTTGAGGAAGGGTTCCAGGGTTAAGACGTATATCAGTGGTGAGAGTGGACATCCCTGGCGTGTGCCGTTACTAATGGGAAAGGCGTCCGACAGGTGGCCATTGACTTTTACCACTGCAGAGGGGCCCTTGTAAAGGGCCATAATAAATGATAGCATGCGGGTCCCCAGGCCTATGGCAGTGAGCACCTCCTGCATGTAGTCCCAGGCCACTCTGTCGAACGCCTTTTCTGCATCAAGTGAGAGAAAGAAACCTTGTGTATTGGAAGTCGTGAGCCAGTGATGTAGATTCAGTGTGCGGATGACGTTGTCCCTGGCTTCACGCCCAGGGACAAAGCCGACTTGATCTAAAGATATAAGGTCGGGCACCAGTGGAAGTAGTCTGTTTGCTAAGATTTTCGCGTAAATTTTAATATCAACATTTAATAAAGATATCGGTCGGTAATTTGCGACTAAGGAAGCGTCTTTGCCCTCCTTGGGAATCACCGCTATTTGCGCAGCTAGCATTCTATCAGATTTAGTTTGGGGGTCCGAAAGGGCGTTGAACGTGTCCAGGAGTTTAGGAGCAAGGGAGTCGGTGAAGGCTTTGTAATATTGGAGGGAAAAACCGTCCGGGCCAGGGGCTTTGCCTGTTTTCATTTGTTTCATAGCTGTATCTAGTTCCAACATTGATATAGGACCATCCAGGTCCCGGGACTGTTGAGTAGATATTGGTTTAGGACTGTAGTTGGAGAGAAATTCTTTGATAGTTGCGATGCGGGAGTCAGTATTGTTCCGTGGGGCACTGGTGGGTTGTAAATTGTAAAGTTTATGGTAGAACCTTTCAAATTCTTTGGCAATGTCAGCATTCTTAGTTAGGAGCTCCCCCCTAGGGTTACGTAAATGATGGATTGTAGAGGACAATTTTGAATTTTGGACTGTGCGTGCCAGTAGACGGCCGCACTTGTTGCCCTGTTCATAGAAAATCCTCTGGCCGAGAATGTAGCGTCTCCTAGAGCGTTAGCCCAGCTCCTCTAAGAGCAAGGCTCGGGTGTGTGTTAGTTCCTGTAGGGTGGCTTGTGCGTGTGACAATTTATGGGAGGTTTCGAGGGAGCCAATCGTCCTGATGAGAGAGTTTATGTATTCTTGGCGCTGTTTCTTAGCTTTTGTAGCAAGGGCGATTAGCTCACCTCGAATCACGCATGTATGCGCTTCCCAAAGGGAGATTTGGGAAATCTCCGGATTCGAGTTTTCCGTGAAGTATTGTTGAATTCTCGTGCGGACATGGTCCATCACTAGGGGGTCTTTGAAAAGGGAGGGATTCAGACGCCAAGTCTTCGTTCTAAAATTGGGTTCGGGGAAAGATAAGGTCACCGTTATTGGGTGGTGGTCAGACAAAAACATCGGTTCTATAGTGGACTGTTGGAGTAAGGGAAGGTCAGTCTGGGAGAGAAAAAAGAAGTCGATCCTAGAGTATTTTTGATGTGGGGCCGAAAAAAAGGTGTAATCCTTATCAGAGGGGAATAAAGTGCGCCACGCGTCATGTAAGGTCAATGATTGTAGTTGTAGATTGATCTGACGTAACGCTTTATAAGTTAAAGTAGATGTTCCCGTGGAGGAATCCAGTAAGGGGTTTAGGGGCACGTTGAAATCCCCTCCCAGGAGTACTATTCCCGATTTAAAGGAGGTCAGGAGGTCACATGTTTTCCTAAAGAAGGCGACTTGGTGGTCATTTGGGCAGTAAATATTGGCTAATGTGATTGGTGTGGAAGCATAGGAACCTTTAAGGAAAATATACCTGCCGTCAGGGTCGATAAGTGAGTCAGATACTTGAAAGTTAGCGTTTTTTGATACGAGAATAGAAACGCCCTTGGTCTTAGATTCAGGATTGGTGGAGTGAAACGCAGTCCGGTAAATGTGGTTAGACAGTTTAGGTATGGCGTCGGAGCGAAAATGGGTCTCCTGCAGAAATATGAAATGAGCCCTATATGTGGTGAGAGAGGATAATACTTGTGACCTTTTCTCTGGTAAGTTCAGGCCCTTCACGTTTAGAGATAGGCATTTCAACGTCAGGGAAGACATGGCTTGGGTCCGGTAATATTGGGTAGGTGAGTGAGCGGTATGGGGGTAGCACTAGGAGAGGCAGGCGCGGATCCAGTCAAGGAAGGAAGGGGAGAGAAAAAGAGAGAGACGGGAGGAAAAGAAGAAGAAAAAAAAAAAGAGAGAAAAAAAAAGGAGGAAAAAGGGGGGGGGAAGGGGGGGGAGAGGCAGGGGGGGAAGGAAGGAAGAAGCCAAGGGAGGAGACGGGGGAAGGGTCAGAAAGAGGTAAGTTGGGGGAGAGAAGAAATAAGAAGAATAGAGAAGTAACAAAGAAAAAATCAACCAGAGGTGGAATTAGGTTAACCAAGCCACCTTAGGAAAAGGGAAGTCTGGAGGGTCAGCAAAAAATCCCAAAGGGATCGCTGTGTGGGTACGTAAGAATGGACGACGACCTCAGAGAGGTTGCAATCCGGGGAATGAGTAGTTATCTTTGTTTAGAGAAGGGTGAGTGTAGTGGGGAACCTACCACTAGTGCAAAAACAATAACTCAATAACTAAAGTGCAATCTAAAGCCAGATTGTTATGAACACTTTATGCTACAACTGAGGTGATTGAAACATAACAAACATATGTGCCCAGTGCCGCCACTGATTACCTTAACCCATCTACAGTAAGAAGCTGTAATCAGGGGGGGCAAAAGAGAGTAATCAGCCGTAACATGTGACTATTTGAGAGCCTGAGACGTCAAGTTTTTTTCTTTTTTTTTTTTTCTTTTCCTTCCCTCCCCCCCTCTCCCCTTTCCTCCCCTTTCCCTTTTCTCTTTTTCTTTCCCTCCCCCCCCCCCCCTTGCGGACCATTCAAGGAGAGTGGATCTCTCCAGAGGAGGTAGGGGGATTGCGTAGGGGGAAAGCCCCGGCAATCTCGCTGAGATTTGGGGGACATGCTCTTACGGTATTAGAGTGGCCCAGAGTGACGTCTCAGGCTGGCAAAGAGAGGCATACCGTTTACTTAGGAGCTAAAACAAAGGTTACATTAGCTGAACTAAGCATTGTCAGAAATTCTTATATACCGCTAAACATAGAAGCAGAGGGGTAAAAAAAAAAAAAAAAAAAACAACCCCCCCCCCGTAGTTCGCAATAGGCTGACAGTGTCATCAAAGGCAATGCAGAAGATGGTGTGGATGTCGAGGAAGGATGGGTAGTGAGGCTTCAGTGCTGTTTACCTTACATGGTAATTATTAGGCAGGTGGGTCGAGGCCTCCATAGAGTAATGTTGCCAGGCAGATTCACGGAGAGATTGGAGGCTGGTGCGGAGGACAGTGAGAGTAGGAATCAGGCGGCGGCATCTGGTGAATAGGGAATAAGGTAAGTTAGGCATCTATACGATCTCTCCTCCTGGAGGGTGTAGACGGGGATCCCGGGCAATCTCGCTGTGATTTGGGGGACATTCTCTTGCGGTATTAGAGTGGCCCAGAGTGATGTCTCAGGCTCTTACATGGTAGTTATCCGGCAGGTGAATCGAGGCCTCCATAGAGTAGTGTTGTCAGGCAGTTTCACGGAGAGATTGGAGGCTGGTGCGGAGGACAGTGAAAGTAGGAATCAGGCGGCGGCATCTGGTGAACAGGGAATAAGGTAAGTTAGGCATCCATACGGTCCCTCCTCCTGGAGGGTGTAGACGGGGATCCCGGGCTGCGTTGGTGTTGATCACGGCGTGAAGTGTGGTTTCCCAGATTAGGTTGGTCAGCTCTGTATCTGCGGGATCTGTGGCGTTGGGCCTTTGGTGATGGATGTAGCGAGACCGGGAGCCAGGGTTCAGAGGGAAAAAAGGCGGCGTACCATTCCGGAAGTTCAACGTGCGGAAGATCGAGTTGATCGCAGAAACCCAACAAGTCATCAGGTGTGCGAAGGAGCGCAGAGCGACCTCTGGCGGATGCTGACAGCCCGAAGGGGAATTTCCAGCGGTATTGAATATTTCTGGCTCGTAGGACGTCCAGAAGGGGGCGTAGTGCTCGTCTATGCTGGAGTGTTATTTGGGAAAGATCCTGAAATAGCTTAATTTCCGTGCCATTATGGAGGATGCGGCCTCTTTCCCTGGCTTTGCGGAGTATCTCCTCTTTCAGTGGAAAGTTGACTACACAACATATTATGTCCCTTGGTGGTTCATTTTCACGGGGTACAGGGCGCAGGGCTCGGTGGGCTCTTTCCATTTCTATGGGAGAGTCTGCTGGGCGGTCAATCAAGTCATTAAAGATTGTGCAGATGGTTTGTTGCAATGACCCTGGTTCTATGGCCTCAGGTACCCCCCTCACTCTAATATTATGCCTCTGACCGCGGTTGTCGAGGTCTTCGACATGTCTGTGTATGTCCAGGAGTTGGGAGAGCTGGGAGTCAAAGGCAGTGTGTACTTGTCGAATGGCGGCTGCATGTGTCTGAGAGGTTTGTTCCACCTCGTCAATCCTGTGTACCACCGCGTGTATTTCGGCTTTGAGGTCAGCGATCACCGCTGTGACAGTGTTTTTAATGTCTGCAGCCACTGTTTCTAAGTCAAACAGACTTGGGGGTGAGTCCGACCTGTAGTTGCGGCGGAACTCCCGGCCAATGGAGTGTCGGATTCCATGCTAGGCGAGGTCGGGGTTGGGGCCTGTGAGGCCGCGTGTGCAACCAGGCGCTGGGTCTGGAATATATCCGGTATGTTTCTACTCAGCTGCGTACCTGAGTCGATGGTTGCGCGGGATGTCGAGGAGCTCCGGGTGGATCTGCTCATGATGTTAGCAAGGTGTAGGTTCCCCTAAAGGCTAGATTCAGTCCCCGGATCGCAGGAGCTCTTGGCTTACGCTGCCATCTTGGTCTCCGTCCAGGCCACGCCCCCCTCCATAGTAGTGCTTTACCCCAAACACCCCTTAAAATGTTAGGAAATGTTATTTTTAGATTTAAATTCAGGCAGAGTGCCAGAGGCTTTTTTTGTGGTGTCCCCAAATTTTTAGTAACCCTCCCTCCCCCAACTGCTAAGTCAGCTGATCCCAATTCTCTATCCTCAATCATCTATTTGCTGACTTTGCCAAACCCATACACACTATACCCACCTTTTTACTGGTCAGATTTATGGATGAATTCCCCAAAGCATGTAGTGCAAGGGCCTGCCTGTATACTTTCCAATGGTACTGTTTAAATTTTTGGTATCCTATTATTATCTTGATAGGTAATAGCAGAATGTCCAAATGTCCTCAAATATGTACAGTGTGTATTTATATCTTTGTATTATGACACTTCTTACCTGTCCAGTGGTCTGCCAATAGTGTAACTAAGGAGGGGCTGTTCCAAGTAATACCCATTATTTAGGCATTCATCTCTAAATGAAGTTAAGAGGGTTACCTGTCCAAGAGTCCCCCCCTATAATGTTAGAAATGGCCCATGAGGGGGGGAGGGGGAATATGATAGGTGTACCTTATACTTTGTTGTTGTTAAATTCCCCTTAATAAATGCTATCTGGAGGTTGACCCAGAATGTTTGTGTGTAATCTGCTTGCCATGTTTCTGTGAAAAAATAGTAATGTTTATTGTTTTTTCCTCAACAGTTTCCTTCAACGCCACAGGAATGGCAGACTGTGGCCACCCACTTTGCCCAGCGGTGGGACTTTCCTAACTGCGGAGGGGCAATTGATGGGAAACACGTCCACATCGTCCCGCCACCCAACTCGGGGTCATACTATTATAATTACAAGGGGTTTAATAGTATAGTGATGTTGGCGGTGGTGTCGGCTAATTATGAGTTCCTGTATGTGGACGTGGGGAAGAATGGCCGGATGTCCAATGGTGGAGTGATCGCCCAGACGGAGTTCTACAGGCGTCTCCAGAATGGCAGCTTGGACTTGCCACCTCCAGAGGACAATGTTGAAGGTCTCCCATTTGTGTTCGTTGCTGATGAAACATTTGCACTGGGGGACCACCTGATGCGGCCATTCCCGATGAGGACCCTCACCCCGGAACAGAGGGTTTTTAATTACCGGCTGGCCAGAGCCCGAAGAGTGGTGGAGAACACATTTGGAATCCTGGCCAGCCGGTTCCGATTATTTCTGACACCCATCCATATGGCGGAGTATAAACTGAACCATATAATACTTGCCTGCTGTGTTCTCCATAATTTTAAGAAAACATTCAGCAAACTATGCTGGCTCAGTTGGGCCTGAGGCCAGAAATCCAAATCCATCAACACTGACGGTGCTTGAAAGTGGCCGTCCTGGCTTGCCCTCCCGGAGTGCCCGTGATGTCCGGTTACGCTACCTGCAGTTCTTTGCGGGTAGGGGGGCTATCAATATGCCAGACAATCTGTGAAAACTTTTTAAAATAAAAACCAACCAAAAAAAATTCTTTGTGGACATTTACTGCTTGTGTTTGTTTTAGCTGACCCTGACAGAAATGTGTTGAGTGCAGAAAATGTCGTGATTGGGTAACCTTATAAAAAACTGTGTTGGCTGGTCCTTCCTAAATGCAAAAACACATTTCACTACAAGTGCACTTGCAACTGCACTGAACCTGCACTTGTAGTGCAAAGTGTATTTGCCTTTAGGAAATAACCCCCATTTTTGCATAAAACAGCAATTACATCACCCCAAAAGTGTTGTAGTGTTGAGACAATAATCCACACATTCTTGAGTAAGCCACTTTTTTATACCTGCACAATCACATGTGCATTTACGAAAGGTTTTTAAAACAAACCAACATGTTTGTTGTATAACAATTTTTGCAGTAGCATTATCAAAATTCGAAATATCCATTTCAGATAAAACAGGCCTGTGTGCTGTATGTTGTGCAATTCGAGATTACACCCCATTATCTCCCGATCAGTATCTGGGCACTTTCAGATGTGAAACGTTCTCTCTCCCTCACATCACGATCACCTAAAAAGAGATAAAGAACAAAAAAAAAGGTCTCAAAAATCTGCCACCATCCATCTCTTACCTGTGTCTGTGGTCGCAGACACTCACCTGTTGTGGTGCCAATCTCCACCACATCTTCTTCTTCCTCCTGCTCTTCTTCTTGGGTTGGTGTTATTTCCCCTTCTTCCAGAGGTGGGGGGTCTCTGGTCTCCTCGGATGAGGGGTGTCCTCCGAGTCTTTTCTCCCCTATGTAAAACAAAAATGGTATACTTAGCACACAGATATTTGATGGCAGAACTAGAACTAGGAAACATTGCTTGGAAGTGGGGTACAATTGTCTATTTTAGCCGAGTTCCAAGATGTATATTTTTTCTTGCCCTTTGTCAAGCTGCAATACTTTACCTGTTTGGTACAAACTTCACAGATGGAGACCCCCCTATAGTATATACTGGAGCACCTGTGTGCCCCCCCTAATAAAAATGGTGTTCTTGTGTCCCACACTAGTGCTCCAGCGTCCAGATGTGAAAACAGCTGCTCAGTGTCCTCTCCTTACACACAATCTAGTTGGCATTTCATTCTAGTAACAAACCCATCTACACAAACAAATATTTGGCATCCAAGTAGGCCCCAAAAATGTGTGAAAATGCATATGGCCTAAACAATGGTGTTCTAGAGGCCGAAAGAAAAATGTTTGATACGAACGAATAATGGGCCCATGAACATTAAAGTTGCCCTTTTAAACGTTACAATTAATAAAAGCATATGGAGCAGAACGAACGGAATAAAGACAGAAAGAATAGGAAGAACACAGCACAACTACTTACTTTTTTTGCAGCACTCTCCGGATCTTTCGGTACTGCTCTGGCTCTCTCAACTTCAGGTCCGACCACCGTTTCCTGAGCTGATCCTTAGATCTTCGGACCCCGAAATTCCTCTCAAGACTCCTGACCACTTTTGCCATGATCTTGGCCTTTCGGATGTTGGGGTTGGGGTAAGGTCCATATTTTCCGTCATAGTCGGACTTCCTCATGATGTCGACCATCTCCAACATCTCCCTAAAGGACATATTTGTGGCCTTAAAACGTCTCCTTCTGGATCGGGACGTGCCTGGATCCGGGCTTTCCTCCTCCTCCTCCTCGTTGCTAGAATTAGCATGCACCTGCTGTAACTCCGCCATCATGCTCTTCCCCCACTGCGCCGAACCAAAAGGGGTGGGGAATAGACTAGAAAGAACGTCAGGGGCGGGCGGAGTTACACGCATGCGCAGTGTGTATAAAGCGTAACATGCGTGCGTATTACGTGCGATCTGTGAGCGGAGGAAGGAGCATTGGACGCGCCGATCGTGAGAACGAAGGTAAGAGACAAACTTGTGCCTATACTGCTTCTAGATTGAGGCCTATATTGTAACAAGATTAGGAGAGTTTTGTCTGACATTAGGCTTTGTCTTGTGTTGTGTCTTGCAGTGAACATGGATATCTTATTAAAAGATACTGACTTTATGTCATTATTCCTCGAGATGCTAAGGGAGCTGCCCTGTCTGTGGGAGATTAAACACCCCCATTTCAAGAACCAAGCAAAGAGGAAGGCAGCACTGGTGCAATTGTGTGAAATTGTGAAGCAGGTGATCCCCACGGCAGACATCACCTATTTAAAGATCTTCATTGGTGGCCTGAGGAGCACATATCTGAGGGAGCGCAAGAAAGTCCTGGATTCACAGAGATCCGGAGCAGCAGATGACATCTATGTCCCCAGGATGTTGTACTACGACAGGCTGCATTTTTTGGCAGGCCAGACTGAACCCAGGCCATCCCTCTCCAGTCTTCCTTCCACGCTTCCTTCCCCCCCGGCTGAGGCTTCTGACGCCCAACCTGGGCCATCCAGGCCACATGTGGAGGAGCCCAGATTGAGCCAGGTATAGCATTCCTCTAAATATTTCTGCTTGTACAATCAATGATGTTAACTAGATGTTAGTTGGGAGTACTAATTTAGGATTGTGATTGATGATGCAAAAACTAAAACCATGTCCCTTTTTCATACACAGGGAAGTCTCAGCCAGGAGGTGGCCGGGCCGAGCTGGCTGGCTGATATCAAGGTCCCTCCACCCCCCCTGAAAACAGAAAGTGGCAGTAGGAGGAGTACCCTAGAGGAGGCGGCTATAAGATTCTTTTGGAGGGCTACAGAGGTCCTGGGAGCACCCCACACCATGCAGGAGAACATTGCTGCCTTCATAGCATATAAAATGCAGAGGATGGAGGAGGGCCAAAAAGCCATGTGTGAGGCCCTCATATTGGAGGCTCTTGAGAAAGGTATGAGGGGCCAAATTACACCTGAGACACACCTTCGCGATGGTCCTCCTCCTGCAGGTCCTCCTCCTCCTCCTCCCTCTCCTCCAGGTCCTCCTCCTCCTCCAGGTCCTACTCCTCCTCCTGCCACATCTCCAACTGCACAGCCACAGCCCGGAAGGAAGCGTGTAAGGAAGACCAGACAGTGATTGCCCTGGGTTCAGTCTGGTTGGCCAAAAAATGCAGCCTCTTGTGGTACCACAGCCTGGGGACCCAGATGTCATCTGCTGCTATCCGGATCTCTGCGAATCCCGGACCAGACTGCCCTCCCTTATATATGGACTCCTCAGGCCACCAATTTTGATGTTGAAGAATTGTTGTCTGCCGTGGGGGTCCCAGGCTTCACTAATTTCTCCTGTTTCTCCAGTGTTGCCTTCCTCTTTGTTTGGTTCTGATCCCTTAATAAAGGATTTGTGTTTTGAATTATACTCTCCTATGTGTTTTACTTCAAAAATGATGGTTTGTTTGTGAGGATTCAGATACATTTCTAATATACAATGTGAAATGAACAAGGGACACCAACAACAAACAATCTCCTGGAGATTAAATAATAAAAGATATCAATGGTGTTGGGGTAACTTGACACATAAAAAACACACACAAAAATATTCTGGAGTAAAAATAAAAATAACATTGAACAAAGATCAGCCTTGGAAAAAATCCAAACATTAAAGAAAAAAAAAGGCTGAAAATCCAAAAAAAAAAAAAAATGTCAGATGTGACAACTAATAACAATATATTGAGGGAATCCCAATAAAAAAACACAAAGAAAAGTTTGTGAGAAGTGTGTGTGAATATGAGCAGCAAAACTACTTCATTCTTGTCACATTATAAAGAAGAAGAGAGTGCGCTGTATTAAACCAATTTTAACATTGCAGCGTGACGAAAGTGTTGTATCCATTGCGAACGCTAAGTTTACCAGAACGAGCTGTCCTGTGTTGGAATTTCTTCTGAGCATGCGTGGCACTTTGTGCGTCGGAACAGGCCACACATGATCGGAATTTCCGACAACGGATTTTGTTGTCGGAAAATTTTATCTCCTGCTGTCCAACTTTGTGTGTCGGAAAATCCGATGGAAAATGTCCGATGGCACCCACACACGGTCGGAATTTCCGACAACACGCTCCGATCGGACATTGTCCATCGGAAAATCCGACCGTGTGTACGGGGCATTAGTATCATTTCTAATGTAGTTACAACAAGTATTTCCCACTATGGTGCATATTCCTCCTTGACTGGCCGTGAGATAATCCAGCACCAGCCAGTGCTGCAAAACCTCCTTTTTGATCATTTTTAATTCTATAGCAAGGGCTATAAAGTTTCTATCATACAAGGCAGTAATGTTATCCATCAGGTCTGCCAAATCAATGATAAAACTGAAAGCCTTTTTAATACAACATCTATTTACCCAAGGAATAGAAAACAATGGTTAAATCTCTCTGTCATGTGATTCAACATTTGTAAAATTATCATCTGACTTAGGATAAAATGTAGGCCTATCAGGAGAATCATCATTTTTCACATTAATCTTGAAATCTTCTTCTTCCTCTTTTCCTCCTGGGATTTCATCTTCTCCTGGAGCTGACTGATCAGTGAGATCCCTTTTAATAAGGTGCACTAAGTCTTTTTTAAGAAAGTGTATAGGTATTTTGTGGAGCTGTGTTTCTTGAAAGTCATTATCCTCCATATACCAAGTAGCAGGTATGACTCTATCAAAGTAACAAACCCCATTAGAATTCAGAGGAACCCAAGTGTATGCTTTCTTTCCACATATGAAGTAATAACCTGGTGAGGTAGCACAAGCTTTATTGAAATTATATCCTTGTAGGCACATCAATAGCTTCATATTGTCCCAATCGGTCGGGTAGTACTCTGGTAACCCTGGGAAAGCAATTCAGGTGTATAGGTCCGAGTAAAGTTAATGCAAATAGCTGGTTTTCTCAATGAAGCATTTGTGAACAGTAGAAGTGAAATAGCTCTGTCAATCATTGTTCTACTGACTTCACCAAAGTGCGCACTGTCCTCTATTTCAGCTAAAGTGCTAGGTATTCCTAACAAAGAGGAGAAAGTCTTATGAGAAATAGGTGCATGTGTGCATATCCAGCAGTTAGTGATATTCAGTTGTTGTGACATTTCTTCCATTACAGTAGCATTAAAAGAAAAGTGTCTAGTATCTTACCCTTTTCTTTCTTGTATGTCCACTCATATGCCATGACTGTAATCCATACAACCACACCACCGCAGAGGATAACACTCCAGAGCTTCACATTCATCTTAGGCCCTAGGAGATTCATTCTGCAGTCTTCTTGCTCGCGCACGAGTCAGTGGAGGAGACCTGGAAGGTAAAGGTACAGAACAATTCTTGCCAGCAGCAGACCGGCTTATATTCTCTTTTGGAACCACAGACTTCTTACAGTGTGAACCATGCACCCAATACTTATAGTCTTTCAGCTTCACTGCGGTAGGAGACACAAGAATGACCTGAAATAGTCCTTTCCACTTAGGGGACAAAGTACTCCGGGGTGTGTAATTCTTGATATACACCCAATCTCCTGACTTTAGTCCATGAGTTCCTTCACTCGTGTCCACAGGTTGTCCTGCTTTCGTTCTGGAAAAAGTATCAGAAAACACATTTGCCAATTTGCAATGTCCATTCATTAAAGTCACTGTCTCTGGCTGCACAAGAGATGAATGTAGTCTCCTGGGCAGTCGCCCAAATAATATGTCAAAAGGTGACAGTTCATGTTTCTCTTTAGGGGTTGTCCTAATGGTCATAGGTAACGCTTCTACCCATGTGCTTTGTCCATTAGCATTGTCCATTAGCAGTTATTTCAGCCAAATACCTCTTCAGGATTTGATTGCTGTGTTCCACCATCCCACTAGCCTGCGGTCTGTAAGGAGTATACAATTGCTGTTTCATACCCAAAATACTCACTACTTCTGCCATAAGTTTATTATCAAAATGTGTCCCTCTATCTGAGGAAATAATTGACCCTATACCAAACCTTGGGATCAATTCCCTCGACATTTTACCACAGTTCTGGCATCATTTTTGGACGTGGGCCAAGCCTCTGGCCAGTTCAAAAATTGATTAATGCAAACCAAATAATACTTAAATCGACCACAAGGGGGCATATCCGAGAAGTCAATTTGCACAATTTGAAATGGCTCCTCAGTATGTGGAATATGCTTCATGGGAGTGGGCACTGACTTTCCAATGTTATGCATTTGACATATAGAACATTCAGTAACCTTTTTAGCAGCATATGCAGAAAAACCTGGAGCCCACCAATCTCTGGCTACCACCCGACACATCCCTCCTGTTGAGACATGGCAAGGCCCATGGCTCAAAACAAACAAAGAAGGAAATAATGTCGGAGGAGCAACCAGTCTGTGTTTTAGTTTCCATATACCCTCTGCTCCACAAACAGCTCCCTTTGTGGTCCAAAAGGATGTATGAGGCGAGCTTGCCTGTAGAGCTGATACAATATCCAGATCCACTTGAAGATCTGTGAGCAGGAATATTGGAAGCGCTATAGTTGGCTCATAAGAATGTATAACATCTTTAGCATACCTATCAGCCAAAGCATTCTCAAGTAATATACTATCATCTGCTCTGGTATGTGCTTTACATTTAATTACTGTAACTTTAAGAAGCAGCTGGACCGCTGCCAATAATCTAGCAATTAATTCTATATGTTGTATAGGGGTTCCTGCTGCTGTCAGATAACCCCTCTCTTGCCAGAGTTGTGCAAACCTATGCATTATGTCTATAGCAAAGGCCGAGTCACTATAAATATTTACAATAGCCCCTTCTGCTTGGGGTTAATAACTTGCTGGCATAAGGAGCAAATCTAAAGTCTCCCTTTACTTCAAGTATGTTTTACTCCCATTCCTTCAGTAGTTAAAACTATAGTTACTCCTATATTTATTACTATACCTCTGTCTAGTAGACTGTCAGGGGAGTATGGCGATAAAACAAAAGAACATTTATGGCACTGACCTCTCATTCTTACTTATAGAGGTTCAGTGACTTTGGCAGTAATTACATCATTACTTACCCCGACCAAAATTACCTGCTGATTCGAAGTGGCAACATTGGCATCACATATATTTAACAAACTCTTTGAATCGCCTTTATCTATTAAACACAGAATAGACAAACCATTAACTGACACATCAATCATTGGTTCTGTATTTTGTCCCAAATTCAAGACAGCAAGTTCAGGGAAGGAATGAAATTTTCATTATAATCAAATCACCATACTCCACTATCTGCTGAACCTGAGTCCCCACTCTTGGGGCATTTCTAACATATATCTTAATTCTTCTAGACTTAGCTCATCTTTCCCTTCTACTTTGAACAGCTAAGGCCTATAATTGTAGAATATTGAGGTAAAAACTGCCTACAATATCCCACTAATGCAAGGAATGCTCTCCACTGTTTTAGAGTTGTGGGCATTCGTTGCATTGCAATTCCCTTTTTCCTTTTTGGCTGTCAAATGTTTGATACTTTGGGAGACACAGTGGCCCAGGTATTGTACTTTTAATTTAACCCATTGTACTTTTGCAACATCTACTTTTTGTCCTATACTGGCTAGAAAATTCATTAAAGAAATAGAATCCTCAGCACAAGCCTGTTCATCAGAGGATGCTAGCAAAAGATCATCCACATATTGTACTAATACTGATCCCATGGATGGCTGCCACTCATCTAATTTACTCTTGAGCGCCTGAGAAAAGCAACTGGGGGAATCATGATATCCCATTGGCAATCTAGTCCAGATAAGTTGCTTTTTCTCAAAGGTGAAGGCTAGCAATCATTGATCATCTAGATGAACAGGAACACTTAAGAAGGCTGAGGCAAGATCAATTACAGTAAAGTGAGTTGCTGAAGGAGGTATTGTTGCAAGTATCCTCTCCTGCTTTTATAGGTTTGGGAACTGGATAAATAGGAGTATTAGCTGAACTCCTACAAGGAGTAAGAACACCCTCCTGTAGTAACTTCCCTATTACTGGTTTAATACCTTCAACTGATTCAGGAGATAAGGGGTATTGAGGTAGTCTAGGTACTGGCAATGTAGGGTCTCTATTTAACCGTAGCAACTTTCATAAGGCCAGGAGTGTTTACTCCTGTTACCGATATAGAAGGGTTAATTTTTTGTTTGGCCTCTTCTGGAATTCCTCCCTCCATATCAGCTATTAATAAAGGCATGAACAACAGATCAGTTGCTTCTTCTTTTAACCTATGCGGTATGTCAATAACAGTTTTATCCGGAGATAATGCAATTGTTACCCCCATTTTAGAAAGTAGATCTCTTCCTAATAAATTGCAGGGGGAATGTGGAGACAATACAAACGAGTGTTCTGTTGGATGCTCTCACAACGTCACTGGTACAGATTGCGTAACCCTTGCTGAGATTATATTATTACTTACTCCTACCAAAGAAACTTTTTCATTGGAAAGTAGTAAGTAGGGATGAGCTTCGTGTTGGAGTCGAACCCATGTTCGACTCGAACATCGGCTGTTCGGTCGTTCGCCGAATTGCGAACGATATGGGCCGTTCGCGCCAAATTCGTGTGGCGCGTCACGGCCCATAATTCACTGCGGCATCGCAGTGCATTGCTTGCTGATGATTGGCCAAGCATGCACTATGACCCGCATGCTTGGCCAATCACAGCGCCGCCTGAACAGAGAGCCGTAATTGGCCAAAGCCAAGGAGGCTTTGGCCAATTATGGCTCAGGGGATTTAGTACACGCCCCACACTATATAAGGCCGCCTGCACGGCGGCCCTGTGCAGTGTGTTCCGGTGTGCTTAGAGAGAGAGAGAGACAGTGTCATTTCATTTGAGTTAGCTAGATTAGGCAGGACAGTCAGTCAGTTAGCTGCACTTAAAGTGTATTGTGTATATATATGCATCCCAGGTGTTGCATATATATATATATACAATGTATTCAGTTTAGCTAGATCCGTTCCTGTTATCTTCTAGACTATTTACATTTAGTGCAGTGCGTCCTGCTCACAGTGTTCAGCTAGATCCGTTCCTGTTATCTTCCTACTGACAGGCAGGCTTGTCTTGTTACAGTATTTACAGCTACCTAAAGAAAATTACTGGTGTTCTTTTGATCCTATTAGTACCACGGTCAGGCAGCTAGACTATTTACATTTAGTACAGTGCGTCCTGCTCACAGTGTTCAGCTAGATCCGTTCCTGTTATCTTCCTACTGACAGGCAGGCTTGTCTTGTTACAGTATATAAAGCTACCTGAAGAAAATTACTGGTGTTCTTTTGATCCTATTAGTACCACGGTCAGGCAGCTAGACTATTTACATTTAGTGGAGTGCGTCCTGCTCACAGTGTTCAGCTAGATCCGTTCCTGTTATCTTCCTACTGACAGGCAGGCTTGTCTTGTTACAGTATATAAAGCTACCTGAAGAAAATTACTGGTGTTCTTTTGATCCTATTAGTACCACGGGCAGGCAGCTAGACTATTTACATTTAGTGCAGTGCGTCCTGCTCACAGTGTTCAGCTAGATCCGTTCCTGTTATCTTCCTACTGACAGGCAGGCTTGTCTTGTTACAGTATATAAAGCTACCTGAAGAAAATTACTGGTGTTCTTTTGATCCTATTAGTACCATGGTCAGGCAGCTAGACTATTTACATTTAGTACAGTGCGTCCTGCTCACAGTGTTCAGCTAGATCCGTTCCTGTTATCTTCCTACTGACAGGCAGGCTTGTCTTGTTACAGTATATAAAGCTACTTGAAGAAAATTACTGGTGTTCTTTTGATCCTATTAGTACCACGGTCAGGCAGCTAGACTATTTACATTTAGTGCAGTGCGTCCTGCTCACAGTGTTCAGCTAGATCCGTTCCTGTTATCTTCCTACTGACAGGCAGGCTTGTCTTGTTACAGTATATAAAGCTACCTGAAGAAAATTACTGGTGTTCTTTTGATCCTATTAGTACCACGGTCAGGCAGCTAGACTATTTACATTTAGTGCAGTGCGTCCTGCTCACAGTGTTCAGCTAGATCCGTTCCTGTTATCTTCCTACTGACAGGCAGGCTTGTCTTGTTACAGTATATAAAGCTACCTGAAGAAAATTACTGGTGTTCTTTTGATCCTATTAGTACCACGGTCAGGCAGCTAGACTATTTACATTTAGTGCAGTGCGTCCTGCTCACAGTGTTCAGCTAGATCCGTTCCTGTTATCTTCCTACTGACAGGCAGGCTTGTCTTGTTACAGTATATAAAGCTACCTGAAGAAAATTACTGGTGTTCTTTTGATCCTATTAGTAACACGGTCAGGCAGCTAGACTATTTACATTTAGTGCAGTGCGTCCTGCTCACAGTGTTCAGCTAGATCCGTTCCTGTTATCTTCCTACTGACAGGCAGGCTTGTCTTGTTACAATATATAAAGCTACCTGAAGAAAATTACTGGTGTTCTTTTGATCCTATTAGTACCACGGTCAGGCAGCTAGACTATTTACATTTAGTGCAGTGCATCCTGCTCACAGTGTTCAGCTAAACCTACAAGTTAGTGGGGTGCGTCCACCTCACAGTGTTCAGCTAAAGCTACCTGTAGAAGGTTGGTGGTGTTCTCATACTACAGGCAGGCAGTTGATTTTGCTAGCTGCAGTATCAGTACATATATATATATATATATATATATATAGATATAGATATATATATATATATATATCTATATCTATATATATATATATATATATATATATATATATATAGATATCCCAGCTTAGTGCAGCTACAGGCCATTAGTATGTCTGGAAGGCCAAGAAGGAGAGGCAGACAGTCACAAGCCAATAAGAGAGGGCAAGCAGGCTCTGTGTCTAGTGCTGGTCGTGGAGACGGTGCATCCTCATCAGCACGTGGCCATGGGACACGCTTGGCCTTTTTTTCGGCAGCTGGCCGTGTTGAGCCGCAACATGCGGAAGACTTGGTCGAGTGGATGACCAAGCCGTCCTCATCCTCCTCATCCTCTCTCACCCATGCCCAGGGTGCTTTGTCTGGCAAAGCAGCGGCCTCTTCCCTCGGCTCAATGTCATCAGTGACTCCTTCCCTAGCTCCACCATGTCCTCCTGAGGAGTCCCTCGAACTGTTTGACCACAGTGTTGGGTACATGCTCCAGGAGGATGCCCAGCGTTTGGAAGGCTCTGATGATGATACTGAGCTCGATGAAGGCAGTAACATGAGCACGGACAGAGGGGGTGCCCAAGAAGGACAGCAATCTGGCAGTCATGCTCCCCCTGCTGCAGCATACTGCCAGGTTTGCTCCAGTGATGAGGAGGGAGGGGATGATGAGGTCACTGACTCAACGTGGGTGCCTGATAGGAGAGAGGAGGAGGAGGAGGAGGAGGCGGCACATCACCAACGAGGCAGGATGCCCTCCAGGGGCCAGCCTAAGGGCAGCACATTGACTGCATCACACCCCAAAGCTCCACATGTGCAGGGCACTGCAGTCTCTGCACGTTATTCAAAAAGTTCTTTGATGTGGGCCTTTTTTGAGACAAGTGCATCAGATCGCAACCGCTGCTATTAGCAACATATGTCTCAAGCGTATCTCACGTGGCCAAAACATCTCCCGCTTGGGTACCACATGCTTGACCAGACATATGTTGACCTGCCATGCTTTTGGTACACCGACGTCAGATTGTACCAGGCAAATTTCCCTGCCCCAGCTGCTGCACCGCTGAAAGAAGTTTGCTCCCAGCCATCCACATGCCCAGCGGTTGAATGCTAGCTTGGCAAAATTGCTAGCACTTCAACTGCTGCCTTTTCAGTTGGTAGACTCTGCCCCCTTCCGTGAGTTTGTGGAATGTGCGGTTCCTCAGTGGCAGGTACCCAAACGCCACTTTTTCTCACGGAAGGCGATTCCGGCTCTCTACCGGCATGTGGAAGGCAATGTCCATGCCTCGCTGGACAGGGCGGTCAGCGGTAAGGTGCATATTACTGCTGACTCATGGTCCAGCAGGCATGGACAGGGACGTTACCTAAGTTTCACGGCGCATTGGGTGACTCTGCTGGCAGCTGGGAAGGATGCAGGACAAGGTGCAGTAGTGTTGGAGGTTGTTCCGCCACCACGCCTCCAAAATGCTAATGATTGTGACACACCTCTCTCCTCCACCCCCTCCTCTTCTTCTTCCTCCATGGCCTCTTCCTCGGAACCAGCGGTGCTCCGCAGTCGTTCAAGGGGCTACGCAAGTACGCAGGCCAAAAGATGCCATGCGGTGCTTGAGCTGGTGTGCTTGGGGGACAGGAGCCACACTGGGGCAGAGGTTCTGTCAGCTCTGCAGGGGCAGGTTCAGAGGTGGTTGACGCCACGCCAACTTAAGGCAGGAATGGTGGTTTGCGACAATGGCACCAACCTCCTCTCTGCCCTCCGACAGGGACAAATGACCCATGTGCCCTGTTTGGCTCACGTCCTTAACTTGGTGGTGCAGCGGTTCTTGGGCAGGTACCCGGGCTTGCAGGATGTCCTGAGGCAGGCCAGGAAAGTCTGTGTGCATTTCCGCCGGTCATATAATGCCAGTGCTCGGCTGACGGACCTCCAAAAGGAGTTTATAACCTGCCCAAGAACCGCCTAATCTGTGACATGCCCACCAGGTGGAACTCAACGTTGGCCATGCTGCAGTGGCTGCACACGCAGCAGAGGGCCATCAATGAGTACCTGTGCGACTATGGCACCAGGACAGGGTCAGGGGAGCTTGGTTTTTTTTCCCCACGCCAGTGGGCCATGATCAGGGATGCATGCACTGTCCTGTCACCATTCGAGGAGGCCACGAGGATGGTGAGCAGTGACAGTGCATGCATCAGTGACACTGTCCCCCTTGTCCACCTGTTGGAGCACACGCTGCGTGGAATAATGGACAGGTCACTTGAGGCAGAACAGAGGCAGGAAGAGGAGGCCCCCTTTATCCAGACAGTGTTCCTGCGTGCCCGCCGATCACACAGGAAGAGGACGAGGAGGAGGAGGAGGAAGATTGTGTCAGTATGGAGGTGGAGCCTGGCACTCAGCATCAGCAGCAGTCTTTAAGGGATCAGTCCCAAGAAACACATGGACTTGTACGTGGCTGGGAGGAGGTGGCTGCGGTTGTTGTCGTCCTTAGTGACCCAGAGGACTCCGGACCGAATGCCTCAGCAAACCTACGCTGCATGGCCTCCCTGATCCTGCAAAGCCTGCGTAAGGATCCTCATATTCGTGGTATCAAGGAGAAGGACCAATACTGGCTGGCAACCCTCCTTGATCCACATTACAAGGGTAAGGTTGCGGACCTTATCTTGCCATCGCAGAGGGAGCAGAGGATGAAACATCTTCGGGAGGCCTTGCAGAAAGGTCTGTGCAACGCGTTCCCAGAGACTGGGAGGTTACAAACTCCTGTTTCTGGACAACGTGTTGCTGAGGCTTCGGTCAGTCAAAGAAGGAGCGGTGGAGAAGGTGGCCGTCTGACCGATGCGTTCAGAAAATGTTTTGGTCCGCAGCCCCAAGGTATGATCGGTTCCAGCAACCATCGCCAGCGTCTGTTTTACATGGTGCAGGAATACCTAGGGGCAAGATCAGAATTGGACACCTTTCCCACCGAAAATCCTCTGGGTTACTGGGTCTTGAGGATGGATCACTGGCCAGAGCTTGCACAGTATGCAATTGAGCTACTGGCCTGTCCTGCATCCAGCGTTCTTTCCGAACGCACATTCAGTGCTGCTGGAGGCGTGGTAACCGATCACAGGGTGCGTCTGTCCACCGACTCGGTCGATCGACTGACCTTCATAAAAATGAATCAGTCTTGGATCACCACCAGCTACCAAGCACCTGATGCTGATGTAACCGAATAATTTTTTTTGAAATCTCAGATCCCTTCAAAGACTGCCTATGCTGATGCTGAGTGACTATCCCTGAGTAATTATCCTCTTCCTCCTCAATCATCACGCTGATAGCTTGTAAGAACATTTTTGGTTCTGGGCGCCACCACCAGTGCCTAAGGCACAATTTTTCAGCCCCTGTTTAACAGGGGCGTGTAATTACAATTTTTGATGTAATACTTTGCAGCAGGGCTCGTTCCTGCATTCCAACTAGAGTGTCTGTGAGGGGTTGCAGTGCTGTGGCACCAGCACCAGTGCCTAAGGCCCAATTTTTCTGCCCCTGTCTAACAGGGGCGTGTAATTAAAATTTTTGATGCAATACTTTGCAGCAGGGCTCGTTCCTGCGTTCCAACTAGAGTGTCTGTGAGGGGTTGCAGTGTTGTGGCACCAGCACCAGTGCCTAAGGCCCAATTTTTCTGCCCCTGTCTAACAAGGGCGTGTAATTACAATTTTTGATGCAATACTTTGCAGCAGGGCTCGTTCCTGCGTTCCAACTAGAGTGTCTGTGAGGGGTTGCAGTGTTGTGGCACCAGCACCAGTGCCTAAGGCCCAATTTTTCTGCCCCTGTCTAACAGGGGCGTGTAATTACAATTTTTGATGCAATACTTTGCAGCAGGGCTCGTTCCTGCGTTCCAACTAGAGTGTCTGTGAGGGGTTGCAGTGTTGTTGCAGTGTAGTGCCTAAGGCCTACTTTTTCAGCTCCTGTTCAACAGGGGCATGTAATTACAATTATTGATCTAATATTTCACAGCAGGGCCCTGTGAGGGCTTACAGTGTTGTGGCCATAGCAACACCTAAGGCCCAAATTTCTGCTGAGTATATAGGGCAGGACCCTACTTTCAAACATCTAACTTACAAACGACTCCTACTTGCAAACGGAAGGAGACAACAGGAAGTGAGATGAAATCTACCCCTAGGAAGGGAAATTCTCTCCTGTAAGAGTTAATATGGGAAAAAAATTCTCCTTTCCACTGATGCTTTCCAATCCTTTTTCCACAAAAAAACCCAAATTTTCAAAAAACATTTTTCATTGGGACAAAAAGTGAGGTGAAATCTTCTGAAGAGGAGGAAAGACAGCAAAACAAATGTCACAGGGGTGATAACCCTTCCCTATGTTTTCCAAAAAGCTTAAAAAAGATTTTTTGGCTGGAGCTAAACACGTTAAAAATGTACCCGTTCAAAATTACAAAGAGATACTACTTAACAACAAACCTACAGTCCCTGTCTTGTTTGCACCGCCTGTATACTGCTGCTCAGAGTATATATTGCCTGGTGGCCCCACACCTTTCCTTATTTTAATTTGGGTGCGGGGTTCCCCTTAATATCCATACAAGACCCAAAGGGCCTGGTAATGGACTGGGGGGTACCCATGCCATTTGTCTCACTGATTTTCATCCATATTGCCATGACCCGACATTACATTAAACCCGCAAGCAGTTTTAAATGAGATTTTTTCCTTTGAAAATGACATTTGGTGCAGGGACTGTTCTAAACACGGGAAACACGCGTCACTTTACAGGCATACTATAGACACCCCCCCAGGTACGATATTTAAAGGAATGTTTCACTTTTTTTTTTTTTACTTTAAGCATCATTAAAATCACTGCTCCCGAAAAAACGGCCGTTTTTAAAAGTTTTTTTTGCATTGATACATGTCCCCTGGGGTAGGACCCGGGTCCCCAAACCCTTTTTAGGACAATACCATGCAAATTAGCCTTTAAAATGAGCACTTTTGATTTCGAACGTTCGAGTCCCATAGACGTCAATGGGGTTCTAACGTTCGTGCAAACTTTCCGTTCGCAGGTTCTGGTGTGAACCGAACCGGGGGGGTGTTCGGCTCATCCCTAGTGGTAAGTTAGGATCAAAGACATTCAAAAGAGACCGTGAAGCCCCTGTGTCTATGAGTCCACACAAATCAATACCGTTTACATTTATTTCAACCATTGGCTCATCAACAGAATCAACTTCAATTACACTTAACGCTTAATAAGCTCTATTTCTTCCCTAATCTCAGGCAACATTCCATCCACCAATACATTCACCAACTCTGCTCGTTTCATTTCACTTTCATCATCTGGAATCCAATCACTATGCTTCTGAATAGCATCTTTGAATCTATTCCAGTAATCTAACACATCCTCACCTTTCTTTTGCACAACATCCATCAATGCTTGCATATTTTGCAAATACATTCCATACATACACATACTTTTCTGACACTGCACAATCAATCAAGATCCACATATCATATATGTAGCTTGTTGCATTTTCTCTATCCACATCAACTTTTTATACCACTTCTTTTGACATCTCTCTAAGTTGGGCAGATCTGCAATAATTGCCCTAATTTCATTAGGTTTCCAGGGGACATACACTTTTCCTATTCTTGCGGTGTAATTACCCTGGTCATCTTCCTCCCCCGGTAAAGCCACCTTTCTCGAGGGCATTCGTCCAAATGGTTCTAATTTGGATTTAAAATACTCTTTTGTCCTTTGTCTATCTTCTGGGGTACGCTGGTTTAGTAATCCCATCCGTTTCACCTGTTGCCTAGTTAATACAGGTGAGGCATGATCTCTAGAACTCCTTACTGGCGGAGTATTAGTATCAGATTTACTTAATTTATTAAATCTTGCTAAGGCATCTGTTCTTGCTGGAGTATACTGCCACAGTTCCCCATCTTTTTCAAATGTCAATGTATTATCTACATCATAGAATGATTGTTCTCTACGGTAATGCAGGGAATACTGTTTATTAACAAGTTTACCTATGAGTCTACACTGTGGAGTTTCTATCATAATACTTGGAGTGGTATGCTGATAACCAGACGCCTCTCCTGTATCCCCATTAGCTGACTCCCCTCCTGTAGTCTCCACTTGCTATACCATAGGTGCAGACGCTCCTAATAATTCCCTTCTTATCGTATCATAAGGGGAAGTCCAAGCATTGGGCATTTCATCCTCATCTTCTACCTGTAAAGCAGCTTTCTCTGAGCACATTTTATAGGGGGGTGGTTTTATATCTTTCCTAGATAATTCTTCCCAAGCTGCTAAACATTCATTCCCCCCACAATCAGACCTTTTAAAAAGCAGTTTAAACAATACATCAATTGTAGGTGTATTAGGGGGACCCCTCTGGTGGCCACCGTTTAGATGGGTCCCTCCCATACTCCTTTTTGTTAATTTACACCATTTTACCATTTTACATAATGTTTCAGGGCATCTGGGTCTCCACTCACCATCATTTTGATGATAGGAGCACTTGGTTGCAATTTAACAATACTTAGCCCTGTTGCTTTTGCTATTTTCAATAACTTTTTTTTTTCTTTTTTGTTAACCCAAATGTATTCATGACAGGCAAAACATTTTTTTTTCTAGCAAGTTTCCCATATTTATCACAATCTCTCATTAATCTCTTCAGAAATGACAATAATTTGGAACTCCGGGATCGAGAGCTCCACCGTTTAACATTATGGCTGTGTACCAGCAGCCCAGTACATAAGTTGAGATATCTTGCTCGTTCTACTCTCAGAAGGACGTCTCCTTTCTGAGTGGTAATAGGCTAGTCCCTATCTAGACTCCCTATCCCAGAGAACACACAGCAGGTCATTCACCTCGTTTGTGACTATCCGCTGAAGGCAATATCTATCCGCCTTAGGACCACAAACGCTCAAAAAAAACATGCAAAAAAAACCATACACAAAAAAAACAACACCACCACCAACTTCTATTCACGCTCTAGAAATTGTGGTACCTGCACTTATACATCCCTTCATAAAATATATATATATATATTGTCATTTCTGGAGACAAGGAGAAAAAGGCAAGCGCTTAAAATGATCATTTCTTAGCATGCTTTAAATTATAATAGGTACCTTTAACATTCTTTAGCAACCATACAGAGACAAATATGCAGGCAAAATCAAATAGGAAACGTGTTACCTTCTGTGGCTGCACTCCCCCAAACGGTCCCTCAACACCGCACAGAAAAAACAGTATTTATCATCAGAAAATAAAAGTTTTCTCACCTGAGGCCTCATTGCTGCTGTCTGTCCTGGAGAGGGTGGAGAGCCGGTGGTGGAGATGCAAACAAGAAGAAACGTCAGGGTCACCAAATGTAAAGTTGAACCTTTGAAATAAAGGACATCAACGCCAGCTGCATGTCTCATGTATGTTTACTTCAGAATGGATCGCACATCTTTGTTACAAATGCGATGAAGTTTACAAGGCAGTAGGGGTTTTATAGAGAATGGTTATACAGTAATCTTATGGTGGGCACAAGCCCAAGGTTACACATCACAAGTACGCATTTCAATAAGTATTTCACTCAATATTTCAACACAGTTCTTGGCCAGTGTTCTGAGTTTTCTGGGTTACTTTGACCTGGCTAATTTCAACTGTCAAGTTATTTTGACAGAAAGGGAGAAATAATTGTAAGAATAATTACTTGGAAAGAAGTTAAGTTGACTTTTGGACAGGGACTTTCTATGTCAACATCTTTCCCTATCTCATATTCCGAGAATTGTGTCATATCATTGACAGAACATTTAAATGTCAACTGGTCAGCCACATGTGTTGCAATACCAAAAGAATTCAGAAACAGAAAAACAAGTTAAATGAGAATATAATTTCATATTGAAGAGGAACCCTGAATTTATAAAAAGATATGGTTCCTATATTTGCTATATCTTCACATCGCCAGCGTCTGTTTTACATGGTGCAGGAATACCTAGTGGCAAGATCTGACTTGGACACCTTTCCCACCAAAAATCCTCTGGATTACTGGGTCTTGAGGATGGATCACTGGCCAGAGCTTGCACAGTATGCAATTGAGCTACTGGCCTGTCCTGCATCCAGTGTTCTTTCCGAACGCACATTCAGTGCTGCTGGAGGCTTTGTAACCGATCACAGGGTGCGTCTGTCCACCGGCTCGGTCGATCGACTGACCTTCATAAAAATGAATCAGTCTTGGCTCACCACCAGCTACCAAGCACCTGATGCTGATGTAACTGAATATTTTTTTTTGAAATCTCAGATCCCTTCAAAGACTGCCTATGCTGATGCTGAGTGACTATCCCTGAGTAATTATCCTCTTCCTCCTCAATGATCACGCTTATGGCTTGTAAGAACATTTTTGGTTCTGGGCACCACCACCAGTGCCTAAGGCCCAATTTTTCAGCCCCTGTTTAACAGGAGCGTGTAATTACAATTTTTGATGCAATACTTTGCAGCAGGGCTCGTTTCTGCATTCCAACTAGAGTATCTGTGAGGGGTTGCAGTGTTGTGGCACCAGCACCAGTGCCTAAGGCACACTTTTTCAGCCCCTGTTTAACAGGGGCGTGTAATTACAATTTTTGATGCAATACTTTGCAGCAGGGCTCGTTTCTGCGTTCCAACTAGAGTATCTGTGAGGGGTTGCAGTGTTGTGGCACCAGCACAGTGCCTAAGGCCCAATTTTTCAGCCCCTGTTTAACAGGGGCGTGTAATTACAATTTTTGATGCAATACTTTGCAGCAGGGCTTGTTTCTGCGTTCCAACTAGAGTATCTGTGAGGGATTGCAGTGTTGTGGCACCAGCACCAGTGCCTAAGGCCTAATTTTTCAGCCCCTGTTCAACAGGGGCATGTAATTACAATTCTTGATCTAATATTTCACAGCAGGGCCCATTTCTGCACCCACCAAGAGCGAGTGAGGACTTACAGTGTTGTGGCACCAGCACCACCACCACCACCAAATGCCCAATTTTTCTGCCCTTGTTCAACAGGGGCATGTAATTACAATTCTTGATCTAATATTTCACAGCAGGGCCCTGTGAGGGCTTACAGTGTTGTGGCCACAACAACACCTAAGGCCCAAATTTCTGCTGAGTATATAGGGCAGGCCCCTACTTTCAAACATCTAACTTACAAACGGCTCCTACTTGCAAACGGAAGGAGACAACAGGAAGTGAGATGAAATCTACCCCTAGGAAGGGAAATTCTCTCCTGTAAGAGTTAATATGGGAAAAACATTTCTCCTTTCCACTGATGCTTTCCAATCCTTGTTCCACAAAAAACCCCAAATTTTCAAAAAACATTTGTCATTGGGACAAAAAGTGAGGTGAAATCTTCTGAAGAGGAGGACAGACAGAAAAACAAATGTCACAGGGGTGATAACCCTTCCCTATGTTTTCCAAAAAGCTTAAAAAATATTTTTTTGGCTGGAGCTAAACACGTTAAAAATGTACCCATTCAAAATTACAAACAGATTCTACTTAACAACAGACCTACAGTCCCTGTCTTGTTTGCACCACCTGTATACTGCTGTTCAGAGAATATAGGGCCTGGTGGCCCCACACCTTTCCTTATTTTACTTTGGGTGCGAGGTTCCCCTTAATATCCATACAAGACCCAAAGGGCCTGGTAATGGACTGGGGGGTACCCATGACGTTTGTCTCACTGATTTTCATCCATATTGCCAGGACCCGACATTACATTAAAGCCGCAAGCAGTTTTAAATGACTTTTTTTCCTTTAAAAATGACATTTTGTGCAAGGACTGTTCTAAGCACTTGAAACACGTGCCACTTTACAGGCATACTATAGACACCCCCCAGGTACGATATTTAAAGGAATATTTCACTTTTTTTTTACTTTAAGCATCATTAAAATCACTGCTCCCGAAAAAACGGCCGTTTTTAAAAGTTTTTTTGCATTGATACATGTCCCCTGGGGCAGGACCCAGGTCCCCAAACCCTTTTTAGGACAATACCATGCAAATTAGCCTTTAAAATGAGCACTTTTGATTTTGAACGTTCGAGTCCCATAGACGTTGATGGGGTTCTAATGTTCGTCCGAATTTTCGGTCCGTTCGCAGGTTCTGGTGCGAACCGAACCGGGGGGTGTTCGGCTCATCCCTAATTCCCAGTATTTTCCCCTTAGTTTCATCCTTTTGGAGCTCTACACATAAGGATTCTACCTCCTCCCCAGCTCCCTTAGTGATGTCATCTCTCACATTCACTTGTACATTATTCTTGATATACAGGCATACCCCTCCCTGTTTTTACCCTCTCTATCCCTGCGATAAAGGGAATACCCTTGAATAGTTGCCAGCCAATCATGGGAGCTGTTGAACCAAGTCTCTGATATTCCCACAAAAAATCAAAATCCTCCTCGTACAATAGTATCTCTAGTTCTCCCATCTTGTCCGCCAGGCTCCTGGCATTGGTGAACATACCACGTAGTTTAGACCGGTCGCATACTGTCCTCTTATTGTGTGTACTGAGATTACAAATAGGACTTGTTACTATACTTACCTTGGGTTTATGTGCTTTGGTCAACCTACCATTAATGCCCTCAATACTACCCTCTGGAATATGTTCCGCACTGACTATCCCTACCTCTGGACCCTCCCCCCATCGCCTAGTTTAAAAGCCCCTGTAACTTTTCAGCCATTTTCACTCCCAGCAGATCTGCACCCTCCTCATTTAGAAGCAGTCCATCCCTTCTATAGAACTGGTGACTGAGAAGTCGGCCCAGTTCTCCAGGAACTTAAACCCCTCTTTACCACACTAGCTCCTCAGCCACTTGTTTACTTCCCTAATCTCCCTCTTAGATGAAACAAAAAATAATTAGTGTGATAGTAGGTGGAAACATGTGTCTTTCTTAGAATTTGCTTGTGATGTGTTTGAAAACTGTGAAATGCGTCTTGCGTAAATTAGTGAGTGCCTTGCCATGTGTAAATAGGGAAGTGTGAGGATTTATGTGATAAGAGCCATCAGGATTAGGGATGAGCCGAACACCCCCCTGTTCGGTTCGCACCAGAACATGCGAACAGGAAAAAAGTTTGTTCGAACACGCGAACACCGTTAAAGTCTATGGGACACGAACATGAATAATCAAAAGTGCTGATTTTAAAGGCTTATATGCAAGTTATTGTCATAAAAAGTGTTTGGGGGCCTGGGTCCTGCCCCAGGGGACATGGATCAATGCAAAAAAAAGTTTTAAAAACGGCCGTTTTTTCAGGAGCAGTGATTTTAATAATGCTTAAAGTCAAACAATAAAAGTGTAATATCCCTTTAAATTTCATAGCTGGGGGGTGTCTATAGTATGCCTGTAAAGGGGCGCATGTTTCCCGTGTTTAGAACAGTCTGACAGCAAAATGACATTTCGAAGGAAAAAACCCATTTAAAACTACTCGCGGCTATTGCATTGCCAACAATACACATAGAAGTTCATTGATAAAAACGGCATGGGAATTCCCCACAGGGGAACCCCAAACCAAAAAAAAATGACGTGGGAGTCCCCCTAAATTCCATACCAGGCCCTTCAGGTCTGGTATGGATATTAAGGGGAACCCCGGCCAAAATTAAAAAAAAAAAATGACGTGGGGTTCACCCTAAATTCCATACCAGACCCTTCAGGTCTGGTATGGGTTTTAAGGGGAACCCCGCGCCAAAAAAAAAGAAAAAAAAAACGGCGTGGGGTCCCCCCAAAAATCCATACCAGACCCTTATCTGAGCAGGCAACCTGGCAGGCCACAGGAAAAGAGGGGGGGACGAGAGTGTGGCCCCCCTCCTGAACCGTACCAGGCCACATGCCCTCAACATTGGGAGGGTGCTTTGGGGTAGCCCCCAAAACACCTTGTCCCCATGTTGAGGAGGACAAGGGCCTCATCCCCACAACCCTGGCCGGTGGTTGTGGGGTCTGCGGGCGGGGGGCTTATCGGAATCTGGAAGCCCCCTTTAACAAGGGGACCCCCAGATCCTGCCCCCCCGTGTGAAATGGTAAGGGGGTACTTACCCCTACCATTTCACTAAAAAACTGTCAAAAATGTTAAAAATGACAAGAGACAGTTTTTGACAATTCTTTTATTTAAATGCTTCTTTCTTCTATCTTCCTTCATCTTCTTCTTCTGGTTCTTCTGGCTCTTCTGGTTCTTCCTCCGGCGTTCTCATCCAGCATCTCCTCCGCGGCATCTTCTATCTTCTTCTCCTCGGGCCGCTCCGCACCCATGGCATGGGGGGAGGCTCCCGCTCTTCTCTTCATCTTCTTCTTCTCTTCTTCTTTTCTTCTCTTCTTCTTTTCTTCATTTTCTTCCCTGGGCCGCTCCGCATCCATGCTGTCATGGAGGGAGGCTCCCGCTGTGTGACGGCGTCTCCTCGTCTGACTGTTCTTAAATAACGGGGGCAGGGCCACCCGGTGACCCCGCCCCCCTCTGACGCACGGGACATGACGGGACTTCCCTATGGCATTCCCCGTGACGTCACAGGGAAGTCCCGTCAAGTCACCGTGCGTCAGAGGGGGGCGGGGTCACTGGGTGGCCCCGCCCCCTGTTATTTAAGAACTGTCAGACGAGGAGACGCCGCCACACAGCGGGAGCCTCCCTCCATGTCAGCATGGATGCGGAGCGGCCCGGAGAAGAAAATGAAGAAGAGAAGAAATGAAGAAGAGAAGATGAAGAGAAGAGCGGGAGCCTCCCCCCATGCCATGGGTGCGGAGCGGCCCGAGGAGAAGAAGATAGAAGACGCCGCGGAGGAGATGCTGGACGAGAACGCCGGAGGAAGAACCAGAAGAGCCAGAAGAAGAAGATGAAGGAAGATAGAAGAAAGAAGAAGCATTTAAATAAAAGAATTGTCAAAAACTGTCACTTGTCATTTTTAACATTTTTGACAGTTTTTTAGTGAAATGGTAGAGGTAAGTACCCCTTACCATTTCACACAGGGGGGGGCCGGGATCTGAGGGTCCCCTTGTTAAAGGGGGCTTCCAGATTCTGATAAGCCCCCTGCCCGCAGACCCCCACAACCACCGGCCAGGGTTGTGGGGATGAGGCCCTTGTCCTCATCAACATGGGAACAAGGTGTTTTGGGGGCTACCCCAAAGCACCCTCCCAATGTTGAGGGCATGTGGCCTGGTACGGTTCAGGAGGGGGGGCGCACTCTCGTCCCCCCCTCTTTTCCTGCGGCCTGCCAGGTTGCATGCTCGGATAAGGGTCTGGTATGGATTTTTGGGGGGACCCCACGCCGTATTTTTTTTTTTTTTGGCGCGGGGTTCCCCTTAAACTCCATACCAGATCTGAAGGGTCTGGTATGGAATTTAGGGGGAACCCCACGTCATTTTTTTTTTTAAATTTTGGCCGGGGTTCCCCTTAATATCCATACCAGACCTGAAGGGTCTGGTATGGAATTTAGGGGGACTCCCACGTCATTTTTTTTTAAATTTTGGTTCGGGGTTCCCCTTTCGGGAATTCCCATGCCGTTTTTATCAATGAACTTCTATGTGTATTGTCGGCAATGCAATAGCCGCGGGTAGTTTTAAATTTTTTCCTTTGAAATGTCATTTTGCTGTCAGACTGTTCTAAACACAGGAAACATGCGCCCCTTTACAGGCATACTATAGACACCCCCCAGCTACGAAATTTAAAGGGATATTACACTTTTATTGTTTGACTTTAAGCATTATTAAAATCACTGCTCCTGAAAAAACGGCCGTTTTTAAAACTTTTTTTTGCATTGATCCATGTCCCCTGGGGCAGGACCCAGGTCCCCAAACACTTTTTATGACAATAACTTGCATATAAGCCTTTAAAATTAGCACTTTTGATTTCTCCCATAGACTTTTAAAGGGTGTTCCGCGGCATTCGAATTTGCCGCGAACACCTCAAATTGTTCGCTGTTCGGCGAACTTGCGAACAGCCAATGTTCGAGTTGAACATGAGTTCGACTCGAACTCGAAGCTCATCCCTAATCAGGATATAGCCAATGCAAACTTTGTGATCCATATATGGATAAAAAAAAGGGTTCATCAAAGAACTCAGTGCAGCTATGCTGTGTATCAAAGGGAGGTAAGAAGAAACTTAGCTTCCTAAAGCAAAGCAAAAGAGGAGTGTCTGCTACTCATGATTACGGCTTGCGAGTGGAGTGGTCTGTCAAGTATGATTGCCCATCTTAAATTTTTTCTTATCACTGTGCTTGTTTGATCCCATGATGGCCTGGTTGGTGGATGTGTTTGTGCAGATTCAGGTGGGTTTTCTGGTACTATCTTCCATTCTTTTAGGATTTGCAGCCCTTCTTGAATAGTGTTGATGAAGGTGGTGGAGCCATCACAGGAAATCTTTAAGATGGCAGGGTATTTCCATTGATAATTTATATCATGTTTGCATAAAGCATTGGTAAGATTTTTACACCTTTACAGGGTATGTGCAGAGAACCTGTATAGAAGCAGTACAATCAGGGAGTTCGCTAGGAGCACCGTTTATTTCACTTGAAAGTAGTGCATTCTGAGGAGGACATCGCGTGGAACCTCTTCTGGAAGGAATGATGGTTTAGGGATCCTGTGGATCCTGTCGATCTTGAGGTCGGCCTGTGACAGTGATGGTGCTACTGCTTAGAAGAGGTCCCGTGCATAGTGGGGAAGTTGTGATGGCTGCACAGACTCAGAGACCCCTCTAATCTTCAGATTGTTGTGCCTGGAGGGAGACTTTAGCCATGTGATTTCCTCTGTGTGGACAGAGTGGGCATCAACCATATAATTATTGGAGTTTACGCATGTGCCCATAGCCTCCTCTAAGTGGTTCACCCTATCTCCCAGATCTTGAACATCCTCTGCGTATTTCTTAAAACAAAACAAGCATGTCTTTCATGACAACGTCGGACATGAGTTGCCCCACCGTGGGAAAGGAGGCAATAGGGTCAGAGGTCACAGTGTTTGGTGTTGTGAAGGGGTCACATACCTCCTTGCAGGGGCCCCCTGTCTCATCTGTGTCAGATTCTCGCCTTGGGTGGGACTTAGCAGTGCTGCGGGTATTATAGGATACAGATACTGTTGCCTCTGCAAGCCCTGTGTCCTCCTCTGTCAACTCCTTTTGGATTGGAGCAAATAAACTGGACAGTTTGCGGAGCTGTGGCTCCTCCCTCCTTCTGCAGGACATCCCAGATGACTCAGGAGCCAGCCAAAGGTACATGAGGCTGTGCATACCGCGTTGGGGCTCGTGGATGGGCCATAGTTTTGGGCAGCAGGACGGAGCTGGATTCCTAAGTGGCCATCTTAGCCTGCGGTCGCCACACCTCACATTATAACATAGAATTTGACTGGGCAGTCACAAGCCAATCATGTGAGTTGTCCAACCAGGTTTCTGTTACTCCCACAAAAATCCTCCTCATATATTAACAACTCCAGTTCTGTCATTCTATTCACCAAACTCCTGGCATCATTTTCTGTGATATTGGATATGCTTAGCTCTTAGGTGGTAGATGGTGGTTTGCTAAGTGAGTTCACGTCAGACAAGAACTATATTTAAGGGCTACAAAAGAAGGAAAGTCCTTACATAGATTGCCTACACAGGGGTTCTTCTCCAGCAGACACACATAACTAAAAATACTAGGCCACATGGCTCTTAGGCTCACCCGGGCCCACTCCTGGCCTCCAAATAAAGTTATCCACTTTATGAGAGCCTTCCAATATTTCTCCAACCCCCTACCAGCCTCCCAGACCCTCTCTTAGTCTTTCAGGCCCATGTAGCTATCCCAACGTTTCCAGTCTTTTGGGCAGAAGTCTTCCATACAAGAGATGTGCTATCTTATAGGAACAATCAGGTCTCCTGACAGGACTCTGTCTCCACACAGCAGCAACTGCACTGGGCTATGCTCAGATCTGGCTTATAATGATCCTACACACCTGTACCCTCACACAGGCTGCAGGCAACTTGCAAAGTCTGGACACGGAACTGAAGGTTCCATCCCAACCAAGTAAATATATAAAAAGTTAATAAAGCACTACCATCAACCTTAATATAGCACAGTGATCGAATAAATAATGTGTTCCAATAAAGGATGTGATCCTATAAAGAATAAATTAACTAATCATATATATATGTCCAGTAAACCACACTAGATATAAATTAATTACTGTTCTTCCAAAATGCTTGTAGATTTCTGGAGATGCTGGGAAAAAAGTCAAATACCACTCATTTGTAAGATAAAACACAGAAGGATACTCAAATGATCAGGTGTGTAGTCTCTAAAGATGTTCACATATGGTCGATTGCTTTCAAACCTTCATTGCTTTTATTCCTTCATAGATCGATATTTCTCAAACAAAAGAAAGGACATACCTCATTGCGCAAATAAATAAACTAAAAACGACATGTGGGTAATAAAACACAATTGCACTCACACATGCCCTGCAATAAGATTGCATTTAAGAAGGTCAGTTGCATATATTCAGAGACAATCTCCTCACTTGGCTGTTCCTGCTCACACAGCACTGGGGTTACTGGCTCCTCCTACGTGTTACATCACTGGCACGTGACTTTTTAAAGGTTGATGGTAGCGCTTTTGTCAGGTGAGTACTTACCGAGGCCGAGATGCCGAGAGCGGTTCGCCCTTGCCGCTACGCGCACCCCGTCCCCTGGTGATGAAACAGGGAATGGGTGGCACTAAGGAGCACGGGCCACCAGCAGGTATGGGTCCCTTGTGGGAAACTGCAGAGCCGGGTCTGGGGATGCAGTAGTCCAGGAACTGGTGGAAGTCCCGTTGCTGGGTGGAGCAGACAAACCGTAAGCAAGCAGAGGGTCAAACACAGGCAATAAGCAAGACAAGTCCATAGGACAGGCCGGGGGTCAAACACTGGTATAAAGCAGAGGAAGTCCATTAATCAAGCCGGGGGTCAAACACTGGTATCAAGCAGAGGAAGTCCGTTAATCAGGCCGGGGGTCAAACACTGGTATCAAGCAGAGGAAGTCCGTTAATCAGGACAGGGGTCAAACACTGGTATCAAGCAGAGGAAGTCCGTTAATCAGGCCGGGGGTCAAACACTGGTATCAAGCAGAGGAAGTCCGTTAATCAGGCCGAGGGTCAAACACTGGTATCAAGCAGAGGAAGTCCATAATTTAGGCCGGGGGTCAATCCAGGAGAGAGGCAGTGGTGAGAGCAGTCCGGGTCACAACAGGAGATCAGGTGAGCATAAACAGGAAACAGGAAGCAACAGGAGCTGAAGACAAACCAGCAATCAGTCTGGGTGCTGGAGCTGATTTAAGTAGCCCCGCCAGAGTGTCACGGTGGGCGTGCATGAGTCACCTCGTGCATCCGTGTGCTATCGCGCACACACGCGCGCCGCTCCATCGGGCCGCGCGCACGCATGTGCCGAAGCCTCAATCCAGCGCGCACGCGCCCAGGGACAGGATGAATGTGACTGGAGAGGACCCTTCTCTGACAGTGCCCCCCCCCAAGGGGCGGACTCTGGACGCCCAGACTAGACATCAATTCAGGATGTTCCCGATGAAAAGCTTGGATTAAACATGGGGCATGGAGATTCCTAGCAGGCTCCCAGGAATTGTCTTCAGGAGGGTACCCCTTCCACTGAATTAGATATTGGAGCTGTCTGCCCCTCTTCCTGCAACTCAAAACAGACTCCACTTCGAATTCGTTCTCCCAATCCACTTCAACAGGTGGAGGAAGAGGTTCCTTTCTCTTAGGGAAAGGGCTGGCTACCACAGGCTTAAGCAGGGACGCATGGAAAACTGGGTGTTTTCTATAAGATGTTGGTAGTGCCAGCTCAAATGCCATGGGGTTGACCATCCTCTTGATTTTAAAAGGCCCGATGAACTTTGACCCCAGTTTCCATGAGGGCAGAGGTAATCTGAGATTTGTGGTTGCCAACCAAACTTCCTCACCCACTTTGAAGATTGGATTTTCCTTCCTTCCTCGGTCATACTGTTTCTTATAATTGACGTGAGCTTTCCGTAGAGTGTCTTGGATCCTTTGGAAGTTAGATTGAATAGAGCCTATCCGGTCTTGTACGGCAGGAACAGACGTTTCAGGGAGGATGTTAGGGAGGAAGGGAGGATAGAATCCAAAGTTTGCCCAGAAGGGTGTTTGGTTTGTTGCGGAGTGAACAGAGTTGTTATAGGCGAACTCAGCATATGGTGGGAGTGTCACCCAATCATCCTGTGAACCAGAACAAAAACATCGGAGGTACTGCTCCAAGGTTTGATTTGTCCTTTCCGTCTGGCCATTGCTTTGAGGATGGTACGCAGAGGAGAGGCACATTTTAATTTCCAGGGTCTTGCAGAGCTCCTTCCAAAACTTGGAGGTAAATTGAACACCCCTGTCAGAGACGATGCTCTTGGGCACACCATGGAGTCTGATTTTTTCCTTGAGGAAGAAATTAGCCATATCAGAAGCAGAGGGGGTGCCCACCATGGGTAGGAAATGCGCCATCTTGGAGAGGCGATCAACTACGACCAAGATGGTGGTAAACCCGCTGAAGCAGGTAAGTCCACAATAAAGTCCATTAACACTTCCACCCATGGTCGTTCCGGGATGGGCAAGGGTTTGAGTAGACCCCAAGATTTGGTGTTTAGACCCTTATTGTGTTGGCAAGGTAAACAAGAAGAGACATAGTCTTTACAATCCCGTCTCCACCCCGGCCACCAAAAAGAACGGGAGATCAGTTCAATAGTCTTCCTTGTTTCGAAGTGGCCTGCGAATCTGTGATCATGGAAGGTTTTGAGGGCTAGAGGCCTTACATCCTGTGGAACAAAAATGTTCTCTTTGGCCCAGAGCAGCTTATCATGTTTTTTTAAAAGCATGTGTTTCAGGAGCGGAAAGGCAACTAGACAAGGATTTGATGGAAGTCATTAGATCAGATTGGGTGACTCCAAGGAAGTTTTGCGGAGAGAGGATGGTACTAGGCACAGTGATCTGAGGAGTCTCAGAGAACATCCGAGAGAGAGCGCATCTGCTTTTCCATTCTTAGAGCCCGGTCTGTAGGATATATGGAAGTTAAATCTAAAGAAGGGGGCCCAGCGGGCTTGTCTGGGCCTCAGCCGTTTTGCTGTCCTGAAATACTCTAGATTCTTATGATCGGTGAATATCATAACAGGATGAGACGCCCCTTCCAACAGATACCTCCACTCTTCTAAGGCAAACTTGATGGCCAGCAGCTCCCTGTCACCCACATCGTAATTGAGTTCTGGTGGACACAGTTTCCGGGATGCGAAAGCTACAGGGTGAAGAATGGCCTTGGGCCCATGTCTCTGGAAGAGAATGGCTCCTCTACCAGTTTCTGAAGCATCCACTTATAACACAAATGGTAAAGCCGGATCAGGATGTCATAGGATTGGTGCAGAAACAAACAAGGTTTTGAGCTTGGTAAAGGCTTCCTGTGCTTGCTGTGACCATTGGAAACGATCGTGTTGACGGGTAAGTTAAGTGATAGGTGCCACAATGGATGAAAAGCCACTAATAAACCTTCTATAGAAGTTAGCAAACCCGATGAAACGCCTTTTTTTGTCTGATGGAGCCGGCCATTCTTGAATTGCCTTGACCTTTTGTGGGTCCATTGCGACCCCATTGGTGGAGATGATGAATCCCAGAAACTGCACCACAGTCTTCTCGAATTCGCATTTCTCGGCCTTGAGGTATAATTTATGATTCCTGAGTATGGTAAGGACTTTTTTAACGTGGACTCAGTGAAGCTCAATGGTGGCAGAGAAGATGAGGATATCGTCTAGGTAAACGACTAAGAAATCGTCAAGGTATTCTCAGAAGATGTCATTAACTAGATGTTGGAAAGTGGCCGGGGCGTTGCATAACCCAAAAGGCAACACCAGGTACTCATAATGGCCAAACCTGGACCTAAAGGCGGTCTTTCACTCATCCCCGGGCCGAATCCTGATGAGATTGTAAGCACCCCGAAGATCCAGTTTAGAGAAGATCTGGGCCGACCAAAATCGTTGGAACAATTCGGGAATGAGTGGTAGTGGGTAACGGTTCTTTACCGTTATGTTATTTAGTTGTCTGTAATCCACACACGGCCTTAAGGACCCATCTTTTTTCTCTACGAAAAATATACCAGCTCTGGCTGGTGAAGAGGAAGGACGGATGAAGCGTTTTTCTAAGTTTTCATCAATATAATCCTTCAGGACCTTCAGCTCGGTTTCTGACAGTGGAAAAATGCGGCCAAACGGGATTTCTGAGCCAGGAAGGAGGTCAATGGGGCAATTGTAGGGGCAGTGAGGCGGTAGGCAGTCCGCTTTCTGTTTGTCAAATACATCCCGGAACTCAGATATTCTGAAGGGACGTGTTGGATATTGTCAGACACGGGTGAAATGGCTGAGCAAATACCAGGAGCTGGGGTGAAGCAGTGCTTGGAGCAGTATTGAGAGGAGAAGGATACTTCCTTGGTCTTCCAGTTAATTTGAGGTTCATGCGCCTGGAGCCAGGGCAGGCCTAAGATTACAGGAAAGATAGGTGAATGGATAAGGTCAAATCGTAGAAACTCTTGATGGCCTGAGTCGGTGGAGGTAAGGATGGGCTTGGTTTCTCGGGTGATGGGTCCAGAACGGGGAAGAGACCCATCAGCCAAATGTACCAGGAGACTGTGAGCCTTAGCCTGGAAAGGGACATGTAGATTTTGGGCCAGCGAAATGTCTAGGAAGCAGCTACAAGCTCTGGAATCAATTATTGCTGGCAGACGGGTTTCCTCTTCCGGTAGCTGTAGAGAAATAAGGAGAGAAACATAAGTCTTGGGTATACCTATGGATCGGTAATTCACAGTGTCTTGCAGGTATGACTTACTAGGCCTCACTGGACAGCTGCAGAGGAAATGACCGGAACCTCCACAGTACAGGCACAGATTGGATTGGCGTCTGCGTTGCCTTTCTTCAGGAGTCATAGGGGCACGGACCAGTCCGAGTTGCATGGGCTCGGCTTCAGGAGCCGAGGAGGTAGCAGCAGTAGGAGGTGGAGTATGGCTAGGCATTGGCCTAAAGGGGGTCCAACTAGGTTGTGGCCCTTGAAAACGTTCTCACGTAAACGCCTATCCAGTTTGGTGGCTGATTGGATTAGTTCCTCTAGAGAGGCTGGGGTTTCTATCATAGCCAGTTCATCCTTAAGGACCTCAGACAGACCTTGACGGTATTGGTACCTCAAAGCAGGCTCATTCCAACCCGTATAGGCTGCCCACTTGCGGAATTCCACTGTGTAATCCTCTATGGGCCTCTTTCTCTGGGAAAGGTTATGCAGGGTTGCTTCAGCTGTAGCAGTGCATTGTGTATCGTCATAAAGTTGAGCCATGCTCTCAAAGAAAGTATCAATAGAATTCAAGACAGGGCTCCTTTGTTCCATCAGACTGTGAGCCCAAGCTTGTGGCTCCTCAGCTAGAAGGGAGATAACAAACCCCACTTTTACTGCATCAGAAGAAAAAGTCCTGGGCTGGAGGGCCAGATGGAGCGAGCAGGCATTCTTGAAGGCTCTCTATTTTTTACGATCCCCTGAGAAGCGCTCAGGTGTAGGGACCCTTGCCCCAGGGAGCGCCATAACTACCATTGAGCTTGCAGTGGGCTTAGGGGCGGAGGCCTTACTAGTAGGTGCGGGAGCTGCGGCTGCAGGTAGAGGCGGACTGGATAGTTGCTGAAGGCGGCTGTCAATTTGGGTATAGCCCTCTTGTAGTTTCTGGACTGCATCAGTGAGGGCTGAGACCTGCTGGCACAGGATCTCTAAAGGGGAACACGCTCTGTCAGCCTCAGACATCTGTCTGGTTTGTACTGTCAGGTGAGTACTTACCAAGGCCGAGATGCCGAGAGCCTTTGCCACTACGCGCACCCCTAATGCACTCTCATTAGTAATGTCACAATTGCTCCTAAAAACAACAGCTTCGGCAGGTAAGAAAATGGCTTCCCGTGGACTTCAGCTTACACAATGACATCACAGCAGGCTTTGAAGCTTGCTGTGAGGTCATTGCATAACCGGAAGACCACGAGAAAACATTTTGTTAGCCACTCAAGCCTGTGTCCAGCGTGTCCAGCCTACTCCATGTCCAGCAAGTCCAGCCTGCTCTGTGTCCAGCATATCTAGCCTGCTCTGTGCCCATGTCAGAAACCATGAAAAAGCCTGAGAGATAAGTACAGTTAAATCTCACTTGTTTAATAATAATAAAAAAAGGTGAACAGAGTAAACGTAGTCAAAACATAGCCAGAGTTCAGGAACCGGAACGAATAGTCAGACAAGCCAAAACGTCAGGGAGCCAGAAATGAGCTTAGTAGAACAGCAAGCAGGATCTGGAGCCAGAAGGATTGTCAGCCAAGCAAGTCTTTAACAGGAACACAGGAGAGCGTCTCTAGAGATGTGACCAAGGCGAAAGCAGAGATCATCTGCCCTGGAGGGCTTAAATAGGCAGGATTGACGAGCAGGATATCATCAACAGGTGAGTCACTGTGGAGAGATAGGAGCTGGCAATTAGCTGACAGCTGAGCGGCCAGCTCAGAGAAGAAAGGGCTGAGCCCATCCTGACAGTCCAGCGTGTCCAGCCTGCTCTGTGTCCAGGGTGTCCAGCCTTCTCTGTGTCCAGCATGTGCAGCACACTCTGTATCCAGTGAGTCTAGCCCACTGGCAATATTCAGAACAAGTCTAAAAAGCCATTATCCATAAACTCCCTTCAAAGAAGATTTTTCTACAATTTGATCTCTTATAAAATCAATGTGAATGAAGTAAAGCCTGTCTATGGACAATACCAAGGTGCAATTGGAGGACACTGAATGGAAATCAATAGAAAGGTACCCCACATCTCATAGGATCTGCAATATTAATCAGCATTCTTTTACTTTTGTACATTAATCAATCCCTATAAATACAGGGTAATATGATTCAAGGTGTGGCCCACTTACTAGATGTTGTTAAGTATACAGTATTACACCAGAACCCCAAGGGTACACTTGTTCATGAAATAACTTTAAGATCAAATAACTTTAAGATCAACCTCATGTACCACTCAAGCCAAGGTGACCATTTTTGGGCTACTGAGGCCAAAGTCATTTGCTTGCAGTAACCATACATTCATAGGAGCTGTGAGTATGCACCAAGTTAATCACTTAGTTTCTCGATAAAAGGTCAGGGGTTTTCCAGTGGCAAGCAATAACTAACATTGTTGCTCATAGAATATGAATAGTTATGCATTGAAGGTGAGAAGGGATGTTCTTGATTCCAATGCTCAGTAGAGCAAGTTCTGGGGAGGGTTTAATAGGGATTCCTATAACGTCAGACAGAAGTTGGAATATTTTTCATTCCATAGAGTGGATTCCCCACAGTTTCTCCAGCAAAAAGGCGATACTGCCTCATCAAATGTGTGGGTCAGGGTTTGGGTGATGTACCACCTGAGGTTGACTTTGTGGACAAGTTCCCAGAGATTAGAGGAACCAGTTTCCCTTAAAACTAGCTTTGAAAGCTAGTAGCCACTGGGAATCACTGAAGGAGTGTCCTAGATCCTGTACCCACTTCAGGAAAGGTGACAATTTGCTAAAGGTAGTTTTGTCTCAAAGTAGATTGTAAAATAATGTGATGCCCTTCATGGTTACAGCATTTGACAAGAAATATTTCCATCATAGCATGTGTATGTATTTATGGAGGTGGGGGTTGTGTAGTAGACAGTTAGTCACTTGGATGTACCTGTAATAATACATGGAGGTTAGAGAGGACTGTTACAGGGATGTAAAAGATCTAAAAAGGTTGTTGGAGTACAAATCCGAGATATAATAGATGCCTTTATCTTGCCATGTACAGTATGCAACAAGAGATTGGGGATAAGTAAGGGAAGTATAGAGAGTGGCAGGGGAATTTTTTAAGAGGTAACCCCTTTCGTTGCATGGAGAGTAAATATGTGAAGGCCAACACTGAAACAACTAAGGTGGGGATGAAATCCAAATTTTTTACTTTCACTCGAGGTGAACTAAGCAACCAAGTACTTAGAACATGGCCGGGGACCCAGGAAGACTCAATATCATGCCATGTGGTGCTGGGCATAAACAAAGTTTTGAGTTGTGGTAAAATAGTAGCATTGTAGTAATCCCTAAATATGACAAATCCTGTGCCTCCTACTGATCTGTGTTTTAGTAATTTGGCTCGGGAACATCTAGCTTTCTTATTCTGTCAGACAAATCATCCAAAAATAGTTTGCAGAGAGGAGATAAAGGACATGGGAACTTAGAGATTGCTTAGAGATGGGCTAGAGCTCTCTTGGAAAGGAATTCAAGAAGGGGATGAAGTTGGCCTGATATAAGGAAAGTACGGAGTTGGTCAGTTTGATTTCAAAATAAGTAATGTAATCTGTGATCCCAACATAGGGGTTTTTGCTCCTTAATTAAATTTGTTGCTCTGGTGATATTTCCAAGGGCAGGATGAAATATTTGGAGTTGTTCACTTTATAATATGAAATATTACTGAATTATAAGAGAGTGCTTTGTACCAAAGCCAGGGAAGATGCCGGGTTAGTCAGCAGCAGGATGACATCATCTGCAAAAAGATACATTTTATGTTCCCTAGTACCAATAAGGAAACCCGATATGTCCCTCTGAGATCTCATTTTCCCCGCCAAGGGTTCCAATACTAGATTGAAAAGTAGGGGCGACAAGGGACACCCCTGCCTGGTTCCATTACTTATGTTAAAGGGTGTGGACAGCATAGAGGAACATTACACTTGGGCTGAGGGATGGGAGTAAAGTGGCATTATTGAAGAACGTGTAGCACCCTCTAGGTAGGTAGGCACTAGAGATAGGATTTTTGTAGGACAGGTACATTTAGGCAGGCCTGTTTGTTTTGATCTGATCTGGACTGGGAGTGGCTCAGGGTAGCATTTGGTTACTCACAGGCAGCATCACTGAGATCCCCCTCTTCTTTCTAAAGTTTGCTGGAAAGTTCTGTAAAGAGAGGAGGAGAGAAAAGGTGGAGCTGCCTGGGGTGTTTTAGGGAGCCCTGACCAATCCCCAATCTGGATTGGCAGGGGGCAGGCCTCCTTAAATACCCAGGGTCAGCCCAGCTAGGGAGGAGTTGTTCGGGTGGAAGAGCTGGAGATGGAGTGCTAGTCTGTCGAGGTCTTTGAGGGAGCTCCCCAGTCTGGGGGGGTGACCTTGGGCCTGGGTTCGGGTGCGGACGGGGATCTCCAAGAAATCATGGAGGTGTCTTGGACAGGAGGCACAGGAGGAGCAAGAGAGGAAGCAGGAGAGAGCACTGACTGCTGGGCAAGTCTCCAGGGAGAGAAACAATTGGTCGCAGCCAGGAGGGCTGGTGAGTGACATGCACAGTCCTGAGACGACTGGGGAGGCATGTCTGAGAGGACTGGGAGAATGCAGTCTGGAATGGGTGCAGAACCAGCGGAGTGGACTGTGGTGTCATGGGCAGTGGAGCTTGGCAGCTGCAGCCAGGAGGGCTGGCAGGGCCTAAAGATAGGTTACTGGGCTCAGTATCTGTATGTAGGACAGCTAGCACCAGGAACTTTCTGTTTTCTGCAACACTATAGGGGCCCCTGATCCCTGCCTGCAAAGGGCATTTTTGTGCTAGCTGTGCCTGGAAGCTTAAGTAAGCAAAGTGCTGGAGGAGCTGAGGAGTGAAAGCAGCAAGATTTGTGCTGGAGTGAAGACTGGAGTGTATATACCGGAGTGTATATAGTTTTTCCAAAGCGAGTTATGCAAATTCCACAGGGCATCCCATACTTCCCTTCCCCTGTCCAAGTTCAAACCCCTCAATAAAACAAAGACAAATTACATGGACTGATCTATGTCTTGGAGTGTCTGAGAGGTGAATACAGGCTCGGCAGGGCGACAGATGGGCCACAACACTCAGCAGCCCTTACAGGGGTACCACTACAAAAAGATGTGGCCTTGGAAACCAAACTTTTGCAGGGTCATGGCAAGATACTGCCAGTGCACCCTGTCGAATGCCTTCTCTGCATCCAAAGATAGGAGGAGAGAAGGCACTCTGTGGCATTCAGCATGATGGATAATATCAATCATGCTGAATGCTGACGTCTGTTGCCCCTTCGTGAAACCTAATTGATTGATTAATTGATTGGGGTGAATAAGGGACGGGAGCAGGTCTATTAGCTTGTTCGCAATGACCTTGGTGTATAATTTCATATCATGGTTAAGCATGGATATAGGGTGAAACAATTTGCAGGGAGGTGGGCTCCTTTCCTGGCTTCGGTAAAGTGATGATAAACGCTTTCAACATTTTCTGTGGGAAGGAGGCCGAGGAAGCAACCAGAGTAGATTTAAATGGCTTATAATATTCCCCAACAAACCCATCTGAGCCTGGCGATTTATTGTTTGGTAGGGAATCAATGGCCTTATCTATCTCTAAGGCAGAAAAGGGTCAATTCAGGGCTTCCAATTGCTCAGAGGACAAACAAGGAAGGTGCACGAGTCCAGAAAGGTTGTGAAAGAGTCAGGCTGCACCATGGAAGGGTCATTTTTTAAATTATAACAGGTGCTGTAGTAAGTGCTGAAAGCATCTGCTATGGATTGTGAGTTAAATACCTTCTCTTTGGTAGTAGGGTTGTTAAGAAAGGGTATATGGGATTTGACTCTTTGTCCCTTAATTTATTGAGCTTGAAGTTTCCTTGCATTTTTTCCTGCAGCATAAAAGTTAATTTTACGGCTTTTCTGTGATTTATCAAAATGTTCTAAGAGAAGGGACCTTAACTCTAGGTGAAGCCTGAGTAGCTTAGTTTTGAGATCTGGATTGGATTGCTTCTTGTTGTTGGAATCAGTGGACTGAATATCTGCTAAGAAGTTATCAATGTGCTGCTTTCTTTGCCTCCTATCCCTGGCACCTAGTTGAATAAACAGGCCACTAACAAGGCCTTGTGGCAGGCCCACAAAATGTTAGGGTCAGAGACTGAGTCCTTATTCAGATGAAATAATTTAACAAGGTGGTCTCGGATAGAAGCCAAGTGTGTGGCGGACTGCAGGATCCATGTGTTCATAAGCCAAAGATAGGCGGGCATAGATCTAATGCTGTCTTCAATAGTGATGCACACTGGAGAGTGGTCAGACCAAGTGGTAGGAAGGATAGTGGAGTCTGATACTTTCTGCAGGGTCCATTGGTCCAGAAGGAAGAGGTTGATGCAGGCATACAGTGCACCTGGAAAGTATTCACAGCGCTTTACTTTTTACACATTTTGCTATGTTACAGTCTTATTTCAAAATTTATTAAATTCATTATTTTCCTCAAAAATCTACAAACAATACCTCATAATGACAACATGAAAGAAGTTTAGCTAATGGATGTGGGGACAGGGGATTATAACGGTGCTAGGGTCAAATAATACAAGAAGGAGAAAGCAGGTTTAAAAAGACAAAAATTACAAAGTTTATTTATTAGTAATAATACATACATAAGAAAACACACTTAAATCGATTTATACTTAAAATAGATTTGTATATTGCATGCGACCCAGGGTATAGTAGAATAGGCCAGATGGAGATGGCCGTCGAAATGGGGGCTCGATTTCCTACATGTTTCGCCAAGACATTGGCTTCCTCAGGGAACAAGAGCTCAAAAGTGAATATAAAAGGGTCTGTATGTGGGGATACAGAAAACATCATATGAACAAAGTTATTTGACAGTACAGTATTTGATACACACTAAAGAAATTCAGTATTGTGGCTGGACAATCATGCAAAGAGGTGGCCCCACTAATTCCGGTGGCGCAGACGTACCTGAAAAACCGGCCCCCAGAGGGGGGGCGCGAAAGGCGTCACCACAGGGGAAAATGGGCAGGCCGCGCCGTGTAATGTGCCTGCAGGGGGCACACAGTAAACCTGGCAAAGGAATGTATTAGAAAAATGTGAGTAGATGTTGAACGTTACGTTTGAGGGAGTACTAGAAATGATGCAATTATGCATCGGTTGCATAAAGCAAAAAAATACATGTATCTATTTAAAAAAATATAGAAAACTCACACTCTTCTTTAAAAACAGTGGGTTGCAGTAGGCACGAGGTGCCTGTGGATGAATGCACACACACAGCAGAGCAATTAGCGGGATCAGCAATCAATTGGAAAATGGCCTAAATGGGAGAATAAGTTCGCTTTAAGGGTGGAACTAATGGTCGTTATAAAAATAGCAAAGAAAAAGTCTCCAAAGAGAAACTTACTTAGTAAGGTACACTGCCAGATAAGTGGCTGATTTGACACAGTCAAATGCATGAGGTAGAGTATTTTAAAATTTTATTGAAAAGGCAACAGGTGCAATAGGTCCTGGGGAGAGATGGATAGAAGGGGGAAAAGTTAGGACAGCACAGACTATATTAAAGGGAACAGTGGGACTGCTGAGGAGGCAGGGAGCGGTTTACCTGATCAGCCGTGTAGCAGAAAATGTGGTTCGTAGGAGATCAGTGTTGAGGATTGCCGAGGAAATAGATGGTAAGTCCAAGGTAACTCCTACAGGGAATGATTAGGGGCTCAATACAGAGTAAGATAGGGACAAAATTGTATTGGATGTAGTGAAGATGAAAGATTACCTGGTTGCTGTGTGTGGAGCATGTACAGGCACGTCCCTCGTCCAGCGTGTGGACTGAGGGACTGGCCGGTTACTAATGTACCCCCCACACCTGATCGAATGATGATCAGGTGTGCGGACGCGAGTAAGGGGCGTCCGCGCCTGCGCACAGTGCGGTGCCACGGAACTACAGGTTCCGACATGCATCGCGTGCGCATGCTCAGACCTGGCGGGCCGCGTGGCGAATGAGAGGGCGAAACGCCATGGAGTGGGAGGCACCAGGGCGCCGTCACCTCTCATCGGCCGGTGGAATCGAGGGGACCAGAGGGTCTGAGTACGGCGCGGACACCCAGGGCAGACATGAGTGATCTGCCCCGGGCGTCCGTACAGGCACGAACAGCGCTGGCAATGCACCTCCCGAGGGGGGGGCCACAACCGCGCCCCCCCGCAGGGGTGCCGGAAGGCCAGGAAACCGACGCGGTCCGGTGGTGGGACCCACCAAGTGCAAGATTGGAAGTGGGCGGAGACACAGGGTGAGGGGGCATAGCCCCCACTTACCCAACAGTCCACAGGGGTCCATGGGGACAGCGGGAACATACCTGTGTGTCGGCACACAATGTCCAGCCACAAAGTGTGTAACAGACATAGAGAACCTCAGGGTCCTAATTGCACAAGAGAACATATATTAAAGACAATTCTTATATAACACAAACTGAAAAAGGAAGTAAATATGGGTCAAAAGGGTATGTTAATACAAATGTCAAAAAATTCGCATATCCATAAGTAAAAGTAAAAATTAAACAAATGAAGCCATGGCAGGAGAGTAAAAGGCCAGAAGAACGAAAAAACAAAGGAAAAAGGGAGAAAAGGAGAGCAGGACGGTAGGAAAGAAAGAAAGTGTGAAAGAAAATTGGGGACGGGGAAGAGGAGGAGGAAAAGGGAACAAAGTAAAGAATATATGCGACGCAGACTGGAGGGTAGGCATTGAAGGTAGAAATGCGCAACATACTTGCAGGTACGGCTCGTCAGAATATGGGTATTAAAGAAAAAGTTTGAAACTAATATGTTCATTAAGTCCAGGGAAATTGGTGGCATTTAATATGTGGATCCATTTTGTTTCAAGCTGTAGTAGTTTGTTATCTATGCTTCCACCTCTGACATGTGAAGGAACATGTTCAAGTGCAGAAAACAAAATGACATGGGGATCAAAATTGTGCTGGGCAGCAATGTGCCGGTTGAAGGCAGTGGTAGTAGTGTTTTTATGTAGCGGTTTGATGTGATCTCGGATACGGATCTGGAAAGGACGCTTAGTTTTGCCAACGTAGTATGAGCCACATTGGCATTGAGCCAAATAAACGACTCCTACGGTGGCATAGGTGACCCGGTGTCTAATGGTGTGAGTGTTTCCATTAGGCAGGGTCACAACTTTGGAGTTGGTGACAAAGGCACATATGTCACATCTGCCACATTGGTATGTACCTGTGGCAGTGGGCCTATGTGCAGTGTCGGTCACATGATGACTATTGATGAGTCGGTCACGAAGTGAGGGAGATCGACGGTATGTAATGTCGGGGTGTGTTTTTACATATTTGGCAATTGTGGGATCCGATGTTAATAAGGGCCAAAATTGGTTGAGAATATGCTTAATTTGAGTGTGTTGATTTGAAAATTGAGTGATGAGTCGTATCGGTTGTCTGGTGTCTAGTGGTTTATCGGAGAAGACAAGGTCCTTTCTGTTTAGTTTCTTTGCCTTGTTAAAGGCTTTTTTCAAGAGAGAGTGGCTATAGCCTCTATCTAGGAGTCTATTGTACAGTTCATGTGCTGCCTTGAGGAAGTCTTCCTCTAGGGTACAGTTTCGTTTTATCCTCAGGTATTGGCTGAACGGGATGCTTCTAAGGAGAGGCCTAGGGTGGGCACTATGGGCATGCAGTATCATGTTGCCCGAAGAGGGCTTGCGGTAAAGGGCAGTGTAGATTTGACCATTGGGGTGCAAGCCAATCTGGAGGTCCAAAAAATGGATCTGCAACTGGCTGCACTCCATGGTAAACTTGAGATTGAAGGTATTTAAGGTGAGGTGCTGAACAAACAAGACAAGTTCATCTTTGGTACCTGACCAGAACAACAGTATGTCGTCTATATATCTGTACCAGGATATAACCCTGGACAGGTAGGGATTGGAGTGGGCCGGATCGAATAGTTCCCTCTCCCACCCCCCCAGGTACAGGTTGGCATAGGCAGGGGCGCACTTGGTCCCCATAGCCACACCCTGCACCTGGAGGTAGTGGGAGGAACCGAACATAAAGTAGTTCCGTGTTAGTATGAACCTCAAGAGTTCAAGGACGAAGTCCCCGTATGCGTCATATTTGGGGCCTCTTTCCCGAATTCGTTTTTCAATCACTGAAATGCCTCTATTGTGTGGAATAATGTTGTATAAACTTTCCACATCTAGGGCTACTAGCCATGTGTTTTTTGGTAGGGTTTGACTCTCGAGTATCCGGAGGAGATGGATCGTATCCTTGATATATGAAGGCAGGGCAACTACGTGAGGTGCCAGGTATTTGTCGACCAATGCACTGGCAGATTCAGTGAGACATTGTCGTCCGGACACGATTGGACGGCCCGGAGGGTGATCAAGGGATTTATGGAGTTTAGGGAGAGAATAAAAGGTAGGAGTTGTGGGTTCTCTGACACTAAGAAACTTCCATGTATTGGAGTCTATGGTACCCTTTTGGTAGGCTACGAATATCAACTGTTGGTATTCGAATATGTAATGGTCGATAAGTGATTTAGAGATTGGTCTGTACCAATCACGGTTGTTAAGGATGTCAAGACACATTTGTTCATAGAAGGGCACATCCATCACCACCACATTGCCACACTTGTCGGCTGGCTTGATGATCAGTTCTGGATGGTTTTGAAGGGATTTAATGGCTTTGGTGAGGGCCGGAGTTAGGTTGGAAGGAGAGGGGGAGGTGGGGTTTAGCCCTTCAATGGTGGTGGTAACCTGTTGTACAAAGGCCCAGATATTGGGGTTTGTAGATAGGTTCGGAAAATTGGTGGATTTAGGTTTAAAGGAGGTGGGAGGGGGGAAGGAGACACCAAGGGCGGCGGCCCCGGAATCGTAAGAGTCCAGGAGGTCATCGCCGTCAGTGTCGCCCTCCTCCCAGAGTGACAAGGGCTTGTATTTCAGCCAAAGTAGGGACCTGTTGAGAGGGCCTTGTTTCTTGGAGGGGTACTATACTGGAGGGAGATTTATCGTAGATCACTTTGTACAGCAATTTACGTGCAAAAAGATGGAAATCTTTGATAAGGGCAAATTTGTCGAAATCGTTAGATGGGCAGAATGTAAGACCAAGTTGGAGTACATGGATCTGATCCATGTTTAGTGGAATGGATGATAGATTAATTACATCAGGGGTGGATGATCTTCGTGGATCACCAGAATTTGTGTTTGTGGGTTGGGGGTTGGGCTCAGAGGAGAGTCCTGGCCCTGTCCTAAAAAAATAGGTGCAAGTTTGGGATCTGCAGGTAATGAATTAGCTGGGAACATAGAAGTGATAGTGGGTTCACTTACCCTCCGAGTGGCAGTGTGTGTTTGGGAGTGAGGGAGTGCCGGTGTGGCCGTAGGTGCCTTGATAGTGGATGATTTTGGTATCGCTGACGACTTGGATTGTGCTTTGGTGAAAGGGGTGGACACGTGAGAGGTCTTGGGGTGAGCCGTGGGTAGGTGAGGAAGAGGAGTAGGTCCAAGCGTGCGGTGTAGTGATTCCGAGGACGTGGCAGATAGGTCACCTTTTCTTCTTTTGGCCAGTTGTTCCTGTGTAAGATCATGATATACAGTAGAGGTGCTGGATGAAAAGGAAGCAGACAAGGTGTTAGAAGCATGATTGTTAGAGGTAGGTACAAAGTTGTGACCCTGCCTAATGGAAACACTCACACCATTAGACACCGGGTCACCTGTGCCACCGTAGGAGTCGTTTATTTGGCTCAATGCCAATGTGACTCGTACTACGTTGGCAAAACTAAGCGTCCTTTCCAGATCCGTATCCGAGATCACATCAAACCGCTACATAAGAACATTACTACCACTGCCATCAACTGGCACATTGCTGCCCAGCACAATTTTGATCCCCATGTCATTTTGTTTTCTGCACTTGAACATGTTCCTTCACATGTCAGAGGTGGAAGCATAGATAACAAACTACTACAGCTTGAAACAAAATGGATCCACATATTAAATGCCACCAATTTCCCTGGACTTAATGAACATATTAGTTTCTTTAATACCCATATTCTGACGAGCCGTACCTGCAAGTATGTTGCGCATTTCTACCTTCAATGCCTACCCTCCAGTCTGCGTTGTATATATTCTTTACTTTGTTCCCTTTTCCTCCTCCTCTTCCCCGTCCCCAATTTTCTTTCACACTTTCTTTCTTTCCTACCGTCCTGCTCTCCTTTTCTCCCTTTTTCCTTTGTTTTTTCGTTCTTCTGGCCTTTTACTCTCCTGCCATGGCTTCATTTGCGGTTCCTCTTACAGTTCTCTTATGTTATCTTAATACCACCATGACCTTTGTTATTTGTTAATATTGTATTTGCCTTTATACCTACAATGTCTATTTGCTATTTGGACTTTTGTTTAATTTTTACTTTTACTTATGGATATGCGAATTTTTTGACATTTGTATTAACATACCCTTTTGACCCATATTTACTTCCTTTTTCAGTTTGTGTTATATAAGAATTGTCTTTATTATATGTTCTCTTGTGCAATTAGGACCCTGAGGTTCTCTATGTCTGTTACACACTTTGTGGCTGGACATTGTGTGCCGACACACAGGTATGTTCCCGCTGTCCCCATGGACCCCTGTGGACTGTTGGGTAAGTGGGGGCTATGCCCCCTCACCCTGTGTCTCCGCCCACTTCCAATCTTGCACTTGGTGGGTCCCACCACTGGACCGCGTCGGTTTCCTGGCCTTCCGGCACCCCTGCGGGGGGGCGCGGTTGTGGCCCCCCCTCGGGAGGTGCATTGCCAGTGCTGTTCGTGCCTGTACGGACGCCCGGGGCAGATCACTCATGTCTGCCCTGGGTGTCCGCGCCGTACTCAGACCCTCTGGTCCCCTCGATTCCACCGGCCGATGAGAGGTGACGGCGCCCTGGTGCCTCCCACTCCATGGCGTTTCGCCCTCTCATTCGCCACGTGGCCCGCCAGGTCTGAGCATGCGCACGCGATGCATGTCGGAACCTGTAGTTCCGTGGCACCGCACTGTGCGCAGGCGCGGACGCCCCTTACTCGCGTCCGCACACCTGATCATCATTCGATCAGGTGTGGGGGGTACATTAGTAACCGGCCAGTCCCTCAGTCCACACGCTGGACGAGGGACGTGCCTGTACATGCTCCACACACAGCAACCAGGTAATCTTTCATCTTCACTACATCCAATACAATTTTGTCCCTATCTTACTCTGTATTGAGCCCCTAATCATTCCCTGTAGGAGTTACCTTGGACTTACCATCTATTTCCTCGGCAATCCTCAACACTGATCTCCTACGAACCACATTTTCTGCTACACGGCTGATCAGGTAAACCGCTCCCTGCCTCCTCAGCAGTCCCACTGTTCCCTTTAATATAGTCTGTGCTGTCCTAACTTTTCCCCCTTCTATCCATCTCTCCCCAGGACCTATTGCACCTGTTGCCTTTTCAATAAAATTTTAAAATACTCTACCTCATGCATTTGACTGTGTCAAATCAGCCACTTATCTGGCAGTGTACCTTACTAAGTAAGTTTCTCTTTGGAGACTTTTTCTTTGCTATTTTTATAACGACCATTAGTTCCACCCTTAAAGCGAACTTATTCTCCCATTTAGGCCATTTTCCAATTGATTGCTGATCCCGCTAATTGCTCTGCTGTGTGTGTGCATTCATCCACAGGCACCTCGTGCCTACTGCAACCCACTGTTTTTAAAGAAGAGTGTGAGTTTTCTATATTTTTTTTAAATAGATACATGTATTTTTTTGCTTTATGCAACCGATGCATAATTGCATCATTTCTAGTACTCCCTCAAACGTAACGTTCAACATCTACTCACATTTTTCTAATACATTCCTTTGCCAGGTTTACTGTGTGCCCCCTGCAGGCACATTACACGGCGCGGCCTGCCCATTTTCCCCTGTGGTGACGCCTTCCGCGCCCCCCCTCTGGGGGCCGGTTTTTCAGGTATGTCTGCGCCACCGGAATTAGTGGGGCCACCTCTTTGCATGATTGTCCAGCCACAATACTGAATTTCTTTAGTGTGTATCAAATACTGTACTGTCAAATAACTTTGTTCATATGATGTTTTCTGTATCCCCACATACAGACCCTTTTATATTCACTTTTGAGCTCTTGTTCCCTGAGGAAGCCAATGTCTTGGCGAAACATGTAGGAAATCGAGCCCCCATTTCGACGGCCATCTCCATCTGGCCTATTCTACTATACCCTGGGTCGCATGCAATATACAAATCTATTTTAAGTATAAATCGATTTAAGTGTGTTTTCTTTTTTTTTTTTCTCATAAAGTAGTTTATTGAAGAAGATTAAGCATATATAAACATACATGAGTGCAGATAGGATTTAATATACATCAATCAATTGGTATCAAACTTAAAAGCAAAGTCGTATCTAACATGTCCGTGAGTCATAGCTATGCATTCTGACAGTTAAACAAGCTGTCTTTAGATATGAACTTCTATGTGTTCTGGGAACTATGCCCACCTGTAGGTATCTTTTTGAAATCTGCAATTGTTTGGTGAGTAGGGAAAGAACAGAGTGGAGATAAGAAAAGAAGAGGTAAGAAAATTAGCGAGAAGGATAGGTGTTATGACCTATACGTCACAGTGACTTGAGGGAGCTATTAAGAGCTTATTGGGCTCTAACGTCTAATGTACTTTCTCAAGTTCAGTATAACAAAACGGTTCAGGTTATTACATGGTTATGTATTCGATCAAGTAATGGTAAACATTGACCAGTTATTTAACCAAATTTTCATAATCTTGGGAATATCTATATATGAACCAGGGAGACCAAGTTTCGTGATAACGTTCTACCTTTTCTTCTGACTGTGCCCGTGTGTCTTCCATTTCACAAATATCTGAAATTTTTTGCAACCAGTCTTTCAGAGAAGGAACTGTGGTTGATTTCCAAAACAGTGGAATGAGAGACTTGGCCGCATTTAGTAGGTGTCTAGTGAGAGAATTTTTGTATCTTTTAAAGGTAAAATTTGTAATGTGAAGCAGGCAACATGCTGCGTTAAGTTTGAGCTTGGTCTCCGTGATTCGGCAAATTATCTCTTTAACCTTGTTCCAGTACGGTGTTATTCGTTCACATTGCCACCAAATGTGCATTAGAGTTCCTTTTTCTTTGTTGCACCTCCAGCATGTGTCAGGCGTCTGGGGGAACCATTTGTGAATCTTTGCTGGGGTTGCATACCAATGCGTGAGCATTTTATAAGCCGTCTCCTGTATTCTCGTGCTTAAGGAGCATTTATGCGCCATAATACAGGCTCTCTCCCATTGGGTATCTGAAATTGTCATGTCAAGGCAGTCTGACCATCTCTCTCTGAGCCTATTATCTGCGGGTTTTTTCGAGTTTTGTAACCATTGGTAAGCGACTGATGTGGTCTTTTCGACCTGCTCTCCCTTTAGGCACACCGACTCCAACTCAGTAGGCTCTCTAGTGAAGTGTCTCTTACGAGTGACATTGTTAACGTAACTTCTGACCTGGAAGTACGACCACAAGGGGAGGGAAGGTATATTGTTGTCAGCCTTTAGATTAGTCAAGTCTTTCATTATCTTGTTGTCGAAGCAATGGGAAGTCAGGAGTGGTAGTTTTTGATCTGAGGAGTGCAAGAGGCGATTCCCCATTCCAGGCGGGAAGTCTGGGTTGTTTTGCAATGGGGTGAGAGGGCTGAGAGGCGAGGAAAGTTTGGGTTGTTTAGTTAGATGGTGAAAGATTTCTAGAGTGGTCCCTATCAAAGGGTGGACTCTCAGAGTCGGGGGGTATTTGAGTTTTGGTATCCAGGGGGAGAACCGTAGGGGAATTGGGCTCAAGTCGTTTTCTAACGACACCCAGTCTTTTATGCCGCCATGACAATGCCAGTCTATGATCCTGGCAATGTGTGTGGCATGATAGTACATTTTAAAATCTGGTATCCCTAACCCACCCACTGCTTTGGCTCTTGTTAGTAAGGAAAATTTAATACGTGGTGGTTTGTGTGCCCAAATGAATTGCATTTGAAGGGCCTGAAGCGATCTAAAAAAGCTTTGTGGGATTTTAATAGGGAGTGTGCGTAATAAATATAGAATTTTAGGCAGTATGGCCATTTTGCAAACGGCCACCCTGCCAAACCACGAAAAGAACCCCGTGTGCCAGGTTTGTAAATCCTTTTCTATGATTTTGAGAAGGGGAAGGAAGTTTCGGGAGAAGATAGAGGACAACCTAGGTGTAAGCCAAACTCCTAGGTATTTGACGGCCTGTGTTTCCCACTTGAATGGGCTGTTATCTTGGAGTGTCTTTAGTGTTTGTTCTGGGAGTGAAATATTCAACGCCTCCGATTTCGAAAAGTTTATCTTAAGGTTAGAGATATAACCAAATATTGCGAACTCTCTCATGAGGGAGGGGATGGATATATGCGGATCAGTCAAGAAGAAGAGTAGGTCATCGGCATATGCCGCTACTTTGAATTCACGCCCTATGACCTCAAATCCCTTTATGGCCGTGTTCGCTATGATTCGTCTAACAAATGGTTCTAGTGATATTATGAATAGCAGGGGCGACAGTGGGCAGCCCTGTCTTGTTCCATTGTTTATGCTTACTTTATCGGATAGTGAACCATTTATTTTGAGTCTAGCAGAGGGGTTTTGGTATAAGGAGGTTATCCAGCCCATCATTCCTGGTCCCGGGCCTATGTGTCTGCAAGTTTCAAACATGTAGTCCCAGGCTACTCGATCGAAGGCCTTCTCCGCATCCGTAGACAGGAGAAGACCCTCGATCTTTCGTCCATGGGCAGCGTGAATCAGGTTTAGGGCTTTGGTGACATTATCCCTTGCCTCTCTTCCAGGCATAAAGCCCGCCTGTTCCGGTCCTATCACATTATGAAGTAGAGGTTTCAGTCTGTTGGAGATGATTTTGGCCAGTATCTTCACGTCTAGATTCAGTAGCGATATAGGCCTATAGCTAGAACAGTGAAGTGGGTCCTTGTCTGGTTTGGGTAACACTGTGATAAAGGCCGATAAAAATTCTGGGGGGATCGTTCTTGGCTTTGAAAGGGTATTTAATTCATCTTGGAGGTGTGGGGACAATGTGTCGACGAATGTCTTGTAGTATATGGCCGTGAATCCATCAGGACCCGGGCTCTTACCTTGTTTTAGGTCTTTAATAGCGAGTTTGAGTTCCGACAGGTCTACGGGACTCTCGAGTGATGCGGCGTCCTCCGCTGTGAGCGAAGGAAGGTCCGAATCCCTCAAGAAATCCCGCATTACCTGGAGCCTTTCTCCCTGTAAGTCATGTGGTCTATGTTGGGTTGGGAGATTATATAAATTGGAATAAAAGTCCTGGAAGTGTTGTGCTATTTTGTCCGTTGTTCTGTCTACCCTACCCCCCTTATTTTGAATGCCTGAGATGTTATATTTAGGGGTGAGTCCCCTCAGTGCCCTGGCAAGCAGATGGCCGGGTTTGTCGCCTTGCTCGTAGTATATTTTTTTTCTAAAGAAAAGGAAGCGTTTCGTTTTATATTCTAGAAGCTGTTTAAGGGTCAGTCTTGTCTCGAGAAGAGCAGTCGCCGGTCTGGATGTCAGGGATTGCTTGTGTAAGGTTTCTAGGCGGCGTATTTTTTGTGTTAGTTGGAGAATTTCCTTTTCTTGGTCTTTCTTTTTTTGTGCCCCCATCCTAATTAGCTCTCCCCTGATGGAGCACTTGTGGGCTTCCCAGACCATCAGTGGGTCCATGCCCGGGGTCACGTTATGCCTGAAGAACTCTTTCAGAGCTGCGGTCAGTGTAGACAGCAGACCTGGATCTGTTAACAGAGAGGAATTCAGTCTCCAAGTTCCCGATCTGGCCGGGTTATCGGTCAGGTTTAGGCCAATGGAGACTGGGGCGTGGTCAGAAATTGTCTGTATCCCTATGTTTGCCTCTCTGACTATATGGAGATCCCTCTGTGTGATAAAGATGTAATCAATCCTAGAGTGGCGATCATGGGGGATTGAATAGAAGGAGAAATCTTTATCCTCAGGGTGTAGGAAGCGCCAAGTGTCAACTAAATCTAAAGAGTGGAGGAGAGTTTTGATTTTTTTTAATATTTTATAGGTAATGAAGGTTTTCCCTGTTGACGTGTCTACTAACGGGTTTAAGGGAATGTTAAAGTCTCCCCCTAAGATTAAGCGACCTGTGCTGAAACCCTCTAACTCCCTCATCAATTTTTTGCAAAAGGACAAGTGGGAAGTATTGGGGAAGTAAACATTTGCTAATGTGGTGGGTACCCCAGAACATTTCCCTTTGACAAAAATATATCTCCCCCTGGATCAACCAATTTGTCTGTGATCTCGAATGAAGCCTCCCTACTGAGTAATATTGTCACTCCCTTAGATTTGGAACTGTCGTTTGTAGCGTGGTGTGCCTCTGTGAAGTAGGAGTCGGTGAGCCTGGGAACCTGGTTTGTCTTAAAATGGGTCTCTTGCAGGAAAACAATTTTAGGCTTACCTTTTTTTAATTCCCGCAAGAGAGTAGTGCGTTTCTCCGGAATATTTAGGCCTTTGACGTTGTGAGATACCACCGTAGGGGTCCGACCCAACGCAGAGTAGGCCATTGTTCAGGATCAGAGAGAGATCGCAAACAGTACCTGTAATCACAACTATAAAAAAAAGTACCTGTTAGAATTTAAATACTAAAACGTAGTTGTACCACCTCAATCAGTGACTAAGAAGAATGGGAAGAAGTAGACTGAAAGATGTGAGTATAGTAAGAAATTAGAAGTAAGAGTACGGAGAGTGAGATTTACAACCCTCCCAGACGTTTAACAACGTCTGAGTGGATCAATATTTAGTGTGTGAAAGTGGGTCTATAACCCCTCTGACACACTCTGTGGGGACGCAGGAGACACGCGGCTAGATACCAGACCCAACTTAACAAAAAAGAATGAAATGAACTGTCAGGGACTTAGGACAGCCAGACCACGGCCCATTTCAGCAAGTGGATAGTGCCTGATGGTCTTTTCTGCCGCTTGAGCTGTTAGAGCGGGGCTCCAACCAATGGAGCGGGACAAGCAGTAGCTATAATAACTTGTAGAAATATATGGGGTGGTGGGGTCAGGACGTGAAAGGCATAGTCGCCTCCCTACCTTTCCCCTCCCCCTTCCCATACGGGAATCACTTAGTGCAGGAACCAAAAAACAGAGAAAACTTAAAAAAAGGAATAAAAACAGAAACTCTCTGAGGGAAGTATAAGCAGAAACTCTACATTAAGCTAAAAGTCCCCATCCGGCTTGTATTGACATTTAAAGTGGATAGGAGGTGTGAGGATCTTGTTAGGTCTCTAGGTAGGCCGGGCCCTCACCATAGTCCAACAGGGCTTTTCGTGGAGACAAATCATCCAGCAAGCTGTGTCGTGTTTTCTGAGTGGGATACATGTCAACGCCCTGGGCAGCGACCTTTTCCCCCATATTCCCGTTAGGCTGGCAAGTTCACCGGGAGTGGAGCAAAGGTTAGTGTGATTCACCACAGGGATCTTGTAGTACCCCCTCTGTGTGTGGTTAGGAGGTGCCCAGGTCTCTGCCATACAGACACTAATAGTAGTGGGCCTTTTCCTCCAAGTGTCCAATAATCCGGAATGGGGAGTCCTTGCGTGAAAACTTAACTGTAGCATAAACAAAGCATCTGCTCAATTTAGTACATATGCTAAGGTGTGAGTTGAAACCTGAACAAAACAGAACATCGGTATGTGATAGGATTCTCTCACTCACGCATCTATTAACATCCTGGAGGAATGTGCTTTGCCCCTTGGAGTGCCAGCGATTGATCCTTCCTGCCGATTCTGCTTCTGTTTCTTGGCTTGATGCTTCTCAGGGGTCACCGTAGGGGAGTACGGTGGGCTTCTGTCTCCGGTTGGGAGTAGAAACTCCTGATACCACTCCGGTAGGTCAATCTCACCTAGCTGTAGGGCGCTGCAAAACTCCTGGAGATCACTTGGAGTGCGGAGAAAGTGTTGTTTGCCATTGTGCGACACTGAGAGGGCAAAGGGGAAGCGCCACGTGTACCAAAGATCTTTTGCCCGTAGCGCCTCTAGCAAGGGTCGCAGGGCCCTGCGATTTTTCAGCGTAATTTGGGAAAGATCTTGAAATAAAGTTATGTGGGCGCCGTTGAAAACAATCTGCTCATTTCTGCGCGCCTTGTGCATGATCTCCTCTTTCAGGGAAAAACTTTGCAGGCAGCAAATGATGTCACGAGGGGGAAGTGTATCTGGGCCTCTGGCTCTTAGGGCTCTGTGTGCTCTGACAAATTCAATGTCCGTGTCCTCTGGTCTCTCCAGGAGGCTATTGAAAACCCTCTGCAGTGCATGAGTTATTTGGTCTGCATCAACCGATTCTGGTATACCTCGAACTCTGATGTTACACCGTCTCCCCCTGTTATCGAGGTCTTCCAGGTGTCTGTTCATCTCAATAAAATGGAGTGCATGAGATGAGACCACTCTGTCCAGCCTGTTTATGGCTTTATTTCTGTGTTTTCCTGCTGTTTCAGCGGTGGCCATTTTCTCTGTGAGAACTAACAGGTTGGTTTTGAGGTCCGTGATAGCTGCAGAGAATGAGGCTTTAATGTCAGCAGCAAAGACTGACATATCTGCATAAGTTAGTGGATGGTCAGGACGTGCCTCTCTCCTACCATTATCCTCTGTAGCAGACAGGGAGTCTTCGCTGAGATCCTCCTCACGCTGCACCGGCGCCATCTTCCCTCCTGCAGTCACTCTCTGTATCACGGCTTGATTCCTGAAAATCTCTGAAATGTTCCTCCCGGCTGATGCAGCGGTAGAGCGGCGGGAACGGGTGTGCTGTGGGAAACGATTCTGTCTGCTCATCGTCGCTTGCAGTGCGGCAGAAAGACTGGTTTGGGCCGTTAGTCTGACAGAGCTCCTCGTTTAGGCTGCCATCTCCATCGCGCGCCAAGCCACGCCCCCAAGTGTGTTTTCTTATGTATGTATTATTACTAATAAATAAACTTTGTAATTTTTGTCTTTTTAAACCTGCTTTCTCCTTCTTGTATTATTTGACCCTAGCACCGTTATAATCCCCTGTCCCCACATCCATTAGCTATTTGATTTTTTGGGGATGAGGTGCTGTATCCCATGGTACCATCTAGCCACCACTATATCTCCTTATGAAAGAAGTTTGTTTGAAATCTTTGAAAATGTATTTAAAAGAAAAAAAGAAAAAAAATCACATAAGTATTCACAACCTTTGTCATGACACTGACCTGTTTCCACTGATCATCCTTGAGATGTTTCTACGACTTGATTAGAGTCCACCTGTGGTAAATTCAGTTGACTGGACATGATTTGGAAAGAAACACATCTGTCTATATAAGGTCCCACAGTTAACAGTGCATGTCAGAGCACAAACCATGCCATGAAGTCCAAGAAATTGTCTGTAGACCTCCGAGACAGAATTTTATCCAGGCACACATCTGGGGAAGGGTACAGAAAAATTTCTGCAGCATTGAAGGTCCCAATGAGCACAGTGGCCTCCATTATCTTTAAATGGAAGAAGTTTGGAACCACCAGAACTCTTCCTAGAGCGGGTAGCCCAGCCAAACTGAGCGATCAGGGGAGAAGAGCCTTAGTCGGGGAGGTGAACAAGAACCCGAAGGTAACTCTGACAGAGCTCCAGCATTTCTATGTGAAGAGAGGAGAACCTTCCAGCAGAACAACCATCTCCGCAGTACTCCACCAATCAGGCCTGTATGGTAGCGTGGCCAGAAGGAAGCCACTTCTCAGTAAAAGGCACATGACAGCCCACCTAGAGTTTGCCAAAAGGCACCTGAAGGACTCTCAGACCATGAGAAACAAAATTCTCTGGTCTGATGAAATAAAGATTGACCTCTTTGGCCTGAATGGCAAGCGTCATGTCTGTTTGAAACCAGGCACCGCTCATCACCTGGCCAATACCATCCCTACAGTGAAGCATGGTGGTGGCAGCATTATGCCGTGGGGATGTTTTTCAGAGGCAGGAACTGGGAGACTAGTTCAGGATTGAGGGAAAGATGAATGCAGCAATGTACAGAGACATCCTTGACAAAAACCTGCTCCAGAGCGCTCTGGACCTCAGACTGTTGAAAAGGTTCAGCTTCCAACAGGACAATGACCCTAAGCACACAGCCTACATAATAAAGGAGTGGCTACTCTCTGCGAATGTCCTTGTGTGGCCCAGCCAGAGCCCAGACTTGAACCCGATTGAACATCTCTAGAGAGATCTGAAAAATGGCTGTGCCCCAAAGCTCCCCATCCAACCTGATGGAGCTTAAGAGGTCCTGCAAAGAAGAATGAGAGAAACTGTCCAAAAATAGGTGTGCCAAGCTTGTAGCATCATACTCAAAAAGACTTGAGGCTGTAATTGGTGCCAAAAATAATGAATTTAATCTATTTTGGAACAAGGCTGTAACATAACAAAATGTGGAAAAAGTGAAGCACTGTGAATACTTTCCGGATGCACTGTATGAGTTGTGACATGGAGAGAAAAATGTGTAACTGCGTTCCTCTACATGCTGGCACCTCCAGACATCATATAGCTGAAAGGCGGGTAGGAGAGGTTCCAAGGATATTTTGTATCTGTTGGAGGTAGATGAGGAGTCTAGGAGAAGGTCAGGGGTGATATTGAAATCCCCACACCATATTATTGCTCCTTGTTGTATGGCACTGACATTTTTATGGAGTTTGCATAGGAAGCGCAGCTGGTGGGTGTTTGGAGCATATGCCCAATAATTCTTTCTAAACTGTAGGCACTGACCGTGTGAAGGAAGAGAACAGAACAACAACAGGGTAAAGAGTTCAAAATAGTCGAGTGCGGCACTCACCATCAAGGATATTGGAACAGGATGCAGTTCCACTGCACCGCATTATCGTGGCCAGAGTTTGTTGTTGCGTTGGGGAAGTGGCTGATCCTGAAGCTCCGCACCATTGCTTTGGTCCATCGGCGTGGAGGTAGTGGAGTCGTTAATGATTCCCCAAATTTGTAGTAGGTGTAAACCTTCCTACATTGATGACTTCAGTATACAGTATCTCACAAAAGTGAGTACACCCCTCACAGTTTTGTAAATATTTTATTATATCTTTTTATGTGACAACACTGAAGAAATTACACTTTGCTACAATGTAAAGTAGTGAGTGTACAGTTTGTATGACAGTGTAAATTTGCTGCCCACTCAAAATAACTCAACAGACAGCCATTTATGTCTAAACTGCTGGCAACAAAAGTGAGTACACCTCAAGTGAAAATGTCCAAATTGGGCCCAAAGTGTCAATATTTTGTGTGGCCACTATTATTTTCCAGCATTGCCTTAACCCTCCTGGGCATGGAGTTCACCAGAGCTTTACAGGTTGTCACTGGAGTCCTCTTCCACTCATGACATCACGGAGCTGGTGGATGTTAGAGACCTTGCGCACCTCCACCTTCCATTTGAGGATGCCCCACAGATGCTCAATAGGGTTTAGCTCTGGAGACATGCTTGGCCAGTCCATCACCTTTACCCTCAGCTTCTTTAGCAAGGCAGTGGTCATCTTGGAGGCGTGTTTGGGGTCGTTATGTTGGGATACTGCCCTACTGTCCAGTCTCCAAAGGGAGGGGATCATGCTCTGCTTCAGTATGTCACAGTACATGTTGAAATTCATGGTTCCCTCAATGAACTGTAGCTCCCCATTGCCAGCAGAACTCGTGCAGCCCCAGACCATGACACTCCCACCACCATGCTTGACTGTAGGCAAGACACACTTGTCTTTGTACTCCTCTCCTGGTTGCCACCACACACGCTTGACACCATCCGAACCAAATACGTTTATCTTGGTCTCATCAAACCACGGGATATGGTTCCAGTAATCCATGTCCTTAGTCTGCTTGTCTTCAGCAAACTGTTTGCAGGCTTTCTTGTGCATCATCTTTAGATGAGGCTTCCTTCTGGGAAGACAGCCATGCAGACCAATTTGATGCAGTGTGTGGCATATGGTCTGAGCACTGACAGGCTGACCCCCCACCCCTTCAACCTCTGCAGCAATGCTGGCAGTTTCCCAAAGACAACCTCTTTGATATGATGCTGAGCACGTGCACTCAACATCTTTGGTGGACCATGGCGAGGCCTGTTCTAAGTGGAACCTGTCCTGTTAAACCGCTGTATGGTCTTGGCCCCCAAGCTGCAGCTTAGTTTTAGGGTCTTCTCCATTAGGGATGAGCCAAATCCCCCCCCTGGTTCGGTTCGCACCAGAACCTGCGAACGGACCGAAAATTCGCGCAAACTTTAGAACCCCATTGAAGTCTATGGGACTCGAACGTTCAAAATCAAAAGTGCTAATTTTAAAGGCTAATTTGCATGGTATTGTCCTAAAAATGGTTTTGGGGCCCGGGTCCTGCCCCAGGGGACATGTATCAATGCAAAAAAAAGTTTTAAAAACTGACGTTTTTTCGGGAGCAGTGATTTTAATGATGCTTAAAGTGAAAAAAAAGTGAAATATTCCTTTAAATATCATACCCGGGGGGTGTCTATAATATGCCTGAAAAGTTGCGCGTGCTTCTCATGCTTAGAACAGTCCCTGCACAAAATGACATTTTTAAAGGAATAAAATCATTTAAAACTGCTTACGGCTTTAATGTATTGTCCGGGCCCGGTAATATGGATGAAAATCAGTGAGACAAATGGCATGGGTACCCCCCCTAGTCCATTACCAGGCCCTTTGGGTCTTGTATGGATATTAAGGGGAACCCCGCACCCAAATTAAACAAAGAAAAGGCGTGGGGCCCCAGGCCCTCTGAACAGCAGTATACAGGCGGTGCAAACAAGACAGGGACTGTAGGTTTGTTGTTAAGTAGAATCTGTTTGTAATTTTGAACTGGTACATTTTTAAAGTGTAGCTCCAGCCAAAAAATCTATGTTTAAGCTTTTTGGAAAACATAGGGAAGAGTTATCACCCCTGTGACATTTGTTTTGCTGTCTGTGCACCTCTTCAGAAGATTTTACCGCACTTTCTGTCCCAATGACAAATGTTTTTTGACAATTTGGGGTTTTTAGTGAAACAAGGATTGGTGATAAAGCATCAGTGGAAAGGAGACACGTTTTTCCCATATTAACTCTTACAGGAGAGAATTTCCCTTCCTAGGGGTAGATTTCATCTCACTTCCTGTTGTCTCCTTCCATTTGCAAGTAGGAGTCGTTTGTAAGTTGGATATTTGAAAGTAGGGGTCTGCCCTATACACTCTGCAGAAATTGAAGCCTTAGGTGTTGGTGTTGCCACAACACTGTAAGCCCTCACGGTTACTCTTGGTGGGCACAGGAACGGGCTCTGCTGTGAAATATTAGATCAAGAATAGTAATTACATGCCCCTGTTGAACAGGGTCAGAAAAATTGTGCCTTTGGTGGTGGTGGTGCTGGTGCCACAACACTGTAAGTCCTCACAGTTACTCTTGGTGGGCGCAGAAACGGGCCCTACTGTGAAATATTAGATCAAGAATTGTAATTACATGTTCCTGTTGAACAGGGGCAGAAAAATTGGGCCTTAGGCACTGGTGCCACAAAACTGCAACCCCTCACAAATATTCTAGTTGAGTGCAGCAACGAACCCTCCTGTAAAATATTGCATCAAAAATTGTAATTACACGCCCCTGTTAAACAGGGGATGAAAAATTGGGACTTAGCCACTGATGGCGGTGGCCAGAACCAAAAATATTCTTACAAGCTATCAGCATGATCATTGAGAAGGAAGAGGATAGTCACTCAGCATAACAGGATAGTCACTCAGCATCAGCATAGGCAGTCTTGAAGGGATCTGACATTTCAAAAAAAATATTCGGTTACATCAGCATCAGGTGCTTGGTAGCTGGTGGTGATCCAAGACTGATTCATTTTTATGAAGGTCAGTCGATCGACCAAGTCGGTGGACAGGCGCACCCTGTGATCGGTTACAAAAGAGAGAATCTGACAGGAAGTAGATTAAGAAAGGTGTGCCACATCCCATATATCTAAAAGAAAACATAAGTTCCCCTGTGACGGGATTTTGAAGGCACTACCATGTAAGTCAATACAATATAGGTAAAATATATACTTTTATTACAAAATCACAAAACAAAATATATACAACTCAGACAAAAAATTATGTACAAAATACACTTGAAACAAAGTACATATAAATATGGATACAAATGAAGGTGTAATGGAAAGAAAACCGTAAGTAGAGGTTGATAAATCTCAGTGACGCTGGCGATGGTTGCTGGAACCGATCATACCTTGGGGCTGTGGACTAAAAAATTGAGCCCCCCCCCCCTTTTTCTCTCTCCCTGTCTCCTCTTCACGGAGGTGCCATCCCATCTAACAGGAGAGAGAGACTGAACGTAGCTAGGAGAGAGGAAACAGCATCACGATATGCCATCCAGAGGAGAGATGATCACTGCTTAGGAAAACCGAGGGATCCCCCCAGTGGTGACGGCGGTAATTGCATGCTATCACTAATCTCGAGGTAAGAGTTCTGGGAGACCAGACACATAAAGGAGTTGCAGCAGAAACATTTGGAACAATCATCCTTACCTCATCCTATATTCATAGGACTTTATTATCCTCTACCCACTATAATACTGGTCGGACTTCCTACAGATTGCCCCTTATCACTGTCATACACTTTTAAAGTGAAACTTATCAAGACCAGACTATATTAATTTCATCTATCTAATTCCATATGTTTGGATATATATTTATTTGTTTATTGTTGATACTATTGCCTGCCAGGCACTGAGAATTCACATATGGACATTATTATTGCCATATAGATTATTGATTGAATATTTCCCATTTGAGAGATAATATTTTTAAATATTTGTATATACTTTTTATATTTTTCATATACTTTATATATTTTTTCCTAAATACCACGTGGTTCTATACGATATGGACATAATTTAAATACTCTCCTAAAATATTTTAATTCATTACTTTGGCACTATTTTAATATCTGCGCAGAATCACCTTATTATTTATTTCATTTTTACCACAGACATATCGTCCCAACATCCAGATGAGGGAATGGAAAAGGAAGCAGCCGGCTCACCTCCCCAATGGCAGTTACACAGTTTGGGAGTGAAGGAAGCCAGCCTCCTGCCCCAATGGTTAGCCAGAGTGGAGGATGTGGAGTCCCCAGCAGAAGTGCTGGCAAGAGGGCAGAGTGCTGCTGGCCTCTGCCCTCAACTAACAGAAGGGGGAGTTCCTGTGGTAGTCGATGGGACTTTGGTCTCCACTGACACAACCCCAGAAAATGGTGTGACACTGAGACAGGAGGATGTCAGCCATGCTTTGCAAGCACTGTGGGATTTTCACCTACTAAAAGTGGATGGGGCTTCAGTCCCCACTTGTATACTCCAGGGATGCTGGGCAGTCGGCCCAGATCCCAAACAGCATGATGGAGTGAGCCCAGTCACCCTGTCTTCTCTCCAGCGGCTGAAAGGACTCCAGGGAGAAGGGCCAGTCCAGGCCTGTCCCCAGTGGCGGGCATGTTCTCTGAGAGAGGCAGAGGTTGGCTGGGTAAGTAATGCTCTGTTTGGAACAATTTGTTTGGGGTACTGTGTGGGTATAGGCATTAGGGGACTGGAACTATGGACTAACTTTGGTGTAAATCCGTCTGGGGACTCCTCCTGTGTTATTCATCTGCCGACAAGGGAGAAATGTGACAGACCTAGCCGGGACAGAGGTTTTTGGAGGGGACTGAATGCTAGCCTCTTGCCGACCAATCGTGGGCCCTGGCATTTGGGGGAACGGTGCTCTTTGTGAGCTGTATGGCTGAGGACCCTTGAGGTGGTGTTACTTTGGATTCAGGTCCATATCCCCCCAAGAGACACAGATTCTGGGAACCCTGTATTTGCCATATTACAAAGAGTGACCGATTCATACTGTTGGAACCTTAAGACTACTTTTCCAACATCCTCGAGTTGACCCGTTTGGGGTCCCAATGTGGCTGTTGGACTGATTCCCAGGGGGGAGTATTGTCATGAACCTTGGAATACTGGATTGTCATGAACTTTGGAATACTGAAGTATTTCTCCTTTGATTCTATTACAAAGTGGGGGGTCTTCTGCCCTGTCTTAAGGCTAACCCCCTCCAGACGGCTCCATGGTCTGGAAGGAATGCATTGTTCTGTGTTTGACTGTTTGTTTATGTACTTTAATTACCCCCTGGGGCTTCTCTGTGTCATTACACATATCAGTCCTCCTATTCAAGCTATCGGACCAATCCCTACTGACCCTGTTTCAAGTCCTAATTTGCATGGACAAGAGGACCTGAGTGAAGACTCGAGTGTACTTTACAATTGTCCAATAGGAAAGTGGTTGTTGGGGGTGGGGTGTTCAAACTGCTGTGTATAAAAGTGTGTTGTGTGCATCAATAAAAGTGAGATTCCTGTTTGAACTTACATACCGGCTCCCTGGTGTTTGTTCTGAGCTATCACAACTGGATTCGAACGGCACATAGCTGTAGTTCGAATCCCAGAGCATTGGATGACCGAACCATCAGACGTTGCGATCTGCAATCTGATTCAATAGCCACAGAGGAGTGTCGGGAGAGTGGAACCGAGCGAGCAGGGGCTCGTTACAGACATGTCACAGATTAGGCGGTTCTTGGGCAGGTTAAATTCCTTTTGGAGGTCAACCAGCCGAGCACTGGCATTATATTAACGGCGGAAATGCACACAGACTTTCCTGGCCTGCCTCAGGACATCCTGTAAGCCCGGGTACCTGCCCAAGAACCGCTGCACCACTAAGTTAAGGACGTTAGTATATATATATATACTGATACTGCAGCTAGCAAAATCAACTGCCTGCCTGTAGTAATATTAGTAGGAGAACACCACCAACCTTCTACAGGTAGCTTTAGCTAAACACTGTGCAGAGGTCGCACTACACTAACTTGTAGCTTTAGCTGAACACTGTGCAGAGGTCGCACTACACTAACTTGTAGCTTTAGCTTAACACTGTGCAGAGGTCGCACTACTCTAACTCATAGCTTTAGCTGAATACTGTGCAGAGGACGCACTACACTAACGTTTAAATAATGTAGCTGCCTGCGGTAGTGATAGGATCAGGAAAACACCACCAACCTTCTACAGGTAGCTTTAGCTGAACACTGTGCAGAGGACGCACTACGCCAATGTTTAAATAATGTAGCTGCCTACGGTAGTGATAGGGTCAGGAAAACACCACCAACCTTCTACAGGTAGCTTTAGCTGAACACTGTGCAGAGGACGCACTACACTAACGTGTAAATAATGTAGCTGCCTGGGGTAGTGATAGGATCAGAAAAACACCACCAAACTTATACAGGTAGCTTTAGCTGAACAGTGTGCAGAGGTCGCACTACACTAACTTGTAGCTTTAGCTGAACACTGTGCAGAGGTCGCACTACACTAACTTGTAGCTTTAGCTGAACACTGTGCAGAGGTCGCACTACACTAACGTTTAAATAATGTAGCTGCCTGCGGTAGTGATAGGATCAGGAAAACACCACCAACCTTCTACAGATAGCTTTAGCTGAACACTGTGCAGAGGACACACTACACTAATGTTTAAATAATGTAGCTGCCTGCGGTAGTGATAGGATCAGGAAAACACCACCAACCTTCTACAGGTAGCTTTAGCTGAACACTGTGCAGAGGACGCACTACACTAACGTTTAAATAATGTAGCTGCCTGCGGTAGTGATAGGATCAGGAAAACACCACCAACCTTCTACAGGTAGCTTTAGCTGAACACTGTGCAGAGGACGCACTACACTAACGTTTAAATAATGTAGCTGCCTGCGGTAGTGATAGGATCAGGAAAACACCACCAACCTTCTACAGGTAGCTGTAGCTGAACACTGTGCAGAGGTTGCACTACACTAACTTGTAGCTTTAGCTGAACACTGCGCAGAGGTCGCACTACACTAACTTGTAGCTTTAGCTGAACACTGTGCAGAGGTCGCACTACACTAACTTGTAGCTTTAGCTGAACACTGTGCAGAGGTCGCACTACACTAACTTGTAGCTTTAGCTGAACACTGTGCAGAGGTCACACTACACTAACTTGTAGCTTTAGCTGAACACTGTGCAGAGGTCTCACTACACTAACTTGTAGCTTTAGCTGAACACTGTGCAGAGGTCGCACTACACTAACTCGTAGCTTTAGTTGAACACTGTGCAGAGGTCTCACGACATTAACTCGTAGCTTTAGCTGAACACTGTGCAGAGGTCGCACTACACTAACTTGTAGCTTTAACTGAACACTGTGCAGAGGTCGCACTACACTAACTTGTAGCTTTAGCTGAACACTGTGCAGAGGTCGCACTACACTAACGTTTAAATAATGTAGCTGCCTGCGGTAGTGATAGGATCAGGAAAACACCACCAACCTTCTACAGGTAGCTTTAGCTGAACACTGTGCAGAGGATGCACTACACTAACGTTTAACCACTTGACGACCGCCTCACGCCGATGTACGTCGGCAAAGTGGCACGGACAGGCAAAATCACGTACAGTGTACGTGATTTGCCTTCCGCGGGTGGGGGGTCCGATCGGACCCCCCCCCGGTGCCCGAGGCGGTCGTCTTTTGTCCAGCGGCGATCGGTGATGAGGGGGAGACCATCCGTTCGTGGCCCCCCCCTCGCGATCGCCGCCGGCCAATGAGAATCTTCCTTTGCTGCTGTATGCTAAACAGCAGCAAAGGAAATGATGTCATCTCCCCTCGGGTCGGTATTTTCCGTTCCGGCCCGAGGAGAGAAGACATCAATGTGAGTGCACCAACACACACACACACAGTAGAACATGCCAGGCACACAAAACACCCCGATCCCCCCCCCCGATCGCCCCCCGATTCCCCCCCCAATCACCCCCCCCCCCTGTCACAAACTGACACCAGCAGTTTTTTTTTTTTTTTTTTTTTTTTTTTTTCTGATTACTGCATGGTGTCAGTTTGTGACAGTTACAGTGTTGGGACAGATACTGTTACCCCCCTGTAGGTCTAGGGTACCCCCCTAACCCCCCCTAATAAAGTTTTAACCCCTTGATCACCCCCCCTCACCAGTGTCACTAAGCGATCATTTTTCTGATCGCTGTATTAGTGTCGCTGGTGACGCTAGTTAGTGAGGTAAATATTTAGGTTCGCCGTCAGCGTTTTATAGCGTCAGGGACCCCCCTATACTATCTGATAAATGTTTTAACCCCTTGATTGCCCCCTAGTTAACCCTTTCACCACTGATCACCGTATAACCGTTACGGTTAACGCTGGTTAGTTTGTTTATTTTTTATAGTGTCAGGGCACCCGCCGTTTATTACCGAATAAAGGTTTAGCCCCCCGATCGCCCGGCGGTGATATGCGTCGCCCCAGGCAGCGTCAGATTAGCGCCAGTACCGCTAACACTGACGCACGCAGCATGCGCCTCCCTTAGTGGTATAGTATCTGATCGGATCAATATCTGATCCGATCAGATACTATACTAGCGTCCCCAGCAGTTTAGGGTTCCCAAAAACGCAGTGTTAGCGGGATCAGCCCAGATACCTGCTAGCACCTGCGTTTTGCGCCTCCGCCCAGCCCACCCAAGTGCAGTATCGATCGATCACTGTCACTTACAAAACACTAAACGCATAACTGCAGCGTTCGCAGAGTCAGGCCTGATCCCTGCGATCGCTAACAGTTTTTTTGGTAGCATTTTGGTGAACTGGCAAGCACCAGCCCCAGGCGTCAGGTTAGCGCCAGTACCGCTAACACCCACGCACGCAGCATACGCCTCCCTTAGTGGTATAGTATCTGAACGGATCAATATCTGATCCGATCAGATCTATACTAGCGTCCCCAGCAGTTTAGGGTTCCCAAAAACGCAGTGTTAGCGGGATCAGCCCAGATACCTGCTAGCACCTGCGTTTTGCGCCTCCGCCCGGCCCAGCCCACCCAAGTGCAGTATCGATCGATCACTGACACTTACAAAACACTAAACGCATAACTGCAGCGTTCGCAGAGTCATGCCTGATCCCTGCGATCGCTAACAGTTTTTTTGGTAGTATTTTGGTGAACTGGCAAGCACCAGCCCCAGGCAGCGTCAGATTAGCGCCAGTACCGCTAACACCCACGCACGCACCGTACACCACCCTTAGTGGTATAGTATCTGATCGCATCAATATCTGATCCGATCAGATCTATACTAGCGTCACCAGCAGTTTAGGGTTCCCAAAAACGCAGTGTTAGCGGGATCAGCCCAGATACCTGCTAGCACCTGCGTTTTGCCCCTCCGCCCGGCCCAGCCCACCCAAGTGCAGTATCGATCGATCACTGTCACTTACAAAACACTAAAAGCATAACTGCAGCGTTCGCAGAGTCAGGCCTGATCCCTGCGATCGCTAACAGTTTTTTGGTAGCGTTTTGGTGAACTGGCAAGCGCCAGCGGCCTAGTACACCCCGGTCGTAGTCAAACCAGCACTGCAGTAACACGTGGTGACGTGGCGAGTCCCATAAGTGCAGTTCAAGCTGGCGAGATGGCAAGCACAAGTAGTGTCCCGCTGCCACCAGAAAGACAAACACAGGCCCGTCGTGCCCATAATGCCCTTCCTGCTGCATTCGCCAATCCTAATTGGGAACCCACCGCTTCTGCAGCGCCCGTACTTCCCCCATTCACATCCCCAACCAAATGCAGTCGGCTGCATGAGAGGCATTTTTATGTCCTCCCGAGTACCCCTACCCAGCGAACGCCCCCAAAAAGATGTTGTGTCTGCAGCTAGCGCGGATATAGGCGTGACACCCGCTATTATTGTCCCTCCTGTCCTGACAATCCTGGTCTTTGCATTGGTGAATGTTTTGAACGCTACCATTCACTAGTTGAGTATTAGCGTAGGGTACAGCATTGCACAGACTAGGCGCACTTTCACAGGGTCTCCCAAGATGCCATCGCATTTTGAGAGACCCGAACCTGGAACCGGGTACCGTTATAAAAGTTAGTTACAAAAAAAGTGTAAAAAAAAAAAAAATATGAAATAAAAAAAAATAGTTGTTTTATTGTTCTCTCTCTCTCTATTCTCTCTCTCTATTGTTCTGCTCTTTTTTACTGTATTCTATTCTGCAATGTTTTATTGTTATTGTTATTATGTTTTATCATGTTTGTTTTTCAGGTGTGTAATTATTTACACTTTACTGTGCTTTATTGTTAACCATTGTTAACCATTTTTTTGTCTTCAGGTACGCCATTCACGACTTTGAGTGGTTATACCAGAATGATGCCTGCAGGTTTAGGTATCATCTTGGTATCATTCTTTTCAGCCAGCGGTCGGCTTTCATGTAAAAGCAATCCTAGCGGCTAATTAGCCTCTAGACTGCTTTTACAAGCCGTGGGAGGGAATGCCCCCCCCCCCCCACCGTCTTCCGTGTTTTTCTCTGGCTCTCCTGTCTCAACAGGGAACCTGAGAATGCAGCCGGTGATTCAGCCAGCTGACCATAGAGCTGATCAGAGACCAGAGTGGCTCCAAACATCTCTATGGCCTAAGAAACCGGAAGCTACGAGTATTTCATGACTTAGATTTCGCCGGATGTAAATAGCGCCATTGGGAAATTGGGGAAGCATTTTATCACACCGATCTTGGTGTGGTCAGATGCTTTGAGGGCAGAGGAGAGATCTAGGGTCTAATAGACCACAATTTTTTCAAAAAAGAGTACCTGTCACTACCTATTGCTATCATAGGGGATATTTACATTCCCCGAGATAACAATAAAAATGATTAAAAAAAAAAATATGAAAGGAACAGTTTAAAAGTAAGATTAAAAAAGCAAAAAAATAATAAAGAAAAAAAAAACAAAAAAAAAAACACCCCTGTCGCCCCCTGCTCTCGCGCTAAGGCGAACGCAAGCGGCGGTCTGTCGTCAAACGTAAACAGCAATTGCACCATGCATGTGAGGTATCACCGCGAAGGCCAGATCGAGTGCAGTAATTTTTCCAGTAGACCTCCTCTGTAAATCTAAAGTGGTAACCTGTAAAGGCTTTTGAAGGCTTTTAAACATGTATTTATTTTGTTGCCACTGCACGTTTGTGCGCAATTTTAAAGCATGTCATGTTTGGTATCCATGTACTCGGCCTAAGATCATCTTTTTTATTTCATCAAACATTTGGGCAATATAGCGTGTTTTAGTGCATTAAAATTAAAAAAAGTGTGTTTTTTCCCCAAAAAATGCGTTTGAAAAATCGCTGCGCAATTACTGTGTGAAAAAAAAAAATGAAACACCCACCATTTTAATCTGTAGGGCATTTGCTTTAAAAAAATATATAATGTTTGGGGGTTCAAAGTAATTTTTTTGCAAAAAAAAAAAACTTTTTCATGTAAACAATAATGCCGCGTACACACGGTCGTACTTTTCGTCTACAAAAGTCCAACAGACGCTGATGGACTAAAGCTGGCTGGTAATCCGATCGTGTGTGGGCTTCTCCGGACTTTCAACCGACTTTTTTAGCCTCAAATACGACGTACTTTAGATTTAAAACATGCTTCAAAACTTTTACTTCGTACCTACGACGGACCCCGAAATCCGCTCGTCTGTGTGCTAGTCCGACGGACAAAAAGCCACGCTAGGGCACCTATTGGCTACTGGCTATGAACTTCCTTATTTTAGTCCGGTGTACGTCATCACGTACGAATCCGACCGACTTTTGTGTGGTCGTGTGTAGGCAAGTCCGGTCGTTAGAAAGTAGGCCGCAAGTCCGCGGCAAGTCCACCGAAAGTCTGCCGGAAGTCTGTCCGACAGGCTGTCCGACTTTTGTAGACGAAAAGTACGACCGTGTGTACGCGGCATTAGTGTCAGAAAGGGCTTTGTCTTCAGGTGGTTAGAAGAGTGGGTGATGTGTGACATAAGCTTCTAAATGTTGTGCATAAAATGCCAGGACAGTTCAAAACCCCCCAAATGACCCCATTTTGGAAAGTAGACACCCCAAGCTATTTGCTGAGAGGCATGTCGAGTCCATGGAATATTTTATATTGCGACACAAGTTGCGGGAAAGAGACAAATTTTTTTTTTTTTTTTTTTTTTTGCACAAAGTTGTCACTAAATGATATATTGCTCAAACATGCCATGGAAATATGTGAAATTACACCCCAAAATACATTCTGCTGCTTCTCCTGAGTACGGGGATACCACATGCGTGAGACTTTTTGGGAGCCTAGCCGCGTACGGGACCCCGAAAACCAAGCACCGCCTTCAGGCTTTCTAAGGGCGTGAATTTTTGATTTCACTCTTCACTGCCTATCACAGTTTCGGAGGCCATGGAATGCCCAGGTGGCACAAAACCCCCCCAAATGACCCCATTTTGGAAAGTAGACACCCCAAGCTATTTGCTGAGAGGTATAGTGAGTATTTTGCAGACCTCACTTTTTGTCACAAAGTTTTGAAAATTGAAAAAAGAAAAAAAAAAATGTTTTTTCTTGTCTTTCTTCATTTTCAAAAACAAATGAGAGCTGCAAAATACTCACCATGCCTTTCAGCAAATAGCTTGGGGTGTCTACTTTCCAAAATGGGGTCATTTGGGGGGGTTTTGTGCCACCTGGGCATTCCATGGCCTCCGAAACTGTGATAGGCAGTAAAGAGTGAAATCAAAAATTTTCACCCTTAGAAATCCTGAAGGCAGTGATTGGTTTTCGGGGTCCAGTACGCGGCTAGGCTCCCAAAAAGTCCCACACATGTGGTATCCCCATACTCAGGAGAAGCAGCTAAATGTATTTTGGGGTGCAATTCCACATATGCCCATGGCCTGTGTGAGCAATATATCATTTAGTGACAACTTTATGAAAAAAAAAAAAAATAAAAATAAAAGTGTCACTTTCCCGCAACTTGTGTCAAAATATAAAATATTCCATGGACTCAATATGCCTCTCAGCAAATAGCTTGGGGTGTCTACTTTCCAAAATGGGGTCATTTTGGGGGGTTTTGTGCCATCTTGGCATTCCATGGCCTCCGAAACTGTGATAGGCAGTGAAGAGTGAAAGCAAAAATTTACACCCTTAGAAATCCTGAAGGCGGTGATTGGTTTTCGGGGCCCCGTACGCGGCTAGGCTCCCAAAAAGTCCCACACATGTGGTATCCCCATACTCAGGAGAAGCAGCTAAATGTATTTTGGGGTGCAATTCCACATAGGCCCATGGCCTGTGTGAGCAATATATCATTTAGTGACCACTTTTTGTAAATATTTTTTTTTTTTTTTTTTTTGTCATTTTTCAATCACTTGGGACAAAAAAAATAAATATTCAATGGGTTCAACATGCCTCTCAGCAATTTCCTTGGGGTGTCTACTTTCCAAAATGGGGTCATTTGGGGGGCTTTTGTACTGCCCTGCCATTTTAGCACCTCAAGAAATGACATAGGCAGTCATAAACTAAAAGCTGTGTAAATTCCAGAAAATGTACCCTAGTTTGTAGACGCTATAACTTTTGCGCAAACCAATAAATATACGCTTATTGACATTTTTTTTACCAAAGACATGTGGCCGAATACATTTTGGCCTAAATGTATGACTAAAATTTAGTTTATTGGATTTTTTTTAGAACAAAAAGTAGAAAATATCATTTTTTTTCAAAATTTTCGGTCTTTTTCCGTTTATAGCGCAAAAAATAAAAACCGCAGAGGTGATCAAATACCATCAAAAGAAAGCTCTATTTGTGGGAAGAAAAGGACGCAAATTTCGTTTGGGTACAGCATTGCATGACCGCGCAATTAGCAGTTAAAGCGACGCAGTGCCAAATTGGAAAAAGACCTCTGGTCCTTAGGCAGCATAAAGGTCCGGGGCTCAAGTGGTTAAATAATGTAGCTGCCTGCGGTAGTGATAGGATCAGGAAAACACCACCAACCTTCTACAGGTAGCTTTAGCTGAACACTGTGCAGAGGTTGCACTACACTAACTTGTAGCTTTAGCTGAACACTGTGCAGAGGTCGCACTACACTAACTTGTAGCTTTAGCTGAACACTGTGCAGAGGTCGCACTACACTATCTTGTAGCTTTAGCTGAACACTGTGCAGAGGTCGCACTACACTAACTTGTAGCTTTAGCTGAACACTGTGCAGAGGTCTCACTACACTAACTTGTAGCTTTAGCTGAACACTGTGCAGAGGTCGCACTACACTAACTTGTAGCTTTAGCTGAACACTGTGCAGAGGTCTCACTACATTAACTCGTAGCTTTAGCTGAACACTGTGCAGAGGTCGCACTACACTAACTTGTAGCTTTAACTGAACACTGTGCAGAGGTCGCACTACACTAACTTGTAGCTTTAGCTGAACACTGTGCAGAGGTCGCACTACACTAACTTGTAGCTTTAAATGAACACTGTGCAGAGGTCGCACTACACTAACTTGTAGCTTTAGCTGAGCACTGTGCAGAGGTCGCACTACACTAACTCGTAGCTTTAGCTGAACATTGTGCAGAGGTCGCACTACACTAACTCGTAGCTTTAGCTGAACACTGTGCAGAGATCGCACTACACTAACTTGTAGCTTTAGCTGAACACTGTGCAGAGGTCGCACTACACTAACTTGTAAATAATGTAGCTGCCTGCGGTAGTGATAGGATCAGAAAAACACCACCAATCTTCTACAGGTAGCTTTAGCTGAACACTGTGCAGAGGACGCACTACACTAACTGTAAATACTGTAGCTGCCTGACTGTGGTACTAATAGGATCAGAAGAACACCTGCCTGCCTGTCAGTAGGAAGAGAATAACAAGAACAGATCTAGCTAAACTGAATACAGTGTGTATATATATATATATATATATATATATATATATATATATATATATATATATACACACACACACACACAACACCTGGGATGCATATATATACACAATTCACTGTAAGTGCAGCTAACTGACTGACTGTCCTGCCTAATCTATCTAACTTAAATCAAATGACACTGTCTCTCTGTCTCTGTCTCTCAACGCCGGAACACACTACACAGGGCCGCCGTGCAGGCGGCCTTATATAGTGTGGGGTGTGTACTAAACCCCCTGAGCCATAATTGGCCAAAGCCACTATGGCTTTGGCCAATTACAGCTCTCTGTACAGACGGCGCTGTGATTGGCCAAGCATGCGGGTCATAGTGCATGCTTGGCCAATCATCAGCCAGCAATGCACTGCGATGCCGCAGTGAATTATGGGCGGTGACGCGCCACTCGAATTTGGCGCGAACGGCCCATATTGTTGGCAATTCGGCGAACGACTGAACAGACGATGTTCGAGTCAAACATGGGTTTGACTCGAACACAAAGCTCATCCCTATTCTCCATCTTCTTATAGCATAGGCCATCTTTATGTAGAGCAACAATTCTTTTTTTCAGTTCTTTGCCATGAGGTGCCATGTTGAACTTCCAGTGACCAGTATGAGAAAGTTAGAATGACAACACCCAATTTAACACCCCCACACCTCATTTACACCTAAGACCTTGTAACACTAACAAGTCACATGACACGGAGGAGGGAAAATGGCTAATTGGGCCCAACTTGGACATTTTCACTTTGGGGTGTACTCATTTTTGTTGCCAGCAGTTTATACATTAATGGCTGTGTGTTGAGTTATTTTGAGAGAACAGAAAATTTACACTGTTATACAAGCTGTACACTCACTACTTTACAATGTAGCAAAGTTTAATTTCTTCAGTGTTGTCACATAAAAATATATAATAAAATATTTACAAAAATGTGAGGGTTGTACTCATTTCTGTGAGATACTGTGTATATACTAGACTGTATACTAGACTGGACCTCCCCATGTCAGCCTACTATGGGTCAGCTCCGCCCCCTCTGACTCCTCCAGGACCACCTCTTTTCTAGCCCATAAAAGGGCAGCTGTCTGCCCACACCAGTGTTTTTTTTTTTGTCCTCGCTCCGGACGCCTTTTAAAGTTTATTTATTTATTTTCTTCTCCAACCATCCTGTTGTGTTCAGCCTCTCCCAGAAGACCCCCCCATATAGGCTGTGAATCTCCTGAGGAGGTGGGTTCCCGTGGTGCTGAGATTGTATGGTACTGTATAAATGACTGTGTATTTCTGGCAAAGGTCACTGGCAGTATAAATGACTGTATATACCTTCGTTAGGCAGGTGCTGGCACTCTCTCCTTCCATGTTTTGTATGTTCAGGCAGTGGTTTGGCTCGCTGGGACTTGTAGTTCACCGCCTCCACATGTACTCCTTTCAGGGAGCTCAGAGTTGAGCAGGTGAGGTCAGAGGTAGCTTCCTCTTTGGGTTGCCTAGCAAACACAAGAATGCTCACTGCTGATTTGCAGCAGCCTCTGTCTTCCAGACTGATCTCAGTCTCCCGCTGGTCAATCTGCTACTCTGCTCTGCTCTGCTAAGCATCCTTCCAGGTCTCTTTACTTTCTGCTGTGTTACTTGTCTGTCAGAGTATTTTTATGATCCTGTACCTTCTAGGACTGGGGAATTTTGCCTACCTGCCTAGCTGCCTTAAGCACTGAAGATTTGGATGGAGAAGTTTATTTTAATTGTAGTTATTTATTTATTTTTTTAAAAAGCAAGCACATCCTCTGTGTTTTACAGAGAGAAGGGCCCACTCCCGCAAAGAGGTTCCAAATCAGCATTCCAGCCTCAAAAGAGTAAATAAGGGACTTGACATGACAAATCGCAGAGTCGCATGTAGCTGGATAGATGCCTGTTGTCACAGCATTCCAGATCTCCCTCGCTCTTACCTCACTTTAGTCTCTCGGAGCCAAGCCAAGAGAGGTGAAGACATCAGAAGGCTCAGGACAATACTGCGAAACCACGCCAGGTTAAATTGTACATTAAGCACGCAGTCAAGGAAGGGGTTAAAGAGCGTTTGAAGGAATCCTGCTCTTCCTGCTGTATCTTCACCATCTGCAGATTCTGATCATGTGTTTTCAGTGCGTTTTAACTCTGAAGTCGATAGCGATTTGGATCCATCTGAGGCTGAGATGGTCTCAGAATCGCATGCATTTTATTTTTGCACTGGTTCCCCCCTTGGCGGAGCTGTTAAGGAAAGAATCGTCGCCTCCAAAGAAACAGCAAAGATACTACCCATATTTAAAGAAATCGTTACCCTCCTTCCCATTTCATTTCTGAAATTAAAAAAGAAATTGAGGTTTGAGTGGGGGGGGCCTGAGAAGAAGCTCAATGTGCATAATGGAGTATCGAAGCTGTACCCCTTGGGACACTATGCCTAAGGTGGATGCTTCATTACGTGTATTCGCCCGCCACATTACGCTTCCGCTGGAGGATTCGGTCTCTTTTAGGGATCCTATGGATCGCAAAATAAACGCAGACCTAAAAAGGTTGTATAGTTTGGCCGCAGTAGCCTGCAGACCGGCGGTAGCACTCACTCCTGTGGCAGCAGCACTTGGGCTGGGTTCGCACCTGTGCGTTTTTTGGTGCTCTTTGCGTTTTGCAGATTTGCACTACCCTCCGTTTATCATGGTCTTGAAGTGGCAGTTCTTCTCCTTTGCAGACTGCTGTAGAGTTGTGGCTGTCGACCAGGTCAAGATGACAGCAAAGATAATGGCTCTTTAAGACACAGCAGCCCTTTCGGTTTAACAAGAGATCCAAAGAAGGATTCAGAGAGGCCAGGGCTTACAGACAGTTTTTCAGACAGTGGAGGGGAGCTGGTTCAACCTTCCAGAAACCTTCCAAGCCCAGGGCCAACAAAGCTCCTGGGGCTGTGTTTCCACTGCTGCGTCCCCAGAGTCGCGCGATTTACACTGTGACTTTGCTGTGCGATTTGTGATGCGATGTCATTCGACCTGTGAAAACCATGTGAGAACAAATCGCACAGATGTCGTAACAAAGTAGTGCAAAAACCTTTTTTGGAGTCGCTGCGACTTATGTCGCACCAATTAGAACGGGGACCATTGAAATACATGGGTTTTGACTTGTCATGCGACTTTGCATGTGTCAGGTTGCACAACAACTCGCAGTAGTGGAGACAGAGCCTAAGGCTTCAAATAAGTCCTTCTGAAGCTGTCTCCGCTTAACCCTCTCAAGTAGGAGCAAGACTAGCGCAATTCAGGGGGGTTTTGGGCAGACAACTTATATAATGTCTGGATTGTAGCCATCATTCGATCACGTTATCGTGTCTAGTTCAGAACAAGGCCCCCTCAGACCTTGTTCATAGAAACTGGACTTCCTACGGATTTGGAAAGGAGGCAATGTTTGCAAGGATATATAGGGGAGCTGTTGGCAGCAAGGGCCATCCTTCCGGTTCCAAGGCACGAATTGGGTCAAGGAGTATGTTCCCACTCTGTTTTTGGTCCCAGAGGCTTCAGGGGGTTTCGGACCAGTTTTTGACCTTAAAGTCCTGAATTCTTACATGAAGGTTCCACTATTAAAAATGGAGCCATTAGAAACGATTGTTTCGGTTGTGGAGTCAGGAGACTGGATGGTTTCCATCGATCTGGCGGATGAATATCTTCATGTCTCCATAGACGCATCTCACCATCGCTTTCTCAGGCCTTCCGTGGAAGGCTCTCTTTCATTTTTAATCTCTCCCATTCGGTCTCTGCGCGACTCCGAGAACGTTTTTTAAAGCTACTGTCTGCTGCTCTCAGGGTCAAGGGAGTGCAAATATTTCATTATCTAGATGACATGCTTCTTCTTCTGGGTCCGTCAAATTTAGCTCCTTCTAGTTCATGTGAATTCCCCTGCAAAACACTAACTCGTTTTGGTTGGTTGATCAACTTTTGGAAGAGCCAGATGCATCTGACCAAATGTTGGAGTATTTAGGAGTACAATTCAACACGGATCGGGGTCGTATTTCTCTTCCTCAGACGAAGGTCCAGGGGATCCTGTCTCAGACAAAGCAGTAATGGCCAGGCCTTCTATGATGCTGAAGGAATGCATGCAGTATCTGGGGGTTTTATCAGCCACAGGTCCAGTAGTCCCGTGGGTCAGGTGGCACAGAAGGAGGTTTCAATGCAACTTTCTTCTTCAGTGGGATCATCTGCCAATTCTGGTCACTGGTTGGTGGTCAGTAGCTCGCAATCTTTCCCACAGAGTCTCGTTGAAGGCCTCAGAACCAATAGTGGTGTCGACCAATGCCAGTCTGGCAGGCTACAGGGCACACTGCCTGGGACAGCAGTGTAACGAGCCCCTGCTTGCTCGGTTCCACAATCCTGACACTCCTCTGCGGCTATAGAATCAGACTGCAGATCGCAACATCTGATGGTTCGGTCATCCGATGCTCCGGGACTAGGACTACAGCTATGTGCCATTCTAATCCAGTTGTGTAGCTCAAAACAAACACCAGGCAGGCTGTATGTAAGTTCAACCAGGAATCTCTTTTATTGAAAAATACAGGCTCTTTTATACACTAAAAGTGGAGGTGCATACCTCCGGCTCATATTACTCTAACAATACACCTGTAACCTAATTAACATGGGCTAATTAACTAATCCCTTTAGACAGCCTAGATGACTCAGACATGACCTTTAGGCCAGACTGGCCATCTTGTAGCTCAGAAAACCCAATCAACATTATCACAATAGCAGAGTTAATTAACACAAACAATGGGGATCTAATGACTCTTAGAGCCCATACTAGAGACTTATTTACAATACACATTCTAGCAGGCAACAGACAGACAGGTGGCTAGAATTTATATCAGCATCTCCTAATAGTATCTGTCCCAGCATTATGAATCAGCCACTATATCTAATATGGCAATTCCAGGGTCCCCAGAATCTGTGTGTCCTGGGGGACCAGGACCCAAATCCACAGTAGTACCACCTCAAGGGTCCCCAGGCATACAGCTCACAAAGAGCACCGTTCCCCCAAATGCCAGGGCCCACAATCGATCGGCAAGAGGCTAGCATTCAGTCCCCTCCAAAAGTCTCTCTCCCGGCTAGGTCTGTCACAAGCAGGTTCAAATTTCCTGGGATTGGATGCTGTCAGACGCGCTCTTATACCGCGTACACATGGTCGGACTTTTCGTCTACAAAAGTCCGACAGCCTGTCCGACAGACTTCCGGCGGACTTTCGGAGGACTTGCGGCAGACTTTCTAATGAACGGACTTGCCTACACACGACCACACAAAAGTCCGACTGATTCGTATGTGATGACGTACACCGGACTAAAATAAGGAAGTTGATAGCCAGTAGCCAATAGCTGCCCTAGCGTGGGTTTTTGTCCGTTGGACTAGCACACAGACTAGCGGATTTCGGGGTCCATCGTAGTTACGACGTAAAGATTTGAAGCATGTTCCAAATCTAAAGTCCGTCGGATTTGAGGCTGAAAAAGTCCACTGAAAGTCCGGGGAAGCCCACACATGATCGGATTGTCAGCCAGCTTTAGTCCGTCGGCGTCCGTCGGACTTTTGTAGATGAAAAGTCCGACCGTGTGTACGCGGCATTAGTGTTCCAACCTATGTTGAGAGGTCGAGCTGTCAAGATTCTTTTGGACAACAAATCTACGGTGGCTTAAGTGTGTCTCAAAGGGGCACAAGAAGTCACCCTCTCCTTCAGGTGGCATGTCAATTTTCTCGGCTCTCTTACAGCATCTTAACTCCCAGGGCCTGGCAATGTTTTAGCAGATCGCTTGAGTCGAGGCTTTGGGGATCACAACAAATGGGGCCTCAACCCCAAGTACCTACGCAAGATCTTCAGGGTCTTCAGGGTCTGGGGGATGCCTTTGATAGATCTTATGGCTTTGGAGAATTGTCAACTGCCTTGTTTCTTCTCCCAGACCTAGCATCCACAGGCATTGGGTCAGGGTGCTCTGTCCAGGTCTTGGAACATCCCCTTGGTGTATGTGTTCCCGCCGCTTCCATTGGCTCTCAAAATCCTGCTGAAGATTTAGCGAGAAAGGGTCACAGCAATAGTAGTCCTACCTTACTGGCTCAGGGAGCTGTGGTTCCCTCTGGCTTGGAGAATAAAGTTGGGCTCACCAATCCCTCTGCCTCCTTGTCTAAATCTCCTTCTGCAGAGTGGGGCCAGGCACCCGAACCACAGGAGGATAAAGTTAATGACATTATTACAGGATCGTCAGAACGAATGGAACCTATCACCGGATCTGGAATACTATGGAAAGGGGTTGGGACCTTGGATCTCCTTCAGTATCTAACATTTTGGAGTTTCTGCAGAGTAGTCTCCAAAGGTTAGCTTATAATTCCCTGAAGGGTCAAATCCCTGCCTTGTCAGCTATGTCGTGTACAAGATATGCTCTACATCCGTTGGTGATCTGATTTTTTTTTTTTTTTTTTTTTTTAGGGGCAGCCATAGAAATCAGACCTCCATTAAAATAGTTTTTTTCCAAAAGAGGACTTAACACTAGTCCTGGGAACATTGCTGGTTCCTCTGTTTGATCAAGCTTTCTCTTGTTCATTATTTCTTTTAACAGTTTTGTTTTTTACTAGCCGTGGCCTCGGCCAGAAGAGACTCTGAGTTGTGCGCCTTCTCATCTAAAGAACCATATTGTTTGGTGCTCCCAGACAAGATAGTCCTTAGGCCGATACCGAGCTTTCTACCTAAGGTAGCCACATAATTTCGTATGAACTGGGAGGTCATTCTCCCAGCCTTTCCGGCGGATACAGCTGCTGATGAGTGGAGTAGGTTAGACCTGGTCTCTGCGGTTTCAACCTACCTGAAATGGACTAAAAACTTTGGCAAACAAGATCAGCTGTAGGTTTTCCCAATGGGGCCTAAAAAGGGTATGCCAGCAACATCCAGAGTTGTGTCTTCCTGGTTTGTCAAGACCATGCATATTGCATACAAAATGCTGGGCCTTCCCGCTCCTTCACAGATCAAAGCACGTTCGACGAGGGGTATGGCAGCATCCTGGGCATACGCGAAGGTCGCCACTGAGGTAGTTTGCAGAGCAGCAAGCTGCAGCATGCCCAACACCTTTTTATTAGGCATTACGAGCTTAATATGGCTTGTCCGCCTGAGGAAACATTTGGCTCTACATTATTATGGCGGCTGTTGCCCATTAAAAATTTTGAGTAGCATTGCATTGAGGATTTGGCTTATTTTTTATGTTTTGTCTTCCCTTCCTTCTTAATATTGCTTGGTACATCCCATAGTAGGCTGACATGGGGAGGTTCAGGAATAAGGAAAATTGTTATCCATAACTACCATAATTTTCCTTTCCTGGATCCTCCCCATGTTAGATGGAGGATTCCCACCCTGTTTATCCGTCGCGAGGCAGGGTCTTTTTGAACACTGGTGTGGGCAGACAGCCGCCCTTTTATGGGCTAGAAAAGAGGTGGTCCTGGAGGGGTCAGAGGGGGCGGAGCTGACCCATAGTAGGCTGACATGGGGAGGATCCAGGAAATGAAAATTATGGTAAGTATGGATAACAATTTTTCCTTAATCCTGTACCTTCTAGGACTGGGGAATTTTGCCTGCCTGCCTAGCTGCCTTAGTACTGAAGAATTGGATGGAGAAGTTTATTTTAATTAATTGTATTTATTTATTTTTGTTTGAAAAAAAAAAATTGTGTTTTTATTTTTTAAAAGAGAGCACATCCCCTGTGTTTTATAGAGAGAAGGGCCCACTCCCGCAAAGAGGTTCCGAATCAGCATTCCAGCCTCAAAAGAGTAAAGAAGGGACTTGACATGACAAATCCCAGAGTCGCATGTAGCTGGATAGACACCTGTTGTCACAGCATTCCAGATCTCCCTCGTTCTTAGCTCACTTTAGTCGCTCGGACCCAAGCCAAGAGAGGTCAAGACATCAGAAGGCTCAGGACAATGCTGCGAAAGCACGCCAAGTTAAATCCTACGTTAAGCATGCAGTCAAGGAAGGGTTAAAGAGTGTCAAGAAATCCTGCTCATCCTGCTGTATCTTCACCATCTGCAGATTCAGATCATGTGTTTTCAGTGCGTTTTGCATTGGTTCCCCCCCTTGGTGGAGGCTGTTAAGGATGCAATGAAGTGGCAGGAAGAATCGTTGCCTCCAAAGAAATAGCAAAGATACTACCAGTATTTAAAGAAATCGTTACCTGCCTTCCCATTTCATTTCTGAAATTAAAAAAGAAATTGGCGATGAGTGGGGGGGGGGGGGCTGAGAAGAAGCTCAATGTGCATAATGGAGTATCGAAGCTGTACCCCTTGGGACACTACGACTAAGACGTGTATTCGCCCGCCACATTACGCTTCCGCTGGAGGATTCGGTCTCTTTTAGGGATCCTATGGATCGCAAAATGAACGCAGACCTAAAAAGGTTGTATAGTTTGGCCGCAGCTGCCTGCAGACCAGTGGTAGCACTCACTCCTGTGGCAGCAGCACTTGGGATGGGTTCGCACCTGTGCGTTTTTTGGTGCTTTTTGCGGATTTGCACTACCATCCATTTATCATGGTCTCCTATGGAACACGTTCTGTGGTGCAGTTCTGCGGAATGCGCTGGGAGTGCATGGGTGTGAATCCAGCCTTATGCCCCGTACACACGGTCGGATTTTCCGACGGAAAATGTGTGATAGGACCTTGTTGTCGGAAATTCCGACCGTGTGTAGGCTCCATCACACATTTTCCATCAGATTTTCTGACACACAAAGTTTGAGAGCAGGCTATAAAATTTTCCGACAACAAAATCCGTTGTCGGAATTTCCAATCGTGTGTACACAAATCTGACGCACAAAGTGCCACGCATGCTCAGAATAAATAAAGAGATGAAAGCTATTGGCTACTGCCCCGTTTATAGTCCCGACGTACGTGTTTTACGTCACCGTGTTCAGAATGATCGTATTTTCCGACAACTTTGTTCGACCGTGTGTATGCAAGACAAGTTTGAGCCAACATCCGTCTGAAAAAATCCTAGGATTTTATTGTCGGAATGTCCGATCAATGTCCGACCGTGTGTACGGGGCATTAGAGTGTGGGTAGCGGAGCTGGTGGATGGATGTTTGGATTAAAGTCTGGGAAGTGGCAGTTTGCAGTTTTTAAGACTGCTGTAGAGTTGTGGCTGAAGTGGCTGTTGACCAGGTCAAGATGACAGCAAAGATAATGGCTCATTCCGTCACAGCCTGCAGAGCCTTATGGTTGAAACATTGGTCAGCCGATAAGGCTTCTCAGCACAGTCTGTGTTCGGTTCCATTTGACGGGAAGCTACTCTTCGGGAAGACTTAGAATCAGCAATTCAGCGGGCTTTCGGCGGCAGATCTGGCCTAATCCCGCAGAAGAGAAAAAGACACAGCAGCCTTTCGGTTTAACAAGATCCAAAGAAGGATTCAGAGGCCAGGGCTTACAGACAGTTTTTCAGACAGTGGAGGGGAGCTGGTTCAACCTTCCAGAAACCTTCCAAGCCCAGGGCCAACAAGACCCTGGGGCTGTGTTTCCACTTCTGCGTCCCCAAGGTCGCGCAATTTACACTACAACTTTTCTGTGTGCTTTGTGATGGAATGTCATTTGACCTGTGAATACCATGTGAAAACAAGTCGCACAGATGTCGGAACAAAGTAGTGCAAAAACCTTTTTTGGAGTCTCTGCGACTTAAGTCACAGCAATTAGAACGGGGACCATTAAAATACATGGGTTTTGACTTGTCGTGCAACTTCACATGTGTCAAGTCGCACAACAACTCGCAGTAGTGGAAACTGAGCCTGATGCCGCGTACACACGAGCGGACATTAAGGCGGACTTTGCCCGGCGGACTTTTCGACGTACTTTCCGACGGACTTTCTGAATGAACGGACTTGCCTACACACAATCCACCAAAGTCCGTCAAATTCGTACGTGATGACGTACGACCGGACTAAAACAAGGAAGTTCATAGCCAGTAGCCAATAGCTGCCCTAGCGTGGCTTTTTGTCCGTCGAACTAGCATACAGACGGCGGACTTTTTGACCGGACTCGATTTCAACGGATAAATTTTAAACAAGTTTCAAATCTAAGTCCGTCCAACTTTTGAGAAAACAAAGTCCGCTGGAGCCCACACACATCGAATTGTCCGACGAAATCCAGTCCGCCGGGCAAAGTCCGCCGTAATGTCCGCTCGTGTGTACGCGGCATAAGGCTTCAAATAAGTCCTTCTGAAGCTGTCTCTGCTTAACCCTCTCAAATAGGAGCAAGACTAGCCCAATTCAGGGGGGGTTTGGGATGACAAATTACACGATACCTGGATTGTAGCCGTCATTCGATCACGTTATCGTCTCGAGTTCAGAACAAGGGCCCCCTCAGACCTTGTTCATAGAAACTGGACTTCCTATGGATTTGGAAAGGAGGCAATGTTTACAAGGATATATAGGGGAGCTGTTGGCAGCAAGGGCCATCCTTCCGATTCCAAGGCACGAAGGCACGAACCCCCCCTTCAGGGGGTTTCGGACCTCAAAGTCCTGAATTCTTACATAAAGGTTCCACCATTCAAAATGGAGTCATTGGAAACTATCGTTTCGGTTGTGGAGTCAGGAGACTGGATGGTTTCCATCGATCTGACGGATGCGTATCTTCATGTCTCCATAGACTCATCTCACCATCGCTTTCTCAGGCCTTCCGTGGAAGGCTCTCATTTTCATTTTTAATCGCTCCCATTCAGTCACTGCATGACTCCAAGAATGTTTTTTTAAAGCTTCTGTCTGCTGGGGGACGTGGCTAGCCGGTGCTGAAGACGGCTGCTTGATCTCACAGCTCCACAGCGAGGGAGAATACCGGATCGAATAACGCCCGACAGACCGCAGCGATTTGCCCCAAAATCGCCTTACAGCTGCCCGCAGTGCCGACCGACAATGTCCCGCAAACAGATGGGAGAACGAGGCCTCAGAAAACTCACCACGTTCCTGTTTCCCCAGGACAAGGTCAGTGCTTTCCAAGATGGCGCCGGCGGCCTGACAGACACAAGAGAGGCTTACACAAACCTCCCTGATGACATCCTTAATGAAATGGGCACAGCTCCTCTGCCTATATCCCCTACTCATGACCCTGGATCTGATCCCCTAACTTCCAGCCCTGCTAAGGCGCGGATGCGGATGGATACACCACAACCGCATTTTCCTCATGTCAGCGCTGCAGCCCAAGCCTTCAACCCCTTTCAGTCTAACCAGGCCCTGCACAACTCCATGGCATCTTTCCCCACCTCAGGCCAGCCAGTAATAGACACAACCCTAAAAGAGATGCTGATGTCCCTGCAAACCTCTCTGATGACAGATTTATCATCCCTATTCAGTAAAATCTCCACAGAGATGCTCTCTATGGACAATAGAATCTCTAATATGGAAAGGGGAATGACAGAATGTTCAGCCACAGTGAATGACATTATAGATGCGGTGGATGACATTAAAGATGAGCAACACTGGGTCCGGGCCAAGCTGGCCGATTTGGAAGATCGCTCCCGATGTAACAACGTCAAACTGCGAGGGGTCCCTGAGTCCATACCCCCGAATGATCTTCCTAAATATGCCAAAGACCTCATACACACTATTCTACCCAACGCGGTCCCCAGAGAAATCATTATCGATAGAATTCATAGGATTGCCAAACCGTCTCATCTGGCGGCATCAGTACCAAGAGACGTCCTTATGCGAATCCATTTTTTCCACATAAAAGAAAAAATGATGACCGAAGCCAGAGCCAAAGCTCCCCTGCCCAGACCCTACGAGGCAATACAGATCTTTCCAGATCTTTCCAAGTTCACTCTACAAATGAGGAGGAAGCTGAACCCCATCACAAAAGGCCTCTCCAACCATAAAATCCTGTACAAATGGAGATACCTGGCGACCATCCTTATCACGAAAAATGGCACCACCCACGCTATCAACGACCTAATGAAGGGGCTGCGCCTTCTGCATGAATGGGGCATCATTTTAGAACCCCCAACAGAAGGGATCCCCCTCTGCCACAACGAAATTCTTCCCACAGGCGCAACAACCAGAACCCCAAGATCCACCATACCCATCCGAATACCTGAATAAGTTGGGCCACAACCTCTACAGCTCATTTCTCCCTCGCTGCCTTGAGCAATGCTCCTAGTTGTTCTATTTTTCTCTTTTTAAACACTGTTTTCCCCCACCTGCGGCATAGCTTCCTATAAGCTCTTTGATATTTACGCCGCCACGTTTCTTATACAGCGAGATTGCAGTAGAAAGATAAATCTATTATCAGTTCTTGTTCTTACTGTTGGCTCTTCCAGCCTTTTAACTTGTTGCTTCCCTTCAGCTCCCTCCTGCGGCTTCCCATCCAGATCTCCAACAACACGCAACTGACCGACCGTCCAGCAACTTCATTACCGACACCACCACCAGCATACCGCACGCTACAAGCAACTAACTGTAAGTGACACTTCTACACTCAACACACCTCACCCACTATCCTCTGATCATGCCCTGCAACATTGTGTCCCTCAATGCCAAGGGCCTCAACCACCCGGCAAAACGCCACTCTCTCTGGCACACTGCCGTAAAATTGGACTGTGACATCATCTGTGTCCAGGAAACTCACCTGCTCCCCGCGGCAACAACCCTGTGCCGCAACCGGCAGTACCCCCAAATATACCATGCCACCTATAGTTCCAAGAAAAGAGGAGTTCTCATAGCTTTCAAACAAGGGCTGGACTTCCAACTACTACAACAAATCCCTGACCCCAACGGTAGATATCTCATTCTATCCTTCACCCTCAACAAAGTTAATTATACCTTAATGAATATCTACGCCCCCAACACTCGCCAGATCAGTTTCCTGAAGAAAGCCTTCACTAAGGCTCGAGCAGTCTGCAAGGGTCATTTGATAATTTGCGGGGACTTCAATATGGTTCCTGATATCCACATGGACTCTACTTCTCCCGCGAAAAGGAGAGAGTCACCCCTGAGGCAGCTCCTCACGTCACATGAAATTTTTGACGTGTGGAGATGCCATCATGGGTCCGAAAAAGACTTTACCTATTTCTCACCCCGCCACAATTCCTATTCCAGAATTGATTTGTTCCTTACAGACAAATGGTTACTGCAAAACATCAGCGCATCTGTAATCCACACCGTGACGTGGTCAGACCACGCCCCAATCTCTATTTCCATTAACGACACGCCACCCCAGAGGAATACGTTCCTCTAGCGAGCGAACAATTATATCTTGCAACACCCCACATACTCCCTAGATATAGAAAAACACATAAGCGATTATTTTGATTTAAATAAAGGGTCAGTGGGGGATCCCGTGACGGTGTGGAACGCGCACAAAGCGGTTATTAGAGGCATTATCATGAAATTGAGCTCCGTATGTAAAAAGAAGAGGACGCAGCAAATAGACACCCTTACTTCCCAAATTGCGACTCTCGAATCCCAACATAAGACTAACCCAGACCCGAACACCCGAGCCCAACTATTGACCTTAAGACGAGACCTGCGCTCACTTCTTCTCCATTCCTATGAACTGATCCAGCGCAAGCTCAAAGCTACCACCTACTCCACATCCAACAAAGCAGGTAAAAGACTAGCGAAACGCCTTAAGGTACAGCGGATCAAATCCAAAATTCCAACTTTATCCTACCCACACCCAACGGACACTCTGACTAACCCCCAGGACATAGTAGTCGCTGAAGGCGTTCGCTATAGTAAACTCTACAACATCAAACATGACCATACTACTTACCAACCATCACATGAAGATATCAACAATTTTTTTCAACAAATTAAACTACCAAAGCTGACAGACTCTCAACTGACCTCCCTCAACGAACCATTTTCAGACAGGGAAATTCTCGACACGATATCCTCCTTGCCAACGGCAAAGCCCCAGGACCGGATGGTCTCACGGGGGAATACTATAAAAGGTTCTCCAGACACTTACTTCCCCAGCTGACAGAATTGACATTGCTGCCTCCTCTTCAACATTTCCTGATGAATCACTAAACGCTCTTATTACTATTTCGAAACCAGGCAAAGCTCCTACCTCTCCCCAAAACTTCCGCCCTATCTCCCTATTAAATCTTGACGTAAAAATTTAAGCCAAAACGATTGCCAGACGCCTTATGGTTGTTATGCCTGATCTCATACACACAGACCAATCAGGGTTCATTAGAGGCAGACAAGCCCCTGATGCCACGAGAAGGATGGTAAACATAATACACCATATTGAATCTAGCGGAACGCCTTCTCTGCTCCTCTCTCTGGATGCAGAGAAGGCGTTCGATAGGGTACACTGGTCCTACCTCAGAGCTGTACTAACTAAGCTTGGATTCAAAGACCTCATATACAACGCTATCTTGGCTCTATATACTGTCCCATCTGCGAAGGTGTACTCTGCAGATATGCTTTCACAAACATTTTACATCACGAATTGCACTCGCCAGGGCTGTCCACTGTCCCCGCTGATTTTCAACATGCTCATAGAACCACTCGCGGAACATGTTCGCTCAAACCCCCTAATCACAGGACTGATGATAGGAAAAGTATCACATAAAATCAGTCTCTTTACTGATGATGTCATACTAGTACTCACCAATCCAAATTCCTCCCTTCCTGAAGCCCAAAAATTACTAGACTGGTTCGGTCGCGTATCGTATTACAAACTCAACGTAACTAAATCCCATATATTAGACCTTAAACTGGACTACTTCTCGAAACCTGCTACAAACACAATTCCCCTTTGCTTGGGCTGACCAAAGCATCCCATACTTAGGAGTCCACCTTACAAATAAGTTAAACTCCTATTTGCAGCCAATTTCAAACCTCTCCTCGCCAATTTAAAGATAGAAGCACAAGCCATAACCAAACACAACCTTTCTTGGTCAGGTAGACTGGCAGCATTCAAAATGCTACACCTACCCCAAATCCTATATCTATTCAGAACTCTTCCCGTACCCCTGCCTAAATACTACTTTAAATCACTGCAATCCATGCTTAACAAAACCATATGGAATGAAACCAAACCTAGATGCGCACACTCGACACTCAAATCACAGATACGGCAGGGGGCTCAGGGACAATAGACTTCGAAGACTATTACACACAGCAGCGATACTGGACCAGCTTAATGAGTGGTTCCCCACAAATCCTAATAAACCTTGGAGCTCAATAGAACATTCACACCTGCTTCGTCCGAACCTACAATTTTGGTTAATGAGCTCACCCTGGGGTCCAAAACTATCGGCGGCAACACCTCCCACCATGGTGGCGTCAATCTCAGCATGGAAAAAACTAATACACAACAGCAACGGCACACCGGAGACTCCTCCCATTCCTATCCCTATTGAATCTCTTCACCACCTCTCTCCAGACTTGAATTTAAACCAATGGGCCAAGAAAGGCATCCGAACCATCCAAAATATTCTACTCCTAGACAAACCCAAATCTTTCACCCTCCTGAACCAAGAGTATAACTTACCTCAAACGGAACTCTTCACCTACATGCAAGTCACGCACTGCCTTAGAGACTCCCACCTTCAGATGTACACTATACATCCTAAAGCTTGGGAATATCTAACGTCCTCAATCCCCAAACGCAAGGGAATATCCCTATACTATAATATCTTACACCACAAACTGCAGTTTACCAAGAAACCCCCCCATATTCACTGGGAACATGACTTAGGTCAGACATACACGGAACACCAATGGCAAAAAGTGATCCAGTCAATCTATAAATCCACAAAATGCGCCACACTTTGGGAAAACACCCAAAAACTGCATCTCAGGTGGTACCTAACCCCATCCAGAATTGCTAAATTTAATCCTTCTACAAGTGATCAATGCTGGCGCGGTTGTTCAATCAGGGGTGACCTACTCCACATCTTTTGGACGTGCCCACGACTGCGTAACTACTGGAACATGATCTTCCAAATACTCTCAAACGTCACACACCAAACTTTACACCCAACACCTGATCTAGCTGTGCTGAACCTCACTATTGAAACAGTACCAACACCATACAGATACATAGTGACCCATATTTTATTGGCTGCAAGATTATGTATCGCAAGACTATGGAAAACAGATACTACCCCCTCCGTTGAACATACTCTAGATATGGTGAACCTTCACTACAGTTTTGAAATGATGATGGCCTCTAGTACAGGCCTCATACACACTGTGAAATATAAGTGGAAGCCGTGGGAGTTGTGGTCTGGAGCTGCATCATTCCTTTCATAACCGAACACCTGACGATCTAGAAACCCTTTCTTATTTTCTTGACAAGCAACATATCGTTAACGTTCTTTCTTGATAAGTTTTTTTTCTTTTGAATACTGCTACTGCTTTAGTCTACAGGAAAGAGAAAAATATCCTGGACGGCCGCACACCATAGAAGACATCTTTATTGATATGAAGCTTATAGCTATGAATAAGCGCCATGATGGGGCGTGAAACATGTTGGCTATCTTTCCTGTTCCTCCCTGTACATGAGGTGACTGCATTTGGATTTTATTTCTTCATATCAATAAAGATGTCTTCTATGGTGTGCGGCCATCCAGGATATTTTTCTCTTTCCTCAAGCTTGTGCAGAGCCAGCACCTGTGAGTTCCATCAGGGCGGGTGTCTTCATACGTATTGTAGAGATTGGAGCGGCAATCTTTTGCTTATGCTTTAGTCTACAGGCTCTATTTTACTTCTGATCTCTTTAAGTCAGAGACTGTCCACATAGAGTGCCACCCCCCCAGGTGAAAAAGTGGTCCCATTAGGGTACCTGGGGAGGTGCTACTCATGCAACAATTAACTTCCGATATCGAAATTGATAATATGGCAGTTCGCGGATATATGTTATAGCGCTAACCAGCTAACCTGTTTATTTGTATACACCTAAACGACTGTACTGTATCAACTTTACAATGTGCACATTGTATTGATATATGTTCTTTGTAAAAATCCATAAAAATCTATGATGCAAAGCTACTGTCTGCTGTTGTTGCGACTCTCAGGGTCAAGGGAGTGCAAATATTCTATTATCTAGATGAGATGCTACTTCTGGGTCCGTCAAATGAGCTCCTTCTAGTTCATGTGAATTTCACCTGCAAAACACTAACCCGTTTTGGTTGGTTGATCAACTTTCGGAAGAGCCAGATGCATCTGACCCAAAAGTTGGAGTATTTAGGAGTACAATTCAACACGGATCGGGGTCATGTTTCTCTTCCTAAGAGGAAGGTCCAGGAAATCCAGTCTCAGACAAAGCAGTGATCGCCAGGCCTTCTAAGATGCTGAAGGAATGCATGCAGTATCTGGGAGTTTTATCAGCCACAGTTCCAGTAGTCCCGTGGGTCAGGTGGCACAGAAGGAGGTTTCAATGCAACTTTCTTCTTCAGTGGGATCGCCTGTTAATTCCGATAATCTGGTCCCTGGTTTGGTGGTCAGTAGCTCGCAATCTTTCCCGCAGCATTCCTTTGAAGGCCTCAGAACCAATAGTGGTGTCGACCAATGCCAGTCTGGCAGGCTGCAGGGCACACTGCCTGGGACAGCAGGTTCAAGGCCAATGGAATCTTTGTGGGGCAAAGAGTTCAAATTTCCTGGGATTGGATGTTGTCAGACGCGCTCTTAGCGTTCCAACCTATGTTGCGAGGTTGAGCTGTCAAGATTCTTTTGGACAACAAAACTACAGTGGCTTATGTGTCTCATCAAGGGGGCACAAGAAGTCACCTTCTCCTTCAGGTGGCATGTCAATCTTCCTATGCACAGAGAAGAATCTCGGCTCTCTTACAGCATCTTAACTCCCAGGGCCTGGCAATGTTTTAGCAGATCGCTTGAGTCGAGGCTTTGGGGATCACAACAAATGAGGCCTCAACCCCAAGTACCTACGCAAGATCTTCAGGGTCTGGCGGACGCCTTTGATAGATCTTATGGCTTTGGAGGAGAATTGTCAACTGCCTTGTTTGTTCTCCCAGACCTAGCATCCACAGGCATTGGGTCAGGGTGCTCTGTCCAGGTCTTGGAACTTCCCCTTGGTGTATGTGTTCCCGCTGCTTCCATTGGCTCTCAAAATCCTGCTAAAGATTCAGCGAGAAAGGGTCACAGCAATAGTAGTCCTACCTTACTGGCTCAGGGAGCTGTGGTTCCCTCTGGCCTGAAGGATAAAATTGGGCTCATCAATTCCTCTGCCACCTTGTCAAAATCTCCTTCTGCAGAGTGGGGCCTGACACCCGAACCGCAGGAGGATAAAGTTAATGACATTATTACAGGCTCGTCAGAATGAATGTAACCTATCACCGGATCTGGAATACTACGGAAAGGGGTTGGGACCTTGGATCTCCTTCAGTATCTAACATTTTGGAGTTTCTGCAGAGTAGTCTCCAAGGGCTAGCTTATAGTTCCCTGAAGGGTCAAATCCCTGCCTTGTCGGCTATTGCATGTACAAGATATGCTCTACATCCGTTGGTGATCTGATTTTTAGGGGCAGCCATAGAAATCAGACCTCCATTGAGGACTCCAAAAGAGGACTTAACACTAGTCTTGGGGACATTGCTGGTTCCTCCGTTTGATCAAGCTTTCTCTTGTTCATTATTCCTTTTAACAGGTTTTAGTTTTTTACTAGCCGTGGCCTTGGCCAGAAGAGACTCAGAGTTGTGCGCCTTCTCATCTAAAGAACCATATTGTTTGGTGCTCCCAGATAAGATAGTCCTTAGGCCAATACCAAGCTTTCTACCTAAGGTGGCCACATAATGAACTGGGAGGTCATTCTCCCAGCCTTTCCGGCGGATACAGCTGATGAGTGGAGTAGGTTAGACCTGGTCTCTGCGGTTTCAACCTACCTGAAATGGACTAAAAGCTTTGGAAAACAAGATCAGCTGTAGGTTTTCCCAATGGGGCCTAAAAAGGGTATGCCAGCAACATCCAGAGTTGTGTCTTCCTGGTTTATCAAGACCATGCATATTGCATACAAAATGCTGGGCCTTCCTCCTCCTTCAGAGATCAAAGCACATTCAACAAGAGGTATGGCATCATCCTGGGCATATGCGAAGGTCGCCCCTGAGGTAGTTTGCAGAGCAGCAAGCTGGAGCCCGCCCAACACCTTTTTATTAGGCATTACAGGCTTAATATGGCTTGTCTGCCTGAGGAAACATTTGACTCTACGATTATTACGGCGGCTGTTGCCCATTAAAAATTTTGAGTAACATTGCACTGAGGTTTTGGCTTATATTTTTTTTATTTTTGTCTTCCCTCCCTTCTTAATATTGCTTGGTACATCCCATAGTAGGCTGACATGGGGAGGTCCAGGAATAAGGAAAATTGTTATCCATACTTACCGTAATTTTCCTTTCCTGGATCCTCCCCATGTCAGCTGGAAGATTCCCACCCAGTTTATCCGTTGCGAGGCAGGTTTTTTTGAACACTGGTGTGGGCAGACAGCTGCCCTTTTATGGGCTAGAAAAGAGATGGTCCTGGAGGGGTCAGAGGGGGTGGAGCTGACCCATAGTAGGCTGACATGGGGAGTATCCAGGAAAGGAAAATTATGGTAAGTATGGATAACAATTTCCTTAATGAAATTCCCTGCCTAATCTAGCTTAATTTATCTCCATCCACACACTGTACATGTCCGCTATGTAAGCAGCCTTATATAGTGTGAGGCGTGGACTTAGTCCCCCTGAGCCATGGTTGGCCAAAGGCACCCTGCCTTTGGCCAATTATGGCTCTCTCAGCAGAGTGCGTTGTGATTGGCCAAAGCATGCAGGTCAGGTGCATGCTTTGGCCAATCATCATACAGCAATGCACTGCGTTCTCGCAGTGCATTATGGGGCATTCTGCATCGGTTGAATTTCCCGTGTACGCCCCATAATATTTGAATTGCACCACCAAGTCATCTCCAAATTGACCACTAGATGGCACCATCAACTCACTAAGTAATCAAATGTACTCCTGCATTACACACACTGAAAACCCAGCCTTTCCATGGGAGTGACGTTCCTTACAATTAATGCTAGAGGCTTAAACCATCCGGTCAAACATAAAACACTATGGCAGGAAGCCTCCCTCTACAAATTTGACATCCTGTGCGTGCAGGAAACGCACTTTTGCAACTCCAAAGGGGCGTTACATCATTCTCATTTGCAATATTAACTCATCCACCTTGTTAACACATACGCCCCAACACCCACCAGCTGCGCTTTTTCAATCAGTTACTCTGTAAAGTGCGCAAAGTGCAGCAAGTTTCTCTGTTACTATGCAGAGACTTTAACATCACACCTGAACCAACCATTGACTCATCCACATTTCCGAAAAAATACTCTGCAACCCTTAGCCCTCTAATCCACAAACATGAGCTGTATGACACATGGAGATGCCTCAACGCCAATGAAAGGGATTTTACCTTTTTCTCCACACTGTCCTACACAAGGATAGACTTATTCATACTAGACCACAGGCTACGAAATAAAGCACTTTCTTCTACTATCAACAGCATCACATGGTCCGACCATGCATTAGTTCTGCTGACCCTGGAAGACTCGCTATCGTCCACTGCTACATTTGTTTGGAGATCTAATTCAAGCCTTAATACAGCAACCCAAATCTAAAGCTGAAATTGAGAAATGTTTATATGAATTCTTCCATGACAATGTACCATCAGTAGCTAACCCATTTGTTATTTGGAATGCCCATAAAGTGTATATCAGAGGCATTCTTATTAAACTGGGGGCAAGGACAAAGAGGTAGTGGATCTAGCGGCTTACAGATCTCACAAAAGAGATCCAAATGTTAGACACCCAAAACAAAAAGGCACCCTCCCCTACCTTATCACATAAATTATCACACCTATGCCATGAACTCAGAAACTTATTGTTAACCAACGTTAAAGTCTCACAGCATCTAAAAATTACCTATTATTCGAGTGGCAACAAAGCTGGTAAAGTCTTGGCTAGATGTCTTCAGGGTGTCAGACACAAAACTAAAATACCATTCATCCTACACCCTACAACAATAAACTCTGCCACCCCCAGGCTATAGCAGGCGCATTCAGCGACTACTACAGTTCGTTATATAATTTTAATTTATTAAAGTTTTACATGCTGTGCCCAATAATCCCCAGGTCCAGAGGGTTACACAGGGGTATATTACAAACCTTTTATCATATTTTCACCCTCCACTTGGAGAAAATCTTCAACGCCGCAGCTGCCTTTTCCAACTTTCCCCCAGAAATGATCAAATCATTGATAGTGACTCTACCCAAGTCAGGGAAAGATCCCGTCTCCCCACAAAATTTTCGTCCTATATCACTTTTGAACAATGATCTATGCCAAGCTCATCGCTTCAAGGATGGTAGACATTCTGCCACTTCTTATCCACCCGGACCAATCCGGATTAAAAAAAAACATCAAACAACTGATGCCACCAGAAGGCTCATAAATATCATCCACCTCGCTAATAACAAAAAGGTGCCTTCTTTATTTCTTGCATTGGACGCAGAAAAGGTGTTTTATAGAATAGATTGGACCTACTTGGCTCACATCTTGCAAGCCTTTGGAATCACAAGTCCTATTTTCGCAGCCATAATGGCCTTATATACCAAAGCATCCACACAAGTGTATACTTCGGGCGCTCTATCTGCTCCTTTTTCTATAACGAATGGCACGCGTCAAGGCTGCCCCCCATCTCCACTCATCTTTAACTTACTAATGGAACCATTCAATCTCATCCTAACATCACTGGATTTTTAGTTAAAGAAAGAATGCAAACTATCAGCTTATTTGCAGGTTGACATTATTTTAATGTTAGCAGATGTGGAAAAGTCCCTGGCTTCGGTACATTTAGCTTTAAACCTGTTCAACCAAGTATCATACTACAAGGTTAATGCATCTAAGTCACATATCCTAGATCTGGGACTCCCCTTTCCACAAAACTAGTCTCTTCCTTTCTATATGTGTAGAAGAAAGAAGGAATCAAATATCTTTTTAGCACTTTTACACCCAAGGTGAGAGACTTAGTGACAGCAAATTACTTACCGTTCTTGAACACTTTAGACTCTAAACTAAAGGTGTTAGCAAACAAAGAACTGTCTTTGTCAGGCAGATTGGCATCTTTCAAAATGTTACTATTAGCATAACTCTTATAGCTATTCCGAACCTTGCCAATCCCTGTAACTAATAGCATTTTCACTAAGGCACAATCCTTGCTCAACTTATGAGAGGGTAAAAAAGCAGGGTGCACTTTCAGTAAATTGATTTTACAGAGAAAAGCAGGAAGGGTGGGTCATGTGCAAGTCAAAGACTATTGCCTAGCAGCAATCCTCACCCAACTGAAAACCTGGTTCCCTACTGCCTCCTAGACTTTATGGTCAGAGTTAGAAGGCTCTCATGTCCTGGGAAATAATCTATACAACTACCTGTTATCTAGCCGTTTTAAAGTACCTAAACCAATCCCCGTCTCTCCAACTATACAAGCAGCATTGTCAGCATGGCATCATCTGACCAACATCCCCTTTTGTACATCACCACTCACTCACTTTCTACTTCCTATACCCAGTCTTTCACATATTATATCCGACTTAGGTGTTACACAATGGACATCTTGAGGCATATCTATGGTAGGATAGGACCAACTGTTAAAACCTTCAGATCCGCACAAATAGAGTATAGCATTGATGACCATGACTACTACAAATTTATGCAAGTTTCACACTTCTTAAAGAACAACCCTAACACCACATCATCCCTACCTGGACATATAGCCCAATTCCATAAATCACCGTCCACCAAAACCAAAGGTATCACTTTATTTTATGTTATTATTAACCAGAAATACATCTTTACTAAATCCACACATATCCTACTGGATATCACTGGGAAAGTGATTTTGGGGAGTCATATGCCTCCACCACTTGGCAAAAAGCGCTATCAACCACATATTCAGTAACTAAGAGTGCTAATCTCTGGGAAAAAAAACAGAAACTAGCCTCTTCTAAGTGCTTTCAAGGGTGCGGAAGAGAAGGCTCACTAATTCATATCATGTGGCCATGTAACCATCTTACCACTTTTTGGTCAGAAACCATTTCACTTACAATGCAAGCGCTAAGGCTTTACATTCAGAAAATACCAAGTATGGCCCTGTGCTCTCTTGGAATTGACTTAATCCATTTCCAAATGAGAACTGTACTCATACATATCTTAACAGCAGTCCGTTTATCTCTGGTTAGACACTGGAAAGACCCCAAACCCCCAGAGGTAGGCGAGGTTCTCCAAACTGTCCAAACACATGCCACATATGAATTAATGTTTGCCTCAGCTAATAACAACTTTCACAGGGTTTCCAGGATGTGGGAACTGTAGACAAATTGGTATGAAAAAACCCATAAAATACACGTTTGGTGTGCAACCATTTGGTTAAGTGATAACATGCCTTTATGATAAAATTATACTGTCAGAATTTAGTTTTCCATTAACTGTGACTTTTCCTTTATGCTCCTTTTTCTTTATTGTTGTTCTGTGCTTCTTCTTTGTGAAATGCACCAGTGCCTTAAACAAATGGTGAAGTGTTTGTCCCCTTGGACATATGTTCGCATTCTAAACTTTTGTTAAAAACTCAATAACGTACACTCTGTAACACTTTTTTTTTTTTTTTTTTTTTTATTTATTTTTTTTTATGAAAAAAAAAAAATCCAATAAAAATTACAATTATGAAAAAAAAAAACCTCAATAACAACGTAATGTAATGAACGTAAAGGTTGGATGTATTGCCTCCCTGCTCATGACACAGATTGTTCCCAGATGGGGTGTCTGAAAGGAGTGGTCAATGCCCTTAGTGTAATGCCGCGTACACACAGTCGGACTTTTCGTCTACAAAAGTCCAACGGACGCTGACGGACTAAAGCTGGCTGGTAATCCGATCGTGTGTGGGCTTCTCCGGACTTTCAACGTACTTTTTTAGCCTCAAATCCGACGTACTTTAGATTTGAAACATGCTTCAAATCTTTACGTCGTAACTACGACAGACCCCGAAATCCGCTCGTCTGTGTGCTAGTCCGACGGACAAAAAGCCACGCTAGGGCACCTATTGGCTACTGGCTATGAACTTCCTTATTTTAGTCCGGTGTACGTCATCACGTACGAATCCGTCGGACTTTTGTGTGGTCGTGTGTAGGCAAGTCCGTTCGTTAGAAAGTATGCCGCAAGTCCGCCGAAAGTCTGCCGGAAGTCTGTCGGACAGGCTGTCTGACTTTTGTAGACGAAAAGTCCGACCGTGTGTACGCGGCATTAGAGTAGCATCCACTGATCTAATTAATTTGTGACTTTTGTTTGTCAGTATACTCATATGAACAATCCACTGTTGTATGTTCTAATGTATAAAAGAAGATACTAAAGTTCTTTTATCTTCTTAACCCTTTGTAATTTTTTATGAGAAAACTCAAAAATTGAAATTAAAATCTGCAGTGAGGCTTTTGTTTGTTTGGGAAGGGGTGGGAAATTAAGAATTAATACCTAGGTTTGTTGGTATGGAAGTTCCTAAGTTTGATCTGGGGGGAGGGGTTTGGAACTTCCATTGCCTCTGATTTTTGAAAATAGATTTTTAGGGATGATAGAGCCCCATAGATCTCGAATTTATGAAGAGGGCTAGGAAGTGAGATGAGTGGATACATGGGGGAGAAGAGGTCATTTGCATAGGCTGAAATCTTCAGGTGGTGATTTCTAACTGTCAAGCTGGTGATATTTTTGCTGGCTATTATTTTCCATAGGAATGGTTTAACCAGAGAGCACAAACAAGAGGAGGGAGAGTGGGCAGCCCTGTCTTGTTCCATTTGAAATGTGGAAAGAGTTCAAGAAGATACTGTTGACCTTAACTGAGGTTGATGGGTTAGATTAGGTGACAGAGATCCAGCACAATATATTATCTGCCAGACCTACAGTATGTGCCCATGTGTCAATAGAATAAATTACCAGTTCACCCTATCAAATGTTTTTTCCGCATCTGTGGATAGGAAAAGACATGGCATCAATGAGGAGGATGCTGCATGTATCAGTTCCAAAACTTTTAATATGTTTTCCCTGGCTTCATGCACTGGTAAGAGGTCTATTTGGACAAGGTCTATATACAAGCAACATTGGAAAGGTGACTGTTCACTAATGTTTTAGTAAGCAGTTTGAGATAAAGGTTTATTAGCAATATGGGTCAGTAACCAGCACAGCAGGATGGGCCGTTCCCCTCTTTGGGGATTATCATGATGTGCAATACTAAGGGATCTTTTGAGTAGTAGGACTATGTGTTCAGGAGTAGGGATGAGCCTAAACACCCCCCTGTTCGGTTCGCACCAGAACATGCGAACAGGAAAAAAATTTGTTCGAACACGCGAACGCCGTTAAAGTCTATGGGACACGAACATGAATAATCAAAAGTGCTAATTTTAAAGGCTAATATGCAAGTTATTGTCAATAAAAGTGTTTGGGGACCCGGGTCCTCCCCCAGGGGACATGAATCAATGCAAAAAAAAGTTTTAAAAACGGCCGTTTTTTCAGGAGCAGTGATTTTAATAATGCTTAAAGTCAAACAATAAAAGTGTAATATCCCTTTAAATTTCGTACCTGGGGGTGTCTATAGTATGCCTGTAAAGGGGCGCATGTTTCCCGTGTTTAGAACAGTCTGACAGCAAAATGACATTTTGAAGGAAAAAACACATTTAAAACTACCGCGGCTATTGCATTGCCGACAATACACATAGAAGTTCATTGATAAAAACGGCATGGGAATTCCCCACAGGGCAACCCCGAACCAAAATTAAAAAAAAAAATGATGTGGGAGTCCCCCTAAATTCCATACAAGGCCCTTCAGGTCTGGTATGGATATTAAGGGGAACCCCAGCCAAAATTTTAAAAAAAAATTGACGTGGGGTTCCCCCTAAATTCCATACCAGACCCTTCAGGTCTGGTATGGATTTTAAGGGGAACCCCGCGCCAAAAAAAAAACAAAAAACAGCGTGGGGTCCCCCCAAAAATCCATACCAGACCCTTATCCGAGCACACAACCTGGCAGGCCGCAGGAAAAGAGGGGGGGACGAGAGTGTGGCCCCCCCCCTCCTGAACCGTACCAGGCCACATGCCCTCAACATTGGGAGGGTGCTTTGGGGTAGCCCCCCAAAACACCTTGTCCCCATGTTGATGAAGACAAGGGCCTCATCCCCACAACCCTGGCCAGTGGTTGTGGGGGTCTGCGGGCGGGGGGCTTATCGAAATCTGGAAGCCCCCTTTAACAAGGGGACCCCCAGATCCCGGCCCCCCCCTGTGTGGAATGGTAAGGGGGTACTTACCCCTACCATTTCACTAAAAAACTGTCAAATTTTAAAAATGACAAGAGACAGTTTTTGACAATTCCTTTATTTAAATGCTTCTTCTTTCTTCCTTCATCTTCTTCTTCTTCTTCTGGTTCTTCCTCCGGCGTTCTCGTCCAGCATCTTCTCCGCGGCGTCTTCTATCTTCTTCTCCTCGGGCCGCTCCGCACCCATGGCATGGGGGGGGGGGAGGCTCCCGCTCTTCTCTTCATCTTCTTCTCTTCTTCTTCTTCTTCTTCTTCTTCTTCTTCTTCTTCCTTCCTTCTTCTTCCTTCTTCCTTCTTCCTTCTTCTTCCTTCCTTCTTCTTCCTTCTTCTTCTTCCTTCTTCTTCTTCCTTCTTCTCTTCTTCATGTCTTCTCCGGGCCGCTCCGCAGCCATGCTGTGGCATGGAGGGAGGCTCCCGCTGTGTGACGGCGTCTCTTCGTCTGACGGTTCTTAAATAACGGGGGGCGGGGCCATCCGGTGACCCCGCCCCCCTCTGACGCACGGTGACTTGACGGGACTTCCCTGTGACGTCACGGGGAATGCCACAGGGAAGTCCCGTCATGTCACCGTGTGTCAGAGGGGGGCGGGGTCACCGGGTGGCCCCGCCCCCCGTTATTTAAGAACCGTCAGACGAAGAGACGCCGTCACACAGCGGGAGCCTCCCTCCATGCCACAGCATGGCTGCGGAGCGGCCCGGAGAAGACATGAAGAAGAGATGAAGAAGAAGAAGAAGAAGATGAAGAAGAGAAGAAGATGAAGAGAAGAGCGGGAGCCTCCCCCCCCATGCCATGGGTGCAGAGCGGCCCGAGGAGAAGAAGATAGAAGACGCCGCGGAGAAGATGCTGGACGAGAACGCCGGAGGAAGAACCAGAAGAACCAGAAGAAGAAGAAGATGAAGGAAGAAAGAAGAAGCATTTAAATAAAGGAATTGTCAAAAACTGTCTCTTGTCATTTTTAACATTTTTGACAGTTTTTTAGTGAAATGGTAGGGGTAAGTACCCCCTTACCATTTCACACAGGGGGGGGGCCGGGATCTGGGGGTCCCCTTGTTAAAGGGGGCTTCCAGATTCCGATAAGCCCCCCGCCCGCAGACCCCCACAACCACCGGCCAGGGTTGTGGGGATGAGGCCCTTGTCTTCATCAACATGGGGACAAGGTGTTTTGGGGGGCTACCCCAAAGCACCCTCCCAATGTTGAGGGCATGTGGCCTGGTACGGTTCAGGAGGGGGGGGAGCCGCACTCTCGTCCCCCCCTCTTTTCCTGCGGTCTGCCAGGTTGCGTGCTCGGATAAGGGTCTGGTATGGATCTTTGGGGGGACCCCACGCCGTTTTGGTTTTTTTTTTGGCGCGGGGTTCCCCTTAAAATCCATACCAGACCTGAAGGGTCTGGTATGGAATTTAGGGGGAACCCCACGTCAATTTTTTTTTTAAATTTTGGCTGGGGTTCCCCTTTATATCCATACCAGACCTGAAGGGCCTTGTATGGAATTTAGGGGGACCCCCACATCATTTTTTTTTTTTTTTTATTTTGGTTCGGGGTTGCCCTGTGGGGAATTCCCATGCCGTTTTTATCAATGAACTTCTATGTGTATTGTCGGCAATGCAATAGCCGCGGGTAGTTTTAAATGAGTTTTTTCCTTCCAAATGTAATTTTGCTGTCAGACTGTTCTAAACACGGGAAACATGCGCCCCTTTACAGGCATACTATAGACACCCCCCAGGTACGAAATTTAAAGGGATATTACACTTTTATTGTTTGACTTTAAGCATTAATAAAATCACTGCTCCTGAAAAAACGTCCGTTTTTAAAACTTTTTTTTGCATTGATCCATGTCCCCTGGGGCAGGACCCGGGTCCCCAAACACTTTTTATGACAATAACTTGCATATAAGCCTTTAAAATTAGCACTTTTGATTTCTCCCATAGACTTTTAAAGGGTGTTCCGCGGCATTCGAATTTGCCGCGAACACCCCAAATTGTTCGCTGTTCGGCGAACTTGCGAACAGCCAATGTTCGAGTAGAACATGAGTTCGACTCGAACTCGAAGCTCATTCCTATTCAGGAGTTCAAAGCAGTGGTGAGATGCAGGAGCAGCTGTGGTAATGTTCACAATGAGGAGCCTGCTGACTAGGTGGGAGGTGTGAATGATTCTGCTGGTTGACACATCTATGATGGGTATTTTAACATTTCTCTAAGGAGAGTGGCCAAGTTGTAAACTTTGGGCATGCGCAGTGAGAGAGAATCAGGCAGCCAGGAAGGAGAGGGTGAGAAGGATGTAGAGTATTGAGAGTAATCCCCTCCCAAAGCTGCCCACCGCTCCTGCTTCACCCTTGACAATGCACCCTACTGGGAATACTGAATCAGAGAAGAGCTGAACCAAGGCTTTCTTCTACACCGTGGTCCCTATTCATTTATATCAGGTTGTGGTTTCTCATATGGTAAGGGGCTGAAGGAAACCCCTCAGAGTGTGTGTGTGTGTGTGAGCAGAGTAGAGCAGAGTCTGGGGTGGTCACTGTAGCCTTGCCCGGGATGCAGGTTAAAAAGAACTGTTCCGTGTTTTGGGTCTGTGTGATTGTTATTCAAAGGTCCTGTTTGTTGCTTATCAGATCCATAGTTGAGCAGCTAGATTAATCAAGTTGGGAGGTGGATGAGAGTTTTTAAAACTGAAATGGGTAAGCTGTAGAGTTAGGAGTGGGAAAACGGAAATTTCAGTGGTCCCTTGATGCAGATCTCACAGTTACCACTTGTTGTCCTTGGCTGAGGTTGTCTATGGATGGGTCTCCTGGAGCTGGAGAGTTGAGGTCTCTGGGGAGGAACTAATTTCTGTGGTGAAAGGTCCACCTCCAGCTAGTGTGGAATCTCCACTGGGGGAACTCTGACGAAGGAGAACATATCAGGGAGTTTAACCAGCTAATGTAGGCAGAAAGTTTTGCTGGCATTATGGATCAGGAGGTAAAATGGGTATACTCATATGTAAGAGGCATCTACACTGCTCAGTAAGTACAGCAGAGATCTGAGTGCTCAGTACATTTGCAATGTGCACCATGAAAGGTCTGGCAGAAGGGTGATCTCAGCTCCATCAAAGTTTAACCGAAGCCTGGCACGTAATTTCTTCTTTGATTTAATAAACCCTTCACAGGTCATCTCTGGGTTTTCCCCAGTTAGGTCTGACAGGACTCAGCCTATGAAACCTATCAAGTTGTAGAGCAATAGATGATCGTTTGTCTAATCGGTATTGAGGATACCTGTCACTGTCGCCACAAGATCAGCACCAGCGGCTGCCTTGGGAATGCCCTGATGTCAATGTTGTTTTGGCAACTCTTGTTCTCTAAGTCACCTATTGTATGTGAAGTTGAGTCTATTGAAATTGTCTGTGACTTTCATTTTGTCCCTTCTCTAGAGGCATCCCTCACTGCTCCAGTGAGGAGTAGGCTAAAGCTTATTGAACAGTTTTGTCCGATAATGTCTGTAGGTCTTTGAGAATGTTAGCCAGCTTTCCTGAAAGCAGATTAAATTCATGTGGTTATGTAGGGAGTGATTGCAGGATGTGGGTCCTTATATGATAGGGCAAGTGATGCAGCAGCTACCTGTGAATCTTCAGTCTGGTTCTGAGGGGTGGCCATTTGTTGAATTCCAGTGGTAGTACCTTTTTGTCCCATAGTCCTAGTGTTTTGTACTGCAGGTAGTTCTGCTGCTTGACTTGCATGCAGGGCATGCAGCAGATCAGACTGAAATCAGGGTTACATAGTTACATGGTTCACATAGTTACATAGTTCAATCACTCTGACATCAGGGTATAGGGAAAGACTACGTGAAAATGTTTTTTGCAAAGCGAACATTCATACGTGGAAAAACAATAAAGCAGATTTGTAACAAGGCTGATTTTTATTTCTCTTCTTTGTTGAATGTGTGTGAATATTCATTATGCTGTCTTCAAGTATGCTATTTTGTAAATGACCCAAAAAAACTGTAACAAGTGAAACAAAATATTATGACTTTGACATAGCTTTGTATATAGGACCTCACAAGAACAGCATACAGTACATATGAAAGTATAATTATTTTGGCACTTTTATATTGTTTGAAACAACATGGCAGAAGCTGGGAATATTCAGCAAGGCATTGCAAAGTCAAAAACCCATAGCAACAAATCAGATTTCAGTTTATTGTCATAAAATTTGTTAAAATGTATGTCAGGACAAATTAAAGAAAAAAAAAACATCTATGCAAATGTCCTCATATTTTAACCATTTAAAGGCCCTGAAAATACAGACAGATACCTATTGCTCTGTCAGAATTGCACTGTGCTCCTAAGTCCTGTTGTGGGCTAACAATACACAGCATATTTGTGGACAGAGTAGTGTCAACCCTGCACAGTTTTCTTTTGCCAATTTACTCACATCCACCCACTTTCCTCCCTCCATAACATAGAAACACCAGTCTGTAGATTCAAAGCAAAGAACTAGCAAAGTTAAGTACTCTCCTTGGTATAACACAAGAAGGGTGCAAATGACACAGGACAGTCCTGAATTTCTCACATGAAAATAAGTATTTTGCACTTATCAAACAGATATAACAAAATGATTTGAATGGTATAATCATGAGAGCCAAAATAAGGAAAACAGTTCATTGTTACGTTTTACATAAACTTTAAGAAATACCTGCTTGCATTTTGCACTGCTTTATACAGTAGTATAGTTGTTTGTACTCTAACTGTATTTTAAAGTAATAACATCAATAACCATTTTAAATAATGCGTGGTAGTTTCAAAAATCATGAACTCATTCTGTCATTCCTTTAGTAAAGTTTGTTAGATCAATATGGTCTTTGCTGTGAGAAAAAAGTAATATATAACACAGACACTGTTGAGCTTGCCACATTTTGGGAAACCGTTTATTATAAAACATGGTTATAAACAATGGATATATCAGTGGGTTTAGTGTGGAAAATGCAATTATCTTATTCATGATATTCATAATGTGTGGTGTTACAAGTGATCGTTTAATACTAAAAGGGAAAACTTAGTGACTGACATACCACAGATACCAAATTTGTACTAAATTATTATTCTTTCATTACAGTTTTGGATGCGTTATGGTCATACACGGTATAAATTGAATTAAAATAAGACAGTGAACAAAATGGGAGAAGTTTAGAACCATGCAAATAAATCTGGCATTCCTTATTTGATTACATACATTTTGTGGCATGTATGAATGTTAAAACCTTAGCTAGATCACAAATATTCACAATAGATGATAATGGTTCTATTGTGTTATGTACAGTTATGAATGGAGAAAAAAAAATAAATAAGAGAAGTACGAAATTACTATACAGCCCTGAGTAATCATTAGCAAGGGGCTAGAATAAAAATAATATATATATATATATATATATATATATATATATATATATATATATATATATATATATATATATATATATATATATATATATATATATATATATATATATATATATATAATTACACACACACACACACCCCTAATGCTACATAAATGTATATATGTCAAGACACAAACTGAATCCAAGTTTCACAGATTCAAAGATAACTATTCACTTTAATTAAATTGTAGCCCTGATCTTGACCAGAGTAAATGTACAAAGAGTTTATCCCCCTTCCCTGAAATACGCATCCTCTCCTCAATTACTGAAAATTGTACCGAATAGTGTGTGATATGGTGGCTCATATACTTACATAGTCACATGGTTAATAAGGTTGGATAAAGACACCAGTCCATTCAGTTTAACTTACGTAGGTGTGTGTGTATTATGTCTCTACCTCTTCTCATATCCCTGTATATTTTGTTCAATAAGAAGATAAACATCTAAGAAGTTTTTAAATTAGTGAGATTTCCTGCTAAAACCACCAATCGTGGAAGGGAGTTCCACATCCTTACTGCACTAATAGTAAAAAAAAATCTTACACAATTTAAGGTTGAACTGCTTCTCATCGAATTAATTGAGTTTCTCTGTGTCTTCTTGAGTGACCTGAGACTGAATAGTTTCCTCCCAATGCAGGGATCACCATTAAAAAAAAATGGATATCATTATCATAGCCCCTCCTAAATGTCTCTTCTCCAGAAAGAGTAGGTTTGATTGTAATTGTTCCTCATAACTGAGCCCCTCCAGCCCAACTATTAGTTTTGTTGCTCTTCTCTGGACTCTCTCAAGTTCCAGCACACCCCTTCTAATATACTGCCATTCTGCTTAGTTTTCTGTACACCTGTAAATAGTTGCTATCCTGCAGGTCACTGAGGATGCAAGGGTCAAACTCACAGTCATCAAATCCAAAACCAAGAGAGAGCACACTGCTCCAGGCTGACTGCGTGCTCACCACCGTCCACAATAGATAAAAAACAAAATGGTCGCATACCGGAGCTGCAAAATTTGCTTGATGATAATCTTCGTTTTTTATCTAAATTCACAGCTAGGGATGGGCCGAACACCCCCTATTCGGTTCACATCCAGAACATGCGAACAGGAAAATACTTTGTTTGAACACACGAACACCGTTCGTCTATGGGACACGAACATGAAAAATCAAAAGTGCTAATTTTAAAGGCTTGTATGCAAGTTATTGTCATAAAAAGTGTGTGGGGACCTGGGTCCTGCCCCAGGGGACATGTATCAGTGCAAAAAAAAAGTTTTAAAAACGGTTGTTTTTTCGGGAGCAGTGATTTTAATAATGCTTAAAGTGAAACAATAAAAGTGTAATATTCCTTTAAATTTCATACCTGGGGGGGGGGTGTCTATAGTATGCCTGTAAAGTGGCGCATGTTTCCCGTGTTTAGAACAGTCTGAGTGCAAAATGGCATTTCTAAAGGAAAAAAAGTCATTTAAAAGTACTAGCGCTAGCGCCGGCTATAACGAATTGTCGGTCCTGCAATACACATAAAAATTCATTGATAAAAATGGCATGAGATTTCCCCTCAGGGGAACCCCGAACCAAATTTTTTTTTACAAATGCGTGGGGGTCCCCCCAAATTCCGTACCAGGCCATCCAGGTCTGGTATGGATATTAAGGAGAACCCCGAACCAAATTTTTTTAAAAAAATGGCGTGGGGGTCCCCCTCAAAATCCATACAGAATTTAAGGGGAACCCTGCACCAAAATTAAAAAAAATGGCGTGGGGTTCCCCCAAAAATCCATACCAGACCCTTATCCGAGCATGCAACCTGGCAGGCCGCAGGAAAAGAGGGGGGGGAGAGAGCGCCCCCCTCCTGAACCGTACCAGCCCACATGCCCTCAACATTGGGAGAGTGCTTTGGGGTAGCGGCCCCCCCAAAGCACCTTGTCCCCATGTTGATGGGGAGAAGGGCCTCATCCCCACAACCCTTGCCCGGTGGTTGTGGGGGTCTGCGCCCCCTCTGACAACACGGAAGAAGCCAGAGGGAAGTCCACGTGCGTCAGAGGGGGGGTCACCGGGTGGCCCAGCCCTCCGTTATATAAGAACTGTCACCTGAACAGAAGCGTCACACAGCGGAAGACTCCCACTGAGGCGGATCATGCAGAGGACGAAACAAAGAAGAAGCCAGAGGAAGATGCCAGACGAAAAGACTGGAGGAAGAAGCAGAGGAAGAAGCGGGGGAAGAAGATGGAGGAAGAAGAAGAACACCGAAGGAAGACCAGAAGAAAGAAGATGGAAGAAGAAGCATGGAAAGAAGAAGAAATTAATAAAGGAATTGTCAAAAACTATCTCTTGTCTTTTTTAACACTTTTTTTGTGAAATGGTAGGGGTACATTTGTACCCCGTTACCAATTCACACAGGGGGGGCTGGGATCTGGGGGTCCTTGTTAAAGGGGGCTCCCAGATTCCGATAAGCCCCCTGCCCGCAGACCCCCACAACCACCGGGCAAGGGTTGTGGGGATGAGGCCCTTCTCCCCATCAACATGGGGACAAGGTGCTTTGGGGGGGCCGCTACCCCAAAGAACCCTCCCAATGTTGAGGACATGTGGCCTGGTATGGTTCAGGAGGGGGGGCGCTCTCTTGTCCCCCCTCTTTTCCTGCGGCCTGCCAGGTTGCGTGCTCGGATAAGGATCTGGTATGGATTTTTGGGGGGACCCCACGCCATTTTTTGTTTTAATTTTGGCACGGGGTTCCCCTTAAAATCCATACCAGACCTGAAGGGCCTGGTATTGAATTTGGGGGGACCCCTACACATTTTTTTTTTTAATTTTGGTTCGGGGTTCCCCTGTGGGGAAATCTCATGCCGTTTTTATCAATGAACTTTTATGTGTATTGCCGGACCGTCAATTCATTATAGCCGATACTAGCGCTAGTACTTTTAAACGACTTTTTTTCCTTTTAGAAATGTCATTTTGCACTCAGACTGTTCTAAACACGGGAAACATATGCCACTTTACCGGCATACTATAGACACCCCCTAGGTACAAAATTTAAAGGAATATTACACTTTTATTGTTTCACTTTAAGCATTATTATAATCACTGCTCCCGAAAAAAAGGCAGTTTTTAAAACTTTTTTTTTGCACTGATACATGTCCCCTGGGGCAGGACCCAGGTCTCTGAACACTTTTTATGACAATAACTTGCATATAAGCCTTTAAAATTAGCACTTTTGATTTCTCCCATAGACTTATTAAGGGTGTTCCGCAGCTTTCGAATTTGCCGCGAACACCCCAAATTGTTCGCTATCCGGTGAATGGGCGAACAGCCAATGTTTGAATCGAACTTTATGTTCGACCTGAACATAAAGCTCATCCCTACTCACAGCCATTACTGCTTTATGGAGGTCCAGCAGCTTCTATGAATAGGTGACTTACATGGTCAGATGTTCAGATCAGAAAGTCTTCCCACACACACAAAACAGGAATACCAGCTAATGCATGGCTGTCGACAAGTGCAATGATTTTGAATAGTCTTGTGAGAGGTTTGAAGGTGCACAAACACGCTCACTTGGAAAGTACTTGCTTCCTTTAAAATTAGTGGAGCTGCAGGTATAAGCCTGAACCTTACAATCAGTTAAGCAAAAAAAAACAAAAAAACACTAAAACACTTAAGAATTACTTTCAGTGTTTTAGATTATTAACATAAGAAAATGTAAGAAATGTATGTAGTTTTCAAAGGTGAGAAAAAGCATGTTTCCTTTTAATAATTTTTATTAAAAAGTCTTGTATTAGAAACTTTCTTTCCTTAATAGAGGACTAGGTATAGAGGTGATCATCCACCGCCAATGCTTATATACTCATACTGGACCAACAATAAAGCATCTCATGACTGTTACAGCCTTGCTACCAATGCAGATTTAATCAGAATAAATAGGTTCTTTAAACAGAGGTTTTCAGTTCACATGTCATCATTTTTTTGTGGCCAGCATCTGTGATAATTTACATTCTATATGCTTCTGAAAGATAGGATGTGTATGGGGAGGGGAACCATACACTTTTCTACACTTTGTTAATCCCCATGACATGTAGAAATAACTTATCCAGGTTATTGCGGTGGAGAAGGTTTGACTACTACCCATGCATTTCAGTCATTTAAATGGTATACAACAAGATAAAGATATGCAAGTCTATGTTTAAAGCTGACTTTCAGAAAGGTATTAAACACACACACACACAAATGAATGTGGTTAAATATTTATACATATAAATAAATAAATAATTTTGAACACAGCTAGTGTTAAAAGTGTTTAAAAACTCTTTTAACCACATTTATTAAACAAAATGAAAATTCCCTTTGCAAAATGAAAATTCACTTTGCAAAATGAACATGCTTTATTCCCTTAGTAGGCCAACCCCGCTGCCTCCAAATATAATACAGCATACAATGTATTGTGGATAAAAAAAACACAGTTGGTGACTACAAAATAAATATCTAGTAAAAATAAACAAACTATTAAAACAATAGGGCAAATTCTACAATTCAAGACGGTTTTTCTACACTTTGAGGAAAAAGACATTCTTTCAAGGACAGTGAGATGTACATTTTGGACAGAGAGGGTTCCCTAGAGATGTGAAAGAGGCTATGTTAAAGTGGAACAACCCTCCCTTAACAGGGGAGGAGCCTTCATCACTATCTATCTTCTACATACAAAGCCATTTTAACAACTCTGCCCTAGCAATTTGACACTTTAGGCCATGTTAATTGAAGGATTAACAACTGTACAACTTGCCTGACGCCACTTTCACACCTCAGATCTTGTTCTTCCTTGACATCAATCAACATCTTCCTCAACACATTCCATAATGACTGCATAAAGGTGTCTGTGTGTAAATATAAATGTTGGGGTATATTCCTGACACTCATTAGAGCTAAGGAAGTGGCTGGGATACGCTACAAAATGTGTTCAATTTTACAGAACAGATCCAGTTGAATGTGATTAAAGTGATATTAAAGGCAACTTAAAAAAAATAGCAATCAGTTACATAGTAGGTGAGGATGGAAAAAGACACAAGTCCATCAAGTCCAACCTATGTGTGTGATTATATGTCAGTATTACATTGTATATTGTATGTTGCGGTTGTTCAGGTGCTTATCTACTCCCCGCTAAGACCACCGCCTGTGGAAGGGAATTCCACATCCTTGCCGCTCTTACAGTAAAGAATCCTCTACGTAGTTTAAGGTTAAACCTCTTTTCTTCTAATTTTAATGATTGGCCACGTGTCTTGTTAAACTCCCTTCCATGAAAAAGTTTTATCCCTATTGTGGTGTCACCAATACGGTATTTATAAATTGAAATCATATCCCCTCTCAAGCGTCTCTTCTCCAGAGAGAATAAGTTCAGTGCTCGCAACCTTTCCTCATAACCAATACCCTCCAGACCCTTTATAAGCTTAGTTGTCCTTCTTTGTACTCGCTCTATTTCCAGTACATCCTTCCTGAGGACTGGCGCCCAGAACTGGACAGCATACTCATTATTATCATTTTATCTCTGGAGTTGATCCCTTTTTTAATGCATGCCAATATTCTGTTTATTTTGTTAACAGCAGCTTGGCATTGCATGCCATTGCTGAGCCTATTCTCTACTAGGACCCCCAGGTCCTTTTCCATCCTAGATTCCCCCAGAGGTTCTCCCCCCAGTGTATATTGCATTCATATTTTTGCCACCCAAATGCATTATTTTACATTTTTCTACATTAAACCTCATTTGCCATGTAGTTGCCCACCCCATTAATTTGTTCAGATCTTTTTGCAAGGTTTCCACATCCTGCGGAGAAGTTACTGCCCTGCTTGGCTTAGCATTGTCCGCAAATACAGTGATTGAACAGTTTACCCCATCGTTATACGTGTTATACTTACCTACTCTGTGCAGCGGTTTTGCACAGAGCAGCCCTGATCCTTCTCTTCCTGGGCTCCGCACCGGTGCTCCTGGCTAGGGATGGGCGAACAGTTCGCCCAAGCATAAGTTTGGGCCAAACTTTGGTTGTTCAGACGTTCGGAGAACAACGAACAATATGCGGTGTTTGCGGCAAATTCGAAAGCCGCGGAACACCGTTAAAAGTCTATGGAACACTAACATGAAAAATCAAAAGTGCTCATTTTAAATGCTTATATGCAAGTTATTGTCATAAAAAATGTTTGGAGACCTGGGTCCTGTCCCAGGGGACATGTATCAATGCAAAAAAAGTTTTAAAAATGGCCATTTTTTCAGGAGCAGTGATTTTAATAATGCTTAAAGTGAAACGATAAAAATAAAATATTCCTTTAAATATTGTGCAAAATGACATTTCTAAAGGACCCTTCAGGTCTGGTATTGATTTTAAGGGGAACCCTATGCCAAAATAAAAAAATGGCGTAGGGGTCCCCCCCAAAATCCATACCAGACTCTTATCCGAGCACGCAACCTGGCAGGCCTCAGGAAAAGAGGGGGGATGAGGGAGCGCCCCCCCTGAATCGTACCAGGCTACATGCCCTCAACAGGGGGAGGTTGCTTTGAAGTAGCCCCCCAAAGCGCTTGTCCCCATGTTGATGGGGACAAGAGCCTCATCCCCACAACCCTTGCCCGGTGGTTATGGGGGTATGTGGGAAGGGGGCTTATCGGAATCTGGAAACCCCTTTAACAAGGGGATCCCAGATCCTGCCCCCATGTGAATTGGTAAGGGGTACATTGTACCCCTATCATTTCACAAAAGAAGGTGTCAAAAATAGTAAAAAAAGACAGGAAATACTTTGGGACAAGTCCTTTATTAAAAAATAAAAAATAAAAATGTCCCACAATGTCTATCATGCCGTCCGACGAACCGAAAATGGGAGGCTCCCACAGAGTGACGATTTCTGGGGGACCCCTCGCCAATTTAAAAAAAAAATTGGCGCAGGATTCCCCTTAATTTCCATACTAGACCTGAAGGGCCTGGTATGGATTTTGGAGGGACACCCACGCAATTTTTTTTACATTTTTGGTTTGGGGTTCCCCTTAATATTCATAACAGACCCAAAGGGCCTGGTAATGGACTGGGGGGGGACCCATGCAGTTTTAGCTATATTGCCGAGACCCGACAATTCATTACAGCCGCGATCAGTTTTAAATGTGCACGGTTGTGTATGTCTTAAGGAATACGTAAACCCAACATTTCATATTCCTGATATGTGCCTGCTGTACCATGTACATGTGTGAAAAAGTATCCTATTCTCTTTGTATTGCTTTCTTTGTGTGAAATCCCTGGTGTTCCTGCCAGTCCCTCTGCTTTCCTGTTAAAAACTAACCACACTAAGCAGAAGAACACACCATGGTCAATTTTCTAGCTATGCTACAAACTTAGTGTGCTCTCCTCTAATTATCAGACTTGTCCTGGCACACTAACCTGCACAGCCTTTCACTGGGAAGTTCATTGTACTGCTGTTTCTCCTCCCCTAGCTCTTATGCAGCTGAGGACAGAGGGAATGTGATCACTTATGAAAAAGGAGAAAAAAGGTATTTATAATGTTTTGTATATCTATGCAGAAATGTTGTTATGCCTTTCATTTCTATGTGTAGACTGAATAGTTTGCTTTACAAGTTGAGGATTTACAATCGCTTCAAGATTGAATGTCCAGAATTACAAATCATTTCACAAGTAAGATAGCTACCATACCTATATATTACAGCTGTGTATTTAGTGGTTTGCCTGGAGTTCAGCATTAAACATTCTAAGAAGTTATGTATTCAAATAACTGGAACTGGTGGATCTACATTTCTGCCTTCTTAAATTAAATATTACAGATTTAACTTCATGGCTAGGCCTCAGATTGTCCCAGTAGCAAATTAGAGTGCCATGTAATTATTTTAGTTCTCTATTTTGCAGAAAATTATGGGTATCATTTATATATATATATACAGTATATAACTGTGATATAAATGTAATCAAATTATTGCAAATAATTGTATTAGTAAGTATTAAATCGTCTGTCTATGTATACAGTGAGTTAACATATGTATGTTGGAGCAGCCATATCTATTCATTCATGCTGTATGCTAGCTTTGCTTCCTATTTAGCAGATCTGCACATTGAATGTGCTTTTCCCCTATTTCTGATTTGATTGAAAATAGACTCCACAATAAGGCTACGTGATCTTACTGCAATAACCATTAAAGAAGAAGTGTGGGATTGGAAAACAATAAACATACATACTGTACTCACCTAGTTGGCTGCAGCATCAATCTGATGCTGCAGCTGTACTTTGACAGCTCTAAGACCAAGAACTGAATGATCACATGACCGTCTTCACTGAGCAGGCATCCGGTGACTGTCAGTCACTGTGCTGAGAATCTGAGCCAACTGCCGATCAGGCATGTGGGCAGATCCCCACATGATTTTTGGTTCCCTGCAAAGCCTGGACCGGCTCTTTGATGTTAGCTGACAGTGGACTTTAGCTTGTAGTCGGATGAATCTGGGTAACAGGAGTGCAGAAATAAGTGTACTTCTGTGATCTCTTTTAAAGTAAACATGTGGGAATACCTGCAGCTGTCAGCAGATAGCAAGACCTGTAACAAAATCATTCTCTAGTGCCTCCTGCCACCTTCATTGAGCAAATTGCATTGTGGGGGAAGACGGAGACTGCATTCATGCAACAGTCCAGAAAAGGGATGAGCGGTAGGATGTCCCAGGCAACGCTGGAGTATAATATTGCTATGAAAACAGTATGAACTGATTGCTTATGCTATTAGCAATCAGCTGCTGAGCTTAGTGTATTTTTAGGTTTATTAAAAAAAAATCTTCTAACCACATTCCCTATTATAAAGATTACCACTAAAAGGGGAATCTACAAATTTATATAAAGTACAATCATTAAAATATTGCAAAACAAGCATGTACAATTTCAAAGGCACAAACAAATATTTTTGGGTAAAGTTACACTAACCATTTAAAATGCGTGCTTACTAAAAACACTCTAATTCCCTTTAATATACATGCACATGCATGTTATACATTTTTGCCCATGAAAGTTCTTGTGTTTCTGAAGATTGCTAATGCCAAAAAGGAATTTTTTTTTTTTTGCAGAATCAAGAATAAATGATGTATCAATTCAGGGCCTGACCAAATGCTCAATATTAACAAAAAATATAAGCCCTAACATTTTTCAGCACAAAATTTAAGTTGGGAATTTAGTATTTTATAGAATGTATAATTCTAATTGTATATATAGAGTAGGGGACTGTGTTAAATAGGCTAGGCTTCATAAACCTTTCCTCCAAACTTGTCAACTGGATTTAATTAAATAGACGTTTAAAAATACCATGTGTAGTTCACTGTCAGGTAAAGTTACTTTTTAGGATATCCAGCAAATATTTTTTCAGAATGTTGATTTCAAATTGTGATCTGAAAACACGATGGACAGTAGTCAAACCCAGAAAGGCTAAATTGTTAAAAAGAATGAAGAAAGGGAAATGTGTCTATTTTATCGGAGGTGACCAGATAACTGTTTTTTCATATCCTAATCTATGTCAGAATGACATATGACAACTGGAAATAGGACTGGCTGCTAAGGACAATAGTCAAACTTCCATTTTCTGTTTCTTCATTTTTTTCGTAATTTTTATTTTTTACTAATGACACCAATAGTGTAATATTCCACTCCAAAGAAGTCCTTTTGTCCAATAACAACGTGGCACAAGTGTTTTATACAAGGTCAAGGAATAACCTTTCAGACATTTGTCAATATGGAATTTCTTTGTACAATAAACATAAAGACATGCAGATGTAGACTACCATGCACTGATTTAAGTGCTACACATCAACATTTCAGGTGCAGCTACTAAAGATAAACATTTGTCTCCTTAATGAGAAAAACATTTTTTACGAGATCAACTGTGGTATCATGGTAAATTATTTTACCCCAATAAAATTACAGAATGTTGCTACATCTGTACTGATATTTAAATATAGATCTATAGCTATGCACTCAACTGATATATCTACAAATGTAGCAGTCATTTGGTGTACTATACACGTATATATACATAAGGTAGCAGTGTGGAATATCTGTAACATTTTAGGCTGTTATACCCTACTTTGGAAGTTTAGAAAATGTAAATAATGTAACATTGACTGGATAAATCTTTTTAAAAAATAACTGACATGAATCACTAGAGTTTTGGATTAAAAAAAAATAAAACTGTTTAAAACTAGTTGTGACCATGCCACAAATCTACTGTCTGTGAATTAAAAATGATGTCTACAGTAGCATGAACAAAATGTTATAAATGAAAACTCTTGGATCTAGTTTAGTCTACACTATCTGCATTTATACACAAATATTGTGAAAATCATTGATTTTTTTTTTTTTTTTTTAATTCTATAAGTAAAAGTAATTTTTGTCAGCTCCTTGTAGTCTATCTACAGAAAACATTTTCTTTCTCTTAAACTACATGCATACAGTATTGCTTATTTTGCTAGTAAAAAACAATAGCTGACAACATACAATGTGTTTTAGAATAGTATAGTAATGTCTTAGTCTGTAAAACACATAAAATATTAGCTGCCAGTATTTAATCAGATTGCATTTTCAGTGTTGGCCTATGTCATGGCTTAGTTTACCCTTCTGTAGTAAGGTTAATGACAAAAGAGCTATGTTATCTTACAGGTATATTCTGTTTCTCTACAGAGAATTCAGAGATCCCACAGTAAAGAAAACAATTTGACATGACTTATAATCACTACAGAAGGGAATATTGTTTTGGAGTCAAGTGCATTTCGACATTTGTATTTCTCTTTATGATTGCTCATTAGTCTAGAGCCATCATGCCTTTACGTTGTTTGAAAATATTTTAAATAAATCCAGTAAACAAAAGCAAATTATCCCAGGTAGACTGGAATGAGTGGAAGCCCTGTGAATATTATGTACTGAGAAAGCTAACATTGCTTTTCCTAAGCATTGTTCATTAATCTTGGATTCTGTTGGCAGCTATACTTTTTTTTCCTTTTTTTCATTTTGAGCAAGACATATGAGACATACAGTAAACTTTTAAACATCTGATTCAATACTAGGCATTTTTTTAAATACACGTCTATTGCTGCAGGAATTTGCAACCCTTGGAGCTGGGCACATACTATTCTTGCTTGAAGCATAAGGCATGACATACTCAGAAACACACATGTCATTGGGTACCCGTCCATCCCTTGAGGAATATGAAGTGGTAGATTTAATAGATGACCTTAAATAATTATCATTTCTTGCTTTAAATAATGTAGATTGTTTATAAATGTCAGAAGAGCTCTGTCCATGACTCAGGTTTTGGTTCTCCTGATAAGAATGTAGGAAAGGGTTTTCAGAGGAATTATCTGTGTAAAGGGATCTGCTTCGCTTAGTTTCCTTTAAAGAGTGTGTATAAAGTGGAGTCTTATTTCCCAATAGTTTTTCTGAGGGAACAATAAGGAGGTTAGCAAAAGGGCTTTCTTGCAAATAGCGTTCTTTGTCTTTCAAGCTTATACTACGGGATGGCCTTCCAACGTCTATCTCCCTCGGTTTATTTATGTTATCACAAGAATGCTGCCTATTGATTCTTAACTTGTCCTTCTTCTGAAACTGTAGAGCATTGTTCTCGATCCAGTTGTGCTCAAAAACATCTTCAGAATGAACAGAATTAGTGGTCTCATGTAGCATTCGGTCTTCATCAATGTCATAAAGGTTTCCTATATGTAGACAGTCATCACATTTATAAGGGGACCTGGTTGAGTAGTGACCAGTATAACTGGGTACATTAGAAAGACAACTTCGGCAATGGGTCAAGTTTTGCCTATGCCTGTCATTGATTTCTGTTATAGATGCATTCTTTTCTTTTAAACTATAATGTTTATTAAATAATTTGTACTGAATATCATTGTTTGGAAGACTTTCCTCATTGTGCAAAGGAGTCCTATTAATATGAAGAGAAGAATCTGACTTTTTGTAATTGTCATTTTGATCTTGATACACCTCAGGGTAATCCCCTTCCTCCTGAGCAGGGGCATTGTCACCATACTGAGGTTGCTCCACTAAAAAATTAGGCTCCTTGTCCCCATTGATGGTGTAAATTTTATCCCGAGCAGAGCTTTGTTTACTTTTTAAATAAGACAACTCAACTTCACTACAGTCTCTAGGATACTTTGATATAGATCGTTTCTTTAAATTTTCCTTACTCTTGTGAGATTTGCCATTGTTTTCAGTGTCTACCTGGCAGGTTGCTCTACTTGATGTGTCAGATGCATCAGAAAAATGCCCATCCTCTGGAAGAAAGTGCTTGTTTTTGCTGGATGGTTTGGGATCTTCATTTCCATTTTCATTGATTGAACCCTGATTCTGCCTTAAAGTCTCTACAGACTTTTTCCAAAGTTGCCTTGGTCTTGAATTTGCTTTGGGGTCTGCACTAACAGCAACCTCAACTGTGTTGGGGTTGGATTCATTTAATGTTAAGGGGTGTTGACCTTGAAACACGTAATTGTTAAGATTGTCCATATGGCGGTTGCTAGGTAGAATGGAGAGATCATGTGCATTTTCAATATATATCTCTTTTTGCTGGAAAGGTCTGTTATCTGAATAAATTAGATTTCCCTTATCTAGCACCATGTCCATCAACAGAGACCCTCTTGGAATATAATTAGTTGTTCTTTTGGGAGAATTACATTGGGATGAGTTTAGATTGCTTAAATTAGTCATGTTTTTTGATGATCTCAACAACTTTAACATGTTTGTTTGAGATGCAGTAAAACTAAAATCTGGAGATTTCCTTTTTTCTTCTATATGCACTCCATGAATACAGCTGTAAATACCCTGAAAAATAACACAAACACAAACAAATGTTATGTTTTTCATCATCAGATGTAGCTATATATATCATTTTATGAATTTTTGCCAATTTCATGTAATACCTAAAAAAAAAAAAAAAAAATGTTTAATTTGCCTACAGCTTAGTTTCAAAATGTCAGAGGAGCTTGTTTAGTACTTCATTCTTAAATAAGGTAAAGACACAAGGAAGTGAACCATTCACCACCTCCTGCTTCAAAGAAGTTTGGGTTCTATTTATTAAGGTGATTTTAATAAAAACACACGTGTGCAAAGCTTCACAGCAATCAGTCATATTTAACAGTAAAAAAGGACATGTGAATAATGAAGTAAGAATCTGATAAGTTGCTGTAAGGCAATACAGACAGTCTGATAATAAAAAGCAGAAGAAAAAGCAAAAATTTTCAAGGTTTAAAATGTTGCTTTCCCTGGCTCATGTACAGTATCTTGCAAAAGTGAGTACACCCCTCATATTTTTGTAAATATTTTATTATATCTTTTCATGTGACAAGACTGAAGAAATGACACTTTGCTACAATGTAAAGTAGTGAGTGTACAGCTTGTATAACCGTGTAAATTTGCTGTCCCCTCAAAATAACTCAACACACAGCCATTAATGTTTAAACCGCTGGCAACAAAAATGAGTACACCCCTAAGTGAAAATGTCCAAATTGGGCCCAAAGTGTCAATATTTTGTGTGGCCACCATTATTTTCCAGCATTGCCTTAACCCTTTTGGGCATGGAGTTCACCAGAGCTTCACAGGTTGCCACTGGAGTCCTCTTCCACTCCTCCATGACAACATCACAGAGCTGGTGGATGTTAGAGACCTTGCACTCCTCCACCTTCCATTTGAGGAAGCCCCACAGATGCTCAATAGGGTTTAGTTCTGGAGACATGCTTGGCCAGTTCATCACCTTTACCCTCAGCTTCTTTAGCAAGGCAGTGGTCATCCTGGAGGTGTGTTTGGGGTCGTTATGTTGGAATACTGCCCTGCAGCCCAGTCTCCGAAGGGAGGGGGATCATGCTCTGCTTCAGTATGTCACAGTGCATGTTGGCAATCATGGTTCCCTTAATGAACTGTAGTTCCCCAGTGCCAGCAGCACTCATGCAGCCCCAGACCATGACACTCCCACCACCATGCTTGTCTGTAGGCAAGACACATTTGTCTTTGTACTCCTCACCTGGTTGCCAAAACACATGCTTGACACCATCTGAACCAAATAAGTTTATCTTGGTCTCATCAGAACACAGGACATGGTTCCAGTAATCCATGTCATTAGTCTGCTTGTCTTCAGCAAACTATTTGCAGGCTTTCTTGTGCATCATCTTTAGAAGAGGCTTCCTTCTGGGACAACAGCCATGCAGACCAATTTGATGCAGTGTGCCGCATATTGTCTATGCACTGACAGGCTGACCCCCACACATCTTCAACCTCTGCAGCAATGCTGGCAGCACTCATACGTCTATTTCCCAAAGACAACCTCTGGATATGACACTGAGCACGTGCACTCAACTTCTTTGGTCGACCATGGTGAGGTCTGTTCTGAGTGGAACCTGTCCTGTTAAACCGCTGTATGGTCTTGGCCACCATGCTCCAGCTCAGTTTCAGGGTCTTGGCAATCTTCTTATAGCCTAGGCCATCTTTATGTAGAGCAAAAATTATTATTTTTTTTTTCAGATCCTCAGAGAGTTCTCTGCCATGAGGTGCCATTTTGAACTTCCAGAGACCAGTATGAGAGAGCGAGAGAGCCATAACACCAAATTTAACACACCTGCTCCCCATTCACACCTGAGACCTTGTAACACTAACGAATCACATGACACTGAGGAGGAAAAATGGCTAATTGTGCCCAATTTGGACATTTTCACTTTGGGGTGTACTCATTTTTGTTGCCAGCAGTTTAGACATTAATGGCTGTGTGGTGAGTTATTTTGAGAGGACAGCAAATTTACACTGTTATACAAGCTATACACTCACTATTTGACATTGTAGCAAAGTTTCATTTCTTCAGTGTTGTCACATGAAAATATAGAATAAAATATTTACAAAAATGTGAGGGTGTACTCACTATTGTGAGATACTGTACATGCTGCACACAATATAGAGGATTTTTCCTTTTTTAGGGTGTGATAAGATGTTTTTGGTAGAATCAAATCACCAAAAGAACAATAAAGGTACATACACATTTTATATGGCATGCAGTGATAAATCCACAACTCTGAGCAATCTCTGTAAAAAAAAGATCATTCTCCAAACATGTACTATATTTTGTATATGAAATTTCTGTATGCCATGGCATATGGAGGGACAAGTGAAAAGCATTTATCTCAAGTGTTGGGGAGGTTCCACAGACAAACTGACATTTCCCTGCTCTGGTAGCATCTCAGGATCAATTTAAAACTAAGCTAAAAAGGGGATTCTAGAGTGCTGCTGTACATTTAAAGAGAAATAGCTGCCTCCAAGTAAGCCTGCTCTTAATTAATGCATTTCTTTATATGTCTCATAGTTGAGAACTTGGTTTTAGCTTTGGGATCATACTTTGTAGAGGTACCTTGGTGAGGTAGTGGTGTGTTATATATATTTGCAACAAAATACATTTTTTTTACCTGAGATGATGGAACATTTTTTTGTGCTGACTAGCTGAAAATTGTGCTTTTTGAATGGCTGAATGGCTGGTTCTGATTCTGAATGGATGCTATTATTATTAACTGCCTTGATCATTGTTAGTTTTCTGTTTTTTTTTAAGCACATTTATGGCAAAAGTGGCTGCCTCCAGGTAGGTCCGCTCTCAATCTATGCATTGCTATATATAGGGATCATGCTTTGTAGGATGCCTTGACATGGCAGTGTGATTTTACAAGTACAGGCAACAAAAAAGAACAAAAACAAAAAAACAACAACTCATTTTTCATAGGAGATGTTGAAACTGTTTAGTTTGTATTTTTGTGTTGACTATTTAGAAAGTGTTCTGGACAATTTTTGTATGCCTCTCTCTAGGAAAATTAGTAAAGTTAATCAACAACAAAAAAGGGTTAAGGTGAGAGTAAAATTGGCAACCTATAGGGTCAGTAACACGTTGCTGACATTTGGATATTTTTATTACATTATATATTCATTGATCATAAAGAGATAACACTCTTTATCAGAACCAAGTCCTGGTGCTGGTGTATTAATTTAGTCATTTTAAGATAAAAAGCTAACCCAAAAGAGGAAGCTCTGGTTGTTTGTGACAGGCACCCATCCCCACTTCTGGGAGACCTTGCCGCAGTGAGGTCCCCTCGGAAGTTCAGCCCGCCACCGAGCCATTCACAAAGCACAGAACGCTTTGCGCATGCGCAGTAGGGAACTGGCTGTGAAGCCGCAAGGCTCCACTACCAGTTTCCCTTACAAGAAATGGTGGTGATAGCACCCAAGAGCCAATTGAAAAATCGGCCTGGGTGCAGATATTGCAGGATTCCTGGACAGGTAAGTGTCCAAATTTTAAAAGTTAGTAGCTACAGTATTATAAATAAGATTTGTCAAAAAGTAGGGCTACTATGTCCCTCTTACTCATTCGGATGTTGCAGCATGTGGGGGACCGAAGGCATTTCAGATTCCAATAAGCCACCACTGCAGACCCCACAACCACCTGCCAATACTCTATAGGGACAAAGTGTTTTGCCAGGGATTTCCTCCCAAATAATGTACCACCCTATGTTGAGAGCATGTGGCTTGATATAGTTTATTCCCTTCAACAGCAGTGTAGTGTCCCAAAAATATTATTTCCTTCCATCCTAAATAAATGTATTCAACTATGTCCACTGTTGAATAATGTTGGTTTTTACCTGTTAGATAATATTCTGTGTCATGAATTTGTCTCAAGTTACATTCTGTATAGTAATCATTATGTAGATTTGGTTCCCCACTATAAATTATTTTGTGAAATATTTTAATGCTGTATAGAAAGCATTAATAACCATGCACTTTTACTATTCATGTGTAATAAAAGGTCAATCTACCTAGACCTAAGAAATATTTCAGTTTTTAGTTGATGCTGAAGAGTTAAACCCTAAAAAAAGACCTCCTGTTCCCTTATAGCAGATTAAACAGCACAGTGCTTGTGTTGTCTAATCTGCCCCCCTCTAAGATGTAAAAAACCTGTCTGATCCTGCCTGTTTCTGTGTCCCCCCACTGACCATGGTAGTCATGGCTGCTGAGCCCTGATTACTGTGGTTAGTTTACGTGATTCCGTCATCCATAGCTTTCCTCTCTCCCCCTCCCTCCCTGCCTGTCAGCTTGTGTGTGTGTGTGAGCCGTCTCTGCCACTCCTCCTGCCACAATGAGCAGCAAAGTAAACTGTTAAAAAATTACACTGCCAGACCCTCTCTTTTATGCAGCCATAACACAACGAAGCCTGGTCACGTGACTCCTGGCCTCTCTCCTCCCCCATCTAAGGGCTACAGCAGGAGGGGCTGAGCGGCCAACACAGCGATCATGTGATCTCCCCCGGGTGATGTCAGAGGGAGATCTCGGTCCCTCCCACTGTAGCCCAGTAGATGGAGTAGGAGAGCGGCCGGGAGTCACATGACCGGCCTGAAGAGATCTGAAATATGGTATTTACAGGCTTCGTTTTGAACAAACACTGTGTGTTATGGCTGCATAAAAGAGAGGGGTTGGCAGTGAATTTTTTTAAAAGGTTACAAACACTTTAAACCTTATGATAGTTTGATGTATCTCTTGTAAATTTTTTTAGTGAGAACTCCTGGAGTTCATCAGTCTGAATATCTTATCTGTTGTGGCCATTATGAGGGAGTCCCTGATTTTTTTTTTTTTCAGGGGAATGCAACTGGGACAGGTAAAAGTGAGTGGGAACACCCAAAACTCCAGAGAAGCCTTGGAACATGTCAAGAACCGTGACAAGAACTACTCATAGTTGTAGTGTCCAAAACCTATAAGAAGACATGGACTGACTTAGTCTACTAGGCGCCACCTCTAAATAAAATATTACTTGTAGAACAGCCTTTAAAGAATGTTAAGCTCATATGTACAAAGGTTCCCACTTAAATAAAAGAAAGTGGTTTCCCCACTTTCCTCTCAGAAATTTAGATGGTGACCTTCCCATATCCAACAATGGTTTATGCCAGTTGAACCACTGAAAAAATACAGTGATAGATATGAAGTACTCTGGAAAAAAAAGCAAAAAAAAACCTTTATGTTGAGGTGGGAGTTAAATCCGAAATCAAAATTTGAGCTAAACTTTTATTTATGTTCTATTTCAAACTGTAAAGTACCATTGTACAGTAGCCTTATTTTTTTCTATGGTTCAACTTACCCTACTTATGGAAAATAGTAGTCCTGGTTTTCCTGTACAAACACCAGTAAAGCAGTATCTTAGTTTCCAGTAAAATAGATGCTCCCAGACAAAGGTAATCAGACTCAAACCCATGGCTGCTGCCAGCATGTAGAAAACACCTGCCATGTTATCAATATCAAGCTGGCTGCTCATCACTTCATTCTTCTCATTATGACAAATGCCAGTGAGCCACAAAGTCTCTAGTTCTTCCATCTCACCTAAAGATAAAATATTTAGTAGAGCTGTTACTACATAGAATAGATCAGCATAAGGATATGTCTAGGAGTTAACATGGTGTGATGGGTGAAAATGTTATAAAGTTAATTATACTGATGATTTAACAAATGTGTTTATCTGCATCAGAAGAAACTTTTTCTTGATAATATTTTATAAAAATGAATAAAACCAAAGAATGTGAATATGTGTCTGCCTTTAACAAACAAGGATGTTCACATGTATTTTGTAACACTGAGAATATTTTGCGCTGCGCACAATGTGACAATAACACTTTCAGCCTCACCCTGCAAAGAGTTTTAACTGAAATGTGCACTGTTCACAGTGATGGTTATAGCAATTCTGATCTTTAAGATTTAAGAAATGTCTGTGACATCCACTGCCATGCCAGACAGGGACGAAACCGGGTTGAAAACATGGTATCTTTCCTCAGGATGCAAGATTTATTACATTTTTGATTAGAGCAATTCGATAATCAGCTTAATAAATTTAAAGCATTGTTTTAATGAAACAAAAAGAAAAATGGTGCAAGAATTATAATTATAGAAAATATATGACAAAAAAACTGAGAATACGCAACAGCAAAATAGATGCGATTAAAAATACTTAAAGGAGAAGTCCAGCCAAAACTTGTTTGGCTGTGCTTCTCGTATGGATCACAGGAGTGCACTCCTGTGACCCATTTTCAGCAGAGAGCGGGCTGAAGTCTATTCTCTGCTGATGTCACAGGGCCCGTTCAGGCACTACGTAATAGCAACAATAAAGTCTGGATCCGCCAGGTGCCTGGACTGACACCCGACTCAGCCTCTCAGTGAGCCGCTGAGAACCTGAGCTGGCCGCCCCCACCCCCTCCACAGCCCAGTGCTCCAATGAGTGAAGAGGGTAAAGAGCAGTGAGCTTTGACTGACAGTCTACAACTCTCTGCTTACTAAGCTCTGAAAACCAAGCAATATGCAGTGTCTATTCTCAGTGCAGAGGCGCCAGGGGACAGATGCAGCATCGGATCAAGGTACGTATGAATCTGAAAAAAAAATAAAACCCTTTACTTCTCTTTTAACAAGATCACCTGGTCCTAGATTCTACACCTAAAAGGTGGCTATCAGGGATGATTCCAGGCCAGATTTATAAACAAAATTATATTTTGCTATGACCATTTTTTTACAGTCTGACAACCAACATAGCATAAAATCATGATTTAATAGTCACTAGACATGATATGGATTGGTTGCAATGCAGGAGATGAATTGTGTCTCATCTGCCTTTCTACCTTATAATATAGGGTTGTTTGGTATTGAATGGATTGTAATTCTCTTAAACATTGAGGTGGATGCCTATTATTAATGTAACACTACCTTATCAGGATTTATAATTTATGTGTATGTTTTGGTTCTGTCATTTACACAAACACCACACTGAAGTATTTATACCCCTAATGCCGCGTACACACGGTCGGACTTTTCGTCTACAAAAGTCAGACAGCCTGTCCGACAGCCTGTCCGACAGACTTCCGGCAGACTTTCGGCGGACTTTCGACGGACTTGCGGCGGACTTTCTAACGAACAGACTTGCCTACACACGATCACACAAAAGTCCGTCGAATTCTTACTTGATGACGTACACCGGACTAAAATAAGGAAGTTCATAGCCAGTAGCCAATAGGTGCCCTAGCGTGGCTTTTTGTCCGTCGGACTAGCACACAGACGAGCGGATTTCGGGGTCCGTCGTAGTTACGAAGTAAAGATTTGAAGCATGTTTCAAATCTAAAGTACGTCGGATTTGAGGCTAAAAAAGTATGTTGAAAGTCCGGAGAAGCCCACACACGATCGGATTACCAGCCAGCTTTAGTCCGTCAGCGTCCGTTGGACTTTTGTAGACGAAAAGTCCGACCGTGTGTACGCGGCATAACTGCTTGCTAAAATATTTACTACCGATTTTAAAACAAGCTTAATTAAAAGTCTTTGTTTAATGCTGTTTTTATGACAGCTGTTAGTGCTCTGACTTGCCAGACCATTGCTAAGTACTGTTTATGTTACTGCTAGGAATTTTGATGGCAATTTTACAACACCTATTTGCAAGCTTGAAATAACAGATATCTTGCTAATAGGTTTAATTAACTCCAATGTTCATTAACAGGCTGTGAAGACCAAGTCAAGATGTTTATGCTCTCCTGTGTCTATTTTAAAGGGGCACACAGGAGGGTGCACATGCCTAGTGCATTACAAAAGGTTTATTGTATAAAGTGAAACATCCAGCCAAATGGATGCTCACAAAAATAAATGTAAACAGGTGTTGTATGACACCAAATCTCAGTCCAGTGTGGGAATAGCATAGGATGACGTACCCCCTTCTTCAGAGCTAAACCCACCAGTGCAAACACTGCTTTTTGCTCTGAAAAAGTAGTTGCATTCCTAAAATGTGTCAGCTTGCCAGCGCAGAGTTGCAGTGTGTTTGGTCACGCAATTCCCACATTTATAAAAGAAAACCTTCATAATTCGATAGGCATGTGTGCCCCTTTACAGTTGTCTACTATATTGCCCGTTCTGAGGAGGGCTGTATCAATGAAGCATACCTAAAGGATGTTATTCAATTGCTTTTGATGGTCCACTGCACGAGTAGACTCTGAGGCAGAACTCTATGCACTGGAAGTGTTTATATGTTTTGTTCAATTCCTGTGTTATTAGCTGAGCTGTTGATATGGAATGCACAGTATGATACCTGCTTCTTTTATGTCCATTACATAAAATATTATATACACCTTTTTAGGTGCATTTTTTGCATTATTGTGCAATAACTTAAATGGGCTGCTTTATTGCAACACATTAATGCATGCGTGCTAGCACAGTGCAACAGTGTGAACTGGCCCTGCGTTCAATAGCACTCCCAGAAGTATCAGTTACTGAACATGCTTCAGAAAAATATTTCTCTTCAACAGAGCAGTAGGGATGAGCCGAACACCCCCCCCCCCCCCCCCCACCGGTTCAGTTTGCACCAGAACTTGCGAACAGACAAAAAATTAGTGCGAACATGCGAACGCCGTTAAAGTCTATAGGACACAAATGAGAAAAATCAAAAGTGATAATTTTAAACGCTTATATGCAAGTTATTGCCATAAAAAGTGTTTGGGGTCCCGGGTATTGCCCCAGGGGACATGTATCAATGCAAAAACTATTTTTTTAAAACTGATGTTTTTTTCAGGAGCATTTTAAGAATGCTTAAAGTAAAATAATAACAATAAAATATTCCTTTAAATATCATGCCTGGGGGTCCCCTTAGTCTGCCTGTAAAGCAGCACATTTCCCCCATGTTTAGAAAGGTACCTTAAAATGATATTTTGAAAGGAAAAAATGTAATTTAAAATTGCTCACGACTGTAATGTATTGCCAGATCCTAGCAATATACATAATAAAACATTTAAAAAAACAGAGTGCCCCCCCCCCCCCAATCCATACCAGGCCCTTTGGGTCTGGTATGGATATTAAGGTGAACTCCACGCCAATTTTTTTTTTTGTATAACAGAGTAAATTTGCAGTCCCCTCAAAATAACTCAAATAACTCAACACACAACCATTAATATCTAAACTGCTGGCAACAAAAGTGAGTACATACCAAGTGAAAATGTCCAAATTGGGCCCAAAGTGTCAATATTTTGTGTGGCCACCATTATTTCCCAGCAGTACTTTTAACCCTCATGGGTATGGAGTTCACCGGGGCTTCACAGGTTGCCACTGGAGTCCTCTTCCACTCCTCCCTGACGACATCACAGAGCTGGTGGATGTTAGACCTTGTGTTCCTCCACCTTCCATTTGAGGATGCCCCACAGATGCTCAATAGGGGTTAGGTCTAGAGACATGCTTGGCCAGTTCATCACCTTTACCCTCAGCTTCTTTAGCAAAGCAGTGGTCATCTTAGAGGTGTGTTTGGGGTCGTTATCATGTTGGAATACTGTCCTGCGGCCCAGTCTCTGAAGGGAGGGGATCATGCTCTGCTTCAGTATGTCACAGTACACGTTGCCATTCATGGTTCCCTCAATGAACTGTAGCTCCCCAGTGCCAGCAGCACTCATGCAGCCCCAGACCATGACACTCCCACCACCATGCTTGACTGTAGGAAAGACACACTTGTCTTTGTACTCCTGGCCTGGCTGCCGCCACAAATGCTTGACACCATCTGAACCAAATAAGTTTATCTTGGTCTCATCAGACCACAGGACATGGTTCCAGTAATCCATGTTCTTAATCTGCTTGTCTTCAGCAAACTGTTTGCAGGCTTTCTTGTGCATCATCTTTAGAAGAGGCTTCCTTCTGGGACGACAGCCATGCAGACAAATTTGATGCAGTGTGCGGCGTATGGTCTGAGCACTGACAGACTGAACCCACCCCTTCAACCTCTGCAGCAATGCTGGCAGCACTCATACGTCTATTTCCCAAAGGCAACCTGTGGATATGACTCTGAGCGCGTGCACTCAACTTCTTTGGTCGACCATGGCGAGCCCTGCTCTGAGTGGAACCTGTCCTGTTAAACTGCTGTATGGTCATGGCCACCATGCTGCAGCTAAGTTTCAGAATCTCAGTAATCTTCTTATAGCCTAGATCATCTTTATGTAGAGCAACAATTCTTTTTTTCAGATCCTCAGAGAGTTCTTTGCCATGAAGTGCCATGCTGAACTTCCAGTGAACAGTATGAGAGAGTGAGAGTGATAACACCAAATTTAACACACCTGCTCCCCATTCACACCTGAGACCTTGTAACACTAATGAGTCACGTGATACCGGGGAGGGAAAATGTCTAAGGCTGTGTACACACGAGCAGACTTTTTGGCAACAAAAGTCCAATGGCCATTCCGGCAGACTTTCATCAGACTTTTGACGGACTTCCGACGGACTTTTGAACGAATGGACTTGCCTACACATGATCACACCAAAGTCCGACGGATTTGTACGTGATGACGTACGACCGGACTAAAATAAGGAAGTTGATAGCCAGTAGCCAATAGCTGCCCTAGCGTGAGTTTTTGTCCATCGGACTAGCATACAGACGAGCAGATTTTTCGACAGGACTTGAGTCCGTCAGAAAGATTTGAAGCATGTTTCAAATTTAAAGTCTGTCAGATTTTCGACTGGATAAGTCCGCTGAAGGTCCGATGAAGCCCACACACGAACGGATTGTTCGCCGGTCGAAAAGTCCGCTTGTGTGTACGCTGCATAATTGGGCCCCATTTGGGCATTTTCACTTAGGGATGTACTCACTTTTGTTACCAGCAGTTTAGACATTAATGCCTGTGTGTTGAATTATTTTAAGGGGACAGCAAATTTACTCTGTTATACAAGCTGTACACTCACTACTTTACATTGTAGCAAAGTGTCATTTCTTCAGTGTTGTCACATGAAAAGATATAATAAAATATTTACAAAAATGTGAGGGGTGTACTCACTTTTGTGAGATTCTGTATACAAATATATATATATCAAATACACTGCCTGTACTGACTGAATATATAATATAATACCCTGTATATATAGGCTACGCTAAATGTAGAGTGTATATATATATATATATATATATATATATATATATATATATATATATATATATATATATATATATATATTTAGAGTGTGTGTATATATGTATATATATATATATATACATACATGCATACATACATACATACATACATACATACACACACACATGCACATACTAGTTTGACTGTATATATATATTAAATACACTGCCACTGCCTAATCTAGCTCAATCACTCTATCTCCATCCACTATAACACACTATATGGGCGCTGTGTAAGCAGCCTTATCTAGTGTCGGGCATGGACTTAGTTGGCCTGAGCCATGATTGGCCAAAGTCACTCTGCCTTTGGACAATTATGGCTCTCGTTGAGAAGCGTGCTATGATTGGCCAAAGCATGCAGGTCAGGTGTATGCCTTGGCCAATCATCATACAGCAATGCACTGCGGTCCTGCAGTGCATTATGGGGCACTCAAATTTGCCACGAACACCCTATAAAATTTGCTTTTCGGGAAAACTGGCGAACACCCGATGTTCGAGTCGAACTTATGTTCGACTCGAACTCGAAACTCATCCCTACAGAGCAGTGTTCAATGGTGGGGACAGCAAGAGAGATATTGGGTGTTTTGTTTTCTTCTTTTGAAAGGACAGTATTTTGGTTAATGGAATTTTGCAGAAAGGGTCGCTTTAAGATAATTAGGTAATATGTATGCAACGTTTTATCATGCATATGCAAGGAGAAAGGTGAAGTATAGCTAAAGCTTCTGGATTCGCCCAGATGTTTGGAACAGCAGCTGGCTCAGTCTCTCAGCGAGACACTCAGAGCCTGAGCTAGCTGCTCCCATCCTGTCCAAAGCTCAATAATACAGTGAGCATCAAGGGGCAGAGCAGAAGGCTGAGAACTGCACGATCAATGGTCTTTGAACACTCGGTTCGTAGAGCTGGCGGGGGACAGATGCAGCATTGTATTGATGCTGTATCCATCTCAGTGAGTATAAATGATTTTTACAAATGACTTGGTATCCGTTTATTTATTTATTTTTATTTCAATTAATTATATAGTGCCAACAAGTCACACAGCAGTTTACACATTGTACATTTACATCAGTCTCTGAACTCAAGAAGTTTACAATCTAAGGTTCCTAGCTCACATGAATAAATACATGCTAGGGTCAAATTGAACATGAGCCAATAAACCTACCACCATGAAGTGTGGGAGAAAACCCACACAGACACAGGGATCCATTAAATGTACAGTATTTCTAACTATAGGTGCATGCATGCATGCTGTCATTGACTTTGTGACAACTAAGGTCACTGAAACCAGAACCACTAACTCATATAAGTAAAAATGCATTATCCAATTCCTAGACTAAATCAATAATATAAATTTCAGCTATACCCCTCTGTAGCCTGTGCCCTTTGTGGACAGCATGTTGGTTTAATTATATTTTATTTTTATATTTACATGCAGTCGATTTGCAGACTATTTCCTTAGGGCTGAATCACACTTTTGTGTCTCAATTCATGATAGTGCCTTGTCATGCATTGCATTACAAAAAAGGGTCATGTCCAATTTTGGACACGCTGGAGTGTGTTGGCAGCCCATTCTAAATGAATGAGCTGCCTTAACCCAATGCATGTTAATGCATGATTTAATGCATGTAACGCACCATAAAAATATAAATAGGTCAATAAAATTGACATAATTTATTGTAGCTCAGCTGTCTGCTTTTATACTGTACTAATTCAGCTGTCTGTAATCATAATACATATGACTTCCTCCTACTTGCGTGCCTTGTGCATACCCTAGGGTCATGCATTAGCATAATATGTAACCTACTGTGTCCACCAGACACAGTGGAACACAGATTGATGTACTGGGTCACAGTACCAGTGATCACATGATACAGGGCCAATCACAGTGGACCTGTACCATGTGATAGCTGTGACCAATCACAGAGATCATCACACTAGTACACAATGGCATATGAATGGATGCCATTCACTGTTTCACAGTGAAAAAAATTATTGCTGTGATCATCACTTTAATAAACAATTGTAGTGTAAACAAAAAAAATCCTGACGACCTCGCCAGAGCAGTACAGTGTCACTACAGTGACACTGTTGTATTTATTGTTTCAAGATGCACCAACTATATTCAGGCCTGTTAAGCACCCAAGTTCTTCTACTATGAAGCCATGCTGTTGTCATAGATGCAGTACGTGATTTAGCATTGTCCTGCTGAAATATGCAAGGCCTTCTGCGAAAAAGACATTATCTGGATGGGAGAATATGCTGCTCTAAAACCTGGATATATCTTTCAGCACTGATAGTGCCTTTCAAGATGTATAAGCTGCCCATTCCATACGCACAATTGCACCCCCATTCCATCAGTGATGCAAAGTTTGGAACTGAGCACTGATAACAAGCCAAAAGGTTCCTCGACCCTTTATTCCAGGGGACGCGGCACCCATGGTTGCCAAAAAGAATGTCAAATTTTGATTTATATGACCACTTTTCAACTGGCCATATTGAATGAGCTTTGGGCCATAGAAGACAGCAACATTTCTGGATCATGTTCAGATATGGCTTCTTCTTTGCAGGATAGAGCTTTACCTTGCATTTTTAGATGGCATGGCGAACTGTATTCATGAATAATGATTTTTGGAAGTATTCCTGAGCCCATGCAGTGATGTCCTTTACAGAATCATGCCTGTTTTTAATGCAGCGTCATATGAGGGCCCGAAAATCATGGGCATCTAATATTGTGTTTCGGCTTAGTCCCTTGAGCATGGAGAATTATCCAGATTCTCAGAAACTTTTGATGATATTATGTCCAGTAGATGATGATATATATAAAGTGTTTGCAATGTTATGAGATTTGCAAACCATAGCATTCTGTTTGTATGTAGCTTTTACACAACTTTTGTGGGAATAAGGTCGTATGGTTAAGATCTAGGAGGGGCAAAACATGTCAGAGGGGTGTTGCCTAAGGGTGGGGACTGTGTCTGTGTATACACAATAAACATACATACACAAACTTACATCGTGTACAGTTTCATACTTTGATTTTACCATACTGCATGTATTGAGCTAGACAAGCTCTCGTGATTTGCACCCCTGAGTTGTGGATATCCCAAGAGGCTGTTTTAGGAACTTGGAGCAGTGCAGATTTTCTTTTAGTACTTCATTTCTGGTCATTAACTATTTAGCTTTCATTTTAAAAAGCCAACTATCATTTCCCTAAGTTCATTTTTACGCCAAATTTATAAGAATAATATTGTAGAGCTTGATAGGGTTCAGAAGAAGCAACCATACTGATATAGAACTTTGCACATGCTGGAAGACTTGACAAACAATACAAAACAATACAAAAAACTATTTTACTGCAGGAAAAATATAGACAGTAGCAAGTGCTGCGCCACTATGGTGACATTGTACTGCTGTGGCAGTGATAATTTACAATGGCTGGCTGCTCTGCTATCACTGTATGTACAGTAAGTGCAGCAAGCCAATGTCTCATGGCCACAGCAGTACAGTGGCACTACAATGCGCTGGTCTGGTGAAAGTATATATACTGTGTGTGTGTGTATGTATGTATGTATGTATGTATGTATGTATGTAATATATATATATATATATATATATATATATATATATATATATATATAAAATATATATATGTGTGTGTGTGTGTGTATATATGTGTATATATATATATACACTACCGTTCAAAAGTTTGGGGTCACCCAAACAATTTTGTGTTTTCCATGAAAAGTCACACTTATTCACCACCATACGTTGTGAAATGAATAGAAAATAGAGTCAAGACATTGACAAGGTTAGAAATAATGATTTGTATTTGAAATAACATTGTTTTTACATCAAACTTTGCTTTCATCAAAGAATCCTCCTTTTGCAGCAATTACAGCATTGCACACCTTTGGCATTCTAGCTGTTAATTTATTGAGGTAAGCTGGAGAAATTGCACCCCGTGCTTCTAGAAGCAGCTCCCACAAGTTGGAATGGTTGGATGGGCACTTCTGGCGTACCATACGGTCAAGCTGCTCCCACAACAGCTCAATGGGGTTCAGATCTGGTGACTGTGCTGGCCACTCCATTACCGATAGAATACCAGCTGCCTGCTTCTGCTGTAAATAGTTCTTGCACAATTTGGAGGTGTGTTTAGGGTCATTGTCCGGTTGTAGGATGAAATTGGCTCCAATCAAGCGCTGTCCACTGGGTATGGCATGGCGTTGCAAAATGGAGTGATAGCCTTCCTTAGCTTTTACCCTGTACAAAGCTCCCACCTTACCAGCACCAAAGCAACCCCAGACCATCACATTACCTCCACCATGCTTAACAGATGGCGTCAGGCATTCTTCCAGCATCTTTTCATTTGTTCTGCGTCTCACAAACGTTCTTCTTTGTGATCCAAACACCTCAAACTTGGATTCATCCGTCCACAACACTTTTTTCCAGTCTTCCTCTGTCCAATGTCTGTGTTCTTTTGCCCATCTTAATCTTTTTCTTTTATTGGCCAGTCTCAGATATGGCTTTTTCTTTGCCACTCTGCCCTGAAGCCCAAAATCCCGCAGCCGCCTCTTCACTGTAGATGTTGACACTGGTGTTTTGCGGGTACTATTTAATGAAGATGCCAGTTGGGGACCTGTGAGGCGTCTGTTTCTCAAACTAGAGACTCTAATGTGCTTATCTTCTTGCTTAGTTGTGCAACGCGGCCTCCCACTTCTTTTTCTACTCTGGTTAGAGCCTGTTTGTGCTGTCCTCTGAAGGGAGTAGTACACACCGTTGTAGGAAATCTTCAATTTCTTTGCAATTTCTCGCATGGAATAGCCTTCATTTCTAAGAACAAGAATAGACTGTCGAGTTTCAGATGAAAGTTCTCTTTTTCTGGCCATTTTGAGCGTTTAATTGACCCCACAAATGTGATGCTCCAGAAACTCAATCTGCTCACAGGAAGGTCAGTTTTGTAGCTTCTGGAAGGAGCTAGACTGTTTTTAGATGTGTGAACATGATTGCACAAGGGTTTGCTAATCATCAATTAGCCTTCTGAGCCAATGAGCAAACACATTGTACCATTAGAACACTGGAGTGATAGTTGCTGGAAATGGGCCTCTATACACCTATGTAGATATTGCACCAAAAACTAGACATTTGCAGTTAGAATAGTCATTTACCACATTAGCAATGTATAGAGTATATTTGTTTAAAGTTAGGACTAGTTTAAAGTTAGCTTCATTTAAAAGTACAGTGCTTTTCCTTCAAAAATAAGGACATTTCAATGTGACCCCAAACTTTTGAACGGTAGTGTATATATATATATATATATATATATATATATATATATATATATATATATATATATATAAAACACAGTTAGGTCCATATATATATATATATATATATATATATATATATATATATAGAAAAAGAGTCCAAGAGGTTGCTGCACTTAAAAATTTCTTTGCTTTATTTCTCAAATTGTTCAGTAGGGATTTACAAAGCAAGTATAATCCAAAAACACAGGCACGAAATGCCTACACAGTTTCAGACACAGGTAGATTCAGATATGGATGGATGGATGGATTACGTCTCGGGCTAGTCAGCTTACGCCCTTCCTAAGATCCATTGAAGCACATGTGCTTCAATGGATCTTAGGAAGGGCGTAAGCTGACTAGCCCGAGACGTAATCCATCCATCCATCCATATCTGAATCTACCTGTGTCTGAAACTGTGTAGGCATTTCGTGCCTGTGTTTTTGGATTATACTTGCTTTGTAAATCCCTACTGAACAATTTGAGAAATAAAGCAAAGAAATTTTTAAGTGCAGCAACCTCTTGGACTCTTTTTCTATATACAAGGTCAGTGGGAAGACCTGATTGCTGGCACTAAATCGTAAGCAGAGTGCGGTTCTCCTCCACAAGTGAATATATATATATATATATATATATATATATATATATATATATATATATATATATATATATATATATTTATTTATTTATTTTTTTTGGACACAGGCACAATTTTTATACTTTTGGCTTTGTTTGCAACCAGAATAAAGTTAAAAAGGAAACAAAAGTGCAGACTTTATTTCCAGGGGTTGAACATAAATATCAAGTACAAATTTTAGGGACTGCAACCATTTTTATACACAGCTCCCCCATTTTCAGGGGCTCAAATGTAATTGGAAAAGTGAATATAATCATTAATAAAATGTTAATTTTTAATATTTTGTTGAGAATCCTTTGCTGACAGTGACTGCCTGAAGTCTGGAACCAATGGACATTACCAAAGACTGGGTTTCCTCCTTTCTGATGCTTTTCAAGGCTCTAATTGCAGCTGTCTTCAGTTGTTCTTTGTGGGTCTTTCTACCTTTAGTTTTACCTTCAGCAAGTGAAATGCATGCTCAATTTGGTTGAGTACACCTCCTGGAGAGTGTCCTTCACTTGTCTGGATGTTGTGAATGGGTTTTTCTTTACCATAGAGAGGATCCTGGAATCATCCACCACTGTTGTCTTCTGTGGACATCCCGGTCTATTTATGTTGCTGAGCTCACCAGTGCATTCTTCTTTCCTCACAATGTACCAAACTGTTGATTTGGCCACCCCTAATGTTGCTGCTATCTCTTTGACGGATTTGTTTTCTTTTTGAAGCCTTACAATGGCCCGTTTCCCTGGCATTGACAGCTCATTTGAACGCATGAGGTAGGTTCACAGCAATAGGTTCCAAATGCAAATACCACACACAAAGAATAAACTCCAGACCTTTTACCTGCTTAATTGATGAAGAAATAATGAAGAAGTAGCCCACACCTGGCCATGAAACAGCTTTTGATTCAATTGTCCAATTACTTTTGGTCCCTTGAAAAAGGGGGGGAATGGCTATTCTTAAGAGCTGTAATTCCTAAACCTTTCCTTCGATTTGGATGTACATACCCTCAAATTTAACCTGAGAGTGAGCACTTTAAGCCCATATCCATTATATAACTATAATTTGAATATGTTTTGGTAAATACCTGAAAAAATCTAAAATTGGGCCTGTGTCCAAATATACAGTGGGGACGGAAAGTAGTCAGACCCCCTTAAATTTTTCACTCTGTTATATTGCAGCCACTTGCTAAAATCATTTAAGTTCATTTTTTTCCTCATTAATGTACAAACAGCACCCCATATTGACAGAAAAACACAGAATTGTTGACATTTTTGCAGATTTATTAAAAAATGAAAAACTGAAATATCACGTGGTCCTAAGTATTCAGACCCTTTGCTTTGACACTCATATATTTAACTCAGGTGCTGTCCATTTCTTCTGATCATCCTTGAGATGGTTCTACACCTTCATTTGAGTCCAGCTGTGTTTGGTTATACTGATTGGACTTCATTAGGAAAGCCACACACCTGTCTATTTAAGACCTTACAGCTCACAGTGCATGTCAGAGCAAATGAGAATCATGAGGTCAAAGGAACTGCCTGAAGAGCTCACAGACAGAATTGTGGCAAGGCACAGATCTGGCCAAGGTTACAAAAAAATTTCTGCTGCATTAAGGTTCCTAAGAGCACAGTGGCCTCCATAATCCTTAAATGGAAGATGTTTGGGGTGACCAGAATCCTTCCTAGAGCTGGCCACCCGGCCAAACTGAGCTATCGAGGGATAAGAGACTTGGTGAGAGGTAAAGAAGAGCCCAAAGATCACTGTGGCTGAGCTCCAGAGATGCAGTCGGGAGATGGGAGAAAGTTGTTGAAAGTCAACCATCACTGCAGCCCTCCACCAGTCTGGGCTTTATGGCAGAGTGGCCTGACGGAAGCCTCTCCTCAGTGCAAGACACATGAAAGCCCACATGGAGTTTGCTAAAAAACACCTGAAGGACTCCAAGATGGTGAGAAATAAGATTCTCTGGTCTGATGAGACCAAGATATAACTTTGTGGTCTTAATTCTAAGCGGTATGTGTAGAGGAAACCAGACACTGCTCATCACCTGTCCAATACAGTCCCAACAGTGAAGCATGGTGGTGGCAGCAGCATGCTGTGGGGGTGTTTTTCAGCTGCAGGGACAGGACGACTGGTTGCAATTGAGGGAAAGATGAATGCGGCCAAGTACAGGGATATCCTGGATGAAAACCTTCTCCAGAGTGCTCAGGACCTCAGACTGGGCTGAAGGTTTACCTTCCTTCAAGACAATGACCCTAAGCACACAGCTAAAATAATGAAGGAGTGGCTTTACAACAACTCTGTGACTGTTCTTGAATGGCCCAGCCAGAGACCTGATTTAAACCCAATTGAGCATCTCTGGAGAGACCTAAAAATGGCTGTCCACCAACATTTACAATCCAACCTGACAGAACTGGAGAGGATCTTCAAGGAGGAATGGCAGAGGATCCCCAAATCCAGGTGTGAAAAACTTGTTGCATCTTTCCCAAAAAGACTCATGGCTGTATTAGATCAAAAGGGTGCTTCTACTAAATACTGAGCAAAGGATCTCAATACTTAGGACCATGTGATATTTCAGTTTTTCTTTTTTAATAAATCTGCAAAAATGTCAACAATTCTGTGTTTTTCTGTCAATATAGGGTGCTGTGTGTACATTAATGAGGAAAAAAATGAACTTAAATGATTTTAGCAAATGGCTGCAATATAACAAAAAGTGAAAAATTTAAGGGAGCCTGAATACTTTCCGTCCCCACTGTATACAGTAATCAATGTATTTTTATAGCACTGATCGCTGTATAAATGCCAATGGTCCCAAAAATGTGTCAAAATTGTCCAATGTGTCCGCCATAATGTCGCAGTCACGATAAAAATCGCAGATCGCCACCATTACTAGTAAAAAAAAACCCAATAATAAAAAAAATGCTATAAATCTATCCCCTATTTTGTAGACGCTATAACTTTTGCGCAAACCAATCAATATACGCTTATTGAGATTTTTTACCAAAAATATGTAAAAGAATACATATCGGTCTAAACTGAGAAAAAGTTAGCTTTTTTTTAAAAAAAAATGGGGATATTTATTATAGCAAAAAATACAAAATATTGTGTTTTTTTCGCTTTTATTTGTTTATAGCGCAAAAAATAAAAACCGCAGAGGTGATCAAATACCATCAAAAGAAAGCTCTATTTGTGGGGAAAAAAAGGACATCAATTTTGTTTGGGTGCAGTGTCGCACGACCGCGCAATTGTCAGTTAAAGCAACTCAGTGCCGAATCGCAAAAAATGGCCCGTCATTCAACAGTCAAATTTTCCGGGACTGAAGAGGTTAAGAAACTCACCATGCCTTCTATTCGCCCTGGCGATAGAACCTTTGTCTAGAGCCATTGCGAATAATGTAGACATTAGGGGCTACTGTAAAGGCCCTGAGGAATTTAAACTCAGCCTTTATGCAGATGACTAGGGATGAGCTTCGTGTTCGAGTCAAACCCATGTTCGACTCGAACATCGGCTGTTTGATCATTCGTCAAATTGCGAACGATATGGGCCGTTTGCGTCAAATTCGTGTGGCGCGTCATGGCCCATAATTCACTGCGGCATTGCAGTGCATTGCTGGCTGATGATTGGCCAAGCATGCACTATGACCCGCATGCTTGGCCAATCACAGCTCCGTCGGTAGAGAGAGAAGTAATTGGCCAAAGCCAGGGTGGCTTTGGCCAATTATGGCTCAGGGGGTTTAGAACATGCCCCACACTATATAAGGCTGCCTGCACGGTGGCCCTGTGTAGTGTGTTCCGGCGTGCTTAGAGAGAGAGAGAGACACTGTCATTTCATTTGAGTTAGCTAGATTAGGCAGGACAGCCAGTGAGTTAGCTGCACTTACAGTGCATTATGTATATATATGCATCCCAGATGTTGTGTATATATATATATATATATATATATATATACATATATATATACACTGTATTCAGTTTAGCTAGATCCGTTCCTGTTATCTTCCTACTGACAGGCAGGCTTGTCTTGTTACAGTATTTATAGCTACCTGAAGAAAATTGCTGGTGTTCTTTTGATTCTATTAGTACCACAGTCAGGCAGCTAGACTATTTACAGTTAGTGTAGTGTGTCCTCTTCACAGTGTTCAGTTAAAGCTACAAGTTAGTTTAGTGTGACCTCTGCACAGTATTCAGCTAAAAATAAAAGTTAGTGTAGTGCACAGTGTTCAGCTAAAGCTACAAGTTAGGGTAGTGCGTCCACCTAACAGTGTTCAGCTAAAACTACAAGTTAGTGTAGTGCGACCTCTGCACAGTGTTCAGCTAAAGCTACAAGTTAGTGTAGTGCGTCCTCCTCACAGTGTTCAGCTAAAACTACAAGTTAGTGTAGTGAGACCTCTGCGCAGTGTTCAGCTAAAGCTACAAGTTAGTGTAGTGCATCCTCCTCACAGTGTTCAGCTAAAGCTACAAGTTAGTTTAGTGTGACCTCTGCAGAGTGTTCAGCTAAAGCTACAAGTTAGGGTAGTGCGTCCTCCTCACAGTCTTCAGCTAAAGCTACAAGTTGGTGTAGTGTGTCCTCCTCACAGTGTTCAGCTAAAACTACAAGTTAGTGTAGTGCGACCTCTGCACAGTGTTCAGCTAAAGCTACAGGTTAGTGTAGTGCGTCCTCCTCACAGTGTTCAGCTAAAACTACAAGTTAGTGTAGTGCGACCTCTGCACAGTGTTCAGCTAAAGCTACAACTTAGTGTAGTGCGTCCTCCTCACAGTGTTCAGCTAAACCTACAAGTTATTTTTTTGCAAGCTCTGCACAGTGTTCACCTAAAGCTACCTGTAGAAGGTTGGTGGTGTTTTCCTGATCCTATCACTACTGCAGGCAGCTAAATAAGCTACAAGGTATTTTTTGGCGAGCTCTGCACAGTGTTCACCTAAAGCTACCTGTAGAAGGTTGGTGGTGTTTTTCTGATCCTATCACTACCGCAGGCAGCTAAATAAGCTACAAGTTAGTGTAGTGCGAGCTCTGCACAGTGTTCACCTAAAGCTACCTGTAGAAGGTTGGTGGTGTTTTCCTGATCCTATCACTACCGCAGGCAGCTAAATAAGCTACAAGTTAGTGTAGTATGAGCTCTGCACAGTGTTCACCTAAAGCTACCTGTAGAAGGTTGGTGGTGTTTTCCTGATCCTATCACTACCGCAGGCAGCTAAATAAGCTACAAGTTAGTGTAGTGCGAGCTCTGCACAGTGTTCACCTAAAGCTACCTGTAGAAGGTTGGTGGTGTTTTCCTGATCCTATCACTACCGCAGGCAGCTAAATAAGCTACAAGTTAGTGTAGTGCGAGCTCTGCACAGTGTTCACCTAAAGCTACCTGTAGAAGGTTGCTGGTATTTTCCTGAACCTATCACTATCGCAGGCAGCTAAATAAGCTACAAGTTATTTTTTGGCGAGCTCTGCACAGTGTTCACCTAAAGCTACCTGTAGAAGGTTGGTGGTGTTTTCCTGATCCTATCACTACCGCAGGCAGCTAAATAAGCTACAAGTTATTTTTTGGCGAGCTCTGCACAGTGTTCACCTAAAGCTACCTGTAGATGGTTGTTGGTGTTTTCCTGATCCTATCACTACCGCAGGCAGCTAAATAAGCTACAAGTTATTTTTTGGCGAGCTCTGCACAGTGTTCACCTAAAGCTACCTGTAGAAGGTTGGTGGTGTTCTCATACTACAGGCAGGCAGTTGATTTTGCTAGCTGCAGTATCAGTACATATATTATATATATATATATATATATATATATATATATATATATATATATATATATATATATATATATATATATATATATATATATATATTATATATATATATATATATATATATATATATATATATATATATATATATATATATCTCAGCTCAGTGCAGCTACAGGCCATTAGTATGTCTGGAAGGCCAACAAGGAGAGGCAGACAGTCACAAGCCAATAAAAGAGGGCAAGCAGGCTCTGTGTCTAGAGGCAACAGTGCTGGTCGTGGAGACGTTGCATCCTCATCAGCACGTGGCCGTGGGACACGCTTGGCCTTTTTTTCGGCAGCTGGCCCTGTTGAGCCGCAACATGCGGAAGACTTGGTCGAGTGGATGACCAAGCTGTCCTCATCCTCCTCATCCTCTCTCACCCATGCTCAGGGTACTTTGTCTGGCAAAGCAGCTGCCAACGCGGCCTCTTCCCTCGGCTCAATGTCATCAGTGACTCCTTCCCTAGCCCCACCATGTCCTCCTGAGGAGTCCCTCGAACTGTTTGACCACATTGTTGGGTACATGCTCCAGGAGGATGCCCAGCATTTGGAAGGCTCTGATGATAATACTGAGCTAGATGAAGGCAGTAACATGAGCACGGACAGAGGGGGTGCCCAAGAAGGACAGCAATCTGGCAGTCATGCTCCCCCTGCTGCAGCATACTGCCAGGTTTGCACCAGTGATGAGGAGGGAGGGGATGATGAGGTCACTGACTCAACGTGGGTGCCTGATAGGAGAGAGGAGGAGGAGGCACATCACCAACGAGGCAGGATGCCCTCCAGGGGCCAGCCTAAGGGCCGCACACTGACTGCATCACACCCCAAAGCTCCGCATGTGCAGGGCACTGCAGTCTCTGCACGTTATTCAAAAAGTTCTTTGGTGTGGGCCTTTTTTGAGACAAGTGCATCAGATCGCACCGCTGCTATTTGCAACATATGTCCCAAGCATATCTTGCGTGGCCAAAACATCTCCCGCTTGGGTACCACATGCTTGACCAGACATATGTTGACCTGCCATGCAGTTCGTTGGCAAGCGTATCTAAAAAACCCACACCAAAGAACAAAGAGGACCTCTCCTTGCTGCTCATCAGCTGAGATCTCCAACCCCACTGTACCTTCAGTCCTCTCTGAGACCTGCACTGAGAGGAATGAAGGTGTAGAATAAGGTGTGAGACAGCCAAGTACTTGTGGGCAATCTGCTTTCGGTACACCAACGTCAGATTGTACCAGGCAAATTTCCCTGCCCCAGCTGCTGCACCGCCGAAAGAAGTTCGCTCCCAGCCATCCACGTGCCCAGTGGTTGAATGCTAGCTTGGCAAAATTGCTAGCACTTCAACTGCTGCCTTTTCAGTTGGTAGACTCTGCCCCCTTCCGTGAGTTTGTGGAATGTGCCGTTCCTCAGTGGCAGGTACCCAAACGCCACTTTTTCTCACGGTAGGCGATTCCGGCTCTCTACCGGCATGTGGAAGGCAATGTCCAAGCCTCGCTGGACAGGGCGGTCAGTGGTAAGATGCATATTACCGCTGACTCATGGTCCAGCAGGCATGGACAGGGACGTTACCTAAGTTTCACGGTGCTTTGGGTGACTCTGCTGGCAGCTGAGAAGGATGCAGGACAAGGTGCAGTAGTGTTGGAGGTTGTTCCGCCACCACGCCTCCAAAATGCCACTACTAATGATTGTGACACACCTCTCTCCTCCACCCCCTCCTCTTCTTCTTCCTCCATGGCCTCTTCCTGTGCTTTGTCCTAGGAACCAGCGGTGCTCCGTAGGCGCTCAAGGGGCTACGCAAATACGCAGGCCAAAAGATGCCATGCGGTGCTTGAGCTGGTGTGCTTGGGGGACAGGAGCCACACTGGGGCAGAGGTTCTGTCAGCTCTGCAGGGGCAGGTTCAGAGGTGGTTGACGCCACGCCAACTTAAGGCAGGAATGGTGGTTTGTGACAATGGCACCAACCTCCTCTCTGCCCTCTGACAGGGACAAATGACCCATGTACCCTGTTTGGCTCACGTCCTTAACTTGGTGGTGCAATGGTTCTTGGGCAGGTACCCAGGCTTACAGGATGTCCTGAGGCAGGCCAGGAATGTCTGTGTGCATTTCCGCCAGTCATATAATGCCAGTGCTCGGCTGGCGGACCTCCAAAAGGAGGTTAACCTGCCCAAGAACCGCCTAATCTGTGACATGCCCACCAGGTGGAACTCAACGTTGGCCATGCTGCAGCGGCTGCACATGCAGCAGAGGGCCATCAATGAGTACCTGTGCGACTATGGCACCAGGACAGGGTCAGGGGAGCTTGTTTTTTCCCCACGCCAGTGGGCCATGATCAGGGATGTATGCACTGTCCTGTCACCATTTGAGGAGGCCACAAGGATGGTGAGCAGTGACAGTGCATGCATCAGTGACACTGTCCCCCTTGTCCACCTGTTGGAGCACACGCTGCGTGGAATAATGGACAGGGCACTTGAGGCAGAACAGAGGCAGGAAGAGGAGGACTTCCTTAGCTCTCAAGGCCCCCTTTATCCAGACAGTGTTCCTGCGTGCCCGCCGATCACACAGGAAGAGGACGAGGAGGATTGTGTCAGTATGGAGGTGGAGCCTGGCACTCAGCATCAGCAGCAGTCTTTAAGGGATCAGTCCCAAGAAACACATGGACTTGTACGTGGCTGGGAGGAGGTGGCTGCGGACCATGTCATCCTTAGTGACCCAGAGGACTCCGGACCGAATGCCTCAACAAACCTACGCTGCATGGCCTCCCTGATCCTGCAAAGCCTGCGTAAGGATCCTCGTATTCGTGGTATCAAGGAGAAGGACCAATACTGGCTGGCAACCCTCCTTGATCCACGTTACAAGGGTAAGGTTGCGGACCTTATCTTGCCATTGCAGAGGGAGCAGAGGATGAAACATCTTCGGGAGGCCTTGCAGAAAGGTCTGTGCAACGCGTTCCCAGAGACTGGGAGGTTACAAATTCCTGTTTCTGGACAGCGTGTTGCTGAGGCTTCGGTCAGTCAAAGAAGGAGCAGTGGAGAAGGTGGCCGTCTGACCAATGCGTTCAGACAATTTTTTAGTCCGCAGCACCAAGGTATGATCGGTTCCAGCAACCATCGCCAGCGTCTGTTTTACATGGTGCAGGAATACCTAGGGGCAAGATCTGACTTGGACACCTTTCCCACCGAAAATCCTCTGGGTTACTGGGTCTTGAGGATGAAACACTGGCCAGAGCTTGCACAGTATGCAATTGAGCTACTGGCCTGTCCTGCATCCAGCGTTCTTTCGGAACGCACATTCAGTGCTGCTGGCTTTGTAACCGATCACAGGGTGCGTCTGTCCACCGACTCGGTCGATCGACTTACCTTCATAAAAATGAATCAGTCTTGGATCACCACCAGCTTCCAAGCACCTGATGCTGATGTAACCAAATAATTTTTATTGAAATCTCAGATCCCTTCAAAGACTGCCTATGCTGATGCTGAGTGACTATCCTGAGTAATTATCCTCTTCCTCCTCAATGATCACGCTGATAGCTTGTAAGAACATTTTTGGTTCTGGGCCCAATTTTTCAGCCCCTGTTCAACAGGGGCATGTAATTACAATTTTTGATGCAATACTTTGCAGCAGGGCTCGTTCCTGCATTCCAACTAGAGTTTCTGTGAGAAGTTCACAGCAGGGCCCGTTTCTGCGCCCACCAAGAGCGAGTGAGGACTTACAGTGTTGTGGCACCAGCACCACCACCACCATCAAAGGCCCAATTTTTCAGCCCCTGTTTAACAGGGGCATGTAATTACAATTCTTGATCTAATATTTCACAGCAGGGCCCGTTTCTGTGCCCACCAAGAGCAAGTGAGGACTTACAGAGTTGTGGCACCAGCACCACCACCAAAGGCCAAATGTTTCAGCCCCTGTTCAACAGGCGCGTGTAATTACAATTTTTGATGCAATACTTTGCAGCAGGGCTCGTTCCTGTGTTCCAACTACAGTTTCTGTGAGAAGTTCACAGCAGGGCCCATTTCTGCTCCCACCAAGAGCGAGTGAGGACTTACAGTGTTGTGGCACCAGCACCACCACCACCACCAAAGGGCCAATTTTTCTGCCCCTGTTAAACAGGGGCATGTAATTAAAATTCTTGATCTAATATTTCACAGCAGGGCCCGTTTCTGCGCCCACCAAGAGCGAGTGAGGACTTACAGTGTTGTGGCACCAGCACCACCACCACCACCACCAAAGGCCCAATTTTTCTGCCCCTGTTTAACAGGGGCATGTAATTACAATTCTTTATCTAATATTTCACAGCAGGGCCCTGTGAGGGCTTACAGTGTTGTGGCCACAACAACACCTAAGGCCCCAATTTCTGCAGAGTATATAGGGCAGGCCCCTACTTTCAAACATCCAACTTACAAACGACTCCTACTTGCAAACGGAAGGAGACAACAGGAAGTGAGATGAAATCTACCCCTAGGAAGGGAAATTCTCTCCTGTAAGAGTTAATATGGGAAAAACATTTCTCCTTTCCACTGATGCTTTATCACCAATCCTTGTTTCACGAAAAAAACCCTAATTTTCAAAAAACATTTGTCATTGGGACAAAAAGTGAGGTTCAATCTTCTGAAGAGAAGCACAGACAGCAAAACAAATGTCACAGGGGTGATAAACCTTCCCTATGTTTTCCAAAAAGCTTAAAAAAGATTTTTTGGCTGGAGCTAAACACGTTAAAAATGTACCCGTTCAAAATTACAAACAGATTCTACTTAACAACAAACCTACAGTTCCTGTCTTGTTTGCACCGCCTGTATACTGCTGTTCAGAGTACAGAGCCTGTAAACTGCTGTTTCCTTTTTTAATTTGGGTGCGGGGTTCCCCTTAATATCCATACAAGACCCAAAGGGCCTGGTAATGGACTGGGGGGTACCCATGCCGTTTGTCTCACTGATTTTCATCCATATTGCCAGGACCCGACATTACATTAAAGCCGCAAGCAGTTTTAAATGACTTTTTTTCCTTTAAAAAATACATTTTGTGCAGGGATTGTTCTAAGCACGGGAAACACGCGCCACTTTACAGGCATACTATAGACACCCCCCAGGTACGATATTTAAACAATATTTCACTTTTTTTTTTTACTTTAAGCATCATTAAAATCACTGCTCCCGAAAAAACGGCTGTTTTTACAACTTTTTTTTGCATTGATACATGTCCCCTGGGGCAGGACCCAGGTCCCCAAAACCATTTTAGGACAATACCATGAAAATTAGCCTTTAAAATGAGCACTTTTGATTTTGAACGTTCGAGTCCCATAGACGTCAATGGGGTTCTAACGTTCGTGCAAATTTTCGGTCCGTTTGCAGGTTCTGGTGCGAACCGAACCGGGGGGTGTTCGGCTCATCCCTACGGATGACGTCCTCCTATTCCTTACGAACCCCTTAATCGCTCTACCCAATCCAATTTCCCTTCTAGCCTCATTCCAACTGTTCTCTGGTCTTGGGGTTAACCTGTCCAAATGCACTGCTATGCCAATTAACATTCCCGGCAATTTAGCTAATTCCCTACAGCAACACTTTGACTTCTCCTGGTGCACACAGGCATTCCGCTATCTGGGAATTCAACTAGCCCCTACCTTCTGAGACCTTTTTCATCTTAACTATAGCCGATAGTTGCCCATAAAGGAACCCTCTTAAAAACCTGGTCCTCATATTGCATATCCTTTTTAGGTAGAATCACGGCCATTAAAATGGCAATCTTGCCCAAGTTACTTTTTTTTTTAGAACGCTTCCCATCTACGTCTCTAAATCCTATATAGAAACCATTCAAAGAGATATAAATAAATTTGTATGGCATGCCAAACACCCAAGATTTAATAAATCTTTATTGTACAGGCCCCAGCCCCTCTGAGGTTTAGGCACCCCTCACTTGTGCCGTTATTATCTGGCCGCCAGACTCATCCAGACAGCCCAATGGCATGCCCCAGTGGCAGATACCCATGGGCTACGCTTTGAAATGCATGCAATATTCCCATACTACCTCCCCGGTCTGCTATGGTCCAGCTCCATCAGAGTGTGTAATATAACTCCTCTTAATAATATCACAGGTCATTCCCTATATCTATGGTCCCTCTACCATGCTAAATTCAAATTAGCCTCCCCTCTGGCACCTCTTTACTCCTTTATAGGAGATCCTGACTTTCCCCCAGCCTTCCGACATAGGGACAGCATGGCCACATGGAATTCCAAAGGCCTAACCTCTTTCGCAGCCTTCAAAGATGGCACACACTTTAAATAATTTGCCCAGCTCCACACTGAATACGATATAGCGCCCTCTGAGCACTACCATTATCTTCAAATATGGCATTTCTACTTGAGTAGAGGTTCTTTATCATCCCGTGTTCAGTATACCCAGTTTGACCTTTTCTGTGCGCACACATCTAGGGAGAAAGGAGTTATCTCACGCATATACAGATATCTGAATGAAGCATTTTTAGTACATAAGACTAACCCAATGACTAAATGGTAAATAGACACTAATCTCACGTTCTCCCCCCGAGTGGGAGGAGATGTTAGAAAATATGTTTAAGAACTCAAGATCAATGCCTCTTACTAAATACCTTGGGGGGTCATTTAGTGGGTATCTGTACTATCCTGCCATTTTAGGGCCTCAAAATAAGGTAAGTACATCAGGATTGATCATTTTCAAATATATATGCCATAGATTGTAGACTTTAAGGGGGTGGGGAGATTTACCAAAACGGGAGCACTCAGTATCTGGTACAGCTCTGTTTAGAAACCAATCAGCTTCTAGGTTTTATTGTTAAAGCCTAACTGAACAAGCTGAAGTTATAAGCTGATTTGCTACCATGCACAGCTGCACCAGATACTGAGTGCTCCAGTTTTAGTAAATCCCCCCCCCCCCCATGACTTTCACACAGACTCAGTAATATACACTGATATGTTTTTCTTTTCACCAAAAATGTAGCAGAATACATTGTTGACTAAATTTATGAAGAAAAATGATTTACTAGCAAAGTTTTAAAACAGAAACTTCGAAAAACTATTTTCCTGATGCCAACATGGCAGCACACCAGTGATAGAGCTCTGCCTCTCATCCGCTCCTTCAGGACCAGTGAATAGCATATAAAAATTAATAGTTAGACCTCCCATTCTTCTTTTTTTCCTCATACCTCAATGAACCAGTGAAGAGTAAGCAGTCCTCACCTCTGCAGTATCCATCTGAGTTCAGCCACTCCAAGTGCGCAGGCTGCTAAATGTGCAAAATAGCCTGGGAGCCCCTTCTGTGGGTCTTGTTGGGGCCTGCAGTGTTTCCTCATTAGGAACAAAATCTTCCTTTCATTTAGTGGCTGCAGTGCTTGCAGAATATGGGGGGGGGGGAGCTATCTCTTCCTTTCTCTCTCTTGGCCCTTGTGCCATATAGGGTCGCCTTTACATTTGCCTATGTCTCCCCTTTCATTTCCTTTACCCTATGTCCCTTGCCTTTTTTTCTCTTCCTCCTGTGGTGTCATATTGCTCAGCAGGGACTCAGTACCTTGGCAGCTTGGCATTCCTATAGGGTGTGCATGGCTGCCAAGCTCTGTTTTTCTTGGCCGTGGGCACACCCAGTGACATTGTCCGGGTGCGCTGGCTTGAGCATGAGCGCTGGCCGGACGGGAGGCCAGGCACCATTTTGGTTGTGGGAAAAAAGTGCCCACTTGCCATTAATAGAAGGTGGAGTCCTAGGGGTGGTTTCTCTCTCTCCTTGGATAGTTCAACTAGCGATGCAAAATATAAAAAATAAAAAATTATTGGTTTTTAAAGGAGCAGTTATTTTAATGATGCATTTGTAGCATGTATAAAACATGCAAAAAAACAGCAAAAATTAAATTTCTAAAAAAGAAAAACAAGTCAAATCACATTTGAATTGACTCACGGTTGTAATTGATGGCACCCGGCTATTTAAAGAAAATAAAGAAAATAACAGCGTAGGGGCCCCCCCAGTCCATACCAGGCACACAGCATGGCAGGCCAGGAAAGGGGGGCGAGAGAGCACCCCCTGAACCATTCCAATCACTTTAAGCCCTACAATCACTTTAAGCCCTTTTGACAGTGCACATGCCCAGACTCTCGCAGTACGAGCCAGGTTGGCACACTTCATGTCTGGACAGCGAATTGCGCAGATTCGTGGGTAAGAACAGTCATCCATGGCCATTTCTGGAAATTCCTCAATGCTGCTCCTCCTCCTCCTCCAGACTAGTGATGGGTGAGCTGTCCAGTGTTAAAGAATTTAGATTCTTATTTTATAATCATTTAATGAATGCTTGCATGAGATGCTTAAATGTTGAACTTTAGATGACCTCTCTGCTTCATGTGAAAGGTAATTAGAATAGATACAAGTTATACAGAATTGTCTCCAGTCCATATATATATATATATATATATATATATATATATATATATATATATATTTATATATAATGTTTATTTATTATGTAGATAATACAGTACTCTTTCGTGAAACCCATATATGTATACATGAACATAGAATTGTATAGTAAGAAACAATGAGACATAACACATAATGGTGGGGTCATTTTTTTTTAAATTTTGTCCGGAGTTCTCCTTAATATCCATACCAGACCTGAAGGGCCTTATATGGAATTTAGGGGGGCCCCCACGTCATTTTTTTTTAAATTTTGGTTTGGGGTTCCCCTGTGGGGAATTCCCATGCCGTTTTTATCAATGAACTTCTATGTGTATTGTCGGCAATGCAATAGCCGCGAGTAGTTTTAAATGGGTTTTTTCCTTCAAAATGTCATTTTGCTGTCAGACTGTTCTAAACACAGGAAACATGCGCCCCTTTACAGGCATACTATAGACACCCCCCAGCTATGAAATTTAAAGGGATATTACACTTTTATTGTTTGACTTTAAGCATTATTAAAATCACTGCTCCTGAAAAAACGGCCGTTTTTAAAACTTTTTTTTGCATTGATCCATGTCCCCTGGGGCAGGACCCAGGTTCCCAAACACTTTTTATGACAATAACTTGCATATAAGCCTTTAAAATTAGCACTTTTGATTTCTCCCATAGACTTTTAAAGGGTGTTCCTCTGCATTCGAATTTGCCGCGAACACCACAAATTGTTCGCTGTTCGGCGAACTTGCGAACAGCCAATGTTCGAGTTGAACATGAGTTTGACTCGAACTTGAAGCTTATCCCTAGCGGCTATTAATGAATTGCCGGTCCGACAATACACATAAAAGTTCATTGATAAAAATGGCATGGGAATTCCCCACAGGGGAACCCCGAACTAAAATTAAAAAAAAAATGACATGGGGGTCCCCCTAAATTCCATACCAGGCCCTTCAGGTCTGGTATGGATATTAAGGGGAACCCCGTGCCAAAATTTTTTTAAAAAATGGCGTGGGGTCCCCCCAAAAATCCATACCAGACCCTTATCCGAGCACGCAACCTGGCAGGCCACAGGAAAAAAGGGGGGACGAGAGAGCGCCCCCCCTCCTGAATCATACAAGGCCACATGCCCTCAACATTGGGAGGGTGATTTGGGATAGCCCCCCAAAACACCTTGTCCCCACGTTGATGGGGACAAGGGCCTCATCCCCACAACCCTTGCCCGGTGGTTGTGGGGGTCTGCGGGCGGGGGGCTTATCGAAATCTGGAGGCCCACTTTAACAAGGGGACCCCCAGATGCCGACCCTCCCCCCTGTGTGAAATGGTAATGGGGTACAAAAGTACCCCTACCATTTCACAAAAAAGGTGTAAAAAATGTTAAAAATGACAAGAAACAGTTTTTGACAATTCCTTTATTTAAATGCTTCTTCTTTCTTCTATCTTCTTTCTTCTTTCTTCTATCTTCCTTCGGTTTCTTCCTCCATCTTCTTCTTCTTCTGGTTCTTCTGGTTCTTCCTCAGGTGTTCTCGTCCGGGATCTTCCTCTGTGGCGCCGGCGTCTTCTGTCTTCTGGGCCGCTCCGCATCCGACCATGATGGGAGGCTTCCGCTGTGTGATGCTTCTCCTCTTCTGACGGTTCTTAAATAATGGAGGGCGGGTGACTTCCCTGTCCGCCCCCCTCTGACATCACGAGGAATGCCACAGGGAAGTCGCCGTGTGTCAGAAGGGGGCGGGGTCACCGGGTGGCCCTGCCATCCGTTATTTAAGAACCGTCAGAAGAGGAGAAGCGTCACACAGCGGGAGCTTCCCATCATGGTCAGATGCGGAGCGTCCCGGAAGACGAAGGGAAGAAGACGCTGGTGCCGCAGAGGAAGATGCCGGACGAGAACACCGGAGGAAGAACCAGAAGAACCAGAAGAAGAAGAAGATGGAGGAAGAACCTGAAGGAAGGTAGAAGATAGAAGAAAGAAGAAGCATTTAAATAAGCAATTGTCAAAAACTGTCTCTTGTCATTTTTAACATTTTTGACAATTTTTTTTGTGAAATGGTAGGGGTACAAAAGTACCCCCTTACCATTTCACACAGGGGGAGGGCCGGGATCTGGGGGTCCCCTTGTTAAAGGGGGCTTCCAGATTCCGATAAGCCCCCCGCCCACAGACCCCCACAATCACCGGGCAAGGGTTGTGGGGATGAGGCCCTTGTCCCCATCAACATGGGGACAAGGTGTTTTGGGGGCTACCCCAAAGCACCCTCCCAATGTTGAGGACATGTGGCCTGGTACGGTTCAGGAGGGGGGTGCTCTCTCGTCCCCCCCTCTTTTCCTGCGGCCTGCCAGGTTGCGTGCTCGGATAAGGGTCTGCTATAGATTTTGAGGGGGACCCCACACCATTTTTTTTTACATTTTGGCCGGGGTTCCCCTTAATATCCATACCAGACCTGAAGGGCCTGGTATGGAATTTAGGGGGACCCCCCACGTCATTTTTTAAAAATTTTTGGTTCGGGGTTCCCCTGTGGGAAATTCCCATGCCGTTTTTATCAATGAACTTTTATGTGTATTGTCAGACCGGCAATTCAATAATAGCCGCAAATAGTTTTAAATGACTTTTTTTCCTTTGAAATGTCATTTTGCTGTCAGACTGTTCTAAACATGGGAAACATGCGCCCCTTTACAGGCATACTATAGACAACCCCCAGGTACGAAATTTAAAGGAATATTACACTTTTATTGTTTCACATTAAGCATTATTAAAATCACTGCTCCCGAAAAAACTGCAGTTTTTAAAACTTTTTTGCATTGATCCATGTCCCCTGGGGCAGGACCCAGGTCCCCAAACACTTTTTATGACAATAACTTGCATATAAGCCTTTAAAATTAGCACTTTTGATTATTCATGTTCGTGTCTCATAGACTTTAACAGTGTTCGCGTGTTCGAACAAATTTTTTGCCTGTTCGCATGTTCTGGTGCGAACTGAACAGGGGGGTGTTCGGCTCATCCCTACTGTTTGTCTATGCAGCCCTATTGCACGGGTGACAGGTAGTCAGAACCAATAGGCAAATATCTGTCCTTTTGTTGTAACTTGTCTCCTCGTACAGGTCAAATAAAGAAAACGTCTTAACTTGATCCAGAGTGTGCTCACATCCAGGCCGAGCATCAGATCGTCCACGAACAGAGTCTAGACATGTGCACTACCAAAACATGTGTTAGTTTTAGTTTTCATTCATTTTTTTCATTGTTAGAGTCTTTCATTATGATCGAAACTCAAAAATTCTAATTCGGAAATTTGGAAATTTGAAAATCTGAAAATCCGAAAAGAAGAAAGAAAATCAGAAAATCTGATTATCTGAAAATCCCAAATTTTTAAAATCCGAAGTAATAACTAACTAATAATAACTATTAAAGGGATTGTAAAGGTTCATGTTTTTTCACCTTAATGCCTTCTATGTATTAAGGTGAAAAAACATTTGGTGAATGCAGGCCCCCCAGCCCCCCCATTTTCTTACCTGTGCCCTTGAAAGTCCCGCATCAAGACACGCTTGATGTCGGCCTGATTTGCTCGGCTGTTCTCGGTTCTTCATTGGATAGATTGATAGCAGCGAAGCCATTGGCTCATGCTGCTGTCAATCAACTCCAATGATGCAAAGCCGGGGCCGGGGCCGTGTGCTGTAGTCGGCGGCTTATGGACATCGGATACAGGACTCGGGAGCGTGTCGGCAAGCTAACCCCCTCAGGAAAGAGCTTCCCAGAGGTGGTTAGCTTTAGCGGGCAGGAGCCGAGACAGCCGCCATGGGACGCCAGAATAGCAGGATCGAGGTCACTCTGTGCAAAACGAACTGCTCAGTGGAGGTAAGTATAACATGTTTGTTATTAAAAAAAAAAAATTGAACCTATACAACCCCTTTAAATTATAGGTATTGGAATTTCCTTTCAAATTTGGCTGTTAGTGAACGTAATGAACACAAATTTATCCAAAGTTACAAATTATCCAAAAAAACAAATGTTGCATCTAAACGAATGGAACATAACAAATTAATAATAATAAAAAACGGTTTTATTATTATTAATAATTTGTTACATTCCATTCGTTTTGGATGCAGCATTCGTTATTTCAGATAATTCGTAACTTTGGATAAATTCGTATTCATTACGTTCACTAACAGCCAAATTTAAAAGGAAATTCCAATACTTATAATGTAATAGTTAGTAATAGTTATTATTAGTTAGTTAGTATTTCAGACTTTCAAATTTTCAGCTTTTCAATATTTTCAGATTTTCATTTTTATTTTTGGATTTGCGTTCTTTTGAATTTTCGGATTTTCTTTCTTATTTTTGGATTTTTGAATTTTTGGATTTTCAAATTATTTGAATTGTTGGATTTTTTAATGTTAGAATTTTAGAATTTCCAAACTTAAAAATTTCTGAATTTGCGAATCTTTGAATTTTAGAATTTTTGATTTTTGTATTTTCGAATTTCAGAAACTTCGAATTTCTGATTTTTGGATTTTCGAATTTCAGAATCTTCGAATTTCATAATTTTCGAATTTTCGAGTTTTCAGAAAAATGTTTTAAACGGGTTTTCGTTAATTTTAATATTTCTGAATTAACAAATTTGTCGAATTAAAATTTTTAGCAAGCTAGTTAGTTCGATGGGAGCCTTTGTGTGTAGGCTCCATCGGACAGTTTCCATCAGAATTTCCATCGCACAAAATTTGAGATCTGGTTCTCAAATTTTCAGACAACAAAATCCGTTTGCGTAAATTCCGATTGTGTGTAGACAATTCCGACGCACAAAGTGCCATGCATGCTCAGAATAAATTACGAGATGGAAGCGCTCGGTCTGGTAAAACTACCGTTCGTAATGGAGATAGCACATTCGTCACGCTGCAATTTTTTAAATGGTTTAATGCAGTGCATTCTCCTCTTCTTTAGAATGCTAGAAGAATGAAATTGTTTTGCTGCTCATATTCACAGAGTTCTCACAAATTGATCTCTTTATTATTTCTTGTGATCTCCTGAATATAATTTATTTTTTTCGTCAGATCTCCAGAATAATTTTGTTTTTGTTTTTATAGTGATTTTTTTTTTAGGGGGGGGTTTAATCAAGATCTCCTGTTTTATTTTTTTTAGTGATCTCCCTACTATTTTTTCTCGTGTTGTGTGTCAAGTTACCACAACACCATTATTATCTTGTATTTTTTAATCTCAAGGAGGTTGTTTGGTGTTGGTGTCCCTTGTTAATTTGACATTGTATTTTGGAAAAGTACCTGTCTACTCACAAACAAACTGTCCTTTTTGAAGTTAAACACATAGGCAAGTATTTCTTAAAAAAATATCCATTTATTATGGGTCATAACAAAATAAAGAGGAAGGCAACGCTGGAGAAACTGCTAAAATTGGCGAAGCCTTTGTACCCCAGGGCACACATCAATTATTTGCCAGTCAAAATTGGTTGCCTGAGGAGTCCATATAATAGTGAGCACAATCTGGTCTAGGACTCCAAGAGATCAGGAACAGCAGCAGATGACATATATGTCCCCAGGCTGTCGTCATACAACAGCCTGCATCTTTTGCCTGACCAGACTGAACCCAGGCCATCACTTTGTCTTCCTTCCACGCTTCCTTCCAGGCTGTGGCTGTGGTGTTGGAGGTGTGGCAGGAGGTGGAAGAGGAGGAGGAGGATGGTCCAACTCACACAGGGGGGGTATTGGGTGCGAGTTGGCCCCTCAACCCCTTATTTAATGTGAGATAAATGATTTCCTCACACATGATGCATTGGCCCTCCTCCATGTCCTGCATTTTGCAGGCTGCCATGGAGGCAAAGGCCTCGAGGTTTGAGGGGGGGTTCTGAGGCAGCATTAGCCTCCCTAATCAGCCTGAGTGCTGCCTCCTCCGCAATACTCCACTTCCTGGCCCTTTTTTGTGGAAGGCAGAGGGGAGGGACCTGAGATTGTGTCAGGCTACTGGGCCCTGCCACCTCCTGGCTGCCAATAACCCCTGCCACCTCCTGGCTACCACTAACCTCTACCTCCTCCTGGCTGCCACATTCCACAGCCTCCTCCTGGCTGAAGCTTTCCTGTGTAAGAAAAAGGAACATAGTTTTAGTATTTTGTTCATCAATCACACACAATTTTCAGCTCATGACTGTTGCAAATTGAATGTTAACAAATAGAAAAGACTATCATTCTGACCCCAGCATTTTTCACTCTTGTCCCAAACCTTTTTGGCTACTACTGTCTATTGATATGTAAAACACTTTATTAAATCAGCAATTAGTGATCAATAACAACATCTATTTCACATAATTTATTTTACGATAAGAAATATGTTGAACAATGCTATACCTGGCTCAAGCTGGGCTCCTCCACTTCTTCCTGGCTGGAAGACCCAGGATGGGCATCGGAAGCCTCAGCTAGGGTGGAAGGAAGCGTGTAAAGAGTGGAAGGAAGGGTTGAGAGGTATTCCCTGACTTCAGTCTGGTCTGCCAGAAAATTAAGTCTGTCATAGCACCACAGCTTGGGGACATAAATGTCATCTGCTGCTGCTCCTGATGGATTTCTGGACCTTAGTTCGCTCACGAATATATGTGCTCCTCAGGCCACCAATTTTTTTTTTTAAATAGTTGATGTCTGCCGTGGGGATCTGCGGCTTCACCTCCAGCAGTATCTCCAGCGCTGCCTGCCTCTTTATTTTGTTATTGTAATGCGGGTGTTTGACCTGCCACAGACAGGGCAACTCCCTGTACTTATCTATGAATATTGGGAGGAAGCTGTGGTCTTTGAACCCATCCATTTTCTCTGCAAGACACAACACAAGACAAACCCTAATGTCAGGCAAAACTCTCCTAAACTTGACCCAATATAGGCCTCAATCTATAAGCAGTATAGGCTTACTGCCCGTACGTATGATGCACGCGTGTTACTCTTTATATGCACTGCGCATGTGGAGACACAGTAGGTGCATGCAGAGGAGAGCAGCAACGAGGAAAGCCTGGAGCCACAAACGTCCCAATCCCGGAGAAGATTGAAGGCCTCAAATATGTTCTTTGTAGAGATGGTGAAGATGGTAGACATCTTGAAATGGGCCGACTATGATGGGAAGCATGGACCTTAGCCCAACCCAAATGTGAGAAAGGCCAAGATCATGACTAAAGTTGTGAAAAGTCTGCGGAAGATTTTTGGGGTTCGGCAATCCAAGGATCAACTGAGGAAATGATGGTCAGACCTCAAATTGAGGAAGCACGATCAGTACAGAAAGATTTGGAAACTGCTTCTAAAAAGTAAGTATTTGTCGTTTGTTTCTATTATTAGTATTATTTGCATGCTATTATTAGTATTATTTGCATGCTGCTCCATTGGCTTTTCTTTACTGTTGTACAATTTAAAATGGCAACTTTCATGTTCGTGGGCACAGTAATCGTTCGTAGGAAACATCGTTCGTTCGCCCACTAATACGATGTTTTTGGCAGATGCAGGTTAACTACATTTGGTCATGCCTATTCGTATTCGAAGAAGTTTATGACATTGTGGTCTAGATGGGTTTGTAACTAGAATGAAATGCAAACTTGATTCAGTGTAAGGAGAGGACACTGTTTACACATCTGGATGCAGGAGCACTAGTGTGGGACACCAGAACAAACTTTTTAGGGTGTCCCACACAGGTGCTCCAGTGGATACTAGGGGTGTCTCCATGTGTGAAAATTGTACAAAAAAGGTAAGAATTGCAGCTTTAGAAAGGAACTAAAAATGTCTTCAGCTTGGAACTCTGCCAAAACAGACAATTGTACAACACTTCCAAGCAATGTTTCATATTCTTATTTCTGGCCTCAAATATCTGTGTGCTAAGTATACTTTTTTTTATTCACATAGGGGAGAAGAGACTCTGGACATCTGAGGACACCAGGGACTCCCACCTCCTAAAGAAGGGGAAGTCACCAAAACACAAGCAGAGGATGAGGTGTGAGATGTTTATGAAGTGGGAGAAATTGTCACCACAACAGGTGAGTGTCTGAGAACACAGCTTCAGGTAATAGATGGAAGCCTGCATAGTTATAATACATGGTGTGTTTTTTTTTATTTTTAGGTGATGTGGATGTTGTGGAAGAAGAATCTCATTTCACAAGTGAAAGTGCCCAGATCCTCATTGGGGAGATAATGGGGTGCAATCGTGATTTAGAAAATATAAAGGAAAACATCAATGATGTTCAAAAAATATGAAGAACATCATTGATGTTTTAGGCAGAATATAAAAAAGAACAAAATTGTACCATTTTATTGTGTATTTTTGAATTTTAAAAAAGTGTTAAAGTATTTTAAAAGCCAAATTTTGAAGATGCATAGTGTGTCAACATGTGCTATCTGCCATCAATGTACACATTTTGTGGGTGCAACCCCTTCCTCCCAACTCAATTAGGTGAGAGGAAGGGATTGCACCCCCAAAAAACATCCATTGATCCCCCATGATGGGAGCTAGCACATGTTTACATATCAGAAAAAGAAATTGTCCCCCATGAGGGGTTTTCTAGACAGCAGAAAGTATTAAAAAATATATATCGAAAAAATATCTTGTTTAAGACTTTTTATTTATAACAAAGTATCAAAAATTTCTAACTTAGACATAAGTAATCAGGACATGAGCTGTGATACACAGTTAATGAATAAAAACAACATCACTGACATGGCAGTGTACAATAATGATACATATTGATCGTGCACCATGAACAGCTGGTATATATATCTTGTAAATTAATCCTGATGTGTTTCGACCCCCTCGGGTCTTCTTCAGAGGATTTGGTGGACTGTAAAATGTTAAAATGTTATATTGTAATTCTCCATTGATAGTAAAAAAAAAAAAAGAAAGGAAAATACGAAAAAACAGTATTGAGTATTTATTTTCGCATATTTACCAATCACGATGTATTGAGCCACATTGGTGGCCTCTGAGTGGAAAGGACCCCCTTACTCAAACTCACCGTCTCTAAGTGGTCAACTCAGTCATCGAGAGAGATTGCTGCTCATGCGCGCCTTACGAGGAGTCATGCAGCGGGTAATCCCAAAATTTCTCAGGAAGGTTAAGAAAATGGACAGGCAGCACCTGCGATAAAGGTATTATATATCGTGATAAATGGACAGTTCCAAGGGGTAGTTGAAAAATGTTCTTGTGCATTGGTCTATTGTATGTACACTGTGTGTGTGTTAAGTATCAAATCTTACCACTAAGTGGTCTGGATGATGAAAACAGAGGATGCAAGATAAAGTGATGGAAAGGGACCAAGTGAGGAAAAGAGGGGATGGAAAGAGGGAAGGGAAGGTGGGAAGAAAAAAAAGGGGAGAGAGAAAGAGGGGGGAGAAGAGAAGTGTGGAATAATGTGAAGGAGGGGTAAGGGGGGGGGGGACACAGACCAGTTAGAGTGACTGTGGGTGAAGTATGAATATGAATGTAATTAAAATACATCTAAACCGATTGGGACTATTTGTGGGGGTAAGTGGCTGTGTGGGTGTGGGTAAAAAAACAGATAATAATGATGAGAATGTGTGTGAGAGTAAAAATGAGGCTGTGAGAGGGAGTGCAAAATAGTGAGTATGTGAATATACAGCAACAGGAGAGTGCAGAATCACAACAACATTAAATGATAAGTAAAAACAATATGCCCCGCAAGAGTGAAAAGTGGAAGGATAGAGCATGAAGTGAATGTGCTAAAGTGAATTTACCTTAATCGGTATAAAGGTAATTCCAATTGAAGAGAAGGGGGCACAAAGAAGTGTACCCCCCTTTTTTTGTACACAATATCAAGTGTGGAACGATCTGCAACATCAAGGAATTATAACAATGAATGAGTTGTCCATGCTATAAAGTATAGGCAAACAGCCATGATGGAGACCACACATCATGGAATATTATATAATTGTATAGGTAGTCTTACCGGTCCTCAATTTGCGCTGCAAGCATGTGGGTGTCCAAATGGAGCAATGGGGATATCCTTATTAGAGTCCCCATAATGCTCAGTTTCATTATATAAGTGAGCCTATTATTGAGCCATTTACCTTGATGATGCACAGCTGCCACCGATCCGTTCCCCCCTGGGAGGGATGGTGACGCATTAGTGTAACTCCAGTCGTGACTCCCCCGGCGTTCCGGAAGAAACTTGGGCTCTGCTGTCGTTCCCGTCGCAATTGCGTAGACGTCGTGACGTCACGCGTTCGCATGCACGCGGGCACAGCCACAGCGATCGGAAACGATCTGGGATGCCGCTAACAGGGAAAAGAATTGCAGTTACAGGCTACATCACCTCCCGGCCTCAACAAATCTATTTTGTTTGCCCCTTTTTTAAGGAGAATTCTCTTCAGGGAAAACAGATTGACAATGGCATTCCTACACTCTTATATCCCATAAGCAGTGAAAGACCATCCAGGGATAGATATGTCACCTGATCCAACATAATCAATGCCTTATTATTCCTTTTTTTAATTCCATACTTTTTTATTATAAATATTTCAACATTACAAACCAAAATATATTATTGGATATAGTACTTATCACTTATACAGTTTGTACATAAATTCCTTATTTCGAATACCATACATACAGTATGGTCTATCCACAGCAAATTCTGAAATTTTTCTATCTATTTCTTACATATATTCTCCAATCAATATAACAATTATTTAACCACAAATAATAACAACATACAACAAAACAACACACAAAAAAAAAAAAAAAAAAAACTAAAAAAAAAAAAATAATAATCATTTTTCCCCAGCACAAGCAACTCGGGTGACTGTTCCATTTCCTGCCCACTATAGTATTCTATACATCTATACCTATGTGAAAAATTACCTCGGCTGGTTGCTTAAATCAGTAGATTCTTCTCTCCCCATTGATTTTGCCCTCTACCTCAATTTTCTGTCTGGTACTAAATTCTCTATCCCTAATTATACTTGCCCACCCTACTAAAGATCGGTGAGGATGGGGTTAACCGTGGAACTGAGATCCATGGCTTCCACAGTTTATACAGGTAATTGGGTATGCCTCTGTTACAATAGATCTGTTGTTCCTTCAAAATATTGTCGTTTACATGACGGCGCCATTCCTCAAAGGAGGGTGCACTTGGAGATATCCACCTTAGGGCAATTAGCTTTCGTGCCAAAAACAGTAGTCTGCTAACTGGTATCAGAATCTCATGGGGCATAAGTTCTTCATCAAGGTAGCCCAGCAGGCACGTTTTAGGGTCTTTATGGATATATGTCTTAAATGTATCATTAATTGTATTCACCACCTCTTGCCAATATTTAGTCAGTTTAGGACAAATCCACAAAATATGTAGTAAATCAGCAGGTGATTGTTGGCACCGTGGACAGTCCGGGGAATCACGCCTGCCCCACTTAAATAGTTTGACTGGTGTTCTATATACCCTGTAAATTATAAATAATTGGGTCAGACATTGTGCTGGTGATAATGAGACTAGGGGTACCCTTTCTAATATTGTTTGCCAAGTTACATCTGAAATATCCCCTATATCTAGCTCCCACCCTCTTCTGTCCGGGCTAGCACCCTCATCTCGATATGATCTCGTAAGTTGACCATATAGAGATGAGATCAAGCCTTTTTTTTCTGTCATCCGTGCTAATAAAGTTATAAGTGGCATTGGTTTTATCACTTTCTTTTCCCCTTTAAACTGAGATTGGACCGTTGCCTTATTATTCCTGAACCCTCCCCCAGTTTTCTGATTACTTTTCGATAACTAACATGCTCCTGTTTGCCCTATTCCACCTTGTTTGTAATGGACACATATTGGATATGTTGGTTGGGGGACATCTGCGATATGCGATAACATCGCATATAAGAAAGCCGGCTGGCCTAAACACAAACGAAGTCCGTCCTCCTACTCCGGTCACGTGGTGACGTCACTACGTGCCTTCCTCCAGACGCGTTTTATCATCAGCAGACCTTGTACATTGACAACATCTGCTGATGGCGAAACGCGTCTGAAGGAAGGCACGTAGTGACGTCACCACGCGACCGGAGTAGGAGGACGGGCTCCCTTTGTGTTTATGCCGACCAGCTTTCTTATATGCGATGTTATCGCCTCCTAATTGTAAGTGCATTACTTGATTTTATTAAAATATTTTGGAATATATTACACTATGGCCAGTTCTTTTTTCGTCTGGGCAATTTACTGAGTGTGCGAACGTCGGACGTGGGTCCCAGTGAGTGATCTTCACCATCCAAATACTGTTCCTATTGTGGTCATCAGCAAGCTTGGCTGGGCTATAGCCACCTGCCTTTTAAGCTTGTCGTCTGGTAAGCTCAATCTACAGCTACGGTGGTCGGGCACTTTACTTGTGTGTACACACTGCGGTGTTATTATGACCCTTCATGTTCTCAATGGAATTTTTGTTTCTATGTCAATTGTTGTGGACCTAATTTTTAGCGCAGCTTCCCCCATTCTAAAGACTTTTTTGTGTTATCGCACTGTAAGCTGCTGCTTTTTTTTGTAATTTTTTCAGCGCTGTATTTTTTATTACCTATACAATATATAATACCTTTATCGCAGGTGCTGCCTGTCCATTCCCTTAGCCTCCCTGAGAAATTTTGGGATTACCCGCTGCATGACTCCTCGTAAGGCGCGCATGAGCAGCCATCTCTCTCGTTGACTGAGTTGACCACTTAGAGACGCTGGGTTTGAGTAAGTGGGTCCTTTCCACTCAGAGGCCACCAATGTGGCTCAATGCATCGTGATTGGTAAATATACAAAAATAAATACTCAGTACTGTTTTTTCCTTTTTTTTTTTACTACCAATGGAGAATTACAATATATGTTAACATTTTACAGTCCACCAAATCCTCTGAAGAAGATTTGAGGGGGTCGAAATGCGTCAGCATTCATTTACAAGATATATATACCATCTGTTCATGGTGCATGATCAATATGTTTTATTATTGTACACTGCCATGTCAGTGATGTTGTTTTTATTCATTAACTGTGTATCACAGCTCATGTTCTGATTACTTATGTCTAAGTTAGACATTTTTGATACTTTGTTATAAATAAAAAGTCTTAAACACGATATGTTTTCGATATATATTTTTTAATACTTTCTGCTGCCTAGAAAACCCCTCATGGGGGACAATTTCTTTTTCTGATATTTCCACTCGGGGTGTGTAGCCATTTTTTGTCTTCTCGCATACGAGTATCTTTCTTTCTTCTAAGCACATGTTGACATTAGGAATGGGATCAGGAGGGAAATCCCCAGTTTGAATTCCAATTTGTGTGCATCTTCAAAATTTGGCTTTTACAGGGGTGACATCACCCCATCTGATGAAGGCAACATCAACACAGTTTGGACATAATAATATCTCATATTGCCTTCAATTTATCAAAGTTGAACTTTGTAAGTTCCTGAGTTGTGTATGTTATGTTTTGAAACATGCCTTTTTAACCACTTGACGACCGCCTCACGCCGATATATGTCGGCAAAATGGCACGGACAGGCAAAATCACGTAGATCTACATGATCTGCCTTCCGCGGGTGGGGGGTCCGATTGGACCCCCCCGGTGCCCGAGGCGGTCGCCATTTCTTCCCGGGCGATGAGAGGTCAGGGGGAGGCCATCCATTGTTGGCCACCCCCTCCCGATCGCTCCCGGTGAATGAAAACGCTTCCTTTCCCTCTGTAATGTAAACAGAGGGAGAGGAAGTGATGCCATCCCTCCTCGAGCCGGTCTTTTCGATCCGGCGCTGAGGAGAGAAGACATCAAGTAAGTGCACCAACACTACACTAACAGTAGAACACACTAGGCACACTTTTCACCCCCCATCACCCCCCGATCACCCCCCTGTACCCCCTGTCACACTGAGACCAATAGCAGTTTTTTTTTTTTTTGCATTGGTGTCAGTTTGTGACAGTTATAAGTGTTAGGGCAGTTAGGTTAGCCCCCTTTAGGTCTAGGGTACCCCCCCTTAGGTACAGGGTACCCCCCTAACCACCCCTAATAAAGGTTAACCCCGTGATCACCCCCGTCACCAGTGTCGCTAAGCGATCGTTTTTCTGATCGCTGTATTAGTGACACAGGTGACGCTAGTTAGGGAGGTAAGTATATAGGTTCGCTGTCAGTGTTTTATAGCGACAGGGACCCCCATATACTACCTGCTAAAAGTTTTAACCCCCTGATTGCCCCCTAGTTAACCCTTTCACCAGTGATCACCGTATAAGTGTTACGGGTGACGCTGGTTAGCTAGTTTGTTTTTTGTAGTTTATTATAGTTTATTATAGTTTTAGGGCACCCGCCGTTTATTACCTTATAAAGGTTTAACCCCCTAATTGCCCGGCGGTGACATAAATTAAGTTTTTAGGGTCAGATAAGGTCTGCGTCGACCCAGGCAGCGTCAGGTTAGCGCCAGTACCGCTAAAACCCACGCACGCAGCATACACCTCCCTTAGTGCTATAATATCTGAGCGGATCGATATCTGATCCGATCAGATCTATACTCCCCAGCAGTTTAGGGTTCCCATAAACACAGTGTTAGCGGGATCAGCCCAGATACCTGCTAGCACCTGCATTTTGCCCCTCGGCCAAGCCCTGCCCAGCCCACCCAAGTGCAGTATCGATCGATAACTGACACTTACAAAACACTAAGCACACATAACTGCAGCGTTCGCAGAGTCAGGCCTGATCCCTGCGATCGCTAACAGTTTTTTGGTAGCGTTTTGATACAGTCGCTGACAGTCAGGAGCTTTTTTGCCTGTGAGTCTCACTAGTGTACCCCTAAATTTAGAGCCCAAAATGGAAAATCGAAGGGACACTAGTGAAGAGGCCTACACGTTTCTGAGCATGACAGATAGTGAAGAGGAAGTCACTCATCTGTCAGATTCAGGCTCAGAATACGATCCTGTAGAGGACAGCGGCTCCATGACAGATAGCTCTGATGACAGAGTTGTGGTCCCTGCTAAGGTCAGGCCTACCAGACCCCAAACTTCTTCTTCTGTCCTTGAAGTGCAAGAACCGCAGGGCTGTCGTATGGAGCAGAGAAGTACTAGTGCCGCTATTCCTTCTGGTGAACTGGCAAGCACCAGCGGCCTAGTACACCCTGGTCGTACATCCAGCACTGCAGTATCACGTGGTGACGTGGCGAGTCCCATAAGTGCAGTTCAAGCTGGCGAGGTGGCAAGCACTAGTAGTGTCCCGCTGCCACCAAGAAGACAAAGACAGGCCCGTCGTGCCCATAGTGCCCTTCCTGCTGCATTCGCCAATCCGAATTGGGAACCCACCACTTCTGCAGCACCCGTACTTCCCCCTTTCACTGGCCAACCCGGAATTCAGGTGGAAACAGTTGACTTTACGCCACTGGATTTTTATTCACTGTTTTTCACCGAAGATCTCTATAGATCTATTGTGGACCAAAGCAATTTGTACGCTGGTCAACACATCGCCACTATTCCCCAGTCCTCCCTTGCCAGAGATTGGAGACCAATTACGGTCTCCAAATTTAAGATCTTTCTGGGCCTTTCCCTCCTCATGGGCTTGAATAAAAAGAGTAAGTTGCGGTCATATTGGTCCACTGACCCAATTTACCATTCGCCCTTGTTCACTGCTTCCATGGCCAGGGCACGATACGAGCAGATTTTGCGGTTCATGCACTTCAATGACAATGAACTCTGTCGTCCTCGTGGAGACCCTGCATACGATCGGCTCTACAAAATTCGGCCCCTCGTAAACCACTTCAACCAATGTTTTGCAGACTTGTTTACCCCCCATCAAGTTGTCTGCATTGATGAGTCCCTGATTAAATTTTCTGTCCGCTTATCATTCAAACAGTACCTTCCCAGCAAGCGTGCCAGATACGGGGCCAAGATGTATAAGCTCTGTGACAGGGCCACAGGCTATACATGTAGATTTATGGTTTACGAGGGCAAAGATAGTCACGTAGAGCCGACAAACTGCCCTGACTACATAGGAAGCGTTGGCAAGATAGTGTGGGACTTGGTGTCACCCTTATTCGGAAAGGGGTACCACTTGTACGTGGACAATTATTACACGAGCGTGCCACTTTTTAGTCACTTGTTTGATCATCAGATTGGAGCATGTGGCACCGTGCGACCTAATCGCCGAGGCTTTCCCCAGCGGCTTGTAGATTCCTGTCTTAGGCTGGGGGAGAGAGCCTGCTTGCAGTGTAATAACTTGCTCGCTATGAAGTGGAGGGACAATAAGAATGTTTTCGTTCTTACCTCCCTTCATGCCGACAGGACGACCCAAATTACTACGGCGACTGGTGTTGTGGAGAAACCCCTCTGTGTCCACGAATATAACCAAAATATGGGAGGGGTGGACCTCAACGACCAGTTGTTGGCGCCGTACCTAGTTGCCCGTAAGGCCAGACGCTGGTACAAAAAAGTGTCTGTTTATTTATTTCAATTGGCTTTGCTGAACGCTCATGTGCTATACAGAGCTTCAGGACGGACTGGATCCTTCCTTAAATTACAGGAAGAGATCGCCAGAGCCCTTCTGTTTCCAGACGGTGCTCTACCTCACCTTCCCCAACCAAATGCAGTAAGCCGGCTGCATGAGAGGCATTTTCCTTATGCCCTCCCGAGTACCCCTACCCAACAAACCCCCCAAAAAAGATGTCATGTCTGCAGCAAGCGCGGATTTAGGCATGACACCCGGTGTTATTGTCCCTTCTGTCCTGGCAATCCTGGTCTTTGCATGGGTGAATGTTTTGAACGCTACCATACACTAGTTGAGTATTAGCGTAGGGTACAGCACTGCATAGACTAGGACACACTTTCACAGGGTCTCCCAAGATGCCATTGCATTTTGAGAGACCCAAACCTGGAACCAGTTACAAAAGTTAAAAGTTACTAAAAAAAAGTGTAAAAAAAAAATAAAATAGAATAAAAAAATAAAAAAAAATAAAATAAAAAAAAATAAAAACACAAAAAAAAATAAAATAAAAAAAACAAAAATAGTTGTTGTTTTATTGTTCTCTCTCTCTCTATTCTCTCTCTATTGTTCTGCTCTTTTTTACTGTATTCTATTCTGCAATGTTTTATTGTTATTATGTTTTACCATGTTTGCTTTTCAGATATGCAATTTTTTTATACTTTACTGTTTACTGTGCTTTGTTGGTAACCATTTTATTGTTTTCAGGTACGCCATTCAGTTGCAGCGCGGATTTATCTTGACAGCAACAGCGTTTGCTCCCACGATATATAAAGCCATGACTCCAGCGCTGTCGGAGGTGATTTCACCACCACAGTTACATACTTCAGCATATATGCCGAAGCGTGGGGGCAGCAGTGGGTGGAGGAGCGATTTGCTCCTGCCTTTTGTGGGAGGATGCCCCCATGCTTCGGCATATATATATTTTAGGCACAGGTTGTGTTAAATGTTTTATTTTTTACTATGTTTTTTTTTTGTATTTGCTTTGCAGGTATGGTAAGTATTACTGTTATACTGTAATGTTACTTTGTTTTATTGTTAACCATCATTTGCTTAGCAGGTACGCCATTCAGTTGCAGCGCGGATTTATTTATCTTGACAGCAACAGCATTTGCTCCCACGATATATAAAGCCGTGACTCCAGCTCTGTCGGAGGTGATTTCACCACCACAGTTACATACTTCAGCATATATGCCGAAGCGTGGGGGCAGCAGTGGGTGGAGGAGCGATTTGCTCCTGCCTTTTGTGGGAGGATGCCCCCATGCTTCGGCATATATATATTTTAGGCACAGGTTGCGTTAAATGTTTTATTTTTTACTATGTTTTTTTTTTGTATTTGCTTTGCAGGTATGGTAAGTTTTACTGTTATACTGTAATGTTACTTTGTTTTATTGTTAACCATCATTTGCTTAGCAGGTACGCCATTCAGTTGCAGTGCGGATTTACTTATCTTGACAGCAACAGCGTTTGCTCCCACGATATATAAAGCCGTGACTCCAGCGCTGTTGGAGGTGATTTCACCACCACAGTTACATACTTCAGCATATACGCCGAAGCGTGGGGGCAGCAGTGGGTGGAGGAGCGATTTGCTCCTGCCTTTTGCGGGAGGATGCCCCCATGCCTCGGCATATATAAATGGTGCATGTATGCCCATCATTAGAAGTGGGTGGATGAAGGGAGGTATTCTAATGGTGGGCATACCCACCGATCAATATCTTTTTTTCGTTCAGCCCACAGGCTGCATGAAAAAAAAGTTTACAATATATGCCCAACAAGGACCAGCAACGTACTGGTAGTGGTTCAGCCAGTGGTCGGCTTTCATGTAAAAGCAATCCTAGCGGCTAATTAGCCTCTAGACTGCTTTTGCAAGCAGTGGGAGGGAATGCCCCCTCCCCCCACCGTCTTCCATGTTTTTTCTGGCTCTCCTGTCCCAACAGGGAACTTGAAAATGCAGCCGGTGATTTAGCCAGCTGACCATAGAGCTGATCAGAGACCAGAATGGCTCCAAACATCTCTATGGCCTAAGAAACCGGAAGCTACGAGCATTTCATGACTTAGATTTCGCCTGATGTAAACAGCGCCATTGGGAAATTGGGAAAGCATTTTATCACACCGATCTTGGTGTGGTCAGATGCTTTGAGGGCAGAGGAGAGATCTAGGGTCTAATAGACCCCAATTTTTTAAAAAAAGAGTACCTGTCACTACCTATTGCTATCATAGGGGATATTTACATTCCCTGAGATAACAATAAAAATGATTAAAAAACATAAAAATGAAAGGAACAGTTTAAAAAAAGATAAAAAATCAAAAAAATAATAAAGAAAAAAAAAAAAGCACCCCTGTCCCCCCCTGCTCTCGCGCAAAGGGGAACGCAAGCGTCAGTCTGGCGTCAAATGTAAACAGCAATTGCACCATGCATGTGAGGTATTTGCTTTAAAAAATATATATAATGTTTGGGGGTTCAAAGTAATTTTCTTGCAAAAAAAAATAATTTTTTCATGTAAACAAAAAGTGTCAGAAAGGGCTTTGTCTTCAAGTGGTTAGAAGAGTGGGTGATGTGTGGCATAAGCTTCTAGATGTTGTGCATAAAATGCCAGGACAGTTCAAACCCCCCCAAATGACCCCATTTTGGAAAGAAGACACCCCAAGCTATTTGCTGAGAGGCATGTCGAGTCCATGGAATATTTTATATTGTGACACAAGTTGCGGGAAAAAGACAATTTTTTTATTTATTTTTTTTTATGCACAAAGTTGTCACTAAATGATATATTGCTCAAACATGCCATGAGAATATGTGAAATTACACCCCAAAATAAATTCTGTTGCTTCTCCTGAGTACGGGGATACCCCATGTGTGAGACTTTTTGGGAGCCTAGCCGCGCACGGGACCCCGAAAACCAAGCACCGCCTTCAGGCTTTCTAAGGGCGTACATTTTTGATTTCACTCTTCACTGCCTATCACAGTTTCAGAGGCCATGGAATGCCCAGATGGCACAACCCCCCCCCCAAATGACCCCATTTTGGAAAATAGACACCCCAAGCTATTTGCTGAGAGGTATAGTAAGTATTTTGCAGACCTCACTTTTTGTCACAAACTTTTGAAAATTGAAAAAAGAAAAAAAAAGAAAAATGTTCTTGTCTTTCTTCATTTTCAAAAACAAATGAGAGCTGCAAAATACTCACCATGCCTCTCAGCAAATAGCTTGGGGTGTCTACTTTCCAAAATGGGGTCATTTTGGGGGGTTTTGTGCTGTCTTGGCATTTTATGGCCTTCAAAACTGTGATAGGTAGTGAGGAGTGAAATCAAAAATTTACGCCCTTAGAAATCCTGAAGGCGGTGATTGGATTTTGGGGCCCCGTATGAAGCTAGGCTCCCAAAAAGTCCCACACATGTGGTATCCCCGTACTCAGGAGCAGCAGCAGAATATATTTTGGGGTGTAATTCCACATATGCCCATGGCATGTTTGAGCAATATATCATTTAGTGACAACTTTGTGCAAAAAAAAAAAATGTCACTTTCCCGCAACTTGTGTCAAAATATAAAATATTCCATGGACTCAACATGCCTCTCAGCAAATAGCTTGGGGTGTCTTCTTTCCAAAATGGGGTCATTTGGGGGGGGGGTTGTGCCATCTGGGCTTTTTATGGCCTTCAAAACTGTGATAGGTAGTGAGGAGTGAAATCACAACTTTACGCCCTTAGAAATCCTGAAGGCGGTGCTTGGTTTTCGGGGCCCCGTATGCGGCTAGGCTCCCAAAAAGTCCCACACATGTGGTATCCCCATACTCAGAAGAAGCAGCTAAATGTATTTTGGGGTGCAATTCCACATATGCCCATGGCCTGTGTGAGAAATATATCATTTAGTGTCAACTTTGTGCAAAAAAAAAAAATTGTCACTTTCCCGCAACTTGTGTCAAAAAATAAAATATTCCATGGACTCAACATGCCTCCCAGCAAATAGCTTGGGGTGTCTACTTTCCAAAATGGGGTCATTTGGGGGGGGTTGTGCCATCTTGGCATTTTATGGCCTTCAAAACTGTGATAGGTAGTGAGGAGTGAAATCAAAAATTTATGCCCTTAGAAATCCTGAAGGCGGTGCTTGGTTTTCGGGGCCCCGTACGCGGCTAGGCTCCCAAAAAGTCCTAAACATGTGGTATCCCCGTACTCAGGAGAAGCAGCAGAATGTATTTTGGGGTGTAATTCCATATATGCCCATGGCATGTTTGAGCAATATATCATTTAGTGACAACTTTGTGCAAAAAAAAAAGTGTTACTTTCCCGCAACTTGTGTCAAAATATAAAATATTCCATGGACTCAACATGCCTCTCAGCAAATAGCTTGGGGTGTCTATTTTCCAAAATGGGGTAATTTGGGGGAGTTTTGTGCCATCTTGGCATTTTATGGCCTTCAAAACTCTGATAGGTAGTGAGGAGTGAAATCAAAAATTTACGCCCTTAGAAATCATGAAGGAGGTGCTTGGTTTTCGGGGGCCCCGTACGCGGCTAGGCTCCCAAAAAGTCCCACACATGTGGTATCCCCATACACAGGAGAAGCAGCTAAATGTATTTTGGGGTGCAATTCCACATATGTCCATGGCCTGTGTGAGCAATATATCATTTAGTGACAACTTTGTGCAAAAAAAAATAAAATTGGCACTTTCCCGCAACTTGTGTCAAAAAATTAAATATTTCATGGACTCAACATGCCTCTTAGCAAATAGCTTGGGGTGTCTACTTTCCAAAATGGGGTAATTTGGGGGAGTTTTGTGCCATCTTGGCATTTTATGGCCTTCAAAACTGTGATAGGTAGTGAGGAGTGAAATAAAAAATTTATGCCCTTAGAAATCCTGAAGGCAGTGATTGGTTTTCAGGGCCCCGTACGCCGCTAGGCTCCCAAAAAGTCCCACACATGTAGTATCCCCATACTCAGGAGAAGCAGCAGAATGTATTTTGGGGTGCAATTCCACATAGGCCCATGGCCTGTGTGAGCAATATATCATTTAGTGACAACTTTTTGTAAATATTTTTTTTTTTTTGTCATTATTCAATCACTTGGGACAAAAAAATAAATATTCAATGGGCTCATCATGCCTCTCAGCAATTTTCTTGGGGTGTCTACTTTCCAAAATGGGGTCATTTGGGGGCTTTTTGTACTACCCTGCCATTTTAGTACCTCAAGAAATGACATAGGCAGTCATAAACTAAAAGCTGTGTAAATTCCAGAAAATGTACCCTAGATTGTAGACGCTATAACTTTTGCGCAAACCAATAAATATACGCTTATTGACATTTTTTTTTACCAAAGACATGTGGCCGAATACATTTTGGCCTAAATGTATGACTAAAATTGAGTTTATTGGATTTTTTTTATAACAAAAAGTAGAAAATATCATTTTTTTTTTCAAAATTTTCGGTCTTTTTCCGTGTATAGCGCAAAAAATAAAAATGGCAGAGGTGATCAAATACCATAAAAAGAAAGCTCTATTTGTGGGAAGAGAAGGACGCAAATTTCGTTTGGGTACAGCATTGCATGACCGCGCAATTAGCAGTTAAAGCGACGCAGTGCCAAATTGGAAAAAGACCTCTGGTCCTTAGGCAGCATAATGGTCCAGGGCTCAAGTGGTTAACCAAAAAAAGGCTATTTCTAATGTGACAAAAAAATGTTAAACACCAAAGATGTTGGTTTGTTCAAAAACCCTTTTCTAAACGCACATGTGATCGTGCTTTGAGTAAAATGTTTTCTACTCAAAAATGTGTGGCTTCTTCTTTCAATGCTCAATAGCAGTTTTTGGAGTAAGTTGGTGTTTACAGTGGCAATTGGGGTTATTTATTAAAGGCTAATCCACTTTGCACTACAAGTGCACTTTCAGTGCAGTTTCAAGTGTACTTTTGCAGTGCACTTGTATTGCAAAGTGGATTTGCCTTTAGTAAATAACACCCACAGTGGTTTATAAATTGCCACGATCAGCTCATTTTTGTGAATCCACAAATCTCATTCATGCTGCTGAAAATGATGAATATTTTTATCATTAATACATTACAGACATTAACAACAAAAACAAGGCATGTATGTAGCAGACCCACAACATAATATTTCGCTGAAGAAGAGATTGTCACCTCATGTATCAAATAAATTATGTTTGCACTATTGAAGAAAAAGGCCAAAAAAAAAAAAAAGCCCATTGGAGAACCTAGGAGACAGCTAAAAGAAACCCAAGCAGTAAATCAAATGAAATATTAGTTCTGTTTCAAAAATATATTTATTTAAAAAATGTCTCAGACATTTGGTAGCATATCAATGCCCCCCCCCCCACCCGCAAAGAACTCTAGATACTTTCGGCAAACTTCACGGGTGCTTTGGGGGGGGGCAAGCCAGGACAGCCAGCTTCAAGAGCCGTCAGTGTTGGATCTGGTAAGAATCCGGCCTCAGGCCTGTAGTGTGTTTCATCTATCTATCTATCTATCTATCTATCTATCTATCTATCTATCTATCTATCTATCTATCTATCTATCTATCTGTCTATCTGTCTATCTGCCTATCTGCCTATCTGCCTATCTGTCTATCTGTCTGTCTGTCTGTCTGTCTGTCTGTCTGTCTGTCTGTCTATATGTGTATATATATATATATATATATATATATATATATATATATATATATATATATATATATACATGTATTTTATATATGGTGTTATATGTAGGCATTCTAGGACAAGTCCATTCTAGGCAGGCCACACTGGTATCTGTTAATCTAATTACACATATCAAAGGGGACTTATTGATGTTATTATGCAAGAATACAGATTAGGGATCTAGGCATTCCAGGACAAGTCCATTCTACACATCAAAAGGGTGTTAAGGTGGTATCTGTTAATCTAATTACACATATCAAAGGGGACAGATAGTGACTCTGGGCTATGTTAATGTTAATATGCAAGAATGCAAATTAGGGCAGTTTATGACTGTAGCTGTTCACGGCTATGGGTCATCGTCTGTCACTCTGAAAGACAGAAACAGATCAAAGGCCTAAATGGAAACAGCCAATCAAATTACTCAGCCATTCAGTGTATAGGGGTTATAACATGAAGTTCAGATTATTCTGTCTGTGTGATTATGAAGGCACAGATCTAGGAAACATGGGATTCTGAAGGCTAGTATATTTACTAGTGTTGTCATATTTACTCTGTTGGATTTTGTCATCTGTTGCAAGACTTTGTTCTGTGTTGGAAGTCAACAAAGTGCATCTCTCTGGAAGAATTGGGTTGCTGCGGAAGATTATAATAACTACTAATTAACTATCATACACCGCTATACTATACTATATCACTACAAGGCCCAACTGAGGCCATATAGTTTGCTGCATTTTTGCGCAAAAAGTTATGTAAAATGCAACAGGCAAGAATTATGTGATTAAGTTTATAATCCGCCATGTTAATTGCAGTGAGGCATAGGTGAAATCGGCTGGCCATTATCCCGAAAAAGCATTCTCCACCACTCTTCTGGCTCTGGCCAGCCGGTAATTAAAAACCCTCTGCTCTGGGGTGAGGGTCCTCATTGGGAACGGCCGCATCAGGTGTTCACCCAGACTAAATGCTTCATTAGCAATAAACACAAACAGGAGTCCCTCCACGTTCTGTTCTGGAGGTGGCAATTCCAAGCCACCACTCTGGAGACGCCTGTAGAACTCGGTCTGGGTGATGACTCCACCATCCGACATCCGGCCATTCTTCCCCACGTCCACATAGAGGAACTCATATGTCACCGACACCACCGCCAACATCACAATATTATTAAACTCCTTATAATTGTAATAGTATGACCCCGAGTTGGGGGGTGGGATTATGTGGACGTGTTTCCCATCAATTGCCCCCTCCACAGTTGGGAAAGTCCCAATGATCAGCAAAGTGGGATGCCACAGTCTGCCATTCCTGTGGCGTTGAAGGAAACAAGAAAAAAAAATTAGTCATTTTGCACATAAACATTGCAAGTAGATTAGACACAAACATTCTTGGCTAACATCAGTATAACATTTATTTGAAGGAGTATTTAAAGACTAAAGTATAAGGTCCACTTATCAGATTCCTCCCCCCCTCTAATGGCCCATTGTAAAAAATTTAGGGAGGGGGATGTTTTGGACAGGTAACCCTCTCCACTTCATTGAAAGCTGAATGCATAAATAATGTGTTTTACTTTGGCCAGCCCCTCCTTACTTACACTATTGGCAGCCCACCGGACAGGTAAGAAGTGTCATAATACAAAAATATAAATACACACTATCCTAATTGAAGCACATTTTTACATTCTGCAATTACCTATCAAGATAATAGGAGAAAAAAAAACTTTAAACAGTACCATTTGAAAGTCTTCAGGCAGGCCCTTTCACTACATGCTTTGGGTAATTCATCCATAAATATGACCACAAAAGAGGTAGGCATAGTGTGTATGGGTTGGGCAAAGTCAGCAAATAGAGGATTGGTATTGGTTGACTTCGCGGTTGGGGAGAGGGAGGGTTACAAATGATTTTGGGACACAAAAAAAGCTTCTGACACTCTGCATGAATTTAAGCACACAAATAACATTTTTACACATTTTAGGGGCTGTTTAGGGTAAAGTACTACTATGGAGGTGACAAAATACATTTTTAAATGACTAGGCTAAGTGTTTATTGGCCCAGGATACCATTCTGGGGAATGATAAAAAAGAAGAAAGAGAGCGCACCAGCCTAGTGCATTATCCTAAGTAAATTTATTAATTAAAACCAAGATTAAAATCTACTCACAAAGGTAAGGAGAAAAAGTCGCACTATATACAGTCACAGAAGCGATTGGTACACTGGTAGCAGTTTTCCATATCCCAGGAAGAGGACGTACGAACTGCTGCTGGCTAGCGCGTTTCAAAGCTACCAGTGGACCAATCGCTTCTGTGACTGTATATAGTGCGACTTTTTCTCCTTACCTTTTGTGAGTAGATTTTAATCTTGGTTTTAATTAATAAATTTACTTAGGATAATGCACTAGGCTGGTGCGCTCTCTTTCTTCTTTTTTATCATTTACTACTAAGATAATGCCATCCTGGAGAGCAGCAAGGCCGAAATCCATTGTCCTTTCTGAACCCTTGGGATCATCTAGCTAATACACCTGTGCACAAGAGTAATTTGCTTCTATATACTGTACCATTCTGGGGAGGTTTGTGAAGGCAAATATGCATGAAGGACAAAAAAGGAGCATTATAAACTTCCAGCATGCATGAGGACAAAGAGGGCATTCACAGCATATTACAGTCATGGTAATCAGGGAATGATGAAAGAAATACAATACATTAGCAAACATTATATGCATAGAATGTGATGTTAAAGGAGAAATCTTACCTTAATATAGTCCTTCTGCAGGACCTGAATGATGGCAGAACAGGTCTCTGGAATAATGATCCATGATCCCCAGAGCCTGGGGGGAGATGCCTGTCGAGAACTTGATGTCCTGCAGACTTCTCCCCGTCACCAAGTACCGCAACGTGGTGACTAGCCTCTGCTTGGGAGTGATGACTTGCCTCATGCAGGTGTCCTACTTTGTAATATAAGGGGACAGCAAAGCCAACAAATGGTGAAAAATGGGGTCCATCATCCGGCGATAATTCCTGAAATCATCAGGATTTTTCTCCTGGATCTCCCACAACAAAGGCATATGAGAGAATTGGTCATGCTGGAGCAACCAATTCTTGGTCCATGATCTCCTCCCCACCCTGTTCATGGACTGGGCTTGGGTCAAAGTAAGAACCCAAACATCAAGCCCCTGCACAGCACAAACTCTATGATGAGTACGTACCCGCAACATGGCTTCAAAACGGTCGGCTGGTCAGAAGGAACTAACAGTAAGCACTGAAAAACAGCAAGGCCTGAGAAGAGCAATCTGAAAATCAGAAACGAGCGGACAAGAACGCACTGAGAGTCAAATACGTACTATAATAATACGCACTGACAAACAAATGCGAACTGACTACACGCACTGAAGAACAGATACAAACCCACAAGCTGAAGAGCAGTAACGATCGGAAAAGCACAAGTCTGAAAAGCACAAATCGTCTCTCACCAAACTTTTACTAACATGAGATAAACACGAGATCAGCAGAAGGAGCCCAAAGGGTGGCGCACTGGCTATTGAACTTCCCTTTTCTAGTCTCCTCGTACATGTTGTACATCACCGCGTTCTTGACATTCAGAATTTCCGACCAACTTTGTGTGACCGTGTGTATGCAAGACAAGTTTGAGCCAGCATCCGTCGGAAAAAAAAACATGGATTTTGTTGTCGGAATGTCCGATCGTGTGTACGAGGCATTAGTGTTGTGTCATTGTAGTGTAGTGTGAGTACAGTGTAGTGTCAGTGTAGTGCAGTGTTTAACAGCATTACATTTAGTGCTGTATACAGTTCTGTATACACACTTTTTTTTCACTGTCTCCTTTTTTTAACTTGTTAGCCGCAGTTTGTTTTACTGTGGTGCTGGTGTTGCCTCTTTTTATTAATTTTTTTTTTTTTGTTTTTCAAATTGAGGCAGTCCCCAATTATACACAAACAAGGAAATAAAGGAGGGCACAAACACCTAGTGCATTGCCTCCAACACCATATAATTTTATTAAAAAGCCAAAAGCATATTAACAAACATAAGGACAGCTCCAACATGGTGGATACCATATCACTGTAGTTGCAAAGCTGAAACGTTTCGGGAGACAAGCCCCTTTCCTCTGAGCTGATCCAGCTTGTTACAAAGCATGATTTAATTGGGGGATCTGACACAAACTCCTCCCCCCGCTAACTTCACCAAGCAGGGCCAAAGACAGCTACAAACTTCCCATTATTAACCTGTTCCTTACCATGTGTCTGTAAAGAGCCATAAAGCAGGGAATGTATGTTGCATCAGGAACAATATATATTGGATACAACAAATGTCTCTTTTCCATGTAGCTAAACCACTTCACAATGTTACTTTGTAGCAGGCAACCTTTCTTTTCAGTCCCCACTCCACTCATAGATAGGAACACACACCGTATGCTGGTACGCATGTACTTCCGACGCTGAAAACATCAACTGGGGACGGGGTCTTTAGGCCGCACCTTCCAATTCTCTCTATGGACGCCTCCCGCAGTCCTGCCCGGTCACTCGACACAAGGGGGGCAGGGCCAAGCGCCGAAGCAGACTGGAGTCTCAATGAATACAACAGACTCACAGAACCCACTGTCTGCATATAGATCTGGCCATCCTGAGAACTGTCAACAGTCTCTCGGCATTGGGACAGTGACGTGTGCCATTGGTTGGGAAGTAATTTATGCATCAGGTGTTATAACCATTTACAGTACAAAGGAATCTCCATACTATCTATCCACAAAAAGGACATAAAAGTATTTATAGAAACACATATTCATATACATATTGTGGAGAGTCCGCCTGGTTTAGATTAAGAGAGGGTCAATTAGGGAAGTACTTTCCTTTCAGACCTGCTTATTATGCCGCGTACACACGACTGAACTTTACGGCATACTTAGTCCGGCGAACCTGAGTCTGTCGGACAATTCGATCGTGTGTGGGCTCCAGTGGTCTTCTTTTTTTCTCAAAAGTTTGATGGACCTAGAAATGAAACATGTTTCAAATCTGTCCGACGGACTCGAGTCCGGTCGAAAAGTCCGCTCGTCTGTATGCTAGTCCGACGGACAAAAACCAACACTAGGGCAGCTATTGGCTACTGGCTATGAACTTCCTTGTTTTAGTCCGGTCGTACGTCATCACGTACGAATCCGTCAGACTTTGGTTGATTGTGTGTAGGCAAGTCCATTCATTCGGAAAGTCCGTCATAAAATCCATCAAAGTACGCCGGACAAAGTCTGCCGTAAAGTTTGCTCGTGTGTACGCGGCATTAGGCAGCTGATCAGAGAGGCTGAGGGGAATGGCTGCTCTGCTAACAGTGCTGAGGAGACCTTAATGCTGGATGGAAGCCTCTTGCCTCTGACTTGAACCTGCTGGATAAGCTTGCCTGAATTCGCACTTTTCTGTTATATATGCTGTGGCTGGGACACTTAGCATTATTAAAAAAGACTGTTGTACTAATAAGAAGAGTTTCTTCTGTTGTTTTGAGATCCTAGTGAAGACAAAGTCTGTCATTATTTGTCCATTTTTGCTTGGTTTTAAGTTGACTAAATTGTCTCACAGCTGCCTGTTTACCCCTTGGTTCCAGACAATTGGTGGAGGGTGTGGGCAGTCTCATGTCTTGGTTAAAAGCTACATAGGCTGTGGAGACTTCTGACAAAGAAATGGAGGAACTGACTAAACAATTAGCAATGGCTAATGCACAGGCAGTTGCTGCGCAGCAAGAGACAAACCTCTTACTGATGGAACAGATATCGGGTTTGCGGAAGGCACTGATCCAGCAGGCTGAAATGGTGAAAGGATGTGCAGTGGACTATGCAAAAGATGATGGCCACAGACAACATGGAAGCTTTTATGGTAATGTTTGAGCAGATTGCAATAAATCGATAGTCTGCCTGAGAAAGGCTGTGCTGTCTCCTTTCCTGACTGCAGATCCTCAACAGGCATATTGTGATTTAGCCTCAGAGTCAGCACAGGAGCATAAACTGCTAAAGGCTGAAATATTAGCCAGGCTGTGAGTGACTGTTGCTTTAAGGGCGAGCAGAGTTCATAGCTGGCACTTTGACAGAGTTAAGCCTGCCTGTGCGCAGCTGTATCATCTGTTGCCTATGTTCCAGGATTGGCTGAAATCAGAGGTGAAGATCACCACTCAGATTATGGAGTGAGTTGTATTGGACTGTATTTTGCATGGTCTTCCTAAGGAGCTACACCGATGGGTGGCTCAGTTGAAACACCAGTTCCTGGATGAGATGTCTGCTGCAGTCGAATGGTACAGCTGTGCAGAAAACTTATGTGAGTGCCCTTCTGCAACCAGAGAGCTGGGCTAGACCAAAGAGGCGCATTCCAGCGTCAAGATGGCACATGTTTAATGCATGGTGTCTGCTCGAGTGCCTGACACTCCTGTCAGGAGCATCCCAACATTAAACTCTCCTGAGAGTCGGCAGGGGGAGAAGGGAACCCCGTGAGGGTCGCTGTTGGTCCTGGTAGCCCAGTGACTTTAGCTGGAGGAGCCAATGGAGTTCAACATGGTTCGATGCGGCTCTATGCTTGCTTTTGCTGCTGGTCCTCAAAACAATCTATGTCCGCTTGAGAGTGTGGTGCAGGTTAATGGGCAGGAGGTTGTAGCACTTCTTGACTTGGGGAGTGGGGTTACCCCGCTCTGATCGGACAGGTTTGCGGGGAAAGCTGATATCTGGGAAAAAGATTGGAGTGGACTCGGCACATGGGGTTGTCAAATACTATCCAATGGCCCATGTAACCCTGTCCACATCAGCAGGAACTGCTACATTAAGAGTTGAAATGATCACAGGTTTGCCTCGTGACTTGCTAATTGGGCAAGACTGCCCCATATTTTGCTTATTCAAAAGCTCAAAGGTTCAGGGGCCTCCACCAAAAACGAGAAACCCCCAGATGAAGTGATTGATACTGTGTTGCAGAACTGGTATAGTGAAGAAATGTATCAGATGCGTGAACCTGCAGAAGCTGACCCCTGGAGGTGTTTGTGGGATTAGAAGTGGAGAGTTCTCCCTCTGAGCAAGACTTGTCATATCTTGGGGGCTCCCAAGAAGATTTCCTTGGTGCTCAGAGGAAAGACTCCACTTTAATCCCCACCAGGGAACAGGGCACACTGTTGAGAGGTGAGCCATAGCATCCTGTGGAAGATATGCGGTCCCCCAATTTGCAGTGAATCATACAATATGGTACAGAGTAACCAAGAAGGGTAAAGTGATCAAACATGGGCACAAACCATTGGCAAGGGCCCAGAGTCGAGTGTGCAACCAGTCTGCCAGGGTCAGAGAGTCTAAACCTGGGGATCAGGTGCTACTGGTTGGGCCTACTGGCAGAGTGCACTGGAATATAGGAGCCCTTTTCCAGGCCAAGTGCCATTTTGTACATGGTGATCCCTGGCTTGGAATAGGGTGGGATATTATTATTATCATACAAGATTAATATAGCGCCAACAGTTTTCGCAGTGCTTTACCAACATGAGGGCAGACAATACAGTTACAATACAATTCAATACAGCTTACAATCTAAGGGATATGTAAAGAGTCAGCCTGGGTTAGGTTAAGAGAGTGTTAATGAGGGTTAATGGAAGGTTTCCCTATTACATAATCTCTGATGCCGCAAACCATCACTTGAGATCCCAACTATGGATTATATGCCAAAGGCTCTAAGGCCTGAAGGGTTCCGGTTATGGACATCCCGCAAGTTGCAAGAGAGTGAATGTTTAGCAAACCCTTTTTATGATATATGTTGAATATATTCTTTACCAAAAAATGTTTAAGATACTAATTTTAAAATTTTAAGGGCATTTAAGTCATGTGGAGTGCATTGTAGTTGAGGACTTTTATGCAAAGGATATCTTAGCACACATTAGTGTTCATACGCTTTTTAAAATTTGGCATCTCTCACATTGTGCTGATACATGACATATCAGCATATGCATATTGTCGGGTTACGAGGGTACAACAGGCAGCTGTGAGACATTTCAGTCAACTTAAAACGGCTTTTTGGAGCAAAAACTAAAAAATAATGACAGACTTCGTCTTCACAGGCACCTCAAAGAAACTCTTCTTATCAGTACAACACAGTCTTTTAAAATAATGCTCAGCATCCCAGCCACAGCATATATAACATAGCAAAGTCCCACTTCAGGCAAGCTCACTCAGCAGGATCAATTCAGAGGCAAGAGGCTTCCATCCAGAATTGAGGTCTCCTCAGCACTGATAGCAGAACAGCCATTCCCCTCAGCCTCTCTGATCAGCTGCCTAAAAGGAAGATCTGAAAGGAAAGTACTTCCCTCATTGACCCTCTCTTAACCTAACCCAGGCTGACTCTCCACAATATGACTATGAATATGTGTTTATATATATACTTTTATGTCCTTTTTGTCTATAGTTAGTATGATGATACTGTGCTGTAAACGGTTGTAACACCTGCCGCATAGATTACTTCCCCACTGCTGGCACACGTCACTGCCTCAATGCCGAGAGACCATTGACATTCCCAGGATGGCTAGATCTATATGCAGACAGTGGGTCCCATGAGTCTGTTGTATTCATCAAGACTCCAGTCTGCTTCGGCTCCTGGACCTGCCCCCCTTGTGATGAGTCACCGGGCAGGACTGCGGGAAGCTTCCATAGAGACAATCGAGAGGCTTGGCTGAAAGACCCTGCCCCCAGTTGACGTGGTGCCGGCTTGAAGTTCTTCTGGCATTCAGCATCAGAAGTACATGCGTTCCAGCATAAGGCGTGCATTCCAAGGCTAGTATCTATGAGTGGAGTGGGTACTGGAAAGAAAGGTTGCCTACTGTGTAGTAAAATTTATGATCAGTGCTGTACCACTAATATATATATGTTTGATGTGTTAATACATTTATTATATTCTGTATTCTTCTGTCAGCACTACAGAACAAGTGAACAACATGTTTTTCTCTTAAAATATATGTTGCCAGCAAGTTAAAATAAACATTCTGTAGTGTAAGCTGTTGTAGATGGTAATCATATTGTAAGCAGTAGTGTGAAGATGCAAGTCATTGTATGTGATGCGCTGATAACAATAAGTCACGGAATGTTAAGTCATCATTCTACGTCATCATAGCTCTGAAAAATATTGATAAAGCAGAAAAGCTAGGTGTGTCTACCATAGAATGGGTATAAAAGTAGGAAAGTTGTCATACTCTCTAGAACACGGCTAATGCTGTGTACACACGAGCGCACTTTACGGCAGACTTTGCCCGGCGGACTTTTCAACGTACTTTACAACAAACTTTCTAAATGAACGGACTTGCCTACACACAATCCACCAAAGTCCATCGAATTCGTACGTGATGACGTACGACCGGACTAAAACCAGAAAGTTTATAGCCAGTAGTAGGGATGAGCCGAACACCCCCCCTGTTCGGTTCGCACCAGAACATGCGAACAGGAAAAAAGTTTGCTCGAACACGCAAACACCGTTAAAGTCTATGGGACACGAACATGAATAATCAAAAGTGCTAATTATAAAGGCTTATGTGCAAGTTATTGTCATAAAAAGTGTTTGGGGACCCTGGTCCTGCCCCAGGGGACATGGATCAATGCAAAAAAAAGTTTTAAAAACGGCCGTTTTTTCAGGAGCAGTGATTTTAATAATGCTTAAAGTCAAACAATAAAAGTGTAATATCCCTTTAAATTTCGTACCTGGGGGGTGTCTATAGTATGCCTGTAAAGGGGCGCATGTTTCCCGTGTTTAGAACAGTCTGACAGCAAAATGACATTTCGAAGGAAAAAAACCCATTTAAAACTACCCGTGGCTATTGCATTGCCGACAATACACATAGAAGTTCATTGATAAAAACGGCATGGGAATTCCCCACAGGGAAACCCCGAACCAAAATTAAAAAAAAAAATTACGTGGGAGTCCCCCTAAATTCCATACCAGGCCCTTCAGGTCTGGTATGGATATTAAGGGGAACCCCGGCCAAAATTTAAAAAAAAATGACGTGGGGTTCCCCCTAAATTCCGTACCAGACCCTTCAGGTCTGGTATGGATTTTAAGGGGAACCCCGTGCTAAAAAAAAAAACAGGCGTGGGGTCCCCCCAAAAATCCATACCAGACCCTTATCCAAGCACGCAACCTGGCAGGCCACAGGAAAAGAGGGGGGGACGAGAGTGCGGCCCCCCCTCCTGAACCGTACCAGGCCACATGCCCTCAACATTGGGAGGGTGCTTTGGGGTAGCCCCCCAAAACACCATGTCCCCATGTTGATGAGGACAAGGGCCTCATCCCCACAACCCTGGCCGGTGGTTGTGGGGGTCTGCGGGTGGGGGGCTTATCGGAATCTGGAAGCCCCCTTTAACAAGGGGACCCCCAGATCCCGCCCCCCCCTTGTGTGAAATGGTAAGGGGGTACTTACCCCTACCATTTCACTAAAAAACTGTCAAAATGTTAAAAATGACAAGACACAGTTTTTGACAATTCCTTTATTTAAATGCTTCTTCTTTCTTCTATCTTCCTTCATCTTCTTCTGGTTCTTCTGGCTCTTCTGGTTCTTCCTCCGGCGTTCTCGTCCAGCATCTCCTCCGCGGCGTCTTCTATCTTCTTCTCCTCGGGCTGCTCCGCACCCATGGCATGGGGGGAGGCTCCCGCTCTTCTCTTCATCTTCTTCTTCATCCTCTTCTCTTCTTCCTTCTTCTCTTCTCCCTATCATTATAAGTTAAAGGCAGGGGAAGAGTGTTTTTTTCAACTGAATGTATGTTCACATTCTGGGCCGGAATATATTTTTTCCTTTTTTGCCCCCTGTTTTTTTCCTTGGGGAAAAATGTTATAAAGATATCTGTGTTTTGAGGTGGAGGGTGTTGTGGGGTGTTTGTGAGTTTTTTTTTTTCTTTTGTGGCCCCATATATAAATATTATGATGTCAATATTGTGATGGTTTATCCTGTGGCTGAGATTGGCTCGCCATCCCTTTAGAGAAAGTATAATGGAACAGCTATGTTTATAATGTGTGTGTGTGTTTTTTCTTTCCCTTTCTGATGGCTATGGATATAATAGATGGAGATAATGGTAATGAGATAGCATTAGTATCTTGCAATGTTAGAGGACTGAAAGATCCAAAAAAAGGGCCATTTTTGCTACTGTGGAGCAATATACTGTAACTTGTTAATCGTCTGCCTGCAGGAAACAAATCTTACTCAGTATCTCTCTATTACAGAATTTAAGGTTTCCTATTCAATATCATTCGGTATATTCTACATTTTCTAGAGGTGTTAGTGTATTAATATCTTCACGGATACAATTTTACTGTAGGTAAACATTTATTGATTCTCAGGGCAGATATGTCCTATTGGTATGCACTTGTTTTCTACAGTATTAATAATAGGATCAGTGTATATCCCACCGCCATATAACTCAGATATTACAGAGGATTAGCATATTCCTGGCTGAACATTCTGGTACCCCGATAATGCTAACCGGGGACTTTAACAATGTTTGTGATGCGAGTATGGATCGTTGGGTCCTAGGTCAGAAACCCCTTTTGCTAGGCACTTGTGGGAAACAGGATTGTATGACATGTGGCATTTTTGTAACCCTAGAACCTATGCTTTTTCATGCTGTTCCTCTACTTATGGAACTTTATCCAGGATTGATCTAGTCCTGGGCACAAATTTACCTCCTCCATTGGTATCAAACATACAATGTCTAGCAAGAGGGATTTCGGACCATTCACCATTTTTGTTGACTATAAAAAAAATTAAACCACACAAAAAAGGTAACTGGCGTATGAATGTTTTGTGACTACAGGTATTAAAGCTGGGTGAAATTATAAGACAGCCATTACCGGATTTCTTTTTCAATAATGTGGAGTCGGCAACTCTACAATGGGTATGGGATACTATGAAGGCCTTTTTGAGAGGGTTATGGATCCAAACTATAAGTAGATTAAAAAAAAACTAATAAGGAATGGGAGATCCTTCTAGTAGCAGAGGTACAACAAAAAGAATTTCAATATGTTCAGAATTCTACACCTACGAGCCAATCTATTTGGAAGGATATACAACTCTTATATAAAAGAACAGCTGTGGAAAAAGCTGAAAGAGCCCAGTTTTTTACAAAGAGTAGGTATTTTGTGGAGGGAGAGAGGAAAAATGTTAGCAGTAATTGCCAAATCTCAGGCTCAGTCTAATTATATTCCTCATATACTTACATCAATGGGAAATATTTCCTTTAATCAAGAGGATATTTTATCCTCTTTTACCACATTTTATAGAGATTTATACCTAGCAAGATCATTTATCATTTAAAGAGACTTCTTGAACCCTCTGGTGATACCACATATATCTGAGGGGGAATGAGATTGTCTTGATGCACCTCTAAAATTAAAAAAATTAACCAGGGCAGTCTCAGAATCCCCCAACGGGAAAGCTCCCGGTACTGATGGTTTACCGTCAGAAATTTATAAAACTTATGGATATATTATTGCCAGAATTGTTGAAAGTGCTAAATAACACAATGCTTTGTTTAAACTTCTGGAGTCTATGAATGATGCTTGTATTATAGTATTGCCCAAGCCAGATAAAGATCACTCATTGCCAGAATCCTACCATCCAATTTCTTTGTTAAATTCTGATGTTAAGATTCTCGCAAGGGTTTTGACTACTAGATTAAATAAAGTTATGCAAAAGTGTATACACCTCCAATGGTTGCGGGTGTGACTCAATGAGTTTCTGAGTGGACGTCTGGGAGAGAACACCTGTTATCCTAATATGCTCCTGTGATGCTTGCTCTGGTGACCGGAGATAGCCGAGCCGAGGCCCCTGGTTGCCGTTTCAGCTGACTCAGCCGAGGATGGATTGGAGGACAGAGGACTGGGAAGTGTCGGGAGATTACATCGTGACTTGGCTTCAGTGTGGAGCGCGGAGCGGGGTGAGTGGAGAGGGGCTGCCATCCTGCATTCTATTTTACCTGGCCTCCTGCTCGGTCCCTTGATCCTAGCCCGGCCCGGCTTCTTTGCCAGTTATAAAGGCAATATTAATTTGCATTTATCTGCACTAGCCTGCTGTGTCCTTTGATGCTGGTTCCTGGCTTCTGGCTCCTGAGGTGCTCAGCTGGTATCCTGCATTATCCTGAGCTTGTATGCCTGTTGGCTGCTTGTTTGCCTACTGGTTCATCAGTTGCTGGTAACCATTTGTGGTCTTATAAGGACATACACATTAAAAGAAATCGGAAGGGACTGACCATATATCCTTTTGTGGATGAACGGCTGAGCTTCAGTTCTTGACCCAGTGGTGTGAGCAGTTGTCACCGTGCTACACCCTGAGGTATGTATATGGAAAAAAATTTTATTTTTTTTTCTCTGACTGAGCCCGATCACATTATAACTAAACCAAATCTACAGGAGTGTTGTACTGTACTGTAACTGCAACCCATTATAGTTGGTTTGGGACTCCTCAGCTGCATACATGGCTGGATATCTAAGTGGATCTTGAGTTCTGTGTAAAGACAATACCTCTGGCTATTGATATGTTTTTGATCCAGATTCAGATTCTTCCTTTTTTTTCCTCCCTTTTTTTTGCTTATCTCAAACATTTAAATTGCCAGTTATAGTGATAGGGTCACTGGTAATAGGGCTTTAAATACTGTCGTTATCTCTTGGGATAAGGAACACTTTTTATTCATTCATTTTTCATTAATTTTTTATTTATTTTTTCTGTCTTGGGGTAGATGTCTTAGCCTCAGACTCGTTCAGTGACATTAAGTAAGCTAGAATCAGACTTAATTGCTGCGACAGTTATTTCCCCACCTGGTGAGCCCACCCCCCTCTGACGCACGGGGACATGACGGGGACTTCCTTGTAAAATTGTATTACATACCGGGTGATCCTCTGACGTCACGGGGAAAGACTCAGGGAAGTCCCCGTCAAGTCCCCATGTGTCAGAGGGGGCGGGGTCACCAGGTGGCTTCGCCCTCCGTTATGTAAGAACCGTCAGAATACGAGAAGCGTCACACAGCGAGAGCCTCCCATCATGGATGCGGAGCGGCCGGAGTACGAAGAAGGGAAGAAGACACCACGGAGGAAGATGCCGGACGAGAACACCGGAGCAAGAAGCAGAGGATCGGAGGATGAAACCGAAGGCAGATAGAAGATAGAAGAAAGAAGATGGAAAGAAGAAGCATTTAAATAAAGGAATTGTCAAAAACTGTTTGGGGGGACCCCAAAGCACCCTCCCAATGTTGAGGGCATGTGGCCTGGTACGGTTCAGGAGGGGGAGCACTTTCTTGTCCCCCCTCTTTTCCTGCTGCCTGCCAGGTTGCGTGCTCGGATAAGGGTATGGTATGGATTTTTGGGGAGACCCCACGCCATTTTTAAAAAAAAATTGGCGCGGGGTTCCCCTTACAATCCATATCAGACCTGAAGGGTCTGGTATAGATTTTGAGGGGGACCCCCACGCAGTTTTTTTTTTATTTTGGCGCGGGGTTCCCCTTAATATCCATACCAGACCTGAAGGGCCTGGTATGGAATTTAGGGGGACCCCCACGCCATTTTTTTAAATTTTGGTTTGGGGTTCCCCTGTGGGGAAATCCCATGCCGTTTTTTTCAATGAACTTTTATGTGTATTGTCGGACCGACAATTCATTAATAGCCGTGAGTAGTTTTAAATTACTTTTTTTCCTTTGAAATGTCATTTTGCTGTCAGACTGTTCTAAACACGGGAAACATGCAAGCCTTTACAAGCATACTATAGACACCCCCCCCAGGTACGAAATTTAAAGGAATATTACACTTTTATTGATTCACTTTAAGCATTATTAAAATCTCTGCTCCCGAAAAAACATAATTAGCACTTTTGATTATTCATGTTCGAGTCACATACTTTAACGGTGTTCGCGTGTTCGAACACATTTTTTGCCTGTTCGCATGTTCTGGTGCAAACCGAACAGGGGGATGTTCGGCTCATCCCTATTCACAAGTAGATTTAAGGTAAATCCTTGGTTCATTTGCTGTCCTTTCTGTAGTAATTGTAGCCTCCTTTGATCTTGATCTGATTAATCAGGATCAACAGGCTCAATACAATTTTACAATCTCATTTTTCAGAATTTGTTCTTTCTCTATGGTTGTTCACATGCTCCTGCCTGGAATCTGGGCTTTCATCTAGGAACAAAAAAGGAGAGTTGTGGTCTGAAGAAACCACTCTGCCACCTCCATCCCTAAATACAGCAAAAGAAAAGAAAGGATGGCCTTGGGACTTTATGTGAGGTGGGAGAGATTCGGAACATTTTCACAATCAGTTCAGTACAAAAATGTTTATTGTTCACAAAAATGCTCAATACAGTAATGGGATCAGCAATAAGTGTGCGTAACCCGGCATGGTGGCCTAGTATTCAAGCATAAGTAAAAAACAAAAAACAAATACAGTTCATTGCACTTGATTAGTACATCCATAAAAAGTATTATACAAAATATATATATATCATATGAATAAGTAAAATACATATTACACATGCATAGATAGCAGTAGTGTGTGACCATGTGGTGATCAACTTCAAGTACCCAACAAGGGCATGCATGTGGCATCGGTATTGCCCTACGCGTTTCGCGAGTCTCCTCTCGCTCGTCAGGGGCTGATGCATAATTTGTATGTCTATAACAAAAATTGAGAGTAATGGAAGTATGAAAAATAATAACTGAGTCGGGACACGAAAAAATGGTTGGCACGAAGGGTCCATGATAAACGACCCCGTACTTACCACTTGACTGGGTTGGGTCACCAAAAGACCGGGTCTCAGGATGGCGGCAATGGGCAATGCCGGCACGGGGGCTGAGGGGGAGTGGCGACCACCAATACGCTGCAGGACAAACCAGGGAGCACAGCAAGGACCGCAGGAGCTAGTGTGGTGGGTGATATGAAGGGGGGTTAAGGAATAAGTTTATATATATATATATTCATGTTACTCTATACATATATACTTATTCCTTAACCCCTCTGAGTTATTCCTGAGGGTTAGAACTGACCCTCTTATTCCTAGTCTACTTTGGGTACACTTGTTGAGACTCATGTATTCTTTTATATATATAATTTTTCTAGATATGCTCATGGACACCTTCATATCACCCACCACACTAGCTCCTGCGGTCCTTGCTGTGCTCCCTGGTTTGTCCTGCAGCGTATTGGTGGTCGCCACTCCCCCTCAGCCCCCGTGCCGGCATTGCCCATTGCCGCCATCCTGAGACCCGGTCTTTTGGTGACCCAACCCAGTCAAGTGGTAAGTACGGGGTCGTTTATCATGGACCCTTCGTGCCAACCATTTTTTCGTGTCCCGACTCAGTTATTATTTTTCATACTTCCATTACTCTCAATTTTTGTTATAGACATACAAATTATGCATCAGCCCCTGAGGAGCGAGAGGAGACTCGCGAAACGCGTAGGGCAATACCGATGCCACATGCATGCCCTTGTTGGGTACTTGAAGTTGATCACCACATGGTCACACACTACTGCTATCTATGCATGTGTAATATGTATTTTACTTATTCATATGATATATATATATTTTGTATAATACTTTTTATGGATGTACTAATCAAGTGCAATGAACTGTATTTGTTTTTTGTTTTTTACTTATGCTTGAATACTAGGCCACCATGCCGGGTTACGCACACTTATTGCTGATCCCATTACTGTATTGAGCATTTTTGTGAACAATAAACATTTTTGTACTGAACTGATTGTGAAAATGTTCCGAATCTCTCCCACCTCACATAAAGTCCCAAGGCCATCCTTTCTTTTCTTTTTTTTTTTTCATCTAGGAACCACCATTCTATATTCAGTCAGCTATAAGCATGCATTCTCAGTTTGTCATCAAATTATATTCTGTAAAAAATTCATATATCATTTTTTATATCATGGTATGTAATTATATGATTTATTATTATAACAATTGTCAAACAATCTTTTATGATTGTTGTTTCTTTTGTAGTATTTAAAAAACTTCATTCAAAACTTTTAGAAGCTCCTGGGGAAGCTATTTGAGTGAAACATGTAGAGCAAGAAGTGGTTTCACATGATATCTAAGTGATATGTTTTGTTTGAACCTTTTATGGTAATTAAAAAAAAAAACTTTGTCAATAAAATATATACTTTTATAAAAAATGTAATTATATTGCATACTTTTTTGGTATCTTTAAAGTCCCACTCTCTTCTTGATTGATCTTTCTCTTTAAGGGATGTGGTACCGATCAGTGATCTTTCATTACCCAACTTCAAAAATAGATCATATTCCTGTTTTTCAACTTCTTAGAAGACTGCTTCCCATATAGATCTAGTCTTTGTCAATTCGGATATATTAGCGGACATGGCAAATGTTAAATATTTGCCTAGTGAGTTAGCTGATCGTGCCCCGCTAATGCTTACACTTTGTCTTCATCACTTTCGGGATGCAGCTTAGTGGAGAATAGGAACACACTGGATATTACATCCAGATGTGGCTAATAAAATCCAGTCCCTTTAAGCAGAGTACTGGGAATTTAATGCGAGGTCTACCACTTCAGTAATAATATGGTATGCCTTTAAGGCCTATACCAGAGGACAGTATATATATATGCCATTGAGGTGGTAAGCAGGGCACAACGAGTAAATAGTGATACTATGCAGGCCACGGTGGATGAAAAAAACAGCCCAATGTGTGGCGGATCCATCAGAGGCCAACTTTAATGTTTTTCTTCATGGTAAACGGGCCTTGCATTTGCATATGGCTGAGGCTACGAGGATAGATCTATATAAAAATAAACTAAAATCCTTTGAGCAGGGGGATTGTAACGGTCGGTTTTTAGCCATGATGGCTAAACATGAACAACCTAGTATTCCGATTTCAGAAATACGTACCCACTCAGGAGATATGGCTTCTACACAGTTTAAAATCATGGAGACCTTTCGGCACTTTTATCAGACATTATACATAGTCCAGTTCTCACCAGATTTCCAGCCAACGGAATTGGCGGCTTGGCTGGATTTGGCTGGAGTTGATGTTAGTATGCCCTATAACATCGGAGGAGGTCCTTTGGGTTATTGGTTCATTTCCCTTGGGGAAATCACCGGGATGGGACAGCCTTTCCATTGAATTCTATAGAGCCCATGGAGATCTCTTTGCTCCCATACTGGCTTCCCTTTATTCTAACTGTTTAAAAGAGGGAGCTTTGCAGGATTCAATGAGTCCTGCCAATATAGTCTTAATTTATAAGCCCCCAAAAGATCCGTCATCTTGTGCCTCATATAGGCCTATTGCTCTTTTGAATGTGGACTTTAAGATTTTGACAAAACTTATCTCCAAACGACTACAACCGATGATGCCCAACATTATTGATCCAGACCAGATGGGGTTAATGGCTGGTAGGGCCGCTGATGTGAATTTGCAGAGATTGTTTACTAATATTCATGCTTCACATTTTAATGTAGGATTTAGGGTTGTTGCCTCTTTAGATATAGAGAAGGCTTTTGATACTCTTGAATGGCCATTTTTATGGGAGGTACTCCGTAGAATGGGCTTTCCAATGGTATTTATAAAATGGTTGCAGGTTCTATATAGACATCCCACAGCTGCAGTGAAAATGGAGGGGATGGTTGTATACAGATAATTTGTTAAAAACATTTCAAGAATTGCAGATAAGTTATTCACCGCCCTCTCAGGTTTTTCTTCAATATTTGCAACTACGCCACACTTTACAGACTCAGTTTAAAGATAATAAAGTTAGAATACAAAATATGCCACTTAAGATCATCTTGTAAAAGGTACAGGTTAAGAGTGGCCTTATCTCCACTCTTTATATCCATCTGATTGAACAATCTCAGAAGGCAAATGGCTGATTATCTAGAAGGGGATGGGAAAAAGATCTTGGAACAATGACAGATGAAACATGGTGGAGTATTTTGGAAAATGTACAGTCTATCTATATCACCTCAGCAATGTTTAACCCAATTATTTATAGTCCATAGAGCTTATAGGAAACCAGTTAAACTGTATCAATGGGAGAGACGGGACACGTCAGAATGTCAAAAGAGCTGTCTTTTGACATCTGTCCGAGATGGCAAAGAGCATCTGCAGACTTAATGCATATGCTTTGGAAATGCCCCAAATTGTTCAGGTATTGGCAAAATATGGTATAAACCATTAACCATGCATATCAAACCCAGATACAACTTGACCCAAAAGTATATCTATAGTACTAGATGGAAGCTTAAGGCTAAATAGATAGAGGGGATTAAGTTATAAAAAATAAACAAAGGTAAAATTAAAGTGGGGTTCCACCCATAAAAACAAAAATACCCGAAAAATTCTAAAAAAAAAACAAACAAAAAAACATTTGGATATTTTTTTTTACTTACCTCTAAATGCCTGTTGCTAGGTGGTCCCTCGTAGTCTGCCTCTTCCTTTGCCTGGGCTGGTGACATCACTTCCCCCTCGGCACAGGAAGGGCTCGGCTCTGCTCCCTCCCTCCTGTCAATCATCTGGGACCCATTACAGGTCCCAGGTGATTGAGCGGCCAATTACGGCACGCGGCGCCACTCGCGCATGCGCAGTGGGTGCCAGGCTGTGAAGCCACAGCCCGGCGCCCACAGTTGAATTGTCGGCGCCGACGAGCGGAGGCGGGGACGAGTGGGGCTTCGATCCCCCACATCGCTGGACCCAGGGACAGGTAAGTGTCCAATTAAAAGTCAGCAGCTGCAGTATTTGTAGCTGCTGACTTTTAATTTGTTTTGTTTTAATGGACCCCCTGGGTGGAACTCCTCTTTAAATATATATATATTAGTGTGTGTATCAGGTATATGATATGTTGGGCCCATGAAGGGGGGGTTGTGTTTTTTTTTTTTTTTTGGACATGTGTAACTTGTTTTTGAATAGATTTCTCTTTGTATATTGTGTGAGTGTTATGATTTGTAATTATAATGAAAAAAAAGTAATAAACAGAGGAATAAAAAATAAATAAATAGGTAAGTGCATGGTAGGTAAAAGGACTTAAAACCTTGTGCAGTGTATAAATGGCAGAAATATTTAATCCCCCCTAGAATACCATCTCTGTGGATCAGGCAGAAAGTTTCGTTCCTGCAAGTTAGGGTTGAACCACAAGGGGTTGTTGGGGGACATCGACTATGAGTCTTTGGAGATCTTAGTAATGACTGATTGAAATAAGCAGAGAGAGGTGCATAACAATGACATGTCTGGGTGAGCTGGGACATGACCCCTATATATAATATTGTGGAGGGTTTCTAAGGAGGAGGCGATAGCCCCCTCTGTAGTGGTACAAGTTGGAGGCCAATTGGGATGCCAGGCAGTATAAATAAGAGTTAGGAAATGTTAAACCTGCCAGATGTGTAGGGAGCCGTAGCATTTCTAGTGCCACCCTAAGAGGACAGCCGTTCCATAGGAACACTGTGCTGATTATATCAATACGCTTAAAAATGGATTTGGGAATTTTGCAGGAGGAATTGGCCATAATGTATAATAGCTTGGGTAGATAAATCATCTTAAGGACATTGGCTCTTCCCATAAGTTCCAGGGGTAGATCCATCCATTGCTTAGTCTTAGTGTTTGCAACTGGGTTAACAAGGGCACAAAATATTATTAATATATGAAGATAAAAGGTAATTGAACTATAACACCCAGATATCTAAAGGAAGGTACAATTTGTAGTCTGGAGACCGGGTAAACCCTAGGTATCACAGCTTGAAGGGAAAAGATTAGATTTGTCCCAGTTCATACGGAAGCCAGAGTAGTCGCCAAAGGTGTTAATTTCGGACAACAGAGTTTTGAAGGAGTCATGAGTGTCAGCCAGATACACCAAGGTGCCAACAGGGGGGGGCTTTAATTAAAGGGGAACAAGGGATGTGCACAGCCAGAGGCTTCATAGCCAAAGCAAATAGGAGGGGTGACAATGGACACCCCTGCCTAATGCCCCTGGTTATTGGGAAGGCATCATTAACATGAGAATAACCTCATATATGGGCCAGTGGTGAGGTATAAAGGAGTCTTATACATCCTATAATGCTGGGGCCAAAGCCGTAAAGCTGTAGTAATTGAAAGAGGTAGGGCCACTGCTTGCATTCCCCCTGTGCCACCTCATCCTCCAACCACTGATAATTCAGGTGCCAAACAGTGGGACCCGAGCCCAGGAGGAGGAGATCCACAGAAAGTGGTGCATGGTCTGATACACCTCTAGGCAAGCAAGACACATTTGAAACAAAGGAAGTGTAACCTCTGAGGCAAACGTCAGGTCTATACAAGACATAGTGTGGAAGGCATCAGAATGGCAGGACTACTGGCAGACATCCGGATGCTTCCATCGCTATATCTCAGTGAGGCCGTATACTTGCACCCAATCAGTAAATGAAGTGAAGGATCTACCACCACCCTCCACAGCTGGGTTCAAAACAGCATTAAAGCCCCCTTTGTAAAGCAGGGGGCCCTATAGACAGAACAAAAGGGACAGTTTCGAGAGTAGGTCTGGGGAGAATGGGGGAGGATTATAAACATTTACCAATGTGAATGTCACAGAAACAATTAGTATTGTAAGTATAACAAATCTCCCATCAGGGTCAGTCTTGAGCTGTAAAATCTCAGTTGGAGGAGAGTTAGCTAATAGTATAGACACCCCTCTAGAGTAGGTCATGTAGGTAGCATGGAGCCGGACATGAAATGCACTTAAGGCAAATTATATGGGGGTTATATTTTTTCAAGACAGAAAAGAACAGGGACCGCTTTTGGGGTGAATTTAAACCTCTAGTATTCCAAGATATTATCTTTAATGGCTTAGACATGTTAAATAAATCAGTATACAACAACTACAGTAAGGACGCAGAACATAAAGAAAACATTGCAGGCCATGCCACCCAAAACATATACAAGAGTGTGAGAGAAAAAAATGCAATAATACAGCCAAAGGTAGTAAAAAATGCTGGAGAAAGTCCACAAAAAACTTTAGTCAACTGTCCCTGCTCGGCAAACCCAAACATAGCGAGCCTTGGATCCCTTAAAAAAAAAAAACACTCAATCAAGGTTATAATTGTCCAAGTTGCTGGCTTTACAACTCCTGCCTTTCCCTCTAGTGGATTCTGCCCTCTTTCATGAATTTTGCAGAATGTGCTGTACCACAATGGCAGGTTCCCAGTTGCTATTTTCTTGCACGTAAGGCCATTCCAGCTCTGTACCATTACATGGAAGGCAGTGTTTTGGTATCCTTGGGCAAGGCAGCCAGCAGCAAGGTCCACATTACTGCTGACACATGGTCCAGGAAGCATGGTCAGGGATGATATATTTTGTTCATAGCACACTGGATAACTCTGCTTACAACTAGGTAGGATGCAGGAAAGGGCTCAATTTTGCCACCATGTCTCTATACAGCTGGTGGTGATGATGTGAAATTTTTCAGCTCCGCTCCCTCCTCCTTCTCAATGCAGTCTTCTGCTGAATTGTCCTAATAACCACCAGCACCCCTTCAGCGTTCAAGGGCCTATTCAATAAATCAGGCTAAAAGATGCCATGCAATGCTGCAGCTTGCCTATCTAGTTGACAGGAGCCACACCGGAGCAGAAAATCTTTCAGCTCTGCAGGAGCAGGCCCAGAGGTGAGACAGTGAGTCCCTGAGTCCTCTCCCCTGACAGGACGTGGATCTGTGTGTTTACACACACATTGCTTTGTAATGGGTGATTGCGAATGCCCGGCAGTCATCGCGGCCGCCAGCGCGTGCATCAGCTCCTCAATGATGTGGTGGCACATGTGTGCCCCCAATACCGCCGGGAAGCCGAGGACGTCATATGACGACCACCCAAGATGGGAGATCCCATCTGCGGATGTCATATGTCTATGGGCGGGTAGGGAAGTGATTAAAAAAGAAAACAAAGTGTCCCACGATGTACATCCATCTTTAATCACGCTGCCCGATGGACCCGGAAAATAGAAAAAAAAGCTCTGCCTCGATGGGAGGCCTCCCAGGGACTGCTGTCTCTTGGCTTTGACAGCTGTTATATAGGCAAGGGTGGGGCCACCCGGTGACGTAACTGAGTGACCCACCCCTTCTGACGTCATGTGACATTAGACATTCACATGCTCATTCCCCCTATCCTGACCTGCCAGGCTGTATGCTCGGATAAAGGTCTGGTATGGATTTTGGGGTTAGGAGCCCACAGCAATTTTTTTTTTTTAATTTTGGCAAGCAAGCCTGGTATGGACTGGGGGGACCCCACGCCATTTTTTTCTTAGATTTTTCATCTATATTGCCAATACATTACAGCGCGAGCAAGTTTAAATTACAATTTTTCCTTTAGAAAGGTCATTATTGCTGCGGCGTGTTCTACACATCGCACGTATGTGCCATTTTACAAGCAGACTAAGGGGACCCCCAGGCATGGTATTTAAATGAATATTTCATTTTATTGTTTCACTTTAAGCATTATAAAAATCATTGCTCCTAAAAAAATGAAATGAATATTTCATTTTATTGTTTCACTTTAAGCATTATAAAAATCATTGCTCCTAAAAAAATGATAGTTTTAAAAACTTTTTTTTTGCATTGATACATATCCCTTAGGGCAGTACCTGGGTCCCCATACCCTTTTTTATGGCAATAACTTGCATATAAGCCTTTAAAATGAGGACTATTAATTTTTCATGTTCGTGTTCCATAGACTTTAATAGGGTTCGCTAGGACTTTTTGCCTGTTCAAGGTTACTGGTGCAAACCAAACCGGGGGTTGTTCGGCCCATCCCTACTCCCCACTAATTCTAATCTGTGGAATCAGCTGGAACAGGGTTCTGTTCCCTTGTGAAGTTCGCTTTCACTATCCCTCATCTCCCAGCCATATTTCTTCAGCGTATACACACACATCTCAATATTGCAGTGGCGCTAAGAGCATGGAAGCACTGCCCTAAAACAATCCAAACTGATTCTAAATCTACTTACATACCTATCCCATTGTAAGCCCTCTAATTCCTCCTCAATAAGGGCTTCATTTAAGCATTGGGAAGCTAAGGGGATTAAAGCTATAATTTACCTTTTACAGGGTGGTAAGCTAGCTACATTCAGTGATCTCATTTTGAGATCTCACATACCGTATTTATCGGCGTATAACACGCACCGGTGTATAACACGCACCCCAATTTAGGAGGGCATTTTAAGGAAAAAAAACTTTTAGGAGGGAAGTTGAAGGGAAAAAAAACTTACATTTAAATGCCCATCATTGCAGCCTTCTCAGTGCAGCCTTGTCAGTGCAGCCTTGTCAGTGCAGCCTTCCCCAGTGCAGCCTTGTCAGTGCAGCCTTGTCAGTGCAGCCTTGTCAGTGCAGCCTTCCCCAGTGCAGCCTTGTCAGTGCAGCCTTCCCCAGTGCAGCCTTGTCAGTGCAGACTTCCCCAGTGCAGCCTTGTCAGTGCAGACTTCCCCAGTGCAGCCTTCCCCAGTGCAGCCTTCCCTAGTGCAGCCTTCCCTAGTGCAGCCTTCCCTAGTGCAGCCTTCCCCAGTGCAGCCTTCCCTAGTGCAGCCTTCCCCAGTGATCCCAGCCATTCTGGGCTTCAAAATCGCCGACCGCGATTTGAAAATGGCGCCGCCGGCGCCGAAATACACAGTGCCGGTCCTCGGCTCTTTCCGGCGGCTCTCGTTCATTTTCGGCTCCACTCGTAGTCCCGAGCGGAGCTATCCGAACCTAGCCGAGTAGGTTCGGATAGCTCCGCTTGGGACTACGAGTGGAGCCGAAAATGAACAAGAGCCGCCGGAAAGAGCCGAGGACCGGCTCTGTGTATTTCGGCGCCGGCGGCGCCATTTTCAAATCGCGGTCGGCGATTGTGCAAATCTGACAGGTCGGGATCGCAGGGGATCGGCGTATAACACGCACCTGCGATTTTCCCCTGGTTTTAAGGGGAAAAAAGTGCGTGTTATACGCCGATAAATACGGTAATTATTTCTTACTTTATGCTGGACTGGCTCCATGCTTTACCAAATATTACATCTCTGACTTGGACCTCCCACACTTATTGCAATGCTACATTCTGTTTAGGTCAAAAAATGTCATAGATTGCCCTTGAGTATGTGTGGATGTTTTTATTTTGCCGGGAGCTATTTTGTTCTTAATATTTCAATCTTTACAATAGGAAACTTTGGTGTCTCAGTAAGGGAGGGTAGTAGGAAGGGATCCTCTAGGAGGATAGACCAGTGTTTGGTGATAATCTTTTTTTCCATCTTTTTATGTTGGGCGTGAAATTGTGTGGTAAATCTGATTGGTTGAGGGGCCCCCAGCAAAAAAAAAAAAAAAACATCCACACATACTCGAGGGATGTATATGGCATTAAAAAAGGAATGTATTGATGCAATAAAAACTGTGTTTAACTTGCAAACATGTTAACCATGGACAAAAAAAGTCATTGTTCAGGGTAAGATAGTATATTATCAATGACTTTTTTCAACTGCTCTACAGAGTATGTAGTGTATTGTCTCTCGTGTCCCTGGGGCCTCCACAATGTTAGAAGTATGATCCGCACTCTGAGAAAAAGGTTTGGGGAACACAGACGGTTTGTACAGTGGAGGAGGGGAATGATAAACACAGTGTCCCCAAACACTTCCTTAAAAAAACATAAAAAATCCTCTTTTTGCCTGTCAGTCTGGGTAATCAAATCCATCTCAAAACTATCCTCCAATGCAAAACTTCAGGCGACTTTGCCAGCGTGAGAAATTGTCAGAGGATTAGCAGAGTCAGAGCTTGTCAGTATCTACCCTGTGCGGTAGAGTTGCACATCAACATGTATGGGTACACGATCGGCGTGTACGAACGGGTTAGCACACGTGGGTACACGAACACGTCCCTTTGGCGGGCCTATATAAAGGCAGCTATGCCTTGTGCTTGTTGCTGGTTTGTCTTCTCAGCTCCCAGTGTTCCCATTTACTCTCTGCATACCTGTTCCTGCCTATAGTGACCCGGATTGTTTGAATACGCTTATCTTCTCTGCAGTGTTTGACCCTCGGCTTGATTAAGGACTCCTCTGCTTATCTTCTCTCCAGTGTTTGACCCTCGGCTTGATTCAGGACTTGCCATTACAATTATCCGGTGTTTGACCCTCGGCCTGTTTAAAGGACTTGCTATTACGATTACCTGGTGTTTGACCCTCGGCCTGTTCAAAGGACTTTTTCTTGCTTAATCCTGTGTTTTACCCTCAGCTACTTCAGTGGATCCTTCTCCAGTTCCTGTTTCCAGGTCAAGGTGTTTGAGCCCCTGCCAGGCTTCTCATCGGTCCAGCAACCAGTCCATTCTACGCGGGTTCTACGCACCTAAAGATACCTTTGTGGCCTGCACATCTGCTGGCAACCCGTGCCTCTCTGGGCCTGATACCCTCTGTGCCACCTTCAGGGGTATCGCGCACCTAGTTGCTAGGGAAGCCGCTCTCAGCATTTCGGCCTTGGTGAGTACTTGACAGAAATTCTGGATTTATACATTAGCAACCCTCCCCCCAGGTGGCTTAAATGAAGAAATAGAGATACTGTATATACGATATTATGATGTGATTAACATACCTGCATAAATACGGGCGGCCGCATTGCACACATCACACATTGTCCTCACTTGAGCAGATATGTGGATGGATATGCATGCTTTCTGCGTGTTTCTCTATCCACAAGTGATTGGGTGTGTGTTTCTGTAAATGCGGATATACTTATAACAACTATTTGTTTAGCCCCTTTAAGCAGGAAATAAGTCACGTACATCTGCTTACACATTTCTATGTATCTCCACAGGGTATCTCCACACATCTCCTTTTATTTGACGCATCAGGACCCTTAAGGTCTGTCTGTCCATACCCAGTAAGTATGCTCATAATAATATCATATAAGTATCTTCTTGTTCACATACCCATGCACCTTTTTAATAATAATACGTATAATGTTTACAGATATACAATCACATATAAGTGCTTTTTTTAAAATAAATTATGTTTTTTAAAAATAATGTTTTTTTATAAATGTTTTTTATGTTTCTCAAATGCCTCTCGAAAAATGCTTTTCAAAAGAAAGCATTTTCCATATAGATATTACTCCAAATATGTTGTGAAAAGTTTTACATGTTTGTTTTTATATGATGGAATAATTTATACAATAAGCCCCTTATCTCTAAAGCATTAATTATGTTGTCTAAGACATGGGCAGCAGGCTATTAATTTGCCTTGCAGAGTTACTGGGCTTTGTTGTCTATCTACATCTATCTACATCTGCTTGCCGTTATTTCTGCCCTCTGCTATATATAATTTGATAGTACCAATACCCCAGTAGGACTGTAGAAGGACCAGTTGGCTTTGAGCGCATAACCTTGCTTGAGATACGAGACACTGATCGATCCTCTCCTTTCATCTGAAATATCTGTTGTCTGCGTGTGTTCCGGATGTGCTCCAACTATGTGTGCGGCAGCCCTGGGACACCATCCATTGTCAATGGTTTCCCCTGCAATACCAGACTACTTATCTGCTCCAAGTGGTTCCATGGAGAATTAGATGACCGATACAGTGCCTTTGTTATATGAGCCTGTATTCATCCTACAATCTGTGAGTGTTTTTAACCATTATTCTATTAAACAGTTATTTGTATGCTGCGCTTGGATGGCTTTTTTTTTGTCTTCACATATCAGAGTTGGATTACTCAAAAAGGCCACCACTGGTGCTTGTTTCAGTTTAAAATTTTACAAAGGACTACAGAAAATTGAGTACTGTCTGTGATACTTTTTTTATTTGCACTAACATACAATTCTTCAGGACAAGCTTTCGGGGTATGTCCCCTTCTTCAAGTTCCAAGCAGTACTGATTCACAAATTTTTTAGCAGAATGTAAAAAAAAAAAAAAAAAATTCTGAGGGAAAGGAGAAAAAAAAAAAGAAAAAGAAAAACAAACACATACAAATCAATGGTAATAAAGATAGCAGCAGAGTTAGTGAGTTTTTTTTTTTTTTAATTCTGTTAAAAAATGTGTGAATCAGTACTGCTTGGTCGTTGAAGAAGGGGACATACCCCAAAAGCTTGCCCTGAAAAATTGTATGTTAGTGCAAATAAAAAAAGTATCACGGACAGTAATTTTTTTTGTACTAATACGGCTACAATCACATTAAGTACAAAAGACAACAAAAGGCAGCATTTGGACATTTAAATGATATAGAGGGTGGTATAAATAGCTCAATCTCAGTGTTTGCTGATGACACAAAAATAAGCAGGGCAAAAACATCACCACAGGATATAGAAACTTTACAAGAAGACCTCAACAAATGAATGGAGTGGACAACTACATGGCAAAGGTGGTTTAATATTGCAAAATGCACTTGGGGGCCAAAAATATAAACACAGGTTACTCACTAGGGGGAGAACCTCTGAGGGAATCCAGGATGAAGAAAGACCTGGGGTCCTAGTTGAAGACAGACTGAGCAATAGCATACGATGTCAAGCCACAGCAAGCAAAGCAACAAGCAAAGCTAGCAGACTATTAACATGCATTAAAAAGGGGATTTACTCCAGAGATAAAACGATAATCCTGCCACTTTAAAAGTCTCTGGTTCAGCCACATCTGGAGTATTCCATCGAGTTCTAGTCACCAATCCTCAGGAAGGATGTGCTGGAACTGAAGAGAGTCCAGAGAAGGCCAACAAAATCAATAAGGGGACCCGAGGATCTCAATTACAAGGAACAACTACAAGCACTAAATTTCCTTGTCAAAAAGGTTTATTGAACATATAGTAATATAAAGATGTAATAAGTACGTTTACAAGGATATATAAAGTAAGCTCATTGTTATACATTAGAGTTTATATAAATATTTAACATGAAATTTTCAAACAGTAATAATCAGGTACACAAGACCTAAAATAAAGGTGGAAAGTAATACATCAATTTCTTTTGGAGGTATTTGAGAAATCTATACCACCTATGAATATTAAATGTTAGTTATATGTGTACAGATCAGATCTGAGAGCTTAGATCATAAGGTGGGGGAGAAGGAAAGAAAAGTAAGAAAAATGATAGAAAGACAAAGATATAGTCCACAAGGTCGATCCACTTGTCAGTTTATCGTCCATTGGCTTCTCCATGAAGCAAATAAATGGATGAATCTATAAGTCAATTAACCCGTTACCATGGCAAAAGGACCAAGTCATTAAAATTTGACAAAAATTAATGTTTTATCCAAGGATGCCATCATTTTTCAAATTTTGGGATTTGGTTATGATCAATAGCTGCCATCTTGGCGTGAGACATTGTGTTATTCATTCTATGAATTGTTTCGGCCAGTACCAATGTAGGGGATCTCCATGCCCTGGCCACTGTTTGCTTTGCAGCCATTAGCAATTGGACCATAAGTTTGTATTGAGAAAATGTTAATCATTCCGGTTTCAAATTAAGCAAAGCTATGAATGGGTCTGGTCATATTACCCTTTTGAATATTTTAGATGCAATCACAAAAATTTCCTTCCAGAAAATTTGGATTAATGGGCACGTTCACCATGTATGTAAATGTGTGCCTATGTCTGGACAACCTCGAAAACAAAGCGCTGAGGTGAATATTTAGCCACTCTTGCAGGTACAAGGTACCATCAGGTTAGAACTTTGTAGTTTGCTTCCAATGCCATAACATTGGGCGAAGATGATTTAGATGTGAGCCATATACTTGACCATTCTGTGTCTTCGCCCCAGATCCTCCTCCCATTTCCGAACGTAAGTAGGTTTGTCGAAATTTGTGACTCCAAATAGTTGATTATAAAGTGATGAAATTATTCCTTTAGCAAATGGGTCTTTTTACAGATTGATTGAAAAATGGATAATTGAGACAAGGGTATTTCCACATTTAGGAATGGTGTAAAGAAATTTTTGATTTGGAGATATCTAAATATCTCAGAGTTTGGTAGATCATAATTTTTTCTAAGCGTTGGAAATGGAAGAAATGATTTAGATGCAACAAAACCGTGTACCGTCTGAATACCTGATATTGTCCAAGCTTTAAATGATTTTGGGTAGATCCATGCCGGATAGAAGGCTGGATTTCTGATAAAAGATAGGAGGGGATTGTGTGGGGATTGTAATTGATATTTGATTTTTAGTTTATCCCAGAGAGATAAGTGTTTAGTTATGGAATTATGTATTTTGGAACAATCTTTGGGTTCAAGCCATAATAAGTTTGATATTGATAGAGGGTCACATTCTGAAACCTCTATTAATACCCATAATGGGATTTCCTGTTTTGCGTGATATTTGGAGAGACTGGCCAAGTGAGCTGCTTTGTAATAGTTAGTGAAATTAGGATATCCCAGACCTCCTTTAGTTTTGGGAAGATGTAATGTGTGTATAGGTATACGTGGCTTGGAAGAACCCCATATAAATGATGTTGTTCTTTTTTACACTAGTTTTAAAAAATAGGAAGGAATTGGAATAGGGAGAACTCTGAACAGGTATAGTCATTTAGGCAGAATAGTCATTTTAGTTGCATTGATCTTTCCTATCCAGGATGAGGGAAATTGTGACCGTTGTTTTAATAAGTTTGTGATCTGTCTCAGTAAAGGAGGATAATTGGCTGAAAATAAGTCTGAATGAGATGCTGTTAGCTGAATTCCAAGGTATGGTATTGATTTCTCTGCCCAGGTAAATGGGAGTGCAACCTTCGCCGGAATTAGTTCAGTGTTTGATAATGAAATGTTGAGCACTTGGCATTTCTTAGCGTTAATCATAAGGCCAGAGAAGGCCGCAAATCCATCAAGGACAGGCAATAGATTGGGACCTGAAACCTGTGGTGATGATAGGAAAAGCAATATATCATCTGCAAATATACATAGTTTGTGTGTAAGACCTCCTACTTCAATGCCAGTTATAGTACGGTTTGTTCTAATGTATTGGGCTAAGGGTTCGAGTAAAAGGGCAAATAAGAGGGGAGATAATGGACAACCCTGTCGAGTGCCTCTTTCGATATTAAAAGCATCCAATTTGTATCCAGCATATTTTATATAGGCTTTGGGTTTATTATAAAGTGCTGCAATCCATTTTATAAAATGGGGGCCAAAACCCCATTTTTGTAAAGAGTAGTGCATATATTGCCAGGATACTGTATCGAATGCCCTCTTACTATCAAGAGATAAAAAGCATGAAGGAATTTTTCGTTTCTTAGCAATATGTGCCAGTAACACTGCCCTGTGTACATTATCGCTCGCCTGTCTATTTGGCATTAAGCCTACTTGGTCTCTATATATTAATTTACCTATGATACTATGAAGGCGTTTTGCTAAAATTTTTGCTAATAGTTTGATATCAAGATTTAAAAGGAAAATGGGCCGATAATTTACGCAGGAAGTATCATCAGAAAGAGGTTTTGGGATCATACATACAATTGCCATTAGTGTTTCCTGTCGAAAAGAATGTCCTTCTAAGAGTATGTTGAAAGTTTCAGCGAGAATAGGGGAGAGAATGTCTGAAAATCTTTTGTAATATAGGTAGACATCTGGGCCAGGTCTTTTGTTAAGTTTTAGGTCTTTAATGGCATTAGCAACTATAGTTATATGTTCTTCTAATATGTTTTTTTGGTTCTGAGACAACTCAGGTAAGGTAATTTGGGAGAAGAAAGATTCAGCTTCTGTAGGGTTATATTCTTTGACTTGTATAAGGTTGCGAGGTGTGAGTGAAATTTGTGGACGTTTTTGACCGGGTTGCTAGTATAAACGTCTTTTGATAATTTCAAACGTATAGGTTTGAAAGATTTATTAGTAGAGTTCAATGCCCGTGCAAAATATGTGCCTGGTTTGTTTGTATTCATATAGAAATTGTGCCTAGAGAATTTGAGGGATTTGTCTACTGATTCTGTGAGAAATAGGTCGTATTCCAATCTAGTTTTTTCCTATTGAGATTTTGTACTCTGAGATGGATTATCTTGGAATGATATGGAGGCTGCGTTTAAAATTTGATTCTAGTTTCCGTGCAAGAAGTTTACGTTCCCGTTTAAATGATGCCATTTGTCTCTGTAGAACACCATGCAAAACAGGTTTGTGAGCTTCCTATAATGTTATCGGGGAAATGTCTGGACTAGTGTTGTTTGATACGTATTCCTTTAAAGCCTGTTCAACAATCATATGGTGTGATGGGTGTTTGAGCATTATGTCCAGTAGGTACCAAGTTGGGTCATGCGCTTTCGGTATAGTTGAGGCTATGGTTGTGTATACCGCGTTATGGTCTGACCAGGGAATTGGAATTAGATCTGACGCAATGATCTCTGGTACCATTCCTATTGTTAGAAAAATATGGTCAATTCTGGTAAAGGATTGATGAGGATGTGAAAAATAAGTGAATTTCTTTTTTATCAGATTACTTTCTCTCCAAGAGTCTACCAGATTGTATTTGGAAAGAAGTTGGGAGAAAGATAATTTAGAGACCATTCTGGATGGGATAAAAGGTGATTTATCAGGAAATGGGAGGAGGACCTGGTTAGAATCATCGCACATAATCACAGTTCCAGTTTTGTGCGTATTAATCACTCGTAGTAAGTGTGAGAGGAAAGGTGTAGGTTGTTTATTTGGAGCGTAGTAGGAAATGACTGACTGCTGTATCCATTATGTAACCCATGAGTATTAGGCATCTACCTTCTGGGTCTTTAATTTCTGATGATAAAGTAAACGGTACGGACCAGTGAAATGCAATTAGAGTTGCCCTTTGTTTGGTACTGGCTGAAGCTGTAAAAATTTGTAGATAAAAGGGGGACATATATTTAGGTGTGGAATTATTACTGAAGTGTGTTTCTTGTAGGCACACAATGTGGGCCTTTCTGTTATGGAAAGTACAGAATGCTTTGGTCCTTTTCTGAGGAACATTTATGCCCTGAACATTCAGGGATAGGATATTCAATGGTGCCATGGCAACAGATTAAATAGGTTTGACTTACTTTTTATTTTACAACACTGACTGCGCGGATCAACCTGTGTGGACTGAAGGAATGAAAAGGTAGAAAAGAATCCAGTGGAGTCTGGAGTGAAGAATAAACAAAAAACATATAAGGTTAGATGGTACATTTTATGAAATAATATATGTAAGTAATCACAAGTTGCCCGTGAAAGAGAATATATATCTCTATGAGGGGAAAAAATGCCTTTGTCAGACTCCCACATATTATGGAAGGCTAATGGGGGTACACGGATCTTCCGCTTACAGGAGAGAAGTGCTATAATAAAAAGCATCAAAAGGATGCCTCAATAATTGGAGTGCAGGATACCTAATATTTGTAGAATTAGTTGTTCCAGGGTGATTGCATATAGTTAACATCACCTTAGGTTAAATAATTCAGTCAAGTACCATCTAGAACCTTGGTAGGGATAGTGATTATTTTAGAATATTTGGGAGTTTAACCTATTGGAGCTCTAAACTAGAACAAGTTCTCCAATATATTGGAGACTATAAAACTATATAGTTGTTTGTGTATTTTCTATACACTTATTTAAAATAATTTGCATTTTTTTTTGTAATTAGATTTATGAACCTAAAATAATTGTAAGTTAACTATTACATATTTCAAGCATATGTACTTGCATAAATATGATAATTCAGAAATTTGAGATTATGTTGAAACAGATTGGATCAATAAGAATTCAAAAGTAAAAGAAGTAATCAGGAAATAAAATACTTATTTTGTAAAAATCTCCTGTTACTTCTAGATCAGTTTCTGCACTTTTGCAGCTGAAAGTAATTCTTCATCTGTTATTATAGATAAAATTTAACAACTGAATAAGGAATTCCCTATTATGTTTTTAGGGTTTAAAGCAATAAAAACCAATAATAATAAGATATATAACTTGAAGGTAACATGACCTTATATAGTATGTGAATACCAGGACAAGGTCACATTTAGTTATATATTCAAATCTTTTAGAGAACAGTCTCTAAGTGAGTATGTTGAAGAGATACTAGAATTTAAGTTGTCAGTCCATGGAGTCTTCTTGGTCAAAGGATGCAGGGGCATAATGGCTTCTCTTGTGAGAATGATGATTTCCATTTTGTTCTGAAATTTTCTGAGTGCTGCTTGAAGGTGAAGATGAGGTCATTCTTCTGCGTGAAGAGGAATTGCTGCATGCGGGTTCTGTCAGATTCAATTTTTAGAAGGGTCTGTTGTAGTTCATCTGCAGATCTACTCCTGTAGATTGTACCTTGGTAGGTGAATCTGATAGAAATGGGGAATCCCCATTGGTGCATAATATTGTGACATTGCAGTTCCATTAGCTGGGGTTTCATGGAGCGTCTTTTAGTAATAGTAAGTTGGGATAAATCAGCAAAAATTTTATATTTGTGGCCTTGAAAATTCAGTTCCCTTTTTTCTCTTGCAGCTGTTAGTATTTGCTCTTTTGTCCTGTAGTAATGGAATTTTGCGACTATATCACGTGGGGGTCCATCCGTCTTTTTGTCTGTGAGGGCTCTGTGCACTCTGTCCAGTTCTAAATGTTCAATTGGAATAGCTGGCTGTAGTTCTTGGAATTGAGCTGTGATTGTAGATTGCAAGTCTGTCACTGTTTCAGGAATTCCCCTTATGCGCAGGTTGGAACGTCTGGCTCTATTTTCATAGTCTTCAAGCTTAGTTTGGAGTATTAATTTCTCTTCTTTTAGGTTTTCCATTTCTGTCATATTATCCTGAGTTGTATTTTCAATTTCATCCATTTTTATTTCTAAGGCTGCGGTGTGGTTTCCCAGCTCTCTGATTTCTTTTGTTAGGCTGCTTTTTATTTGCTCTGAGGTTTGTTTTAAAGCCTTGTGGAGCATTCGTTCAAATTGTAATAGTAATGCTGGGGATGCTGAGGAGGTTTGTGAGGAGCTCTGTAAGAGGATTTGTTCAGTTTCTGATTCAAATGGAGAGTCTTGCTGTGACATTTTCTGTCTGTGAGAGCGCACTGAGGCTGTGAGTGATGAGGGGACCAGCACCGCTTTAGTTGCAGTGCGCGCCTCTGTGTTCTTTGTGAGGTGAATTTTAGTTTTGCCGCGGCTTCCCCCAGTACCATTTTTTCTGTCCAAACTGCCACAGTTTGTTCCCGGGGGCAAAGAGGTTCAACTGGGTACCTTTTGAGACTGCAGTCTTCGCTTTATCTGTCTCTCCTCTCCTCAGCGGTGCAGAGCTCTAGCAATGCATGTCTGCCTCACTAGACTCCGTGCATGCGCCCCCCACAAGCACTAAATTTATTCTTCCTGGAGAAGAGACACTCGAGAGGAGATATGATAGTGCTATGCAAATATCTCAAATATCTCAATGGTGATCCCAGAGTAGGTAGGAAACTATTCAGCCTATGGGAGTGTAATGCCGTGTACACACGAGCGGAATGTCCGACAGAAAAAGTCTGACGGGAGCTTTTCATCATATATTCCAATCGTGTGTATGCCCCATCAGATTTTTTACTTAGAAAATTCTGACAGACATAGAAAGAGAACAGTTCTAAATTTTTCCGTCGGAATCAATTTCTATCGGGAAAACCCCTCGTCTGTATGCTGTTCCGACGTACCAAAAACGATGCATGCTCTGAAGCAAGTACGAGACGGAAGCTATTGGCTACTGGATATTGAACTTCTGTTTTCTAGTCCCGTCCTACGTGTTGTGTTATACGTCACCGCGTTCTGGATGGTCGGAATTTGGTGTGACCGTGTGTATGCAAGACAGCTTGAGCGGAATTCTGTCGGAACTCCGTCGGAAAAACCTTCAGAGTTTATTCCGATGGGAAAACCGGTCCTGTGTACAGGTCATAAGAAGACAAGTGGCCACTCAATGAGATTGGAGGAGAAGTTTAACCTGTGTAGGGGGGGTTCACTGTCAGGGCGATAAGGATGTGGAACTCTCATCCACAATTGGTGGTGTCAGCAGGAAGTATTGATAGTTTAAAAAGACTCTTGGACGTGAATTCTAGTGAACACAATATACAGGGATATGGGAAATGATTATCGGCATGTACACACATACACAAGTTGGATTGGATAGACTAGTCTTTATTCAACCTTACCAACTACACTGCAATTCACAGTATTGCAGCGCAATACAGCACTTTGAATACTACTGTAGAGCGCTGTACAGCATCATATAGAGCATTGTATCATGCAATTATATCTCCCTGCAAACACTGTCAGCCCTCCCTTTCTACTCCAATGCACAATGATAAAAGGCTGCTGGGAACCTTACCTTTTTAGTGAGGGGGCTGGCATGTAATAAAACCCCCATTTTTGGCTTTTCTAAACCACCTAACCACAGTTCAAAGGCCATGTAGTGTACTATTGGTTGATCTGAGCTAGTCTAATGTATGGTTAATATTTTTCATTAGCATATACACAAAGTGTATAGAGTTCTTTAAGTAGCAATTGATTAAATTCAAATTAATCAGTTGCCTACCGCTTTAGCGGAATGGCAGCTACAGCATAGTTGCCCAGTTCTGGGAGGGCATCTATTGATGTCCTCCAGTGATCATACTTCCCGCACGCTCCCTGTGATGCGAATCAGCAGGGATCTGTGATTGCTTTGTGCCTTGGACACAGCGCATCACAGATCGGGGTAAAGAACCAATCACAATGGCCAATCACAAGCAATCACAAATGTAAACAAACTGGGTCATCAGGGGTTGACAGCTGTCCTTCCCTCACACAGAGACCAAGTGTGAGGAAAGGACACATATTTGTGGTAGGACAGTGAGTTGCTGTTTTTGCAAGTGCTTTACAGTGCTGATACGTGTTACACAGTGCCCATCAGTGTCACATAGTGCCCATCAGTGCTGCCTCATCACTGCTACCTCATCAATGCATACCAGTGCTGCTTATCAGTGCCCATCAGTGCCGCTTCTCAGTGCTATCAGTGTCCTTCATTGCTCATCAGTGCTGCCTCATCACTGCAGCCTATCATTGCCCATCAGTGCAGCCTCATCAGTGCAGTGCATTAGTGCACATCAGTGCAGCCTCATCAGTGCACATTACCGCACATAAGAGCAGCCTCATCAGCACACATCAGTGCAGCCTTATTATCACCCAGCAGGGCAGCCTCATCAGCAGCCATCAGTGCAGGCTCAGCAGCGCCCATCAGAGCAGCCTCATCAGCAACCATCAGTGCAGCCTCATTAGAGCAGCCACATCAGCACTAGGGATGAGCTTTGAGTTCGAGTCGAACTCATGTTCGACTCGAACATTGGCTGTTCGCAAGTTCGCCGAACAGCGAACAATTTGGGGTGTTCGCGGCAAATTTGAATGCCGCGGAACACCCTTTAAAAGTCTATGGGAGAAATCAAAACTGCTAATTTTAAAGGCTTATGTGCAAGTTATTGTCATAAAAAGTGTTTGGGGACCTGGGTCCTGCCCCAGGGGACATGGATCAATGCAAAAAAAAGTTTTAAAAACGGCCGTTTTTTCAGGAGCAGTGATTTTAATAATGCTTAAAGTCAAACAATAAAAGTGCCCTTATAAAAAATCCTTTTAAATTTCGTAGCTGGGGGGTGTATAGTATGCCTGTAAAGGGGCGCATGTTTCCTGTGTTTAGAACAGTCTGACAGCAAAATGACATTTCGAAGGAAAAAACCCATTTAAAACTACTCGCGGCTATTGCATTGCCGCCCCGACAATACACATAGAAGTTCATTGATAAAAACGACATGGGAATTCCCCACAGGGGAACCCCGAACCAAAATAGAAAAAAAAATGACGTGGGGGTCCCCCTAAATTCCATACCAGGCCCTTCAGGTCTGGTATGGATATTAAGGGGAACCCCGGCCAAAATTTTTAAAAAAATGACGTGGGGGTCCCTTCAGGTCTGGTATGGATTTTAAGGGGAACCCCGCGCCAAAAAAAAAAAAACGGCGTGGGGTCCCCCCAAAAATCCATACCAGACCCTTATCCAAGCACGCAACTTGGCAGGCCGCAGGAAAAGAGGGGGGGACGAGAGTGCGCCCCCCCCTCCTGAACCGTACCAGGCCACATGCCCTCAACATTGGGAGGGTGCTTTGGAGTAGCCCCCCAAAACACCTTGTCCCCATGTTGATGAGGACAAGGGCCACATCCCCACAACCCTGGCTGGTGGTTGTGGGGGTCTGCGGGCAGGGGGCTTATCGGAATCTGGAAGCCCCCTTTAACAAGGGGACCCCCAGATCCCGGCCCCCCCCTGTGTGAAATGGTAAGGGGGTACTTTAAAAAACTGTCAAAAATTTTAAAAATGACAAGAAACAGTTTTTGACAATTCCTTTATTTAAATGCTTCTTTCTTCTATCTTCCTTCATCTTCTTCTTCTGGTTCTTCTGGCTCTTCTGGTTCTTCCTCTGGCGTTCTCATCCAGCATCTCCTCTGCGGCATCTTCTATCTTCTTCTCCTCGGGCCGCTCCGCACCCATGGCATGGGGGAGGCTCCCTCTCTTCTCTTCATCTTCTTCTCTTCTTCTTTTCTGCTCTTCTTCTCTTCTTCATTTTCTTCTCCGGGCCGCTCCGCATCCATGCTGGCATGGAGGGAGGCTCCCGCTGTGTGACGGCGTCTCCTCGTCTGACGGTTCTTAAATAACGGGGCCTCTGATGCATGGGACATGGCGGGACTTCCCTGTGGCATTCCCCGTGATGTCACAGGGAAGTCCCGTCAAGTCACCGTGCGTCTCAGGGCCTGCGGGGTCCCTGGGTGGCCCCACCCCCCATTATTTAAGAACTGTCAGATGAGGAGACGCCTTCACACAGCGGGAGCCTCCCTCCATGCCAGCATGGATGTGGAGTGGCCCGGAGAAGAAAATGAAGAAAAGAAGAAGATGAAGAAGATGAAGAGAAGAGCGGGAGCCTCCCCCCATGCCGTAGGTGCGGAGCGGCCCGAGGAGAAGAAGATAGAAGAGGCCACAGAGGAGATCCTGGACGAGAACGCCGGAGGAAGAACCAGAAGAGCCAGAGGAACCAGAAGAAGAAGATGAAGGAAGATAGAAGAAAGAAGAAGCATTTAAATAAAGGAATTGTCAAAAACTGTCTCTTGTCATTTTTAACATTTTTGACACTTTTTTAGTGAAATTGTAGGGGTAAGTACCCCCTTACCATTTCACACAGGGGGAGGGCCAGGATCTGGGGGTCCCCTTGTTAAAGGGGGCTTCCAGATTCCGATAAGCCCCCCGCCCACAGACCCCCACAACCACCGGCCAGGGTTGTGGGGATGAGGCCCTTGTCCTCATCAACATGAAGACAAGGTGTTTTGGGGGGCTACCCCAAAGCACCCTGCCAATGTTGAGGGCATGTGGCCTGGTACGGTTCAGGAGGGGGGGGCGCTCTCTTGTCCCCCCTCTTTTCCTGCGGCCTGCCAGGTTGCGTGCTCGGATAAGGGTCTGGTATGGATTTTTGGGGGGACCCCACACCGTTTTTTTTTTTTTGCGCGGGGTTCCCCTTAAAATCCGTACCAGACCTGAAGGGTCTGGTATGGAATTTAGGGGGATCCCCACATCATTTTTTTTTAAATTTTGGCTGGGGTTCCCCTTAATATCCATACCAGACCTGAAGGGCCTGGTATGGAATTTAGGGGGACTCCCACGTCATTTTTTTAAAAATTTTGGTTCGGGGTTCCCCTGTGGGGAATTCCCATGCCGTTTTTATCAACAAACTTTTATGTGTATTGACGGACCGGCAATGCAATAGCCGCGAGTAGTTTTAAATGGGTTTTTTCCTTTGAAATGTCATTTTGCTGTCAGACTGTTCTAAACACGGGAAACATGCGCCCATTTACAGGCATACTATAGACACCCCCCAGCTACAAAATTTAAAGGGATATTACACTTTTATTGTTTGACTTTAAGCATTATTAAAATCACTGCTCCTGAAAAAACGGCCATTTTTAAAACTTTTTTTGCATTGATCCATGTCCCCTGGGGCAGGACCCAGGTCCCCAAACACTTTTTATGACAATATCTTGCATATAAGCCTTTAAAATTAGCACTTTTGATTATTCATGTTCGTGTCCCATAGACTTTAACGGTGTTTGCGTGTTCGAACAAACTTTTTTCCTGTTCGCATGTTCTGGTGCGAACCGAACAGGGGGGTGTTCGGCTCATCCCTAATCAGCACCCATCAGTGCAGCCTCAATAGCGCACCTTAGTGCATCTTCATCAGTGCACATCAGTGCAGCCACACCTGTCCTAGTGTCCCCAACCCAGCAGTGTGTCACCAGAGCCCACAGTTACCACTATGTCTAAAGAACTCTTTACCAGCGAGGAGGCATACCAAATCCTAAGTATGACTGACGAGAGCAGCAGGGAGCTGTGTCTGATTCTGATTTATATTACGAAGCAGTTTTAAGTAGTGGGTCTGTAACAGAATTGGAGAAGGAGTAAGTGTTCCCAGCAAATGAAGGAATTCTGGTGAGGAGCAGTCTACCACCAGTAGTGCAGTGGCAACCACCGGTAGGCAAGTGACAACCACCAGAAACAGAGTACCTCTTCATGAAAGGCCAGGTACTAGCGGGGTGTAACATCAGCCCAAAGGGTTAAGACCCATGCCAGTCTACCAGATACATTTCAAATTCCTCTATGCTTCCAGAGGACCCGGCGCATCACGGATCATGGTAAACGCCCGCTGATCGCGGCCGTTTACCATGTAAGCGCTGTCAAATGAGGGAGCGATCACATGTAAACAAACCGGCGTGATATCTGGTTCCTCTTTCCCCTCTCCGTCCAGTGTGAGCAGAGAGGGGAGAGATCGGTGGCAGCAGCGATGTGGGCTGGATGTGTAGTGCCCACAGCGCTGCTCAGTGACAAATCCATCCATCCATTCTCAGCCATGCATACCCATCCATACTCTGCATACTCAGCCATGCATACCCATCCATACCCTGCATACTCAGCCATGCATGCCCATCCAAACTCTGCATACCCATCCATACTCTGCATACTCAGCCATGCATACCCATCCATACTCTGCATACTCAGCCATGCATACCTATCCATAGTCGGCATACCCATCCATACTTGGCATACCCATCCATACTCATCCATACTCGGCATGCCCATCTATACTCGGCATACCCATCCATACTCTGCATACCCATCCATACTCGGCATACTTATCCATCCATCCATACTCTGCATGCCCATCCATACTCGGCATACCCATCCATACTCATCCATACTCGGCATACCCATCCATACTCGGCATACTCATCCATCCATCTATACTCTGCATACCCATCCATACTCTGCATACCCATCCATCCATCCTCTGCATACCCATCCATCCATCCATACTCTGCATACCCATCCATACTCGGCATACTCATCCATCCATCCATGCTCACCCATCCATACTCAGCATACTCATTCCATCCATCCATGCTTACCCATCCATACTCAGCATACTCATCCATCCATCCATGCTCAGCCATCCATCATCATCAATACTCATCCATCCATGCTCAGCCATCCCATCCACCCCATCCATAATTAGCCATACCCATCCATACTCAGCCATACCCAGCAATATTCAGCCATACCCAGTGGTACCCAGCCGTACTCAGCCATACTCAGCCATACCATATATACCCAGCCATACTCAGCCGTAAAAAAAAATAAAAAAATACTGCGCTACCTATAGAAACTATCCCCCCAAAAAGCAGCAGTTAAACAGTGAGATGTGCACTAAAATAACTAATAAAAAAGAAATAACCGCCCTAAATATGAGTGAAACACGTGAAGCAATCTCAAAGAGTTCCGTGAGGAAGTACATATATAAATACAAAAATGTTGAAAAATATTAAAAATTAAATTATGAAAAGTACATGGGTCAACACATGTATGTATAAATCAAACATGAGTGTCCATATATAATATTTGCGAATAAAAATAAGTGTCCATATATAGTAACAGAAAATAAAAATGTGAAGTAATGACCTGAAATCAGTCCAAGAAAGACCCCTTGGGTGAATCCAACCAGAGTCAATGATGTAAAAAATATGAGTGACAACCCATACAGTATCCGCAAATACCCAATAATTGCGCTTACCGCAAGGCAAGCGAACACCAGCCTGTATCACGTCTTGGTGTGGAGAATCCAGATGGTGCTCTTAGACTATATACATCGTAGCTGAGAGGATGTAATGAGGACACCAAACTTCCATCTCATAGACATGTAAATAAAAAGAAACTGGCCATAGTGTAATACTGCCAAACTAATTAAAGTTTAGAAAAGGTAGAAAACGTACACTAGTGCATAAAGATACAGCTGTAAGATACAGCTTAAGTCTGCCCGGCGCTTGTTTCATCCCTTGCATAGTCATCGCCTAGTTCCATGGGCGGGTACATATACTGTGTGGTATATAGGCGTCTTACCGCTCCGTTGATTGCCCTGGGCATCTGTTTACCTCTCTGGTTACGCACTCCGTCTGTATACTTTATCTCTGGTTGTTAAAGTGGCTTCATTCGATCCCAGCCTCCATCCACATAGCCGATACCGCTCGTAGGTTTGAAGCACGCTGGGCGTGTAGGTATGGTGCGCGGCTGCGCTGATCCAATGACTTTCCTGATGCTTCCCGTGCATGGGGGATGTCGCGTGAGTCGACGTCACATGACTGCTGTGACGTCAACGCGTTTCGCTTACTTCAATGGGTGTAGCTTCATCTGGACGTAGTGAGGGTAGGGGCTGGTCGTTTCTTATATTGAAGGGGATTAACCCCTAGTGCAGCCTCGCACCTACAGCAGTGTTGAGACTTTTCAATTAAGTTCTGGTTTTCTGTGCTTTTTCACTCAGATTCATCCTGGACAATTGGATTTCATCCACTAGATGGCCAGATCACAAGGAGTTAGATAAGACTGAAACCATTTGTTTTGTTCAGGAGTACACGCTGTTGTATTGCCATCTCAATGTGACTTTAATTTTGATGGTTTATCTACCTAATGGCTTACAAGTCTTAATCATTTCTTCTCTTGATTATCTAAATGGTCAACATTTGGCTACCCTGTGTCATACCTATTTACAACAACATACATACAAATTTCGTTCTCATGCAATCTGTGGATATCTTAACCTCCAAAAGGCAAATGGTAACAGTTTGTGGAATAGGTAGGGGGTCAATTCTCCAGGAAGACTTGGAGGTTCAACTCCGTGTTAAGGCCCTGGGGGGCAAGGGACCCCAAACGGTAGATCCATCTTTTTTCCTTCAGTAGAAGGATCCGATTAAAGTCACCCTGTCTTGGGGACAGCTTAAGTGAATAGATGCCCTTCACCTTCAGTCCATCGGGTTTACCCTGATGGCAAAGGGCAAAATGCCTTGCCAGTGGTTTTTCTCGAATTTTTTCAGGGTCCCTTTCTTTTTCTCCCTTTATTTCCCTTAGATGCTCACCTATCCTTGTCTTTAACGCTCTCTTAGTTTTCCCAATATATATTTTTGGGCAAGGACACGTGAGCATGTAGATCACCTTGCTCGAAGAGCAGTTGATGAGATCTCATATCTCAAACATGTGTTCCCCCCTGGCATCATGGAAAATAGATGTTCTATCTACAAAAGGGCAGATTTGACATCTGTTGCACGGGAACATCTCTTTGCTTCTGGGATATTCTGATAGCCAGGTTGGGTTCGGCTCCTTAGTGAATTCTGAATGGATTAGGATGTCACCCGAATTCCTAGCCCTCTTGGCCACCATGTTTGGTGATTCTCCAACAATCGTTTTCAAACAAGGGCCATTGGTCAATATGTTCCAGTGTTTTCCCAGAATTTCTCGTACGGATTCCCATTGGGATCCATATGAGGTGATTATCCGTACTGGGCCTGGGTCAAATTGACCTTTGGTCACTGGTTTGGGATCCAGGGAGAGAAGGCTTTTTCTGTCTCGGCTTGCTGCCTTCGCCCTAGCTTTTCGAATTTGTCCATGGGAGTATCCACGTTCTCTGAAACGTTTATACAGGTCAATGTTTTCCCTCCTGAGATCACTTTTCTTGGTGCAGTTCCTTTTTAATCTTAGGAACTGGCCAACCGGGATGCCATTTTTGAGCCATGGGGGATGATGGCTGTCGGCCCTCAGTAAAGTATTGGCTGCTGTGGCCTTGCGGTAAGTACAGGTACTGAGTTTATCCCCATCAATGGTAATTTGAAGGTCGAGGAAAGGGATCTGTCTTTTGTCAACAATGTGGGTCAATCGGATGTTGCGGTCATTGGAGTTCAAGTGCTCAATGAACACATGTGCCTCCTCTTTAGTGCCCCTCCAAACAACCAATACATCATCTATATACCTCAGCCATGTATGCACGTGTTCTGCATACATGGCTGATGTATACACATCCTCCTCCTCCCATCGTCCCAGGTGAAGGCACGCGTATGCAGGTGCCCACGCGGCCCCCATCGAGGTCCCTCTGATCTGCTGGTAATAATGTGTTGTAAACTGGAAAAAATTGTTCATCAAAGCGAACTCCAGCAATTCCACCAGAAACTCATTTTGAGGTCCAAATTCGGGGTACCTGGACTCCAGGAACCATCTTACTGCCTCGATCCCACACTCATGTGGGATCGAGGTATAAAGAGACTCAACATCAATGCCCATTTGTAAGAATCCCTCCCCAACTTGTAGGTCAGCTATTTTTGACAATACATGCGGTGTGTCTTGTACGTAGGATTTGAGTCCTACAACCATTTCTTTAAGAAGGGAATCCAAATAAACACCTATTCTCTCCAGGGGCCCCTGGATGGCGGAGACAATTGGCCTTCCCGGTGGTCTCTTCGGGCATTTATGCACTTTCGGGATTATATAGAAAGTGGGTATATTGAACTTCCTTACACTTAGATGTTCATATTCCTTTTTGTTTAAGATTCCTGCTTCTCTAGCCATCAACAGCTTAGAGTTTAAGTTCTGTACTAACTCAGGAAACGGGTCATGGTCTAGTTTTTTGTAAGTCGTCAAGTCGCCTAGTAGTCTTTTGGCCTCTGTTTCATAGGATTTGTCGTCCATCAGTACAACATTTCCTCCTTTGTCACTTTTTTTGAAAACAATATTTCTGGCTTTTTTCAGGTCCGTCAAGGCTTTACGTTTATCATTTGACAGGTTGTCTTTGCATTTCCGGGTCCAGTCGATCTTGCCGAGATCAATCTGAACCATATCAAGGAACATGTAAAGCCATCTGTTCTTACTTAGTGATGGCATCCTCTTAGAGCGGATTACCAAATCTGCTACTCGTTTTGTGGGACCATCAGTTGTTGTCAATTCATCATTCTCCTCCAACAAAGCGTTCAAAATATCGAGGGCCCGTTGGTCCTCCTCATCCAAATGCTCTGTCTCATTCTGATTAAGTTCTTCACTGTTTTTGTAGAGTGACCTAAAGAAGACTTTTCTCAAGAAAAGGGCTATATCTTTATACACTGTGAACTCATCCATATTGTCAGCTGGGGAGAAAGACATCCCCTTTTGTAATAGGCTGACATGTTTAGGTTCCAGTGGAAAAGTTGAGAGGTTAATGACTTTCATGTCCAAATTTAATAGATCCCCACCAGTGGCTAGTTCCTCTGGCTTCGGGTACGTGGTGCTGCCTGTTGTCTTGGGGTCTTCCCCTTGTCTTTGTTGTCTATTCTTTGGTTCTGTGTATTTCTCTGAGGGAGGGGGTGGTGGTCCTCTCGGCCCATCACCCCCTCTTCCTCTAAAAAAGTTACCACTTTTGGGGCCCCGTCATTGACAGTCTCGTCCGTCGTTTTTTCACGTCGTCCTCTCGATTGTGATCTCTGTCCCCTTCTAGCTGACCGACTCCTACTCCTTCGTGCTGTCACATCAAAGGCCTGACCATTTTCAAAGTCAGTGAGGTCCCTCCTGTATTTGGACTGTTTTGTTGTTTTTAAACTAAGTTGTACTTTCTCTATTTCTTTTTTCAATATGTCATTCTGTTTAGAGAACTCATCTAGGTCTTTTAATGGGTCAAGGCCCTGGGTGCTCACTTCAATCTGTTCCCTGAGTTCCTCCAATTGGATCTTCTCCTCCTCTACAATCAAACCCATGACCGCTATCCCGTGATTTAAGCACAGTTCCTTCCACTTGGTGAGGAATCGTTCATTATGGAGATGTTCTGCTGGAACCGTTTGGTCCCTGAGTCCTCTCGGGACAATTTTGTGATTTATATAGGTCTCTAAGAAGGAGACATCCCACTTGCGATTCAGGTGTTTTATCAACAATTTTTTATGTTCTTTAAATTTGATTCTCAAATCCTCATCCTGGCTTGCCAAGTGGGGTGAGTCCTTCTGAAAGGCGGATCTTATCTCCTGATCAATTTCCTCACCAAGTACAAACGCCATAGTGGGGGTTAATCGTCTTTTGGTGTATCTGAGATATTTTTTCTAGAATGGAGTTGTATTGTTGCAGGGGATGGCTTTAA